>CP141126.1:102459257-103664560 GCA_035236585.1 Warburgia ugandensis
GCCACCAATTGAAATAGACTAACTAGATGATCATCTCTTCATAGTACCTACTCACCTTCGCATTACAGGCTTCCTATTCTGAGACACCAGAAAAAATTGATGTTGTCATCTGCATATAGCAAGTGAGAAATCCCACAATCACAGAAAATGTCCACTCTCAACCTAATAGGAGCACCATTTCTGCCTTCATTGTCCCACTCAGAAACATCAGCAACAATGTCAAAAAAGGAAGTAGAGAAGGTATCCCCCTGATGGACCCCACCATAACTCTTAAAAGAAAGTTTCTACCATCTACTGACCAAAATAGAGAACCAGACTAATGACAGGCAGCTCATCATACACACTCTCTACCAATATCTGAACCCCAACTATAACAACAAATAGTCAAGGAATTCCAAATAGACCCCAACCACAATCACTTTCCGTGTGAACTTGGTGGATCTGCAAAAGGAAAGAAGAAAGAACTCCCAAATAGACAGTAGACAGTAGCGATTGGGAATGATTCAGTATATATATTCCCAGATGATGGGTATGACAACCATTGATGAACACCAAGTTCTACAGAAAATGTTAACATTCAGGGAAATTCCCTGCGCAGGCCTGTCTGCCTTCTTCCTATTTCTTTTTTCCCTCCCCCCTCTCCTCCTTCCTCCCCTCCTTTATTCCTTTTCCCTAACAGAATTTCCCTCCCTATCTCACTCTTCCCCCTCCCAATAACCAAATTAGCTTAGGCAGTTAACTGCTTGGCCTGGGACCACTTATCCTGGAATATATCCGCCCAAAACACCCACGTCCTTGTTGCTTTCCTTGCCTATTACTGTCACTATCAATACCAACCCACCCCCCCCAATTTAACCACCTTGTCCTCAAGGTGGAGTCAGGGCAGTTAAGTCTGTATGTGTGATTGTACCAATATTCAGCCCAACATAGCCAAACTGGCCAGGTCTTAGGTTTGCCTCCGATGAAGCAACGAAGATAGGTTTCCAGGCAGCGGTTAACCACTTTCGACTGCCCATCTGTTTGAGGGTGGGACGCCGAGCTCACCTTTAATGTGGAGCCAGCCATCCTGAATAATTCCTTCCAAAAAGGGCTAATGAAGATGCAATCCCTAACCACAATGATGGAACGAGGATGGCCGTGTAATCTGACCACTTCCTTGGCAAAAAGAGGAACCACGTCTTTGGCGGTGTAGGGGTGGCTGAGAGGTATAAAATGGGTATATTTGGTGAGGAGATCGACCACTACCAAAACCGTGTCATAGCTCTTAGACTTGGAAAAAGTCCACCTGCCAGTTTAGTGGAAGCATATTTATTCCGTTGACATCCATCACAGGCCACTACAAACTTCTGGACATCGCCTTTGATCTCTTCCCAATTCAAGACTTGCAAAAGAAACCCAAGTGTTCCCCGGTGGGAGTGGAATGGAACTCTTGTAGTAGTAGAGGGATGTGGGGAGATCATCTGGGCAGTACTAGTCTGCCCTGGAAGTATAACTTCCCTTGCCTTAATGTGTACCCCTGTTGGCTGCTAAGTTTTTGGTCGGCCTAGATTTCCTCATAAATTTGTTCCAGGCCTTCACTTCTAGCAACCATGAGGGCGAAAAGATTAGGCAGGTTGGCCATGGTAGAGGGGCTTAGCAATGGAATGGACTCAAGACAGTCCAACGTATAGAACTCTTGCTATCTAGATAGAGCATCTGCCACACGGTTGTCCGAACCCAACTTGTATTGAATTTCAAGGTCGAATCCCACTAACTTGATGAACCACTTTTGCTGGTCACTGTTCAAGATGTGTTGATCTATGAAGAAACGAAGGCTTTTCTAATATGTTCGTATATTGAAGTGCCGACCCAATAGATGTTGACGCCATTTCTGGACTGACAACACAATGACCATGGGCTCTCTTTCGTATACAGATTTGGACTTAGCTTTAATCAACAAAGCCTAGTTGAAGAGGGAGATCTGCTTGCCCCATCCGGGCAACTTCATGGTGAGGTTCCTGTAGTTGGCCGCAAACTCACCAAGGGTCTGCAACTAGGCCACTCCAAGAACAAGGTCGACATCATGCAACTCGAAAAGATGGAAGTCCTGGTTAATCTCCACGATGGTTTGCATGGACGGCTCCATAGGAGGGTTGTCCTCTTCGGGTTGCTCCCTCTGCTCCTATTCCGTCCGCATTAGGCCCTCATCAAGGTTGCCTCCACTATTGTCATCAGCCAGGAGAAGGATCTACAACGGCCGGCTCTTACAATGATGGCTGGGGATGAAACGCTTGTCGCTCCGATAACAGAGCCCTAAGGCTTGTTTCTGTTGAAATTCGCAATCGATGAGGCGTCGGAAGGAGTCCTGGTGGCCATTCCCAGCATCGCTGGTTTGGGATTCCCGGTCCCCCCTTCCTTCCATTGTCTCCTTGATCGTGTCTGGCACCCGAGTTAGGGTTTGAGCGAAATTCCTATTCTGCCCCTATAAGCCTGTTCCAGTACTCGGGGCTGTCCAAGGGAAGGATGTGGGTCTTGAGAACTTAGGCCCACTCACAGATCGGTGGCCTTGGGCCCTAACTCGGTCCAAAGCAACATTTTTTTCTTCAACTTATGGGCCAGATCCATAAGCCCAAAGAGGGTTTCGGGCCTAAACACCTTTACTTCGGCTTGGATCTCTTCTTTCAGCCCATTCACGAAGACCCCCTTGAGGAGCTCATCGGATAGGTCTACTAGAGGACCCGACAAAAGCTAGAAGCTCCAGTGATAATCGGCAACCGTTCCATCTTGCTAGAGACCAAGGAGTGCCTTGTAGTCGTCGTCGGTTTGTATTGGTCGGAATCGCCTTAGAAGGGTTTCAGCTACCGGAAACTCTTGTAGTCTCGGCCGACATCGGTCTCCACTGTTCGAGTTTTCCCCTATCTCTGTTACTCGTGCCTTCCCTCCTGCTTCTCGGCGAGGTGGAGTACCTGCGGTGCCCTCCCTCTGACGAATCCAATTTCTTATCTCCAGCAAATACTCCCCCATGGTGATGACACTATCTTGCATCCGCCCCAGATCCCCCCTTAGGACACCAAATTCCTCACGCATACCCTCCATCTCTTTCTCCAGGTTCTCAGTTCTCTCCACTCGAGTTCTAACCATACCCCAAGATAGCCGGCTCTGATACCAATTGATGGGTTTGCAAAAGAAAAGAAGAAAGAACTCCCAAATAGACAGTAGACAGTAGCAATCGGGAATGGTTGAGTATATGTATTCCCAGATGATGGGTATTACAACCATTGATGAATACCAAGTTCTACAGAAAATGTTAACATTCAGAGAAATTCCCTGCCCAGGCCTGTATGCCTTCTTCCTATTTCCTTTTTCCCTCCCCCTTCTCCTCCATCCTCCATCCTCCCCTCCTTTATTCCTTTTCCCTAACAGAATTCCCCCCCCCCCTATCTCACTCTTCCCCCTTCCTGTAACCGAATTAGCTTAGGCAGTTAACTGCCTGGCTTGGGACCACTTATCCTGGAATATATCCGCCCAAAACGTCCACGTCCTTGTTGCTTTCCTTGCCTATTACTGTCCCTATCAGAACTTTACAAAGAAAAGCTTCTCTACCTCTCTTTTTATGCAAGTCAATGGAAATATATAAGAACAGTCTATCTACCTCTATGCACACTACAATGATAATCTTGGTTCCCAATGATACTTAATTGGTCCAAAGTCCAACAAGAGATCAGCACCATTGAACGAGAATGACACAAGGGCTCCTACACTTATATTCATACATCTGTTGCTATCAAAGTTCAACAAAAACAATTCATGACATTGAATGTCAAAAAATCCAATGCTGCTTAGAAGAGCACTGTACAAAAATGCATTTGGATCATCAGTCCTCTGACCTCATATGGGGGGCAAAAAAACGATTATCTTTTCCACCACCTGCATAAAGTCTGCCTCAAGGTATCTGCTGCTCTATCATGAAGACCAATGCAAAGGATGTCAACAATGGAACTAAAGCCACCTTCCCTCCATACCTCTTACAGAAAGCCAGAATCACACTTTTTATATTGTACCTAGATCATAACATTGACTCTATCCACCACTAAAGACAAAGCCAGTAGTTCGTCTTCCTTGAATTAGCAATGACTTTGCTATATGATTGCTCCTTAAATTGTCAAACTTTTGAGCTCCTGCACATCAATGAAAAGCAGACTAAACTCAATTTACTAACCCAGACTAACAGTTCTTCCATTCCCACTTTACTGACCTTCCTTGCCTTGTCAAACCCTTAACTTAGAGATCATTTTCCCTCCGTCCAATAAAAAGGTTATCGCTACTATTTGAATTATAGCCTAGAGGACACAAGCATCTACATGGAACGAATGTGAAAACACTTCTAGAAATAACATAATTGTAATAGGATCTCCACAAGGCAAGGTTAATTTTTATCAACAGAGCGATGAGACTACATGATGGGAAAATCTAAAGTTACACCGCAGTCATTATCAAACTGCAGCATGCAAAGATGGACGTTATATGAGATCTTGGGAAGGATGATAAGTGGCATTTCATGTGTAAATGCATAAATCTCCATTGATCTGAGCAGTGTAACATCTTGATGTGAATACAAATTTAAACAGATCAGTGCTTTGTAAACGGCACCTTTATGGAGAACTCTCATAATACAGATCTTATAAGTGGCATTGGGCAGACTATTCTTCCAGTCTCTGGTCTCAAAAAGATTTCTTCAGAGGGATTTGTTTGATTCTATTTCTGAGACTCAGATTACGTGAGAAATTAAGAGTTGCTAATCGCAGACAGCTGCTGAAAAGTTTATCTTACCATCCATAACCATAACATTCTGCATTCTTCACGAGCAATGAGCAAGAGACAATAAATAAAAACAAATAAGATATAAGATAACAAAGGGAGCAACATACATATTGGCTAATCAATACAATAGCGATATCCTCCTTTGTGGTGAACTCTTTGAAAGCATCTTCAATGGCCTTTACCGTTGTTTCTGAAACAAAAGAGAATTTATGTTGTTAACCATTAAATAGGAAAACAGAGTTTTGCTTCATGAAAACAAAGCATAGTCATTATATCATCATATAGGACAACCATGAAATGTAGGCATATGCATGCATGGAACAATACTTAAGATTGCTCTATATGTTGTTTCTGTTACAATCAGTATAGCAAGAGCAGTTTATCTTAGGAATATTAGATGAGGAATTTGTGCCCGGAGACACTGATTCATTTACCATGAAGCAGCAAATAAATCTAATTGGTCAATCGTTTGGATTAACGACTTTGGTGTCTAAATACTAACACTTTGTGATCATGGCATTATTAAAATCATAATAATCGTGAATTTAGAAAATTAATGTCTCCTCTTGCCCATAGACACGATAAGGTCTGAGAAATAACTTGTGCTTGCTCATCCTTGAACAAGAGATATTTTCGAGATCAATATTTTGCAAATGCTTGATGCCATGTGCCAAAGAGAGAGGATAAGTAAATGGCATAGAACTTGATTATGATATTTCTGATTATTTCATGAGAATTGCTTGGATTTTCATACAGTTCGATATTTCCATGGTAATTTACAACCAAGAACAACAGAAAAATGTTCTGGATAAGGGCCACAGATCAGGAAATGGGACATGAGTTTCATTAAAACAGCATTTTTCCATTAACTAAAGAGCTTGATTTAGTCTAAATTGGAAGTATCTCCTCCACCCCACCCCAAAAAGCAATAATCTATTATCCCAGACTTATAACTTAATTTGTCCTTTCAACCTGTGGCTAAATAAGTGACCTTTTGCTGCAGTATTTCATGTAAAATTCTGAATGAATTTGTGATTTCATCACTTAAAGCTTAGTTGAAAGTCCTTTGGCCAGATATAAAAGAACCCTATATTAAATATCTAGTAAATTTCTTTTTGACTAATGAATATTTGCATTTAACAAAAAAAGAATCCAGTAAGACCAAAGAGCATGGTTTATCCAGGATATTATGAAAAAGAGATCCACTTTTCCAGCTTCCTGAACTCTTAAGTGGCATCCCAGGATCTCAATGCAGACACAAACACCAGAAATACATGTAAAAAAAGATTGCCCATGACTGCATTCTGAAGTAGGAGGGCAGGTATGCAGAACCACCAAATCTTTGAAAAGTATTCTACTAACATATCATCCCAACCAAGCTAGCCAAGGGTAGAACCATATCAAACAGCAAAACAGGAATGCCCTTCTTCAGAATAGTTGATGAAAAGCAGAAATGGACAATCCAGATCTATGCCAGTAGATGCAATAGCTTAAAATTGTTGTTTCTGATAATGTATGAATGATCATAGAAGAACCAGTCTCACAAATTCAAGAAATTCTGAAAAGGAACTGGAGTTACTAACTACTCCAAATTTGTTTTCAATGAGAAATGCAAGTAACTGAAGAGAAATATGGAACTTAACAGAGGAAATCCTGAAATTCTCAAATTAATGGGCAACTTTGTGTTTAAATTAGCTGCGAAAGGAGTAGAATCCAATCATTGTTTGAAGTAACAGGTCACTTGATCAGCATACTTTAAATTTTCACTTTTTTTTAAGCTAGAGAAGAAACACACATGCACACACTCACATGTACACACGGAGCTCAATTAACATAAATGTTTTGAAGCTGGAGAACACACAGAAATAATCAGATATTTTTGGCCAACCAATGGACTTTCACAGTCTCTCTTGGAGCAGCAGTAGGAAGCAGATGCAATGACCAATCATAGTAATGATCAAACAAGTGCATAGACAGTAAAGGTGTGATGTCATTACATAAGGACAAATACCAAATGAATTAACAATAGGATCCTAGAGGATAAATTGCTCTTCTCATTCAATCTTAACCGTCGAGACTGTACTCAAATCACAAGCCAAACTTTTGATTTTTGATGAATGAAGTTGCATAGGTGCACCCATGGAGATCTGCTGATGTCCTTGAAGATTGCTGATTCTATCATCGGTTGTTCTGTCACCTTCCAGCACACAAACACTCAATAAATGCTGCCAAAAGTTGTTACCAAACAGTGGCCTCCAGAGAACAGAATTGTAGGAATTTGGTTCTGTTTCTCGGGACGATTGCCCAGGACATCTTATCAACTTTCTTTCTGTATCTTATTTAATTTGCTCACCAGAAAGCATCAGCCTGCCAACCCCTAAGTGGGATAAGGTCTTGATGATGATGAAAGCATCAGCCTCTGAGCTTGTTTCACTCTTTTAGCTAATAAAACTTCCCGCATTTATGAGAAGAAGCAAGAGAAAAAAGGGGAATGGAAAAGGGAAGAAAAAAAACAATGGTTACAAAAATAAATGTCAATGATGTAACGATTCAGATAATATCTAAGTGAAACCTACTCTAGTGAACAACAGTTGAAAAGTAAAATAATCATTGATATAATTCTACTGAGGAACATACTTGAGTCCACAATAAGGTAGTTTGTCTTTCTCCGCAAATCAACATTGCCCACTCCAGCCAACAAAAATCCAGTTACAGTGTCCTACATCAGTCATATGATAAATTATAGAATAGGCTGCATATACAACTTTGCAACGATATCATTTTAGGTAAAACAAATTTAACTCAGTATGATATAGTGATAAATGCAACTCTAATCAATCTAAAGAAATCCATAATTAGAAATTTGTTCCAAAACCCTATAAACTCCTATTTGAATTTCCAGCATGAACTTTCCAATCAAGACAACATAAGTGTCCAACCTGAAGAATATGATAACTTGGATTTTCCAGATTGACTCGAGAGCTGAAATATATGATTAAGCAACCTGAAGGAGTAGCTTAGATCTTCTGGATTGACTCACCATCTTCGTGTAAGTTTTTCTGATATGTTTTTGAGTTTTGATTGTTTCAACTTTACATTCCAAAGACTTCCAATTTCATTTCTCAGAAAGAATAAAGTAACTTGGTTAGCTGAGCATCAATATACCTGACTGGATCACCTAAAATGCATCTTCCACGCATCCCTGATGACCTAGGGGGGAGTTGTAATAACCTAAAAATATTAATAGTTTTAAAATAATAAGAGGGGTAAAATTATAAATATGCATGGGCCTACAGTGCGTGGGGCCCACAAGGAGGCTATAAAAGCCAGCCCTGTCTCGTGTACGGCCAAACCATTCACTTCTGAGTTCGGTTTGGCGACGCAGGGCACGACGCGGAACCCTCCGAGCAGGCACACGCAGGGGCGATCTAACCACGGTAGGCCACCCTCCACATTCCCCTGTGTTTCCTATTGCTTCTGCTGTTTTTAACGCCGGAAAACGGTGTGGATTGCCGTTTTCCGGTGAACAAATAGGCAATACTTGGTTTTTGTAAAATAAGGCGATGAAACGGTATCGAGATTGTGATCTCGAACCGTCCATCATAGGCATTGTAACATGAACAACAAACCCATGAATTTTCATGGTGATCGGACGGCTGGATATGCGGAAAACTCATAACACAAAGATAGGGAAAATTTTAGGGACGTGACAAAAATCGTGTAAAAACACTAGGGGAATGGCATAGATGGTTGAAAATGAGCTCATATATGGAATCTACGTGAAAACCGAACGAAACGGTGCAAAAATCGCACCATTTGGACACCAGTGCGTGGTCAAGTGGTGGACCTGAGTCGATCATCTTCTCCGGAGACGGCCGAACCACCGCGACACGTGTCACCCTCCGACACGGGCCACGTAGGGCGCCACGCGCACAAAGCGGCAGCACGCGCATGACACGCGACACCACGCGGCGCAAAGACCGCACGCACGCGCCCACACAGCAACACGTGGCGCCATACACCACGCGCCACGTGGAAAGCGATCCACCGACAAACGACAGAGCGTGCGCCCACGAAAACCAACGCACGGAGACCGGTGCACGCGCGTGCAGAAAAAAGGCGCACGCGCGTGAGCACCGTACAAAACGACGCTGGCGCGTACGTGCAGCGCCCGCACGGAGACGCGCAGCGCGGCAGACACGTTCGGCGCGTACGTGCTGCCAGCCGCCCGCCCGGGAAAAAACGACGCCTGGCGCATCTGTGCAAGCGCCCGCACGAGGACGAGCGGCGTCGCCCGTCTGGAAGACGTCCGTGGGCCGCGCCCGCACGCTCAAAGCGCGTGCGACGCAAGTGATTTTGAATTTTTTTGGGTCCTTGACCGTTCATTCATAAAACTTGATTTTTAGGAGCTACGAGAGGGTCCAAATCGCGATCCGGAAGAGGCGTTGTGACCGTATCGACGGCGCGGACCTAGATGTGACTTGAAAAGTTAGATATAAATTCTATTTTTAGAGTTAAACCACAGAATGTGGTTAGATAGTCTCAATTAGGGATCAATGGATGATCGGGCCTTAGAGGTTGATAGTATACATCAAATGCGAGGTAATCTAGGAGATTAGAGGGTTAAACAGTATTGAATTACTAAATGATGGAAGATTTATGATGTAACAGGTACGTCAGAGCGCGCCACGTGATATTTCCACGCGCTTGATTTGAGGCATTTCATTTTCTCGAGGTAGGTGATTATATTCAATTATTTCATGATTTCAATAACCATGAATGGATTTTAAAGCTTTGAGACGCGTTTTACATCTCCTCATGTACATAATTAGATCCACTATTTTTATGTTACGGTATGACTTTTCTATTGGAAATGACAATGCTTGCCGGGCTTTAATTGTATTATTGAGATTATTTATAATGTATTTACAAGGTTTGTAAGATTTATACCTTGTACGATGATTTATGACGGCCGTCGCCGGTGGGTACTATGCTAGGAGGGTTGTAGGGTTGGCCACCCGCCCTCGATTTTGTGATGAGCATGATGATAGACACCGCCTAGAGTGATACGGGGCCGGAGTACGTAGGGGTGGTATCATGGGTAGTCCCCCCCTACGGGTCCGTTCCTTCCCATGGGGACGGAGAAAGTCTCCGTTTGGTGTCGACGAGGAGCGGCGGTGGTTTAGACTCGATGGGGTTGCCACCGGCAAAGATAGTAACCCATATTGTTGTGCATGTTTATATGATGTTGTATGTGTATGGTGAACTCTGGGGCAAGTCGGCCCAGGCCGTGAGAGACTCCGGGGCTGATGTTGACCGCACGGGAGGTACCAACGTTAATATGGATATACATCACTAGGTGATGGAGTATATTGAGAAATTTTGATATAGTCTTGATACAGTGTTTTGGTATCAATGATTGCATGCATATCTTTCCATTGGGTATATATACTAGTATGGTTTTGATGTACTTGCCATGTATTTTGATCATGCCTTGCATGCTATATTGATTTACCTCGGCATCTGATTTGTGAAAGTTGTGATTGCAAGCATTTCAGTCATTTGACATGTTTTGGGTGTGTTTCTCTTATGAGAATTCTATTGTAAACTTTGTTAAACTTTATTTGAGTGTAATCACCTACACAAGCATAGCTATTGTCGAGGCATTGCCTTGTTTTGCAATGCCTCGAGATTTGGGACAGACGATAACAACAAGGGAAAGCAGCAGTAGCGGGGATCAGGAAGGAGGCTTGAAGACATTCTATTTTATTTTCTTCTTCGGACATATATTAGAGTATGTCGCTTGGATTAGACATTTGAGACTTTCTTAGATGTGGATACATATTATGGATTGGACTCTTATTATGTTATGGAGGATTGTTAAAGTTTAGATGGAGATATTGTGGTGATTATGGATGGAACCTGGTGACATTTGAATTGATTTACTATCATCTTTAATTATCCAAAGGTATTTATTGTGCTTTTTAATCGAGCATGCTCAGAGTATCAATGTTTTAATGTTGTTTATGATTACGGGTTTGAATGAGGTTGGCCCAAAGTTTACGCTTTCGAAAAATTCTTTTAAAGCTGCGTTAAAAGCTCTATGATATAAAATTTTAAATTTTTAGGGATCCCGCCTATTTTCTTAAAACAGATTGTTATTTTATTTTATTGAGGAAAAAGTTTTGATAAAATCCGGGGTGTCACAGGAGTAGAGCTGAAGACCCTCACAGATTCATTCAAAAAGGCCTTTCACCATTGGATAGGACTTCACCTGTTTAAGTTGTCTGGGATGTGGTGATGGTCAATTTCTAGCAAGGAGTTTAATGATTCTTTCCAGAAAGAATTCTCTGTGATGGATGATCAAGACTCTATATTCTCTTCCTAATACTATGCCTAATCCTTTCCTACCATATGTCCAACAGGGGTTAACCCCAATATTCTAACCAAGAAGATTTTTTCATTGACCATTGAGCTAAATTGTACAACAGCTCAACTAGGAAAGAGATCTCACCAAAAATGGCATTCAAGTCTCCTACAATTAAACCAAGTCAGTCAATTCCATAAGACAATCTGATGACAAGTACTACTATAAGTAAGCACAAAATAGAATCAAAGACAGTTTTCGATCTACTGAGACTAACTGCTGACAATCGCACGGATGACAGATTGGAAAGCATGCATTCAGTAGTTTAAAACTTTGTAGAGGCACCACGGAAACCAAATTCTTGTTCTGATACCTTCCGCCACAATGCAGTGAGTTTTTTTCCAATACCCTATAACAGGAGGCTATTTCCCCACATTCCATGAACTGCTAGCTGGCACATATTTACCTACAGATTTCTGTTGCTTGTCTTTCTTTAGGTGCAGGATTTGACCATACATGAACACTACCTGCTTAGGAGCAACATGGATAGAATCCAAACTAATGGAGCATTACCTAGAGACACTTGAAAAAGGTAAAGTTCCATGACATCTAGTTGGAAGAAAATTTTGTGGGTCCCTGTCCACAAACAGAATGTATACTACAGATCATGCAATAGGTTTAGAGCATGAGCCTTCTAAAGTCAGGAAAGTGTAAAATGATAAAATTGCAATATAGCCCATGTCTACCCTTCTATAATACAGAGAGCAGACAAATGGAAAGCCCACTAGATTGAGAAAGCTGGACAGAGACTTCATTACATAAATTTAAACTATCAAATCACAGAGCAGAAAGTTCTTTTTGGAACTGGTAACTCATACACCCAATAGGTCTTGATGCGTACACACTTTCCATGCGTATCCTCATACCCCCCTCCCTTGCAACGTAAATCCTTGACAAATATATCCTCGGGACACCCTCCCTCAACGAACAAGCACCCTACATTCCTTAAAGAGATAAGATGCACTACCTCGGACCTGATACCTACTTAAGGGACGGGCGCCTTAGCCTAACCACTAGGCTATAATGGCTTATGTGCGAATCACAGACCAGAAAGTTAATCCAAATTTCCAAAGCATGTCTAAAGGAAAGACATATATTGCTAAAAAGGAACTGAAGCATATGTAGACATTGGCCAACCTAGAAAAGACTATATTTCCATTAAAAAAAAGACTACACCAATACCTCATCAGCAATCATAGCAATGAGCGCTGAGTTGCTTGTAGGAATCTGAGCTCTGTTAGCCATTATAAACCAAACCGTCCACCTGCAAATATTAGAAAAGAAGGAGCAGTTTTTAGGGAAAAAAGCACATCGGGCTACCATCACAATAGATTTCACTGCTGATTTGAAGAAAATGAATATAACTGAAACAAACCAATTGATAGCTACCTCATTTGACAGAGTTATAACAAATTGTGAGTAGTTCAGCAGAGTTAACAACAATTTGGGATTATCTATGTACTTTACACATTCATTAATAAAACTTCAATTCCCTTTGTCATTTTCATTCTTTTCAATCCTTTAACAGACTCAATTCATAAGGTTCCCAAAATTTTACACCACATTGTTAAATTGATTTTCAAATAGACATTTAAGATACTTAATTTGCATGGCATCCATTCAATTAAACACCAGACTCCAGTTTTTGCTACTTTTGTGGCCAGCTCTTTAAATTGCAGTGGTTTACTATTAATCAAACAGAAGTCGAGGCTCCTCAGAAGCATGTACAAATGATGTAAAACACACACACACACACATAAACTCATTGGACTTTTCTCCTTCGATAATTGTTTGTTCTTGCAATGTATTCGAATTTGACGATAGAAACGGCAGAAGCAGAATGCAGCATAAGTTCCTTTTAGTAATGATTATAAAATTGGTGAAATGATCTCTACCCCATAAAAGAAAAAAACTTAGGAAGCTGTAATTCTTTTACAACTTAGACAATTCAAGGAAGAAGCGCCACAATTTGCAAGACAGTATGCTCACGCACACAAGCATAGTGAAACTACTTTTGATTACTGGTTACGTAGAGGAAGGAGAAAAACACGGCATTGATTAAAGTAGCATCGAATGAAAATCTGAAATTTTAAAGGAGGCTAGGTGCAATTGAAACAGAACTGAAATTCTTACTACAATGAACGTAACAAACTTCAACTGGATGAATTCAAAGAAATGGAGAAACATATTTCCACACAATGAGAAACAGAGATCATAAAAATAAAAAAAATGGCCGGTGCACAAATCTCATCGAGCAGAGATTTTGAGAATCAATGGAAAGCGTAACCAAAAGGAAAGGCCTAGGGTTACACTTGCCAGTCGTGTCTTTGAATTGCCTCAACGAACAAAAGTTTTCGGCTGCAATTCACGAAAGAGGAGTGGAAATTCTGAAAAGAGGGCTTTCTTCTTCTTCTTCAGCAATTTCACCCGCAGGGTCGTTTCCGTTAAAGAAATTGTAGGATGATTATAAATGATATCCCCAGAATTGATAATAGCACCCTTTACGAGGATGTGTCCGCACAGGTGAACTCTCTTGTACGTACACCTGCGGCAGCAAATCGTCGCACTTCGAGAGGTCTGGTTAGGATTGTGATTAAAAAAGATGGCTCGTTATTTTCATTTTTATATAAAGAAACAAATGCAAAGCAAATCACTTGCATCCCTTCCTAAATATAATTCTCCAAGACCTGCGAAAGATGTCGAATTGTCCACAACCAACTATTCTAAATATTTGTTGGCAAAGAAATGCTCGTTAGCACGATCGACGTGCACTTCTACACGAAGGATTTCACTTTGAATTATTGAATGTTCATTTGATTACTTAGGATTTAGATTTTTAATAGTTCAAAAAGCATGTAGATTATATAATTTTATCGTACAAAAATTATACCTTTGGGCACATGAAATAGGGACCTTTCTTGCAAAAATGAGGTACTGCTGACAAAGCTTAATTATATGTTTAGCAACTCCGATAATTTTAAACCTTGGAGATAGGATTATAGACGAGCCTTGGCGCAACGGTAAAAGTTGTCTTCATACGACCTTGAGGTCACACGTTCAAGGAATGAAATTAGCCTCAAGGTAAGGCTGCCTACTATAGGCCCTTGTGATCCCCCCCTGAACCCCACATAGGTGGGAGGTTCGTGCACCGGGCTACCCTTTTTTAGACAGGATTATAGACATTTGTTGTAAGGATGATATTATATATACCCTTTTTCCTACTTGGCATATCGATTTTTGCAGAGAGATAGAGACAGAGACAAACAGAGAGAAAAAACAGATGACCCAAGTAAAGAGGGGCGCATATATCATTGCCCTCTATTTAAAGAGTATTTTGAGATGAAAAGAAAAATAATTAGGAGATAGGAAATTGTTCCCTTAATAAAGAAGTGCAAATTAACGAGCAATATATGACATTTTTTCTCAAGACTTATAATTTTTCTATGTTATTTTTCTTGAAATTGATAAACAAAAATGTAGTGGCTCTCACATACAACAATATTATTCACTCTGAAAAACTGGCCACCTATACAACCAGCCCTCTCACAGTTTTGTTCTTCCCCAGTTTTTTGAGAAAAATGCCTTGTTATAAGAAGAGTCACACACCACTCTTATCAATAGTTCAGTAAATTTTTTCTTGCCGATATGAGACTAACTCTCTATCCCTTAGTCGTCTCCTATCTACGGGGTATGTAGGCCTTCACATCTTCCCTCAGCCTCACACTAGGTCAGAGGTTGGCTCTGATACTATCTTTAATAGCACGGTGGCTCCCAAAGAGGACAATATTGTCTGCTATGCATTCTGATGCACACGAATAAGGCCTTTTCCTCGAAAAACCTGGGAAGAACAAAACCGTGAGGGGGCTGGTTGTATGAGCAGCCAATTTCCTAGAAAAAACAATATTGTTGTACGTGTGAGCCATCGGGTTGTTACAAAAACAAATCCCAATAAAAGTACCATAATACACTTATTAATTTGTATATCTCCCTTGAGCAAGCAAGTGCTTTTGTAGGTAGTGGCACCTGAAGGAAAATAGAAGCAACAATTTCGAGAAATAAATCAATAGATCAATGGGTTCTATACTTGCTAGATCAAGAAGGAGAAGTGAATAAGATTCCAAATGACACTTTTTTCTTGGGGCTTATGATTTCTACTTCTCTTTTAACTATTTTCTAAGAAAAATACCATTCAAAAAACATACACACATTGATCATTGATTTGTGCTTCTTACTCGAGCAAGAAAGTGCACTTCTCCTTATCATTTATCTAGATAAAAATAATTAATAGCAAATTAAGTTAGATTTGATCAATAGATGGATGATTGGCTACAAATGTCTAGGGTTGTAGTCAAAAGCTATCTACCTTAGCGGTGACAAACAACAAGGCATCTTCCTTGATTATGCTTGGTTAGAAGTTCAAGGTGGCAAGTAGATTTTGCAATTAAGATGTTACATTAATAGTTTGTTTATAGTTTTTTTTGCTTAAAAGAACAAATTTAAGGTTGTAACAAAACTAGTAGCCCATGCTTTTTGAAAAAAAAATAAAAATAAATTAGAGTTAGCATTAGCATCAAATTAATACCAACATAAATCAAGATGAAAACATTAGAATTTAGTAAAAGCAGATGGTCAAAATTGAGATTTCATCTAACATTTGTTTATTTTTAAGCCCAAATCCTGACAAAGTTGCCAAGCAATGAACCCTAAACCCTAACCCTGAACCCTAATATATATAAATAAGAAATGGCGCACAATCTAAACCCTAATTGAATCCAAATTTTGTTTAATAAATCAAGTTATTGGCCCCAAAAATATACTTATTTTAGAAAAAGAATTGCTCTAAAGAAAGCATTAACTTCTAAAGTTGAGAATGATGAGATCCACTAGAATGGGATGGAAAGTTGCCACCCTTCATAAAAGGAGAAAAAAAGAAAGAAAGAAAAGTTGCCACTTTTGGTTGATCAAACCTGTTCATCTAATTTCTCGGACTACTAATATCTTATTTTCTAAAATATTACAATGATTCAATAATTGCAAAATTCAAAAAATTTTGCTAGACCATTCTTTAAACAATGTTTTTGACCTTCGATGTACTATCAAATCTACGTGTTTCAAGTAGATTTAAAAATTGGGATACACTTTTAGGTTTAGAGTTGGCATATGCTCTTAGGCAGTTTCCTTCATAATTGTTAAAAAAGAAAAAGAAAAAAGAAGAAGAGATGTTCCAGACTCCAAACTCATCCAATCCAAAGACTAAAAGTCATGAAAATTAGGTAAAATCAAATGAACAATCCACTCAACCACTTGTAATACATACCCACTTTCACATACCAGAGGAATGTTGGCACAGAGCGCAACAAAACCCTAATAGATGCAAAATCACCTCACTTTTGCATGGTGGGTCTCACATATCATTGGTATGTGTCGTTACCTATCCCACCTATATGAGGTTTGGGGAAGGGGCGGACCACAAAGGCCCATAGTATGCAGCATTATCTTATATTTTTACAAGAGATTGTTCCCACAACTTGAACGCGTGACCTCAAGGTCAAATGACAACAACATTGAATATCTAATGGGCCAAAAATTACAAAAGCTCATTCCATAGTATCCAAGAAATGATAGGTATACATGCAATGACCCAAAACATCATTTGTTGGATGAAAAAAATGGTAGGTTTACGTGCAATGAACCAAAACAGCATTTGTTGGATGACGTTGGATTCCTTTCATGATTTTTGCGCCGTTAGATGTCCAAAGTTACAGGAGTTGCCCAAATGTTGTGGTGTTGTCTCGCTCTAAACTAGTCACTAGAATTCCTCTGCATATTTTACGCTACCTGTGATTGATCTAAGCCATCTATCTAATATCTAATAATGTGCATGTTTATCAGGCCGACTGAACTAATCTAACCACCAAATCTCAGTCGATTGGAGATCAAACATGGCCCAATCAGATAGATGGCGTAGATCATCTACCAGCGGGCCCCCCTGCGTTAAAGTGGACTTAAAACGAAGACAAAAGAGATGACGCTGACAAAGTAAATTCCACAGAGAACTCTTCTTCCTTTTTTATTACTTTGGGTCTTTTCTTACAACACAAAGAAAGAAGAAGAAAAAGTAGCCCTGAATTTTAGAGCCACGGCACCAAATCTGCTGGACGCTTAGGTGGCAACTTCATCCTCCCCGACTATTCCCAACTTACCCCTGCTCGATCGAATTCCCGTTTTGCCCCCACAATTTTCTCCTCCGCGAAAATTGTTCCCAGCTCCGCTGTCCCCGATTCTTCCCAGCATAACCCTGCTGAAATTCCCGTTGCGCCGCCCACGACTTTCTCCTCATCCGCCTTTTCCCCCTCGGGAAACCCGACGCAATCTTCGGCCAAGTTGAATGATCCGAACTTCGGCGTCGTTTCGATCGGGCAGATTTTCGTATCGAACGAGAAGGAGAACGACAAATCTCGATTCGACGGCGATTTGTCCAGAGCGGCGGGGCAATTCTTTCGCCTCTTTGTTTCTTGGAAGACTTCAACTTCTTCCTTCTCTTCCTCGCTTTCTTTTCTCTTCAGCAATTGTTGCCGTTCTCCTTCTTCTTTTCCGGCGAATTGTTCTTCATTTTCATGGAGAGAAGGCGATTGTTCTTCGTCTGGAACGGAAGATACGACCGGATCTTGGATGGAATCTGAATTTTCTCCGGGCATGGCGTCGGAATTCGCCGGAATTTCCTCTCCGTTCTCCTCCATTTTGCTCCTGAAACCCTAAAAGCCTCTATCGAGATCGAGAAATTGTGCGACCTGGGGCCTGTTTTACATGTAAATGGGGTGACGAAAATGCCACCGCAATTTGCAGCACTTGTTGTCCCCAGGCCTATGAATTGCCGGATAAAATGGTTATGATTTGGGGTATTTTTGTCCAATGGAGAATCCGGGGCTTCCCCTTTGTACCCGAACTCTGACTCAAGTCAACACGCATCCTCTTTGCGACGTGCAGTACAAGATTCTCGTTTTAGTGACAATTTTGCCCCAGACGTTCTCCTGAATGACATTTTCACACTGAAAACGATCACGTGCTTAACTGTTTCTAGTTACGGACAAGTCCTGCCATGATCAAATCCACGTGCGGGTCCCAAATGACAAACTCTATATCTGATCCTGACCGACGATTTAGTGGACTATCCCATATCGACTCGATGCTGTGCTGTGCTGAATCACAAACATTTTATATGATCGTGACCGTCAGTATGTGGACCATATGAAGGAAACAAGGTAGCTCTAGGTCAAACTGATCAAATCATGATCCTAAATTTAAACCCTTAAAAATGTCATCAATTGGTGTTTCCTAAACCAATCTTAACCAAAAATTGATAGATCAACGGCCGTAGATCATTGGATGAGAGTAGGACGATTAACAGCAACTTAAAACTTGTGTCCTAATTGGGGGTAACTGTCTAACCAATGGGAAGATTATAATACTAAGACAATTTTCTTTAATATTCTTCTCATTATTAGGGAGTATTTATGAAAGGGTCACTAATTTAACCTTGTTTGTCAATAATTGAACTCATTATTTCACATCGCATATGACATTAAATAATGGGTTCAAGGTTTAGAAACAGTCTATTATAAAATGTAAGGTAAAGTTGTATACTATAAATCCTTTATGATCCGCCTTTTGCTGAATTTGTATATATGGGAGCTTGTTTATAGATTGCAAACTTCATATTTCTTTTCATCGTTGTCGTCGTCGTTGTCGCCTCTAAACTAGAATGCAAACTTCGCATTTCTTTCCTTCATCATCATTATCATCGTTGAGACCCTATCCCTGTTAGGAGTTGGGTACATGAATCTCGTTCATCTATTCCTCTCTATCAAGTGTTATAGCTTTATTTAGTCTTAGAGTTTTAAAATATTTCCTCATCACTTCTATCAAGTTCTTTTAACCCTTTTCTTTGGCCTTTAAGGAACTTTGACTTGGATTGTCTCGTTCCTTCTAGCGAGTACTATTTTTTGTCTCTTATAAAATAAAAACTAAAAAAATTCAATGACTTCGAACACATCCTTGATGCCTACTTACATACGTGGTGTCTAAAAAGGCCCCTTTCCCAATGGGCACTGGTCCTATCCACTAGAACCTCAAGGTCCCACATACTTAGTAGGTCACATAACATTGATAGCCTGATTGGTAAGGCTCAAGCAATCTTGGTCTATTGGATTATATTGGGCCAAATCGATAAGAGATATAATCTAGTATATAGTATTAATATCACAAACGAAGAATTACAAAGCAAATTACTCACACACGCTCTTAAATCTAATCCCCGATCAAAGGGAAATTGACAAACCAAATTATAACTAAGAGTACTTCAAAGGAGATGTCGAGTTGTCTAAACTATGCTAGACTTTGTGTGTTACATTATTCTATGTAAATTGATGGCATCAAATCCTTCTAAGCACAATGGCATAGGAGTCTCTGACTTGAGGTTGTGTAAGGAGGTATCATTGAAAAGAAATTATAAATAGTTATGCAATAGAGGCTCATAAATTGGATTATATAAGTCTTGTCAATCTTGGATCAACATAATACCAGATTCAGTTTTGCATATTGAGAAGGGGAGCCTTGGTACAACGGTAAAAGTTGTCATCATATGACCTTGAGGTCATGGGTTCAAGGCGTAGAATCAGTCTTTTACAAAATACAAGGTAAGGCTGCCTACTATAGGCTCTTGCGGTTTGCCCCTTCATTGAATCCTGCATAGGCGGGAGCTTCATGCAGTGGGGCTGCCCTTAGTTTTGCATATTGAATAATCCTCTTCTCCATAGCATTAGGTCTACAATCAACGGTTCAATTTCCTTAGCCAATCCTTAAAATTCTAGTGATCATCTGAATAAGTGGGTTCAAGAGCAATGGCTGAGGTCTATCCTCCTGGGTAAAAACTTGTGAACTTGATCACATCCACACCAAGTTGTTACCGGCCCTACAAAGTGGCTGTTAGGAAAGAGCATAACAGCCACTTCCTTTTATCTTTCCAGACAATATAAAATGTCTTTCTGCGAGAATTTAGGGTTTTACATCTCTGGCAGCCTCGCCGAAGGAGAAAGACAGCAGCTTTGTTACTCTGTAAGACCTCTCACTTTTTCCCTCCATTTCCCGTTTCTCGATCTTCTGTACGGTTTGCTTGGTTAATTTTTCTTAAATTTGCTGCATTTTGATTGTTATTGAAGTTCATACCAACGTAATTTTCGTTTCGATTCTCTTTTGTTCGAGATTTTTGTTGAGGATCTGAGTCTTGATTACGATCCACTGAGTGTTTAGCTGGTCCTTTTGTTAAACCTGGAAAATCAAGGAAGCAAAGACCGGGGGAAAAAATCTCTAATTCAGGATCCAGCATTGTTTTCCATTCTAACATTAGAAAATTGCGACGAAGATTTGAATGGTTCTGGATAATGCGAAAATTTAATGGTACTATAGGGCATAGGCTGACCTGAATTGGCTTCGTTTACTCATCAGCGTGCATAAGGCCTGTATGCATTCAAATGACCATTCTCTGGATGACCCTATTTTTGTTCGGAAATGGCACCATTTGAAGAAACCCACCATTCATGACGTTGCAGTGACCATGCATTCAAATGACCTGAACTGGCAGTGTTCTGCATTCAGTGCTAAAAAAGACATACATTTTGTGGTTAAGTTTGTGTCGTCATTGTGAGATTATATCTTAGTAGCGTATAAAAGGGCAGCCCTGGTGCACGAAGCTCTCGCTTATGCGGGGTGGACCACAAGGGCCTATAGTACACAGTCTTATCTTGTTTTTGCAAGAGGTTGTTTCTGAGCCTTGAACCCGTGATCTCAAGGTCATATGATGACAACTTTTACTGTTGAGCCAAGGCTCCCCTTGGGACAGCAGAGTATATAGTTTGGTTGTAAAGTGACTGCTTCAGCTAACTTTGTGTTTTGGTTTCATTAACATAAATGAAGTGATATGTCTATTATATATTAAGCAAGTAAGGCTCTTTTTTAGCTCTTTGAATCATACTTCTCCTTGCACCACGTAGGCGACTCTCATTGAACCCTATTTTTCCTTGCATCACCTAGGCATTTTTGAATTACTTATATTTTTATCCTGTCTTATAGGTTGAATAGGTGGGCTATTGAAGAATTTTGTTGTTTCATTAGCCAATGAATAGGCCAAATTTTTTTTTTCTTAATCATAAACGCTCAATCCTAAATTTACTTTATTTTGCAACAAAGTAGGCCCTACTTGAATCAGCGGTTTAGATTAGTGAACAACTTGCAGGGGTAAATATAGTAGTTTTTATATTACTTAATTTACCTAGCTATGCTCATAACCTCTTTTTGTTATATTTATAATTATCATCCTTTCTATTTTGGTGAAGGGGAACTTTGGCACAACGGTAAAAGTTGTCGTCAGGGTTCAAGGCGTGGAAACAGCCTCTTGTAAAAATGCAAGATAAGGCTGCGTACTATAGGCCCTTGTGGTCCCTTTCCCAGACCCCGCATAGGCGGGAGCTTTGTGCATGTGGGCTGCCCTTTTATCTTTTATATTTTGGTGAAGCTTATTTTATCATCCATTGCTTACTTGTTACTTGTTAAGGGTAGGGTAGTTAGGATATTCTTATCCAGACACATGTACGGTGATGCATGCGCTTGATATGTCCATGTTACAGGCATAT
This sequence comes from Warburgia ugandensis, assembly GCA_035236585.1. Taxonomy (NCBI): domain Eukaryota; kingdom Viridiplantae; phylum Streptophyta; class Magnoliopsida; order Canellales; family Canellaceae; genus Warburgia; species Warburgia ugandensis. The sequence goes on from CP141126.1 coordinate 102,481,173, forward strand.
ATACTGGCCAGTTGGTAAATTTTGCATATTATTTGTTTCTGAATTTGTTGGAAATGATGAGCTTTCTGTTTCATTACTTAGGGATCTCAATTTTCGGTTCTGTATGAAGCTGTTCATTTTAGTTGAACTATTTAATCAATCCTCAATTTGTTACAATTAACTCATAAAGAGGGTTAGTACATAATCGTCTGAAAATATTTGGTCTTGGACATAATTTTCTGTCCTTTTTGTTGAATGATATAATTGAACAGATCAAGAGCAACTGTGCCAGAGTGGTGGACTGCTAGGTTCTTATCATCATATGATCCTTGATTCTTGATAGGATTGTGAGAATGGAGAACCTGCACCAGTCGCTTACTGGTGTCGACATGGGTGATCTTCTTTCAATCTTGTGTTGTGAGGGATGTGACCTTATCAATTGAATATCCTCAACTTACACATTTGATGGAAGATGTCTTCAATGCAACTAACTAAGCAGTAATTCTTGATGCTAGAAAACTCCCAAGTTAATTGGGGTGAAGTAATTTTGACGAGCTTGCAAGCAAAAATAGCAAACAGATAAAAATTCAAATTCATATTTGTACTTGCATGTATGAGTGGCCCTGCATGTTTGAGCATGACTTGTATTTGTGTTAAAATATCTGCTTGTGCATTCACATGGTTTTGGCGCAGGATAAAAGCTTTAAACGACTGTACTGTACAAATAAATGTTGCTCCACAATATACTTTATTGTGCAAATAATCTAGATGTCGATGCGCGCAACAATTGCAGTATTTTGTCTGTCATATAAGTAGCTGGTATTTATCTGTCATATAACTACTGATAACAGAAGGGGAGCCTTGGTGCAACGGTAAAAGTTGTTGTTGTGTGACTTTGAGGTCACGGGTTCAAGGTGTAAAAACAGCCTTTTGCAAATGCAAGGTAAGACTGTGTACTTTAGGCCCTTGTGATCTGCCCCTTTCCCAGACCCTGCATAGGCGGGAGCTTTGTGCACTGGGGCTGTCCTTTTATATAACTACTGATAACCTTGTATCAAGCATCATGTTAAGTATTCAGTAGTTATCTGTCATGTAACTACTGATAACCATTTATCAAGCATCATATAAGTACTAGGTAATTATCTGCATGGTCCTCTTAGTATTAACGACACTCTCTTGCTTACTAGTGAGAAATGGATACACAAGTGAAGCTAGCAGTTGTGGTTAAGGTTATGGGACGGACTGGATCCAGAGGACAGGTAACCCAGGTCAGAGTTAAGTTCTTGGATGATCAGAACCGTCTCATCATGAGGAATGTGAAAGGACCAGTCCGGGAAGGTGACATACTCACCCTGCTGGAGTCAGAACGAGAAGCAAGGAGGCTTCGGTGATGCTCTTCATCTGCTGCATTTCTTTCGTTGCATGGAATTCAGCAGTTGTATCTGTTTTGGGTAAAGAAGCTACATTGTATCTTTCATGGAACCATTGTATCTGAGCTATACAGCAGTGCTGTGTTATCTACTGTGGTTTTAAACTGTTTGTTTTGATGAGTATTATCAATTGAAGTGCTCACGCATGTTATGCAGAAAGGTAAGGCTGCAAAAATGTTAGGTAAGGCTACGTGTTATAGGCCCTTGTGGTCCGCCCCTTCTCCAAACCCCTCATAGGCAGGAGCTTTGTGCACTGGGGCTACCCTTATTCATCAACTTCAATTCACTCTTAAGTGAGATTGGCATGATAAATCAGCATAATCGAATCTCTGGTGAGTGTCAAGTGTTGGTTCCTGTCCATGTAGTGGTTATAATACATTGTTTTAAAGCAAGGACATGCTTCAATTTTTTGTGAAAAACTCATCATCATCAAGACCTTATCCCAATTAAGGATCAGCCACATGAATCTTATCCCTTCATTCCTCCTAATTAAGTTCTATGGTTCTATTTAGTCCTAAAGTTTTTAAATCTTTTCTCACTATTTCTATCCACGTTCTTCTAGGCCATTTCCTTGCCCTTTTAGAACTTTTTACTTGCATTACCTCATTCATTTTAACTGGTGTCGTTTTTGGTCTCCTTTGGACACATTAAAACCATCTAAGTTTAATTTCGCTTATTTTGGTATCTGTTACCACTAAGTTTCTTCTAATGTTTTTATTTTTAATTCTATCTTTTCTTGTCTTGTCACTCATTTATGTCAACATTCATTTTTTTTGTGACACTCATCCTATGAACATGATGTTTCAGAATTGCCCAACACTTTGATTCATAGAGCATGGTCGGCCTTATAGATATTCTATAGAATTTTCCTTTTAGTTTAAGTAACACCCACTGATTACACAAAACTTTAGATGCACATTTCCATTTGTTCCAACCCACTTGGATTTGCTGGGTAACTTCTCTCTCAATCTCTCCACTTTCATGAATCATTGATTCTAAATATTGAAAGTGGTCTTTTACGAGAGCTTCTTGGTTATCAATCTTAACTAGTGTTTCACTCTTACTCTCTTTCTTGCTAAAATTGCATTCCCTATATTTTTTCTTAGTTTGGCTGATTCTAAATCCTTTAGATTCTAATGCTTTACTCTATAACTCTAGCTTTGGGTTTACACCCTTCCTTGTTTCAACAAGTAAGATTATAATCTAAAAATGATATGCTAACACGGAATCACTTCATGTAGATGTTTTGTTAACTCATCTATAATTAATATGAAAAAATTGCTCAATGCTAATCCTTTACGGTGACAGGAAAATTATTAGTCTCGTCACTAATGGTCTTAACATTTGTTATTGCTTTCTCGTACATATATTTAATTATATCTTTGTACATACTAAATTTGTAAAAAACTAAGAAAATTTTAATCCAAGGCCTTACCCCAGTTTTAGTCTGTGATCTTCTGCTGCCTTTGGGTTTGAATTGATCAAACGTGAATCATGAGAAACCCTTCTGATTCAAGTATTGAAGGCCGAATAAGAATTTCAGATGAGAATTCGCCCAAGTAGAGCAATAAGTTAGAAGAAATCAGGAATATTCCTTAAGCTTTTCCATCTTTCTATCTGCATTAGTGGGCATCTCCCTAAAAAGTTTATAGGGTCAATTCATGCGGCTTGGTTCATGTCCTTGGCTAAAACTTTGTAGTCTTCTTTTATTAATATTGTTGAAAATTTCCGCCGAAATAAAGCCTACTGAGAAATGGCTAACAAACGTCTAGCACAGTTGGTTCTTCCCTAAAATACGCTTGGTCGCAGTCGCTGCTTTTCCCTTTACCCCAAGATTAGAGTTAGGAATGTGTGTTTGTGAGTGATTCATTCTATAATTTCAAAAGATGCAGTTTAGCCAGGCTGCATCCAGAAATGCGTCCTTTTCCATGATTTCAAAGCAATTTTCCTAACAAAAATGGTTGATTTATGAAGCATTGCCAAGCCCAGGCATATTCAATTCATCACTTCAGTGTGTGTTTAGAAATACTTGTTTTTATTGTATTCTCTCTATTTTATAGTAGAAAACAATTTTTTACTGTGAAGTAGAAGAGAGAATAAAAAAAGAAAAGAAAAAGAAAAATGTTTCCCAAAGCTTCTCCTTTCTTTCACCAAGAAAAAAGTTTCTCCTTTCAATGGAGTTTTCCATCCCATCTAACAATTTTAACCCTCCAAGAATCTTAATCATTCAAATTGTGGCTTATAAATCGACGGTCGAGAAATGAAATAACACCGCAAAAAATCTAAATAATCACAGAGCAATATGACAGGAGGGGATTTCAGTATTCGGCCCATATATCAAATCAATCATAGAGCTGGATGGATGAATGGTCTGGATCAAACTCGTACATCCTACCTAAGCTTTTGCCCTTGGCATTTTCCAAGAAATAATCAAGCCTGCATAAAATGATAAGGTCTCTAATTTATTTCCCAAAGAAAATAGTAAAAGTATGATACAGGAAATAATTATATAGCCTAAATTATTCTTAAGCAAGAAATTAATGAATCTAACCCTCTCTCAGGTGTGGCAGGAATTACGTAATTGTTTCTCCAAGTTTTCTAGCCAATGCTCGTCACCCACCTGGGTGACCGGGGTTCAAGGCTATGGCATGGTTGTGTCTACCTTTAAAAAAAGGGAAGCCCAATGTATGAAGTTCATGCATATGTAGGGCCTAAGGAAGGGGCAGATCACAAGGATTTATAGTACACAGCCTTACGTTGCAATTTTGTAAGAGGTTATTTTCATGCCTTAAATCTGTGACTTTAAGGTTACACGACAACAGCTCTACTATTGTGCCAAGGCTCCTCTTATGGTGTGTCTAACTTTCAAAAAGCATAATATAACTTATATAATTGGTTCCTGCAAATAACATGTCACAGTGACCAGGCCCAGGCGATTGTTTACCAAAAACACAAGTCTCCGCAAAGTTGTAAGACCATATATGGGGGTTGATACCTGCCCAGTGCTGGAAGGTCAAGGAAGTTGGTGACCTGATGACAGGAGAGCCACGACCGAAGCCCTAGTGAACGGCAGCCGTAACTATAACGGTCCTAAGGTAGTGAAATTCCTTGTCGAGTAAGTTTTGACCTGTACAAAAGGCGTAATGATCTGGGCACTGTCTTGGAGAGAGGCTCGGTGAAATAGACATGTTTGTAAAGATGCAGATTACTTGTACTTGGATAGAAAGACCCCATGAAGCTTTACAGTTCCTGCGATTGGCTTTCATCTGAATCTCCAATTACTTCGTCCGAATGACTGCCTGTTTTCTGAATGTCCGTGAAAGGTTAAATGATCTGAATCTCCCTGAAGTCCCGAGATGAGTGTCAGCAATCCAAGTGAAGGTGGGTTCCTGTACAGAACATAGAAGTGGAAGGTTTCTTTAAGCAATTCAGTAAAAAGGGCAGCTCTGGTGGTGCATGAAGCTCTCACGTATGCTGGGTCAGAAGAAGGGGTAGTTTTCACACCTTGAATCCTTGATTTTAAGGTCGCACGACGCCCCTCCTTTCTTAAGCAATTCAGTGCAAATAATATTTTGACAATAAAACCACAAACAGTTAATGTCAACTAATGCCCAAGTGAAACTAAGGACAAGTGTTATACCCAGTTAAAGGCCAACCCAATGCACGAAGCTTCTGCATATACAAGGTTCAGGGAATTGGAGAACAGACCACAAAGAGTCTATACCCAGTCCAACACCCTTATATTAAAAGAAATAACAAGAATGAGCTACTAATTTGCGTCATGTATTGCTTCACTTTACATGAACATGGATGGTTTGATCACGAACCAAGACTACACATCGGCAAGGCCCTGCTGTAAGTAGCAACACTGAAATTTTCATCTTTTAGATAATCACCAACTGACCTGAGGGTGACTAGAAAAAATTAGGCTGTTTAAAAAGCAGTGTCTTTACCACTGACAGAAACGAGGTCTCCCCATTTTTTCCTGCATCATATACCATCAGAACTTGTCAAAACTTGGTTTGGGGAGGCTGTTGTTGGAGGACGTAAATGATAAAAAGAGGGCAGCCCGGTGCACAAAGCTCCTGCATATGCAGGGTCCAGTGAAGGAGAGGACCACAAGGGTCTTTGGTATACAGTCTTTCATACCTTGAACCCGTGACCTCAAGGTCATATGATGATAACTCCACAATTGCTCAAAGACTCCCGTTCTAGAGAACATAGACAATGAAGAGCATAAATGATAAGTGCCATCCCGATGCATGCAGATGTGCATAAACAGTGTGTAAAATACGTTGAAACTGCCCTAGAGGTCATACATACCATGATAAATGCTGAATGCTGCCTGTCCCAGTTCCTCCGTCTATCTCTTGATATCCATTCTACAGAAAAGAAAAAGAAAATAATGGTTTATGGGTATCACACTTTCACAGAGTAGCACTAATAGGTAATAAGATAAGAGAGAAGAGACTTAGATGGTATAAATATGTTAAACGTAAACTAAAAAGGGTATCAACTAAAAGGAGTGAGGCGATCCAAGTTAAGGTTTAAAAGGGTAAGAGGAAGGCTCAAAAGAATGTAAATAAAAGTGGTAAGAAAAAAATTAAAAGCTTTGAAACTAAATTAAGTCATGTCACTTAATAGAGGAGAATAGAGGAATAAGATTCCTCAATTTTATAGGCCTAAGCCTCACTTGGACCAATAAAAGCTCTTGCGCATCCATTGAATCCGGTCCCACTTTCGCATTATGGACCATCAAAGGAGCCTATAGATGATCTCAATAAGTTTGTATGATGGTAGATCATTCGACTACATGCTGATTGAGCTGCTAGATTTCCAAATCTGAAGCAATCAGATGAACGGCTTGGATCATCCAAAGTGAGCCGTCACGGGACTGGCCGGCTCCTTTCTCGGTGGACTCCTGAGTAAAGAGTTCTAATATCCACACTCCCTCGAAATGATACGGCCACTCCTCTTCTTCATTAATCTTAGATTCCTTTTCTCAGTTACAGAACAGAAATTTTCAGCACGAAAAATCAAGAGAAGAAAAAATCAACGAGAGCGAGAGAGAGAGGGTACTTACCTTTGTGCGCGAAGACGTACAATCGTACCTGATTCCTTGATTTTTCTGAGGGTTTTGGATATAGACGAAGAAGAAGAAGAACACAGGGAGGAGGAGTGCTCAGAAGGGCAGGAAGCGCTAAAATGCTGATGGCGAAGTGGGAAGCACTAAGCTGCGAGGCAATGGCGAAGAAGAGATGAAGAAGGAGGAGGCTGCAATTACCACTCTCAGTAGAAATCAGTGTGGGGGAGGCTTGAAGAAGGTATCCTAGTTTTACATGATCACACCCGTTCATTGTTATTTCATATTTCGATTCATGTTATGTTAGGGTTGCCATAGTTTTTAAAAGCTGAAGATGATTTTCATTTCTCCCTCACAAACTAATATACAAATGCATATTTATTTGTAAGAAAGAAATAATAGAATCATCTTCAACTTCCTCATTTGGCTACACCGATCTGAGGGTTGCCATCTTTTAAGAAGCTGGAGATGATTCTCATTTCTTCCTCACAAACTAATATACAAATGCATATTCATTTGTAAGAAAGAAATAATAGAATCATCTTCAACTTTACCCTTGCCGGCTGGCACCTGACGCAAGACCCTCCTCCTTTTTTATCCAAGCTTGGGACCGGCATAGGCTGAGTGTTGCAGAAATGAGGATGTTGAGATAGATGAGTGGTAAGACAAGAAAGGATAGAATTAGAAATAAAAATATTATAAGAAATTTATGGATAGCATCAATAGGTAACAATATGAGAGAGATTAGACTTAGATGGTTTAGACATATTCAAAGGAAGCCAACAACGGCACCAGTTAGAAAGAGTGAGACAATACAAGTTGAAGGTTCTAAAAGAGTAAGGGGAAGGCCCAAAAGAACGTGGATAGAAATAGTGAGGAAAGATTTAAAAACTTTGGGACTAAATGAAGCCATGATATTTAATTGAGTGGAATGGAGGAATAAGATTCATGTGGCCGACCCCTAATTGGGATAAGGTCTTGATGATGATGATGATGATGATGATGATGACCCATTCATTGTTATATGCATGAAGGGGCCTCACCTTTGGATGTGGATGATCTGACGCATTTATTTGATTGGTCCGGGTTTGGATTTCTTGGAAGTGAAGATTATTGATGATTGGATGATTTTAGTATTTTATACACGTGTTTTTGAGAGTTGAATTTAGAGGATTTTTACTTCATAGGTCCAACCGTCCGAATGCTAGAACTATCCAATCAGCACGATTACTAGCCATCCAAACCAGAGAAATCATATGAACGGTCGGATCATCCTAAGTTGAGCCCCTTTCATGCAAAATTTGGGCGCTTGTTAACGTAATGATTGGATGTTCAGGCTAAAGGCCCTATGGAGCACTTTCTTAGAAGCGCCTTTCATTTTTGCATGAAAGGGCTGACCTTTGGATGATCGCATCCGTTCATCTCATTACTCCTCTGCTGGGAATCTAGTTTTAAAAAATAAATCACCATCTACAATGACAAGATCTGTGTATTTGGGAGTAGAATTTACGCAGTTGTTTATATAAAGCTTCTAATAGTCTTTTCTTGTAATAAATAGGCCATCCCACATACACATACTGTTTGAATTACTATATATCCAAGACTACGGAGAATGAGATCAACGGGTTTGATCATCCAAAGGTGGGCCCCATCCATGCAATGATGAATGGCTGGGATCACCAATTCTTGGACATGTTCTTTTAGGTACTCGAAAATATGCGTGTAATGATTCTCATGCCTCTACTTTATTGCAAAGGTCGCAACATCAAGAGGGCTGTCATGGACAGCCTTGACACGACTAAGTGGTGTCATTTCCATTTCCATTTGTCGGTATAATCCCTCCAATTCTGTTGTCACACCATTTTCAATATCTTGGAGTCACTTCTGCCAATCAATTTCAATCCCATCTTCCTTTCTGCGTGACTTTCAAGGAGTTTTCTCTTGTTTTCTAGCGTTTCTTTAAAGCAACATTAATCCAACTTTGCATACATTCCACAGCAAAATCACAACAAGAATAGCTTCATTAGCACCAAGTAAGTTTTCTTTGAATTCTCTGTCAAGTTTTCTTCTCTGTCTTCTTTTCTTGGCTTTTATGTTGGCACTGATTCAGCACTTCTCCTGTTTTTGGCAGTGTCTGGGTCTCTCTTTCACCTTACTGTTGTTTACTGAAGTCCCATGATTTGGCCTTCTTTCATTAGTTTTGTGTTCATATAAAGTTGGGTTTGGTTCTATTTGGTCCTCAATGTAGTTTTTTATTTGTTTTTGCTTTCTCTATGGTCTTTACTTCTGGGAGTCTGTACTTTCCTCTGTTATTGGCTCGGGTCCGGGTACCTTCTTTCCTTTATTGCGTCTCTTTTTCCTTTTGGAAGCTCTGTATATTAGTCTTCTTGTCCTTCATAGATTTTGTTTGGCTTCAAATTGATCTTGGAGTATGTTCTGGGTGTTTATCTGTTCTGCTCTTGGTAACTCTTCAGGTCTCTTCTGTCTTAATCGTATAAGAATTCTCTGCGTATGGTTTTTCCATTTATTCTTCATTTATGACTTTTATGGCTTCCTTGTTTCCTGCTTTCTGATAATGCAGGTTCTCTTTTCTTTGCTACTGAAATCATCTCAGTCAGGAAATTAAGTGAGAGGTTAGTTGCTTTTGCTGAAACCATTATTATGACCACCCCTTCCCCGGACCCCCATAGGCGGGAGCTTCGTGCACTGGGGTTGCCCTTTTTTCTTTTCTTTATCTTGGACTGCTCAAAATTCAAGCACTCAGTAGTGAAATGCTTGAGTATTGATGCAAGTGGTGATAAAAAGCTCTTATTTCTCTTCACCCATCAATTGCTGGTACTTTCATTTTAATTTTCATATTCTCCAATGTTTGTGTGGATGTGTATGTTTTTAAAATTCAAACTTGATCTTTTTGTCCTCTCTGCGCAAGTCCATGACTTACCTTGGTTTCTTTATCTGCACATTGTGGCAATTAGATTCTGGAGTTTCTTCATTGATGTCTTTTCAAATAGTTTACTGCTAAATCTTTAGCACCAGTCTATATGAGTATCCCTCGTACTTTGAACCTTCCCTAGTGGAATAGTTATGTTGGCATCTTCTTGGTATGTGCGTGTGTGTGTGTGTGTCTATATATATATTAAAACTAATGATTAGCAGGCTCACTTGAAGTTGGCCAAACTGTTTGATCGTTATTCATTTTTACCTTGTTGCAATATAGGAAGCTAGAAAATTTTGCATTTCTATGATGTTTCAACGTGTTGTTGGGGGAATAGATTGGACAGAGAATCACAGTTTTATGACTTGAACTGAGATGAGAAGCATCTGTAAATGTTTATTAAATAATTTAGTGACTAAGCATCTTTGCCCCATCCTAAGTGTTTGGTGGTTATGTGGAATACTGGCGGTCTTGTTACTATTGACTTCTTTTACTGTTCAGTCTAAACCCTTGAGCATCTATCTTATCTCATCTAGTATACTGTTTTCTTTCCTAGATATACTAATGAATGGTTTTTAGATCTTGTGTTTTTGACAGATTTTAAATGGATGGACCGGGTCGAAATGGGAGGCAGAGCTCTGAAAGGATATTATTACCAAAATATAGAATGGTGAAGACCCTAGGCATTGGCTCATTTGGCAAAGTGAAACTTGCAAGGCATGTTTTGACCGGGCACAAAGTTGCTATTAAGATTCTCAATCGGCAAATGATAAGGGATTCTGAAGCAGAGAAAGGTAGTGTACTAGTACACAATATGCTAATGACTCTTGCATTCATTGACTATGCAATCTTAAGAGCGATACCACAAACATCATGAAACCTGATTGACATTATCTGCTTGCAGGAATGAAAAAGGATCACGTATTCTTCTGCTGTCATTCTAGATTTTACTACTAAGTTCCAAAAGCAGCTATCACACACATCTGTGCACTTGGTTACTATGTTTGGGTCTTTGATCTAAAAGTCAATATCTGTTGCTCAGTATGAGTTGTTGAAAATTTTTTACTCACACAAATTCTTGAAGTTATCATGCTATCATTGCCTGAGCCTTTCTTACTTTCTATCCATGCTATGATTTTGTAGGTATAGTACTCTGCAAGTCCTGTTACTCATAATCCTCTGTCACAGTTCTATTGCTACACCTAGTACATTTTGTCTCTAGAGTCTAGTGATCCAACCATCTTTACGTTATTTTGTTGTATCTCAGAACTCAAGTCCATCTTCAATTATCACTTGCAGCTGTCATCTGGTGATGGATTGAATTTTTTGGGGGGTCATGTTCACCTTTTGGAAAGGCAACTATTGAAATTGACTTGTTAATTATTTATATAATGGACTTATTTTAACAATTTGTATCCTAGATGACACGTTTATTCTTCCAAACAATGTTAAAGTATTCTGGCATAGTAACCTTTGCTATAATCATTTCTGTTGTGCTTCAGTGAAGCGGGAGATCAACATTCTCAAGTTATTTGTGCATCCTCACATTGTTCGCCTATATGAGGTTATAGAGACACATCTAAATATATACGTTGTGATGGAGTATATCAATTGTGGGGAACTACTTTATTATATCATGGAGAAGGGCAGACTTCAGGAGGATGAGGCTCGCTACTTCTTTCAGCAGGTAGTTAAGGGAATTCCCATGCGAACTCATCCTGTTTGCACATTTTCAGTTTTCATAACTGGTATTCTTTGTGCAGGGAAAATGATGGCTCCTTGTGCATTTCTTCAATCCATTCATTACTCTTCTCTAGTGATATATTTACTCTGTTCAAATCTTCTTCTTGATCGGGAAACTTCACATGCATATATTTTCATGTGCATTGTTCGCTTGTCCATTGTATGAGAACTTTCTCAAGTCAGATACCTTTTTTATTGGTTCATACTTCATACCAATTGATCCAATGCCTATTCATTATTTTTATACATTGTAAATAGTCTACCTCTTCAGTATGGGGCCCAGTTTATAAATCGTATTATTTGTGCAAGAACAGATTATTTCTGGCGTCGAATTCTGCCACCTCCACAGGGTGGTTCATCGAGACCTCAAGCCAGAGAATCTACTTCTGGATTCCAACCGTAATGTTAAACTCGCAGACTTTGGCCTGAGCAATGTCATGCGTGATGGTCATTTTCTCAAGACATGCTGTGGAAGCCCAAACTATGCTGCCCCTGAGGTAAATATAGCATAAGGAAAGTTTTGGTGCTACTAGTTTATGGTAGATGATTTGATATTGGTTTGTCTTGAGACACCAGATCATGTTCCAATATCTCTCGTGCAGGTCATTTCAGGTCAACTATATGCTGGCCCTGAGATTGATGTTTGGAGCTGTGGAGTCATTTTATATGCTCTCCTTTGTGGAAGACTTCCTTTTGATGTTGATAACTTGGCCAACTTGTTCAAGAAGATAAAGGTATGGCATTATACTCTATGACTACCCTTGTTCAAGTAAATCTGTCAGTCCATGCATCATTTTTTATTCAAATAACTTGTTTCTTCTCTTTTCACTTATGGAAATCAGAGTGGGACATATTCCCTTCCAGGTCATTTATCTCATGGAGCAAGGGATCTGATTCTTCGAGTACTTGTTGTTGATCCAATGAAGCGCATAACAATCCCTGAGATCCGTCGGCATTCATGGTTTAAAGATCATATTCCACGCTACTTAACCCTGCCTGCAGTAGATGCAATGCAAGGATCAAGGAAGGCAAGTTTGCTGCTTTAGAAACGCCCATTGTGTAACATTTGAAAATACTCCAAGTGGAATTAGATACTATCTGCTGTGGATTAACTGTTTTCTTTCTTATTCTAGGCACATTCACGGTAAGGATAGAGTAGCAGCAACTTTTCAGTGAGATAAAGGGTCATGGAAACTTTGCCAATGCCGGTCCCAAGCCCGGATGAAAAAGGAGAAGGGTCTTGCGTCAGGTGCCAGCCGGCAGGGGAGAAGTTGAAGATGATTTTGTTACTTATTTCTTTCTTGCAAATTATATGCATTGGAATATTAGTTTGCAAGGAAGAAATGAAAACCATCTCCAGCTTCTTAAAAGTATGGCAACCATTGCGTTAGGTGACAGTCGGCAAAGGAGAAGTTGAAGATGATTTTTGTTATTTCTTTCCTACTTGCAAATTTTTGTAAGGAAGAAATGAAAATCATCTCCAGCTTCTTAAAACTATGGCAACCCTAATATGACATGAATCGAAAATTGACATTCTTTTAAGCTATGGCGTTCCCCGTAAGTGACGCACTGCATCGGATCCCGGGTATGCTGAAAAATAGGCAAGGGTTGCTGGGGCGTTCCCCCACAAGCGACGCACTACATCGGATCCCAAGTGTAGTGAAAAATGGGCAAGGGCTGCTAGAGTGTTCATTCGGAAGCGACACGCTGCATTAGAACCCAAGTGCAATGAAAAGTGGACATGGGTTCATGCCATGGAGATCGAGAAGGGCGCTAGTAAATAGGATATCTCCAGAGCATAAGATTCGTGTCGCCACATAGAATATAGGGACATTGACAGGTAAGAGTTTGGAGTTAGTAGACACGATGAAACGTAGGAGAGTCAATATCACTTGTATCTAAGAAATTAAGTGGAAAGAGGCTAAAGCTAGAGAGACCGATGGTATAAATTATGGTATATAGGAAAGGATAATAATAGAAATGCAATAGGAATAATAGTGGATAAAGAATTAAAGGATAAAGTTGTGGACGTTAAAAGAATCAGTGAATAGAATTATAATAATAAAACTTGTTTTAGGAGAGCAGATCATAGATTTTATAAGGAATACACACCACAAGTAGGGTTAGAAGATATACTCAAGAGACAGTTTTGAGAAGATATGGAAAGAGCCATGCAAGAAATTCCCAACACTGAGGGGATATTTATAGGAGCAGACTTAAATAACCATATAGGAAAAGAAAATGAAGGATATGATAAAATACACGGAGGGTATGGTATAGGTAAATGAAATGAGATGGGAGAAACTATCCTCGATTTTGCTTTATCATATAACCTGGGCATTGCAAATACACTCTTTAAGAAGAGGGATGAATACTTAATAACCTTTAAAAGTGGACTTCATAAAAGCCAAATAGACTTTTTTCTACTTAGGAATACTGAACGATCAATGCGTAAGGATTATAAAGTGATACTCGGTGAGAGTTTAACCTCACAACATAGGTTAATGGTTATAGATATCCATATCAAAAGATGGAAGAAAAGAAATGAACTTAATAGGTATCCAAAAACTAAGTGGTGGAACTTAAAAGGAGAGAAAATAACCTCATTCAAAAAGAACTTGATGGCAAAAGGAAACTGGAAATGTGAAATGGAAGTAAACACCACATGGATTAATATTGCTGAGTCCACTAAGAAAGTGGCAAAAGATGTCTTAGAAGTATCTAAAGGTAAAAGGCAATTAGTAAAGGAAATATGGTGGTGGAGTGAAATAGTGCAAAAACTTATTAAAGAAAAACGGATGTGTTTTAAAGCATGACAGAAGACTAGAAATAATGAAAACTATGAACAATATAAGAATTCTAAAAAGGTTGCTAAGAGAATAGTATGTGAGGCTAAACTTAAGACATATGATGAGCTTTATAATAGACTAGGAACAAGAGAAGGTATGTGTTTAAACTTGCAAAAGTAAGAGAACAGAAGGATAAGGACTTAGATCATGTTAGGTGCATTAGAAGTGATGATCAAAGGGTATTACTCAAAGATAATAGGATCAAACAAAGGTGGGAGATGAACTTTCAAAAATTGTTAAATGACAATGGCTATGAGAATATAGGGATTGAAAATACTATAAATCTAAATAACATTTGATATTATAGATATCATCATCAAGACCTTATCCCAATTAGGGGTCGACCACATAAATCTTATTCCTCCATTCCTCTCTATTAAGTACCATGGCTTCATTTAGTCCCAAAGTTTTTAATATCAGTTTTTGAATATGATATGAATCGAAAACTGATATTATAGATATGAACGTATGATTAGAATACCTGAAGTGAAAGAGGCCTTGAAAAAGATGAAATCAGGAAAGGCCATGGGGCCCAATGGTATACCAATAGAGGTTTGAAAGCTTATGGGAGATATTGGGGTAGTTTGGTTGACTTAGTTGTTTAACAAGATTATAAAATCAAAGAAAATGCCTGATAGGTGGAGGAAAAGCTCTATTGTACCAATTTATAAGAATAAAGTAGACATGTAGAGTTGCACTAATTATCGAGAGATCAAATTTATGAGCCACACTATGAAACTTTTTAAAAGAGTGATTGAGAAGAGGTTATGGCATGAGACAAGTGTATCTAAGAATCAGTTTGGTTTCATGCTTGGGAGGTCTATCATGAAAGCTATTTTCTTACCAAGACAATTGGTAAAGAAATATATGAAAAGGAGGAAAGACCTTAACATGGTTTTTATTAACTTGGAGAAAGCTTATGATAAAATCCCTAGAGAGTTAATATGGTGAGACCGGTGATTTTCCTGTCATTGTAAGATTGCACCAAGGATTGGTAGTAAGCCCATACCTTTTCACGTTGGTTATGAACGAGTTAACAAAACATCTGAACAAGGAGATTCCCTAGTGCATGCTATTTGCAGATGATATAGACTTACTTGATGAGACAAGGGAAGGTGTAAACACAAAGCTAGAGTTATGGAGAGAAGCATTAGAATCTAAAGGATTTAAAATCAGCCGAATAAAGACAGAATATATGGAATGCAATTTTAGCAAGGAGAGGAGTAGCAGTGGAACACCAGTCAAGATTGATAACCAAGAAGTCTCCATAAAAGACCACTTTCGGTACTTAGGATCAATGATTCATGAGAGGGGAGAGATTGAGAGAGAGGTTACCCAAAGAATCCAAGCAGGTTGGAACAAATGGAGATGTGCATCTAGAGTTTTGTGTGATCGGCGGGTGCTACTCAAACTAAAAGGAAAATTCTATAGGATGGCCATGAGGCCTGCCATGCTCTATGGATCAGAGTGTTGGGCAGTTAAGGAACATCATGCTCATAGAATGAGGATCGCAAAAATGAGGATGTCGAGATGGATGAGTGGTATGACAAGAAAGGATAGAATTATGAATTAAAATATTAGAGGAAATTTAGTGGTAGCACCGATAGGTAACAAGATGAGGGAGATTAGATTTAGATGGTTTGGACATGTCCGAAGGAGACTGAAAACAGCACCAGTTAGAATGAGTGAGGCAATGCAAGTAAAAGGTTTTAAAAGGGGGAGGGGAAGGCCCCAAAGAACGTGGATAGAAGTGGTGAGGAAAGATTTAAAAACTTTGGCACTAAATGAAGCCATGGTACTTAATAGAGAGGAATGGAGGAATAAGATTCATGTGGCCGATCCCTAATTGGGATAAGGTCTTGATGATGGAATCAGCAAAGTTTACAATCCTTAAATGTTGACCCGCATAAACTTCTTGTGAATTTTCCTGTTTCATTATGCTGGACTAGTCTTCCACTAAAGTCAGAATTTTTGTGATACATGTTTTGGTATCTCAACTTCACTATCTGCTCGGCATATAGGCCACCAGTTTTGTGTTAACCATAGTGATTGATCTGTAGATTTTTACCAAACTCTTAGATCCAGAATTTCAGATCTTGGTTTTTTAAGTCATGATACGAAACCAAAGAATCCAAATCAGAAAGTGATGAAGTGCATGGGAAACTCTGTTTTACCTTAAAAGCACCTGTAAAGTGTTGATGGGGTTGGATCCCAGTTTTATGCCATTTCCAGCAAACTGCAAGATACTCACCTCCCTAGCACTAAGAGCTTGATTTGAAGAAGTATTTCAATCTGCATAGACCATTGACGTCAAAACCTCTTGAAGAAAGTGGATAAGACTTTACCTTCAGGTTGAAGATCAGTACAGCCACTGCAGTTTTTTATATAAAAAGAAATAGTTCCTTCAATACTGATGATATACCATTGTAAGAACTAAGAGTCAATTTTGTCCCTGTTTGTCTATGGCATAATTTATTTACAGACAACATGAATGGTTCTTCAAAATTTGTGAATCATGATTGCACTGTAATTTAGATACTCCTTCCACCAGTGCATAAGAACTCATACTAAAATCTATTAACAATTGATATCTCGTCTCTTTTCTCTGGTTATCTATAACTTCTGCTCCTTTTTTAGTTTGAATTTACCTATACTTTAATATCTTTTGTCTCAATAGAAAACACAAGTTTGATTTCCATGGGCTTCCTTACTTATCTCTGAAGAACAGTGAATAGATGCTGTAGGCATATGGTTCTTCTCTGAAATATTTTCTGTTCAATGCTAACCATGACTAGATTGATGAGGAAATCCTCCAAGATGTGATTAAAATAGGCTTTGATCGCAACCAGGTGATTGAGTCTCTTCAGAAAAATGTGCAGAATCAGGTATTTACGTACCATGCTAATTCTCACCTCTGGTTGAACTAATGAACTTGGAAGGAGAACTGACTCCATTGTGTTTGCAGGCAACGGTGACATATTATTTACTACTGGACAACCGCTTTTGTGCTTTCAGTGGTTACCTTAGAGAAGAGTTTCAAGAAACCTTGGTAAGGAAAGCATTTGATTCTTCATGCTTCTTTGTAATGTCAAGAAGGATGTCTATTTTTACTCTAGGCACTTGGGTTAATTTTGACCTGCCATCTTGTATTAGCCTCATCTTTTTCACTTCACTTCTTCTGCCATGTTTGTGTTGATGTTGTTGTTAAGTAACATGGCTAGATTCCCCCTTGGATTTTGAAACTGTGAAGATTCTCTGGTTGTGTTCATAATAGTAGTACTCTTGGTTCCCTTCACAACCAGAAAGGATTTTCTGAGATCAGCTTTTGTCTTCTATGGGAATCTCTCATGTGCTTCCTTTAGACCTTTTCATTCAAGCAAAATTAATGCTGAAATCAAGCTCAAACTTCCAATCCACCAGCATCATCTTATACTTCACAAATCTCCTTTTTCTGATTCTTTTGTAGCAAGGAGACCTGTTTATTCTATATAACAGTCTTGGTAGTCTCTTTTCACTGTTGAACTTCTTAATTTTGAAGTCAGCCATGAGAACTGCAGTTGCATTATCATGTTTTCAAATGTTTTGAGCTGTGGTTTCTCAACATCTTTTAACTGATTTTTATCCAGGAAGGTGGATTTTCTAGTCTGCACATTAGCAGTGGCACTTCTTCAATCGTCAATTGCAGTCTGCAGAAACAGGGATATGCTGAAAATGGTGGATCGTGTCCTAGACTGCAGAGGACGTGGGCAGTTGGGATTCAGGTTATCTTGATATATATTTTTTCTTATAAATTAACTTCTCAGATAGCTACTATATGCATCAAGTATTGGTTCTTGACCAGAATTTCATTGATTGTATCTAAATATACAGTCCCAAGCCCCTCCTTGTGAGATAATGAGAGAAACTTTGAGAGCCCTTCAGAGTTTAAATGTACGCTGGAAAAGGATAGGACCCTATGCCATGAAATGCAGGTGGTCACCCAGTTATCCCAGCCAATGTGGAAATGCATGTCATACTCCTCTACACAGGAATGACATTACTGTGGATAAACCAACAGTCATTGAAATTGAAGGATTTGGTATTGCAGCGTGGAATATTGTCAAATTTGAAATGCAGGTTTGCCTTTGTGATCTTTCTTTGGTATTTAAGATAGATAATCTATTATACAAACTTGGGACAATGCTGTTAGGAAAATAGGAACTGATCAATATATTGGTCTGCATTCAGATTGATGAATATATTTTTATCTTCTTTCTTCTCTTAGAAAACCTTGCATCCAGGAAAAATATCATCTGTTTTTGGCAATGCTCCAACAATATCTTTTTGATCTTTCCACTGTATAATCCATTGTGATTATGATATATTGACAATGATAATTTGAGTGAGGGTGGCAACATGACCATTCTGTTTTTTCCTTCTTTGGGTGGGCCCTTCTAGCACCACTGCCATAGAAGGCCTTAGCTCAAACTTTAAATTTAAAAGGATCATGACCATTAGAAGCTGCAAGGTTGTTTGCTACACTAACCATTTAGCATGTTTAAAGTTTTTGTTATTCATGAAGCTGAAGAATATATGGAATTATCCTCAGTAGCTAGACTCAATGGTAGAGTTGTCGTCGTGTGACCTTGAGGTCATGGGTTCAAGGCGTGGAAACAGCCTCTTGCAAAATGCAAGGTAAGGCTGCATACTATTGACCGTTGTGGTCCGCCCCTTCCCCGGACTCCGTATATGCGGGAGTTTGTGCACCGGGGCTGCCCTTTTTTAGCTAGACTCAAAAGAACAGGATAACTTTATGGTTTACGAATAATGATTTGGCTTTGTTAACATTGTTGTTGTTGGTAATCCATTATTTGACAGCTGTACAAGGCCACAGAAGAGAAGTATCTACTTGATCTGCAGCTGGTTCTCGGGTCACCCATTCACTTCCTTGAAATCTGCTTTGCTTTTCTCACACGATTCTGAGCTGTTTGATCTGCTTCTTGGATTGCATAATCAACCCTTTAGCTCTTTGGTTTTGTGTAAGATAGAAGCATATGATGTTCTGTGAATAAGATAAATGACAGCGTGGTTTTTAGTTTGGTGATTCTTCAACTGATGTATATTTTTCCTGGTGGAATATCTTGCTTTACTGATATTTTGACAAATTTAACAGTGTTTTGCAAAGGGATCTTTTATGTGCTTATAACTTGCTCATGCTGCTAAAATAAACTCCTCAAAGCTCAGAGGTGTACAGAGAGGCATTAGAGCTTCTTGGTAGCTCTCCACATATTCTGTTGATAAGAATTGACAAATGGATAAAGTAGAGAACACTATAGAAATAAATTTTGAAGCTGATGGATTATAATTGGAAAAATTATCCTTGAACAAATCTCCTGTATCTAATAATTTAACCAAGAATGGACACTAGCTAGTGCATTACAGAATAATTAGGAAACATGAGCAGACTATAAACAGCAAAGGTAGCATAAGAACTAGTGTAGTAAATAGCAACAGAAAGCTAGACTTCACTAGAACACATTCATGTATCATACTAGACAAGGAACATGAGTAGTCACAGTTAAAATTACATTAGACCAATTTCGTAGTCTCATTCAATCTCAAATTCCATTAACACAGTCAGCTGAACAGAAAAGATTCTCAAGTTGATAGCCTCATCTTGAACAGAGAGGAAAAGGCAGTGGAAGTTACAAAAGTAACTATAAACAAAATGTCAGCTGAGAAAAATGAAAAAATCTCAGACAGAGTATATCCTTCCCCATGGGATCCATGGTATTTGGTGATCATCACCATTTACTGGAAAACATCTTACTCTGGGGAATTTCAAAATCTGTTAGATGATCTTTATTGACAATTTGTTTTAAATTTCTGCACTGTTTATTTTTTGTTGTGAGTTTAGCAGCTACAATCATCCAATTCAGAAGATTTCATTGCATTATCCAAGATGGGTGTAAAAGTGTGGTTTGGAACACCATATAAAAGCTTCATTTGCAGAAGGCTTAATTTTCTCCAACATATAACTGGCCTAGTAACATTTATATTTAGAGATCAGTATCAGAAATGAAGGGCTTAAGCATGTGCTCTGTGATCTATAGAAATGAAAAATTCTCTTTTATCACAGTTACTGAAGCTGCTAAGTTGTTCCAGTGATGTAAGTATATCGGCAAGGAACTGATAGAAGACAACAACTGAAGGGTCTT
This sequence comes from Warburgia ugandensis, assembly GCA_035236585.1. Lineage (NCBI taxonomy): Eukaryota > Viridiplantae > Streptophyta > Magnoliopsida > Canellales > Canellaceae > Warburgia > Warburgia ugandensis. The sequence continues at coordinate 102,501,389 of CP141126.1, forward strand.
TAACATGTGAATTTGTATAAGGGGAAAGACTTGGTGCTATCTGGATGTATCATATAACCATATTTCCTGGCTGTCTCAGGAAATTGGGGCTCATCCTGAATGATATGAGCCATCCAAGTGGTATGTTCTGCACTGGATTGTATATAGGCCAAAAATCAATCATCTTTAGCCATGTTTTCGCTAGCTTTTTGGCTATCAATCTGGATAATGGCATGTTTATAATTGATAATATTTTTTTTTAAGGATTTGGTCAGAAAACAGAATCACCTGACAAAGACAACTTTTAGGCAATGGATTATCCAAGCCTCAGATCACTTGCTGTAGGCCCTGTAAAGAAGGTATAAACTGAAGAGTGGTAATATATATAAGATATCAAGGTACGACAGTATGACTTCCTTTTATTACAACACCAGAAGTATGATCCACTAAAGGAACTTTTGTAGTAAACAATTCCTAGAATAGAAGAAGAAAAGATACCCACTGACCTCTTAATGACAGATTAAAGAAGACCATTATAGATTGGAAATTTATGTGATTACATATTCTGGTCTTATCATGCACCCATCACTCTCATATAATGTGGTCAGCCCACTAAAGTACAAGGGTATACACTGGTGGCTAACAGTAAGAGGGGCCAATGTGCCATTCATCTGTTAGGCACTGTCTTACATTTACCATCCCCAAAAGTCTTCTCATTTAGATGACCCAAACCTTTGCTGTTATAAGGTGTAAAATGTACGGCTCAAACAATTCGAAATTCAGATCAGTGGAGATTTAGGATTGTCTGATGGGACTTTTGGGGCATTGTCTGTCTGAGATTTGATGCAGCAGAGAATGGTTTGGCGCACCAATAAACCAAAATCTACTTGTACTTCTAGTCACAGGTCCAAACCTCTGATTGAGGCAGCTGACCACCGCAGTAAAATCAAAGATCCTACGAAAGACACATGAATATTTGCGTTCCTGCATGATTTAACTTTGGCAAACACAGCTGTAAATGGGGTCAATGTATGCATGTGCATGTCCATATCATGCTTTGACAATGACTAAGAACATGCTTTTCAAAAGGGAGATGATATATCCAACCCTCTTTGTTTGTCTTCCTCTGAAATTAATTACAAGCAAACCGGTGATCTACTAGCTTACATCTAGTCTGTAGATTTTCTACTTGGCATGCAAAATCTAGCCTGTTCTTGCAACCTATTTACTGGGACTGTTGGCTTTGACACAAACAATTAAATCTAATCGGCTTGTGGATCTTAGAGAGATGTTAATGTGTTTACTATGTTGATAGTAAAACAAATCATAATCCTTCGTCACAAGGTAATAGCAAAGCCTCCAGATTGCAATAGCAAGAAACTCAGATCCTCCTGCCTTTATAGATTCCAAAATTCCACACCACCTAGTTCTGTCCAAATCTCAGATAAGTTAAACAAGACTCAAGTGCATAAAATCATCTTATCTTTAACAAATTGAAATGGGTGCTCCATGAACAGACCACAAAAGCAAATGCAAGCGTGCTGAGTCTTTTTCTCTCTGTAGTCCCAGTAACAATTGAGACCTTAAATAGCCATCAAGCAGACTGAACATTTCTGTATCTTAAGAGTCTCAGTCTTCTCCATGGCCAAGAGTTCTGCAGTGGTTTGTGTTCTATGGCTACTTCTTATTGGTGAAGTTACTTGGTCTGAGGAGGGGCATTTGAATTTACAAACGAGTGATGAGGTTTCACCCGTACATGAAATCAAAAGGGTCGAAATGAAGAAAGTTGCTGGTCATGAGTGGAGATATAAATCCCACAGGATGAAATATTCCAAGCAAATCCATCCAACATCACATGGACATAGCCCGGGAGCTGGGCATGTTGTTCATGGTTGATCCAGAGTGATTCATGTTTGTGAATAGTTAATGTGTGTTTCTTTATCTCAGTGGCTTCTGAAAAAAGGTAAGGCTGTGTACTTTAAGCCCTTGTGGTCCGCCGCTTCCTCAGACCCTGCATAGGCGGGAGCTTCGTGTACTGGGGCTGCCCTTTATAAAGAAGGGGAGCCTTGGCGCAACGGTAAAAGTTGTCGTCATGTGACCTTGAGATCACGAGTTCCAAGCGTGGAATCAGCCTCTTGCAAAATTGCAAGGTAAGGCTGCCTACTTTAGGCCATTGTAGCCCACCCCTTCCCCAGACTCCGCATAGGTGGGAGCTTAGTGCACCAGGGCTGTCCTTTTTTATGGATAACAGGTATATAAGCCTGTGATGAAAGGTAACAGTATAAGAGAATCTATTCATCCTTCTTTTTAGTTTTTTCTTTTCATGATTGTCTTTCAAAGCTTGTGGAGCCCTCAGTTGTTCTATCTCCTTCTGCTTAGAGTCTTAGTTTCTCGATCAATGGATATAATCTGCAACGCTCATCATAAATTGCTCTGTCTATGTTCTGATCTCCTTCTACTCTTAAACATAAGCTAATTGCAACCATCTAGCCTTAATTAACTTGTGACTGCCTTTAGCCTTTCGGTATAGATGCTTTCAATATCAAAGATGGCCGATAGATATATGGATTGAAGTGCTTTCTGCTTGAACTAACATATCCATTTTAGGACTGAAAGTGGATGATTGCATCAGATATTCATTTCTATGATTCTTAACAGCTAAAAAGTTGGTGGGCCTTTTGACATCTTCTGGCTCCTATATTTGAATAAGCTGTGGATTGGACTGAGGCTTTCTAAGGGATGAAATGTTTTATATGATGATCCTTTTAATTTCTTTTCCTTTTTCTCTCTCTTTTGACATGGAAACCTTAATTATTATACTTGCGTCACTCCTTACCACAATTGAATGTGTGATGGTGCACATGTCCCACCATTACCATGTTTGTGCAGCATTTTCTTTAATATTTGCTCATGATAAGTAGAAAGAAAGATACATATCTAGAGAAAGAAAGTTTGCCCCACCATATACTGCAGTGCTTATGCATCTTGAGCTTCTATGGGGTCCCATTGAATAATGAGGATATGACCAACTTTTTCCACGAAGGCCCCACTTTTCTGATCTGACCCATCGATCTGATTTCTCCTACAAAGGAGATCTTGTGGCCCAAAAACCACGAGGATTGGATGATTCTAGCATCTCAAGAAATGTATTTTTAAATAGCAATCCTCATAGTTTTTCAGCTATTAGACTGAACTTGGAGAAACCAGATGAGCAGCCTGGATCAAGCAAAGCTGGGCCCTTAAGGAAGAAAAAGATTGTCAATAGGTAACTAGCCGTGTGGTGCCCACCTATTGTACCATCCTCTTTAAAAATATAGAGGATGGGGATTGACCCACAAGATAAATAAACTGAGGAAGCCAATACAACTGCCACTGACTGTAATGTGGCTTGCTATATAAACTCTTATCTTGCTATACTATGTCCAACACGAGTTATTAGTCAGTCTAGCAAGGGAAGAAGAGAATGCCCCTAATAATAATTTTGGTTCTCTTTTTACTTGTCATTAATCTTGATCTGTGCTGCTATCATCTTTGCCCCTCCCACCGTTGATTTGAGCAAGTTGAAGCTTGCCACATTAGCATTGAGAATAGTCCCTTCTCCTATTAACCCATGAATTTCAGCAAATTTGAAGTCTTTCTGCTTAGGGTCGCAAGTGTAAAGGGTGTATAAGCCAGAAGATTTCTGACATTCCTCTGTGAATTAGTAACTGGCGTGTAAATCTCACATGATAAAGTTTTCTTTGTTATAGTAATCCAAAGTGATCATTTGTACCGCCTTCTATTCTTTATCTCTACAATCAAATCCAATTCCGAATTGGATGTTAGAGGGTGGACCTTTGCCACGACATGGGAATGATTCAAAATTTGGGGGCAACTTCACATACTCTCCAATGACATGATTGCGAAGGTACATGGATTCAAGGTTAGTGGATAGGCATAACAATCCATTGCATGAACACATAGAAGGGCAGCCCAGTGCACGAAGCTCACATTAATGCTTGGTCTAGGAAAGGGGTAGATCACAACGGTTCTATAGTACCTAGAGGCTATTTTCATGCTTCAAGCCTGTAACCCTTAGATCACACGATGATAACTCTACGGTTGCTTGAATGCAGGACACAATTTATTGAAAAGATTAGTAGCCATGGACATTGCTACTTGTTTCCTCTACTCATGGAAGTCTGCCTGATGCCCTCGTTGCTGTGTCACAATCCGTAACTTGGTCTACCGTTTTCGAAAGATGGGTGAAGTGTATGTTGGCAAAGTAAGGATCATCAGAGTGCGCCAAGTCTTGCGTCCGCACCTGCAGCATTGATTCCAAGGGGAACTCTGGAGAGCATGTTCGATAGGATTTCACATTTGAAGTTCTCCATCTCCACTAGCTCTTGAAACAAAGGTGTTCCCAAGAACTTAGAGGCTGGAAAAGGAGAACGGAAGACTTGAATTCTATCTTATTTATGGAAATAGATTTTGATTGGATGGTTGAGAGATTTCCGAATGCAACCATTTTCCCAGCTTGAATCTCATTTAATCTATAAACACGTGCAATATCATCTCCAACCGAAGCCACTCAAATCTCATACACTTGAAAATTCGTATAAAAGTTTGTCATTCTTCTTTCTAATAGAGTCATGAGTTCCACTCTAGACGACCAGTCTTGCTTTTGCTTACGGTTAAATACTCTTAACTTGTTAAGTAAATCTGACAATCAGATAGGCACAGGCTAGCCACCTTTCTAGGTCCACATGTGCCATGTCCGCATAATCCAATCTGTTAATCTAGCACCTGGTGAAGTGCTCATCCTATAGTGACCCCAATTCTGTCACTTGGATGCCTCTAGACCCTTCCTAGGCATGAGCTCGTGTAGGATTTTTCTTTCAGCAAACTGTAGAGAATTGATTTTTTTGCTAGCTATATATTGCGGATGAGATAGCCCTTTTGGCAGGAGATCAAAACCTCATTGGTCTCCTAGAGATTATCTGCAAATTTAACGGAATGGATGCACACATAGATTTTCCTATGTGGGCCCAAAAAGCACCTCTTCCTTACCCTTGCTTGCATTAATCTTTAACCAACCAAATTTGACTGGTCCCTCTTATCTCCATAGATTACTTTCAGATGACATTTTTCCGTTCCCTCTCATTTATGGTAATTGGGATCAACCACAACCTTGTCTTGTGACTTAAATATGATTAGGAAGGTGAGAATTAGATAAATCAAAACTCTGATTAGAATCAACACAAATGCTAATAATGAAAATATGTTGTTGGGTCTCCTCCAGCTGCTATCCACAGCAGCAATGACTGGCATTGGGGGAACAGAATCTACTGTATGCATAATGTGAAGGAAAAGAACATCCTCAGTTAATAGGATCCAAATGGAAATGAAGGACAATTTAGCTTAAAGAGTAGCTTCATTCCTCCTTGTTCAAGACTTTGCCACAGCAGCAATGACTGGCATTGGAGGAACAGAATCTACTGTATGCATACTGTGAAGGAAAAGAACATCCTCAGTTAATAGGATCCAAATGGAAATGAAGGACAATTTAGCTTAAAGAGCAGCTTCATTCCTCCTTGTTCAAGACTTTCGGTACTTTGATATATGGTTCCTCATATCTTGGAACAGCAGCTAACAGAGCGTCCCTATGATTGAAAGCACCAATTCGCATTCAGTTTTATTGACAATAATAACGAGACAGCAAAACTGAAGATCTAGAAAATATAAGAAAGAAGATCACAATGGCCTCACCGGTGCTCAAATGTTTCAGGTGTATCAGACCGCAAACTGTCACCAACTTCACTATCTGCAGAGATAGCAGTGACAAGATCTTTATGCTCCAGTCAATGCAATCAATCAGGCCACCCAGAGGCCACGCACAGGTTTGAATATTATAATGTAGAAAACGCACATTGTGTTCCTGGGTACCAAACCTGATATTTATCCAACAAATTATGACAAAAATGGCATGTGAGAGCACTAAATCACCGACAGGTTTCACTAAATGGGAGCACAGGATTCAGTTTTGAGAGTAAAAACAAAAGAGAGACTTGAGATGGTACAAGTCTTTTTCTTCATACCAACTGCAAGTATTCCCAGTTCAAAATGATAGAGGGGATATGAACTGTTAAGTAGCACCGGAACAAAATGATGTGCAATCACTCATTTAAGATTCCCCTGAAACAGTCCTTGGTACTGGTTTCTGGCCTCATGTCTGCAAGTTCTGACAAAGAACTGAAGCACAATATAATTTGTAGGACTCCATGATCAAACAGAGGAACAATGCATGGTCAAAACAATTTAACAAGTAGCAGTTACACCATGTAAAAGGGCAGCCCCGGTGCACGAAGCTCCCACCTATGCGGGGTCTGGGGAAGGGGCGGACTACAAGGGCCTAAAGTACACAGCCTTACCTTGCATTTTGCAAGAAGCTGTTTCCACACCTTGAACCCGTGACCTCAAGGTCACATAACGACAACTTTTACCGTTGCGCCAAGGCTCCCCTTCTAGCAGTTACACCATGTATAATATATAAATGGTTACCTTTCAAGAAAAAGAAAAACTAATAATGGTTACTATTTACCAGCTCGCAGTGCAGGCTCAATGCTTTCAAGATCAACTGCTTGAAGTTGCCCGAACCTGTAAGAAGGAAAGCAGCTAATCAGAATGTTCAGACTCAAAACTTCAGAAGGGCATGTTAAGACTACCTCACTCAGTCAAGTCTGAAACTAATCATCTGACAAGTTCTTTTTTGGCAATATAGTTATGGACAATAAAAGAGAACTCAAAGCTGATAAAGACGCACAATGGTGTAAAGCATGCTGTCAACGTGATGAATCTTTGTATTCCATCAAAAGGACGTACTGATAGAAGCACTTCATTTTAGAAATTATCAGCTCAAAGGTAAGTGTTCCCAAGTTTGATATTCAAAACCACATATGTAAGACAACTAGATATCAGGTTCCCACAAGTACAAAATTATGAGATTTCTTCCGTCTTCTAATAAAACTAAGACTACACAAACATTTAAAACTCTCGGAAGCTTAAATGTGTCCCAAAACTTTCGACTTATGCAACCATAAAAGATAAAATAGAATATGCATAACTTCATGCATCTACTTTGTGTTCCATTGGAAATGTAAATCTAGATAAGTTCTACTTCTGGCATTGACGATGTCAATCACATCCTCAGCAAACCCTGAGAAATAGAAAGTAAGTACTACCCAACTCCTAACACCACTGCTCTAGGACCACAATGTAAATGCAGTTTTTTGTCTCTTATTGTGCAGGAAAGGATCACCCTTTGGATGAAATGACATACTTAAGCAACTTGTAACATGGGGAAACATTACCACATACTGTCCAAAAAACTTGTAACATGGAGAAGCATTCCTAATCTTGTCTTAGAAATTTTGTAGTTCTAGACGTTGGTCTTCTAGGCATCTGTAGACAGCAACATGCAACTCCATCTTTTGTTTGAGCTGCTCCAATGTTTATTTAGGTCAATTATAGGCTGAAATTAAACCTGTACCAATGACTAAGATTGATTTAGTCTAAGGCATTTTAGGCCTAAACACATGAAGTTGACACACTTCCACTAGGTTAATACAGAGTTCAGACTTACCTTCTGTTGTCATGTTTTGATCAAATGAATTTTTATTTTATCTCTCATGGTTTTGTTGCTTCTTTGTTAACTCTCTACAATATTTTCAATTTGACGTGGATTTCCTAGTAGATTTACTAATATCAACTTTGCAATTGCACCTAGAAATAATGTTTCACTTGTTACCATCTGAACGAGGTTCCTTCAGAGGGTACGAAAGACCAATTTAAAAGTGCCTCAGCCTCAGTTTTATTGGAACACCTAATTCCCAGTACCAGCAGAACAAGCCTCTACGTGCACTTCCCCTTTGACATTTTCAAAGAGCACCACACATGCAACTTTAGTTTGATTGTATGCATGACCATTCCAGTAATTATGCTATCATATTATACTAAGACTCTAAGAGTCAACTCCGCCGATGCTGGTCCCAAGCCCAAATGAAAAAGGAGGAGGGTCTTGTATTAGGTGCTAACCGGCAAGGAATAAGTTGAAGATGATTTTGTTATTTCTTTCCTACTTGCAAATGAATATGCATTTGTATATTAGTTTGTAAGTAAGAAATGAAAATCATCTTCGGCTTCTTAAAAGTATGGCAACCCTAACATATGACATGAATTAAAAAGTGACATTTCCTCAAGCTAGGGCGTCCCCCATAGGCGATGTGCTGCATGGGAGTAGCTTTACTAATAAGTTTGGTTAATGAAGTTGTCTAACATGATTCTAAAATTAAAGAAAATGTTGAATGAATGGACAAAAAGCTTTATCGTATCAATTTATAAGAATAAATGAGACATACAGAGCTGCACTAATTATCAAGGAATCGAACTTATGAGCCACATTATGAAACTTTTTAAAAAAATGATGGAGAAGAGGCTGCGGCATGAAATAAGTGTATCGGAGAACCAATTTGGTTTCATGCCTGGGAGGTTTACCGTGGAAGCTATTTTCTTACTAAGACAAATAATAGAAAAATATAGAGAGAGGAGGAAAGACCTCCACATGGTCTTTATCGACTTAGAGAAAGCTTATGATCGATTCCCTAGAGAGTTAATATGGAGGGTGTTGGACGAGAAAGAGATTTTGCGGTGGTATATAAACATAATTAAAGATATGTATGAGGGAGCAGTAACAAATATTAAGACCACTAGTGGTGAGACTAGTGATTTTCTTATCACTGTAGGATTGCACCAAGGATTGGCATTGAGCCCATACTTTTTCATGTTGGTTATGGATGAGTTAACAAAACATCTACATGAGGAGATTCCATAATGCATGTTATTTGTAAATGATATAGTCTTACTTGATGAGATAAGGGCGAGCATAAACACAAAGGTAGAGTTATGAAGAGAAGCATTAGAATCTAAAGGATTTAAAATCAGCCGAACTACGACAAAATATATGGAATGCAACTTTTGCAAGGAGAGGAGTAGGAGTGGAACACCAGTTAAAATTGATAACGAAGAAGTCCCAGCAAAAGAGCACTTTTGGTACTTAGGATCAATGATTCCTAAGAGTGGAGAGATTTAGAAGGAGATTACCTAGAGAATCCAAGTGGGTTGGAACAAATGAAGATGTGCATCTGGAGTTTTGTGTGATCGGCGAGTGCCACTCAAACTAAAAGAAAAATTCTATGCGATTGCCATAAAGCCGGCCATGCTCTATGAATTAAAGTGTTGGGCAGTTAAGAAACATCATGTTCATAAGATGAGCGCCGCGGAAATGAGGATGTTGAGATTGATGAGTGGCAAGACAAGAAATGATAGAATTAGAAATGAAAACATTAGAGGAAACTTAGGGGTAGCACCAATAGGTAACAAGATAAGGGAGATTAAACTTAGATGGTTTAGACATGTCTCAAGGAAGCTGAAAATGACACTAGTTAAAAAGAGTGAGGCAATTCAAGTAGAAGTTTCTAAAAGGGCAAGGGAAAGGCCCAAAAGAACGTGGATAGAAATGGTGAGAAAAGATTTAAAAACTTTAGAATTAATTAAATGAAGTCATGGTACTTAATAGAGAAGAATGGAAGAATAAGATTCATGTGGAGGAAATTGGGATAAGGTTTTGATGATGATGATGATTCTACTAAGAGTCCATTTAAAATGAAAAAAGAGGATCTGCTCCTAAGTGTGAGCCCAAGAATTGTGGTTACTTCAATGTGATTTCTCCTACTACATGACGCAAATAAAGTTGATCCCCTGCATAGATTTTTAAGAAAGTCCAAAATTGGAATCGTCTCCAATGATCCAGTAAGTAAAGCTTGATTCAAGAGATACATGACCGTGCTTATCTGATAATGACTATGATGCATAACGTTAAAATAATAATCTAGTAGGGGTAGGAATACAACCATTGCAAATTTGCAATATCAATGCTAATTTGATTAGCATGCCAACTGTTTGTGCTAGATCAACTGGAAGGTGCTACAAGCCTCAAATGCCAGCATACAAATGAAAAAGCAAGAATGACAATGTTTTGAGGAGATATTATGCTTTTGAATTGTAGATAATCGTATGAAATAGCCTTCTTTCACAGGTGCAGGTTCATTCTAATAATGCGAAAACAAGGTGCTAAACTATGACATGATGAGAAACATTTTAGCAATAAGATTGCAAGGAAAGCTACAGCCATCAAATAATAGTAGGATTTGATCCATACCAGTCTATCACTTGTCTAATTTTGGGAGAAAAATCCTCGACCTGACGGTAAAATCAATCACTGAAGATAAGAAACTCTACCAGAAAAATGTCCAAGTAGAATTTTGAGACACACCCAAAAACAAGTGGCCTTGCAAACGAATAGCGCACCAAAAGGTCAGCCAACACATCATGAGAACTCTTAGATGAAGTGAGCTTCACGTACCATTGCTATCACTTCGTTGGAGAATAAATTCAAACAGCTAGAAGACATACCCAGAGAGAGAGAGATGGAGGGACTGCGGCTTTACCTCCTGGGGTGTGAGAGAGATTCGTGCAGTCTCAGCTAAACGAGCAATATCGGGTGGGTCGAGGGAGCTGCGGGCAGAGTAATTGCGAGGCCCATGATGAGAGAAATGGGGGCGAATGCACATACTTCTGGCGAAGGAAGAGAACCGAGGAACTTTGAGTAAGGCCGTGGTAGCCATGGATTTCCCAGCAAAGATTGAACTAGGCGAAGCGAGAAGGCTCCTCTCGTTGGTTTGAGTTTAGACTTTGAACGAGGGCGTGGATAAAATCCTACAATTACGTATGCGTGTGGTCTTGCAGGGTTCCATTTTGTGCAGAAAATGGGGTCCATTTCTCTCCTACCTGTTCTTAGTTTTTACAAAAAATATGAACGGCTGATTTAAGTGGAACCCACTTCAGTTTTCTTACATCATTGTGATCCGACCATTAATCCATATACTTTGATCGAAAGCATATTTTTTTGTCAGGTGGCATACTTATTCAATTTCACTATTTTTTGACGAGTAGATGGATAAATGAGAAGGGAGCCTTGGCGTAACGGTAAAAGTTCCTTGAGGTTATAGGTTCAAGGTGTAAAAATAGCCTCTTGTAAAAATACAAGGTAAGACTGCATACTATAGGCCCTTATGATATGCCCCTTCCTCGAACCTCTTATAGGCGGGAGCTTCGTGCACCGGACTATCCCTTTTAGATGAATAAATGAGATGAACAATTCTAATCAACCAAATGTGCACACTATCTAGAAGCCTCTTTACGAAATTATTAGATTTTCTCACTTCATTTAATCCCATTTCTTCTTGTCTCCTTATACTCTTCATTAACCATACTCTCCCATCACCTCTAATCTTCAAATTTATTACAAGCCAAATTGGTCTGTCTTTTCCTCCACCCATTTCATGTATTATTGTCTTCTCTCACAGTAAAAGTTGTCGTCATGTGACTTGAGGTCACGGGTTTAAGGCATGGAATCAATTTCTTGCAAAATACAAGATAAGGCTGCCTACTATAGGCCCCTATAGTCCATCCTCTTCTCCAGACCCCACATAGGCGGGAGCTTCATGCATAGAGGCTGCCCCTTTATTGTCTTCTCTCATGGCACCTTGCTAAAGTGTACCAATAGCTTATAAGTAAAGGTGGGCCTAGATTTTTTAAGATCTGAGTCAGTCGTAGAAATTGACCGAGATGAGCAAGCATCATATTCTCGAATATTAGATGTTTTGTAATCAACTTTTTACCGTTCATTTTACGACTCAATAATATACGGCCACGAGGAGCATCAAAGGATGAGAATTTTAAAGAATAATTCATCTAAGTCAAGGACAATATTATAAATGATTTAATTCTTTAAAAATCTGATCCCACCTAAACTTATAACCGTTTGTATAATTTATCGAGGGAGCGAGGAAAGACAAAAGAGTACATAGGCAAGCTAGGTTCTTATGGCAAAGAAATTATAAAAAGTCCTTTATTAGTAAGAAAAATGATAATGAGATAGGACCCTAGCTTGCTTAAGCAAGAAGTACTATTCAATGAGTGCCATGTGGTATAATAAAACTATTAAAATAGTTAAAGGGAAGAGATTCCAAGAAGGTGCCTTGTGATACTCCTTAGGTTTTTACTTTTCCTCGTAAGCAAGCTAGAGCCTTGCATAGTAGGCACACTTTTATGAGTGAAAGTGAAAAGAATTATAAGTTAGATAAATTATAAGAGCAAGAAACTTGCTCGCTAAGGAGAAGTACAAATAAATGAGTGCCACATCACATCTTTTTACAAGTTGCGAAAAGGAAATGCCGTCAAGGCAATTTTTACTGTACACCACCTATCTTAGGATAGGAGATTCTCTATTTTAAGATCTTCCTAGGGAAGACTCCAACCTAGACATGTTTTCTTAAAGATTTATTCCAATCATCTTATTAGCCGTTTCTTGTTTAGGCTATGTGTGAAAAATCATAGCAATCTCATGATTTTGGGTAATTTCTTTTGTAGTATTTAGAATTAATGGTCATGAATTTTCACTCAAAATGACATAGTTTATGATCATCTAATGGGTATAGTTTTTAGAGTTAGCGTGTCAAAGCCTGGTGAAGAAGATGATTAGTATAGATAAAGGGCAATTCTAGTGCATAAAACTCCCTCATATGCCAAGTTTAGAAAAAGGGTAAACTATAATAGTTAATAATATGCAACTTTATCTTATATTTTGCAAAAGGTTATTTTTATGCCTTGAACTCATGACCTCAAGATCACATGACAACAATTGTGCCTTGTTTGGATTCTCTTTAAGTTTTTCTTGTTAGCATATTTTAATTTCTTATATTTTATTTATAAAAAAATATAACACGTGGTGCTCATAGGTTTGTACCTTTTCCTTTCACAAGCTGAGTCACAAGATAATAATTAAAAATTAATAAAAATGAGAAAAGACCTACGCTATTCCTCATTGGTCTCGGTACCGACGAAAGGGAGATCTTCAAAGAGGACTACTATTTCAGGTAGTACAGCGAATCACCAAGTTATACTTAGTCCGTAAGTCTTCTCCCATCTCGAGAAGAGATATATTTTTTTACTGACAGTTCCTTATTATCGAGAATGAGGCCTGCCACCACAACCATACCTCGCTGTCGACCGTCAGATCAGTACACGTGTCAGATACGTGGCACGTTGTGGCATCCACGCGAGAGCCCGAAATTAAAGGTTTTTGGAAGAGAGAGGATATGAGACGGAGGAAAACGCGCAGAAGCAGTGTCAAAAGCCATGAAGTTCGCTGTTTTCTTCACTTCCTCTCTCTTTCTCTTCGTTGTCTCGTCTTTTCGTTCCGGTTTCTGCTTTGATTCTTCCCTGGAAATGGCTATGCCTGGAGGAATTCGTGATGCTTCCATTGAAAACAGCTTGCAGATCGAAGAATTGGGTCGATTTGCTGTTGACGAACACAACAAGAAGGAGGTATACTTCTTCCCATTTTTTTCCTCTTTTTTTTTCCCTGGAGAGTAACAGAGAAAAAATGGTTGATATTGAAGGTTTTTTTTGGGGCAATTTTTCCTTCTCGATTTGTGGTGTTTGGGTTCTTGGTTGTTTCCCTTTGTGAAAACAGCGTCAGCTACTGTATTTTGCATCTGGGTTTCTCTTCTCTTTACTGATTTGGAATTTTTGTGGTTGATCCAATCTGGGTTTTTTATTTCATCATTTGTGTTTGTGGATTTTTACTTTTTGCCTTAGTTTCTTAAGTTTTTCTTAGTGATATGGCTCAGTCTTCATTTGTTATTTCTTCTTCTGAATGCTAGGTTTCTGTGATAGTTATTTTCGGCTTTATTTGGATTTTCCCCTTTGTATGATTAATTCACCTCTTGGGGCCGTAACCGGCTGTTTGGCATTAGAACAATAACCACGAATCAAGTTATTCCCGGATTGTGTTTTTTTCTACTGCTATTTGCACCCTTAAAACATATTTACGGTTATTTATGTATAGGTTAGTTTTTATTTATTTATTAATTTTAAGGTTGGAAGGGAAGGGAGGGGATCATAATCAAGTAATAACTTAATCCATGGATTGTTAATGCCCTACCAACCAGCCCCTTTATTTGATGATCTAATTCTAACTTTTTTGTGATGGTAACACAGAATGCTCTGCTGGAGTTTGGTAGGGTGGTGAAGGCAAAAGAGCAAGTAGTTGCAGGTACCATGCACCATCTGACTTTGGAAGTGATTGAAGCTGGTAAGAAGGAACTATATGAAGCTAAGATTTGGGTGAAGCCATGGATGGGTTTCAAGGAGGTCCAGGAATTCAATAAAGTTGATGGTGATGGTCCCTCCATCACCCCCGCTGATCTTGGTGCTAAGCGAGGTAATGATTTTGGTACCTCTTGTATTTCTCCTAGAACTTGGCAAGTTAAAGATTTTGATTGCATTTCTATTACATACATCTTTATATGTGGCATAATTTGCTAGATTTTGACTTGCATTGCCATGATATCAGCCTAATACCTCAAGCCCCTCCAACTTTAGAATACAATGAGGAAAGATCCCAATTTTTTGCGAAAGCATTTAATACATCACCTGCTAACATCATATAGTTAGGTTGTGACTGTTATTGTTATCAGATAGTTCAGTGTGATATGAGTTGTTCCAGTATATGGTCCATCTTCTCTGAATGGCAGTAAGCGGGGTTTTTGGGCTAACCCTTAACCCATGAGCGCGAACCTGCAAACCCTTGACCTAATCAAAGGAGAGGGCCCCTATTGCACTGCTGCATTAGAAGGCCTTTGCTCCAGTCGGAATTTTCTTTTGTCTATCCCTTTTGTATGGAGTTTCATGAACTTGGTAATGTCAAACCTTTAGCTTCCAGATGGTATATCATGGTCTGTTTCGCGGGAAGGGAATCTCCAGGAGAGTTAGTTCTGTGCCAAGCAGGTATTTCTATATGGTTTATGTTCTCCTTGGGGTCTAGGGATCTAGGGAATGAGATTTTCTGAAGGTTTAGCTTCTGATGGTAGTTTTGTGATGTGAAGTTCTACAATAGTGTTAAGGAGGAGAAATGCCCTTAAACCTCTCGTGGAATCACTGAACTGAAACCTTTTCTGATCCATATTTTTGAAATTATGACATCTCTGCACTTCTTCTCCAAGTATTGCGCATGAATCAATATTAAAGGTTGTCATGTTACATTCTTCTGAACTGTTTTTTTAGTATCAAGGGTTCGTTATTGCAATTTTGTATGTTCGTGCCGTAAACATCTCAACCTAAATGTATATCAGCTTGATCCTCCAGGTCATATGTTGTGTGCATTTCTTTCACTTGGGAAACCTAGAGAATTGAACTTCATGCCAACATCATTTTCGTAAGCCCTTCAGTTTATCTATGCTAGTTTTTACCTGAGAAAACTGAGGAAAAGAAAGACGCCTGTTTATGTGTACTGTGCTGAAATATTCAGAAGTAGCGGAACAGAGTTCTTGCATGCTAAGACTGATCGAGGTAGGCACTGTAGTGTTGATCATTGTCCAGTTATTCAAGTTTCAAGATGCATAATCCTAACATCAGTTGGGGGTAGGTTATATTTATGGTTTTGGAGTTGGGGCTGTGGGTTTCGTCATGCTTCTGCTTTACTAGCTGAAATGCAACGCAGGCCATGGTACCCTGGTCTGCTGTTGATTCTTGGCATCAAGAAGTATGTGTGTTTCCTGGAATCCTCCTCAACTTTTTGGAATGGATTAAAACCTTCATTGCAGACTTAGAATTGCCCCCGAATTGGTGCCTTGAATTATGCTGGAGTTCTTATGAAGGACCAATGCCTTCAACCTGCACTTTGGCACGCTTGTAACACGTTTGAACACTTAACATAGTGCATCCGGTGTATGAGTTTATCACGTGCATAAATCAACATAATAGTGGCATATGACAAGTAGTCCCTGGTCATGTAAACCAGATGACCACCTACCAGGATGGCGAAGTGTGCCTGCGCATGATCCTGTTGTGCAAGAAGCAGCTAATCATGCTGTGAAGACAATCCAGCAGAGGTCCAATTCGCTGGCCCCTTATGAACTACTGGAGATACTTCTTGCAAAGGCTGAGGTTGAGATCTGTCTTCTTATTCTTTGCATTTGCCTTGTTCCTATGGCTTGGAAAATGAACTGCTGTATGTTTCCAGGATGGTTGACATGTGGTTTTGCTGTTTTTCTCTTGAATTTCAGGTGATTGAAGATGCTGCCAAGTTTGATATGCTCCTCAAACTGAAAAGGGGAAACAAGGAGGAGAAGGTTAAGGTTGAAGTACATAAGAATATTGAAGGTAATTTCCATTTGAATCATATGCAGCAGCATGAGCACACTGACTAGCGATGGAGTGCAAGAACTTCGAATGAAAAATAACCTGGGAGGCTGAGACTCTATAGATTATGTATGATCAATATATGGACTCGTATCTGTTTTAGATGTTAATTTTTCATTTCCTTGTTCCTGTCTTCTTTTCTTTGAATGGTTGATATGATATGCTTGTGTGTTCTGTGAGATTCTCAAGAGAAATGCAGTGGTTAAACTGGTGGAAACATGGGCCCTTGGTCTCCATAATCTCCACACATCCACACGAATGAAGCCATATATAGGCCACTGTATAAGTGGTAGGTCGACGAGCCTGTTTTGTCATGAATATCTGATCTCTTTCTTAAGGAAGATACCTGATCCTAGGGCGATCTTTCTCACTGTATAGCCGATGGATGGAATTCCTCTGTGCCATATATATATATATATATATATATATATATATATATATATTGATGATCGCCCGTTAAGCAGTTCTTAACCCTGGCAGTTTCATGGATGGAGGATTTGATTTCAATTTAGTTTTTTCAATCTCAGCTTGAGCTAGTCATTGCTCCAAGTAAAATAAAGAAAAACAGATTGAGCGTGAAGTTGGAAGTTATCGAGGTCGATTTTTAACATCTGGGCAACGATACCTCCATCTTCAAAAGAAGAATAAAGATCTAATTTCAAGTAGTTTTCAGAAAATGAACTTCTCTTAATGCGTGAGAAGATGTCGCCCTTCCATCTGGTTAGCTCGCTGGATGCTTTTTGCTTGGGGGAAACAATTTTGACGCTGTCAGTACGACCACGTAATGGTCTCCGTGTGGCTGTTGGTAATCTGATAACTCTTCGATAAGGTGTAATGTTGTGCAAAATGACATTTTTGAGAACACGGCTGAGCAAACGCAGGGATGTAGGAACAAGTATCAGTAGCATCGGCTAATGCTAAAGCAGCGGAGATTTCGGAAGCCAAGTAACCTTTTCCACTTTGAATTTTGTCAACATTAGTAAATGAAGGAGAATGAGGGGTGGAAAAATAGGGGAGGATTCTCCATGTCAGATCGCCCCTCACCATAGCCTGAAGAACAATGCGCGTTGTGCTGGAGTCTGGTGCTCGAAGCTTCGAAGCGGTGGCCAAGGCCTCCATTGATTTGGCATTGCCCGACGCTACGGATAAGTGTACTTACATCTGAGTTTTGCTTAAGAATTCCGGCGATGGATGAGATGAAGCAGCACCCAACTTTAGCTTTGTTCTCAAGGAGACCATTTTGTTAATTTCTTAGAGATCAAAGCAGTATAGCTTCCATCAACCCTTTAGATCAGACCGTCTCGCAGAGGAAGGAGTTGATGGGCAAGATTTCTGACTACTTAGTTCCTGCAATAGCTATATGAATGTTGGAACGATTTAATTCTTATTAAGACTTCATTTCCTTAGGCTATAGAATGGCTCAATCCAAAAGAAAACTTTGGAATTTTCATTTGATTTTGTGTGCAGTGGCACAAGAGAGGATCTCAACCATGCAGGTCATGAGTTCAAGTCCCTAAGGGTGCAAGTATTTATCTAACAATGTCCCAGCCCCTTTTTTTGTCTTTTACTTATGCTATTACTCAGAGATAATGCAGTGAGCCCCCAACAAGGCAGTTTGAATATTAGGATTATTTGGTGGACATGAACATCAAATTGTTGTTCTGCTTTCATACAGCATACATATGTGTAACCGAAGACTGAATTAGGAGCTGCTGGACGTTGTCCAAACACTTGATCATATCTTCTCCACTTTATTATCCTAATCTTCACTCTTCAGTTGTACAAACAAGTTCAAAAATCTTCAGAAACTTGAAAGTGCTAGGAGGTGCTGGAGCATGAGAATTTTGAGATATGGCCTATCTAAAGGGAGTTCTCATAAGGTTTGAGTGCACGGTCCAGATTGCTTTTTTGGATGATCTCATTACCCTTCATTACGCCTCCGCTTCCATGAACACGCACTCGTGCTGTTTCACACATGCAACCTCAAAAATATAATCGGCCCATAAAATCAGATAGCTCCAGCAGTTCTTCCAGAGCTTGCTCCACAGCCATTAAACATATCACAGGAAAAAACTAACATGGGTAGTGCATAAGACTGTTGCAGCTCCATTTGCTTGTTGGTATATCAGATGAAGCAGTGACTTCAAGTTTGCAATAGAGAGCACTGTTCCACTCCAGCTGTTATCCCGGGGACCCCATAAAAAGTGCACGAAGTATGATGCGATTCCATTATAAAGTCTACTAAACAAGATCAAACTTCTATCCGACATACAAACAGATTAATCGTAGTATGCATGACTGAGAAACAAACCTCAAAATGTGAGGCAGAATTTTGGTTAGGTCTCCATGTAAGAACGTGACAAAGATTCTCGAGGGAACGATCAACATGCTCTCATATCCATTAACCATGATAGTCGACAAATCGGAGGTTATCCAATAGGCAAAACGAAAATATCTTAAAATAAGAGTCTCTGAACTGTTCCTGTTAGTACTATACCAACATATAATACAAGAGATGCTGAAACCTTTCGGCCTCTCTAGCATCTCATCCCTTAAGGGGGTTGTGTGTGTGTCACTCTCCCTAAGGTCCTAGTACTCTCAAGAGGAGCGACAAGTATCTAAATTCTAAATCAGAAAGGACTCCCCGACCTCCTTTGCTGGCATCATGATCACCCTTCCTCATCATAATCTTCCTCATCTTCATCTAATCGTCTGTTAAGGTGTGCAAGCTGAATAGGGTCAATGGCCATCTTGTCCATGTCAGAGAGTGACCAGCCTGGATACTCTTCATGTTTGATCTCAGGCTCTTTTGCAGCTACGGCAGCAGCGGTGGCGGCAGTAGCAGCAGATGTGTCACCATTTTCATCTAAGTCTACATTAAGGTCGAAGTTTCGAACCATGGCATTGGAACTGCCAATTATGTTATCCTTAGATTCTTTGGCTTCAACACCGTCATCTAGTCTATCGAGATTTGAGTTCTGTTTCTCAATGTGATGGGGAGAAATGTCTGGATCATCTTCACATTTTTCATTCTGCACAGTCTCTCTTTCAATTCCTCGACCTCGTCCACGGCCCCTTCCTCGGCCCCTCCCCCGCCCTCTTCCACTGCTGCCGTGGCCTGCTTCATGCTGAGACAAGAGCCTCCCTCAGTTTTTAAGACTATAGTGATAAAATGTGAAACAGGAACTACATTAACCAAACAAATGGTTCCTGCATACTGCAACATATGGATAAGCAAAACCATGTAAAGCAGAAACTACATTAACCAAACAAATGGTTCCTGCATACTGCAACATCTGGATAAGAAAAAACCATAACTGCATTACTACACTGCAGTGTGTGTGTTTTGAACTCAGTTCCTGCATTCACAATGCATCTAAACGAATTTTCTTTTCTACATCTCAGGTCATACACCGAAAAATCTTCTCCATAGGGTGATCCAAACCAGTCTTATATCACAGTGAAAAATCACGGGTGGGTCAGACAGCTTGAAAACAAGGTAGTCAAATCTTACCAATAAGTGAATGGCTGCTCAGGAAGTTTGAGAAACATGGCAAACAAACCTTGATCAACTTAACCAATTGGATACCCAACGGAGAAGATTTCTGGACCATCTAAGATATATGGTCAGAAGATGAATGATTGGTTCACCAAGCTTTTGTGGTCCACATCTATGCTTAGCTGTTTGTATACCACGCACAGATGGATAACTTCTATAGGAAAAGCAACCCCACAAAACAATCCATGGATAATAAAGAATATAGATATTCCCTGGAAATAAGAAATGTACACGACAATAATCGAATTTCGAACATTGAAGGTCTTACAGTCTTGTTCCTCTTTGATTCCTCATCACTGTCATTGTCCTCATCATCTACAGCTTTCCTGGAAGAAGAACGAAAACTGAGTTATGTTTCTAGCTACAGTTAGATTGTTGCCTTAATGTATTATTAGAAACACCGCTAGTGGTAAAGATCCACATATTTCATCTGACTAACCTTCTTCTGGAGTTGGTTCTATCATCAGCACCCATATCAGGACCACCCATATCTGGAACTTTGCTTACAGTTTCCCTCAGGAAATCAAAGACATTAAAGCTTTGTACACACTGCTTTCTGAAATCTCAAGTAGATGAACATAAATTAAAATATATAGAAAACATATCAATGGATGCAAGACATTGACTGCAGAGATACATAACAGAAATGTCATTCCACAATTAAGACCTGTCAGAGCCCCTTCCAGCCCTTTTTTTACATTGGGTTTCAAAAGAAATGTGCAAGGGTTTTGATGCCAACCATGTCAAGGTCTCATCACGGACTCTAATCTCTTCAGATTATCTGGGAAGATATGGCTTGAGCTGCAACCTTGGAGGTAACCATTTTGTGACACTAGCTAGCGGTGTAGGATTTCTCTAGGTGATCAGCTTATGACAGTGACCTAGCACTGGAGGCTTCATATTTTCCCGGACAGAGAAGACGAATTGTATTCCCTGAATAAGTTAATGATACCTACTGGATAGCAGTGCAGATAATGCATACGATTGCAATGTAGGCTTAAATTTCATCTACACTTAACTATCACACTTAACTATTTCATCTCTGCAACATGAGGCCTCAGCCAATGAGAGAGAAGAAAATTACATGCACATGAAGAATGGCAAACAGAACTTTTCCTGGAGATCATTCCCATTCAACAATTTTGGTAAACAGATCGATCTTGGAGGTACTGAAGATGATCTCATATCAACTCCATTTCAAAAGAACCATGTTACATTAATTATGTCTATACTGGATAAGCACTGCCTGAATTACAGATCAGACAAGCTGATATAAATAGGCCTACTGGTAGATGGCCAAAAAAAATTTCAATGCAGTATGGGCCACGTGAGATTTGGGGATCCATCCTCAAGGATGAAGACAAAAACGTTTCCACATCAGCTATTTGAAGGGAAAAGGAATAATCCATGTGAAGATATCTGGAGATGCATACTGTGGCATCAATAGTGTCATCCTCACCACGAAAATTACGGTTGGTGTCTCTTTTTTCGTATTCCTTTACATTGAGAACTTTCACTCCTTATATTATGTTCACAAAATTTCATTGGGCATATTTGTATTAGGTCAGACTCTAGGACACATTTGCCAGTTCTCCATTATTTGTAAGCTAGCCCCCTGTTAGACCAATAAGATAATTTAAGTTGTAAGTTTGCTTTCTTCAGATAATGTTTTATCCCATTGTTGAGACTAAAAGACCACAGCTTAGCTTTTGTCGAAATCATAGCACTACCAAATTCTAATAGGATTCCGACACCAAGCTTTCAAATTATTTGTAAGTTAATATACCAAATGAACAAAATTGTCCTAACCATATTAAATGCTGACTTACAGATGCAAAGAACTCATTGTTTTAGCTCCTCTTTGAAGAGTTATCTCATATGTCCGGTCGCAGAGATCTTGAAGGAACAATTCCAATGCTTTAGCTGCAAGAATGTAACTCAGTAAGCAGAGAAAATAATTTAAGGCACTGCTGTAAACCATGGTTGTCGTCATGTGACCTTGAGGTCACGGGTTCAAGGCGTGAAATCAGCCTCTTGCAAAATGCAAGGTAAGGCTGCCTACTATAGGCCCTTGTGGTCCGCCCCTTCCCGGACCCCGCATAGGCAGGAGCTTTGTGCACCGGGGCTGCCCTTTTGCTGTAAACCATGGTCAACAATTCTCTTTAAAGAACGACAATAAAAGAACATATCATATGCAGAAGTTAGTGGGTAAGAATCGCATGGAGGAAAACAAAAGAAAAGGAAGCAGAAAGAATGAAAGACCATTATGAAAAGCAAGAAAAGTAAATCAGCCCCTGAACCATATATTCTCCCAGTAACAAGGGAGTCTCTCACCTGGGTGACCAGGGTTCGAGGCTGTGGATGGGGGGGATGTGTGTGTCTAACTTTCAGAAGAAAAAAAAACGGAGGCAGCAACAGGGGCTTCTAATTGCCAAACAATCATAAGAAAATGCACAGCAACTTACATACTAAAAGAGGAACTGCCATTGCAATCTTCCCAACATCCTCATCAGCCTGCATGATCTTTTTAATCCGGGACTGACAAATGAACACACCAAAGTTAGGTGGGAGTAAAAGGGTTAGATTATGTTTAACAAGGACATGCAGACACAGCTTAGATGTATAATTCCTGTAAGTTTTCATCCAAGTATCAAGTTCCCAAAAATCAACAGAGGAGGAAGAAGGATTTGTCAGATAAAATGGACAAGAAATCTAGTGTAAGCACATGTGGACAAATCATCTACTTGAAGAGTACAAAAAAGGGGCAGCCCAGTGCATGAAGCTCCCGCATATGCGGGGTCCGAGGGAGGGGCAGACCACAAAGGATCTATAGTATGTAGCCTTTCCTTGCATTTTTGCAAGGGGCTGTCTCCACGCTTGAACCCGTGACCTCCAAGTCACACAGTGACAACTCAGACATTGCGCCAAGGCTCGGATATTTTCTTGAATAGTATATCTTCATTATCATCATCAAGACTTTATCCCCATTAGGGGTCGGCCACATGAATCTTGTTCCTTCATTCCCCCCTATTAAGTATCATGGCTTCATTTAGTCCCAAAGATTTTAAATCTTTTCTCATTACTTCTATTTATGTTCTTTTGTGCCTTCCCCTTGCCCTTTTAGAACCTTAGACCTGCATTGCCTCACTCCTAACAAGTGCAGTTTTCAGTTTCCGTTGGATATGTCCAAACCATCTAAGTCTAATCTATCTCATCTTGTTACCAATCGGTGCTACTCCTAAGTTTTCTCTAATGTTTTCATTTCTAATTTTATCCTTTCTTGCCTTACTACCCATCCATCTCAACATCCTCATTTCAGCTATGTTTATATATTTACTTGAAGAGTACAACAAGTGTAAATACAAAGTTCACATCTAGTGTTGAAGAAATTCCTTTGCTGGTTCTATAGAGTCAGTCCCAATTAGGTATACATCAGCAGATCCAAGATCATCTCAAATGTTATTTCTAGATCAGGCTTTAAGCTTAATTCATCATCATCAAGACCTTATCCCAATAAGGGGTCGGCAGGCTTTAAGCTTAATTGAGGTGTTAAATTCCAACATAAGGATGGACAATCTGCAAAAGCTTTGACCAGCTCCACAAGTAAAAGCAGCATTCCTCTAACAGAGCATAAGAATAAAACTTTTCCTGGTCAAAGATGTTATGATTTTCAGGAGATTTATGATATTATAGCCAACGTTTTTTCAAAAGTAAACAGTATCCTTGCGGACTATTAGCAAGTGTTGTAGTGTCGGCCTGCTTAATGACAAGATATGATAAGTGGCTGACAGCTGACCAGTTTCAGGATGGCCACAGCCATCAGATTGTCCAATGTCAGTTTCCTGTTCAAGGATGTTATGATTTTCAGGAGATTTGTGATATTATAGCCAACGTTTTTTCAAAAGTAAACAGTATCCTTGTGGACTATTAGCAAGTGTTGTAGTGTCGGCCTGCTTAATGACAAGATATGATAAGTGGCTGACGGCTGACCAGTTTCAGGATGGCCACAGCCATCAGATTGTCCAATGTCAGCAGTCATTTCAAACTTGATATTGGCCTTCAGAGGTATCAGTTGCAGAAATATTCCACTTTTGAAAAAATTCATCTTGTAAGATTGTTCAACTAGAATGAGCTGAATTGCATTCAAGTGCAATACCTATTTTTCTCTTTTCATCAAAAAATCTTCCTCAAAGACACCCCCAAGGATCCATCAGCTATAACAATCCACTTCATAAAGAATGCAGTAAAAGCTGAACCGAACTTCAAATGTAATAGATCCATCGAAGACAAACCAAATAATTAATACATTACTAATGCACTGTTGAAGATAAAACATATTGGATTGTCCAAGCAGCTTCACAAGCAACAATAAACACTCCAAATAAAACAATGGAGTCAATTGAAAGTAGAAGACGTCAAGACATGCAAACATTAGCAGCTAATTAATCTATTCAACCCAGAAGATTCCCTTCCATTTTCATTTCCAAACCCTCTTCTCCATAGTTGAAAAGCCTTTATATAAAGAGAACCACCCAGCTGGAATTGCAGCTTCTATAGCACCTTGTAAGGAAGTATCACTTCATCAACATGGTAGCAAGCAAGGTGCTGCCACATTTTAATTTGATTATCTTGCCTGATAATGTTTTAAATTATCAATCACATGCAAAGGTGATGAGATGCAGATAAAGACATGGTGGTTGTTTCCAATTCAAACCTTATGTATTCTTAGTTACAACAAAAAAACAGTATGGTTGTACAACAGGGTGGCTTCACTTCGGCCTACCAATCCCAAGGACACTGCAAATACAGGTAGAGAAACAGTAACATTTAAGATCACTATCTTCAGTCACCATCAAGAGTTGCATGGCATGGAACTGTTGCCTATGCAAACTTGGTTAAGCTGTACCCATAATGTGCAAAGCTGAACAGAATGAACAAGCCACTGTTGACTGACATCCATGCGCCAAGATCCAGATGAATTTATCAGCTTCAAGAATATTTAGAGATTGTCCAAGATTCAAGGATACATTTTTTGTAGAGAAAGCTTTAGTTCTTCTAGCAATGGTAACACAAGAAGAGTATCTTTGCTTTTTGGAGTGGCTAGAAGTTGAAAATTAGGATTTATGATATGTTAAAGCCAACCACTACATCAGTGCCTATAATCCTTACTTTGCTTCGGCAATTAAAACTCAAAACAGAGTTGAGAGTCATTGACCAAGGCCATTGCCTGGTGAATGACTCACCTAGGCAGTTGATGGGTGAATGACTTGACCAAGGCAATTGGGGGTAAAACCATTTAAGAAGCATGTCACCTAGAAACATCACTATACAAGGGTAGAGGCACTCCCACAAACTACTGCACTTGAGAGTAAAGTATTTCCAAATTGTTAATACAAGAGGAAAGATCATATGTCAACAAGGAATTGTAATGTCTTCACCAGTTTCTGAACTCACATATTCTTAATCTTTGATATCTCTCTTTCTATTTTTCAGACCACTTTTTATCAACTCTATCAAAGCATAGAAGGTCATATCTATCTTGTGGTGAGGACATGGACAGTTCATACGACCACAGGAATTTCTACCAAAAGCATGTTTAGGAGTTACAAAAGAGACCAACTTCAGTAGCATCTCTATGACATGATGGACATCTTTTGAGAAGTATCGCATTTCATGTAACTGCACCATTGAGCACATCTCAGGAAAGCCCCCTGAATAATATTAAAAAATCACGTTCATCATGAGGGGACCAAGAAAAATGAAAAAACCCGTATTCTTTCCAAGAGCATCCACACTTATAACACCATCTCGCCACTTAGGAGTTATTCTTTTCATAAATCAAAAAGTGATGTAAAAAACCTGAATTACTATGAGAACTATATTCAACTTCATATAGTTACTCTTGACAGTGGCGTACGTCTTTACTTGGGGTAACTTTGTTGGCAATAATATCTACCTTCTAATCCTTCAAATAGGTCATTAGTCTGATAGGCAGGAATTGTTTTACAATTCACAATTAACATTAATTTAATACTCTCTTAATCACATTTTATCACAAAATAACAGAAATATGTATCCCTTCCAAAGATGAAACAGATCTCAAGTGGAGTCCTCTATTTGAACTTTTTTGCAGGAAGAGGCTCTCAACCAGGAACCAAAAACTCTAAGCAAGATTGAAAGATGCTCCTGGAGAGATCAAATTGACAGAGGTCAGAATGCTGAAAATTAGAACAAGAATAGCAGAGAGCATGTGAAAGTTTCATGTGTCCCAAAATAACATGGATTCCTCTTTCATTTCTCAATCCCACTAAGAGTTCCTAATTTCTCATAAGCTCCCCCACCAAATAGTAGCTAAATTGTAGTTTCAAAATCAAAGGTAGAACCATATAGTCTAGAAGCTTCCTATGATCCACTTCAGGGGCCCTCAATATCTGATAAAAATCAGAAGAACCATCTGATATTGTGGTTATACCTGGTAATGTCATATCAGCTGACTTAGTAATCAGCGCCCTTTCAGACCCAATATTTACATCTACTAGCCCTTCTTTCTTCTTACTTGTAAAGTACATCTTCACAATCCTAGGGTAATTTTGCCTCATTTGTTCACTTACTCCTTACTGACTGAGTTGTGGGCTAGTTCAAAGCAGTACACAACAATTCAACTACACTCCAAATGTCAAATCAGTAAAGGGCAGACCTGGTGCACAAAGCTCCAAAGTATACGGTGTCCAGGGATGGGGCGGACCACAAGGGTCTAAGTACGCAGCCTTACCTTGCATTTTTGCAAGAGGCTGTTTCTGTGCCTTGAACCCGTGACCTCAAGATCACATGACGATAACTTTACTGTTGCGCCAAATGTCAAATCAGTGCAGTTAACAGTTAATTTGAATGCTAAAATTTCCATTCCTCTTCAGGATAAATTTAGGAACAAACGCAGAAGAATAGGCATTAAGTTCCCATGTATAACAAGCTCTCTACATAAACTGTTATGTTATCTGTGGATCTCTCCACATACCAAGTGAGACAAACCAAAGGAAATCATTTCTTAAAATCAAATGGCTGTCATGTTTTCAGGTTATAGAGTTGTGTCGCGTTTCCTTTTTTCTTTCTGTTCTTTTCTTTCTTAACTAGTTTTCTGATGCAAAATGCATTTGCTTTTCTCAGGTAATAATTTACTAGCACAAAGGACAATATACTTAATATGTTTATCATCTCCTTTGGACATGTAAATAGAGAATTAGATTTGTAGACTTCTTCTTGAAAGCATAGTACAACATAACTATAAAGTTAACAGCACTGTAACTTAGAACAAGTCAAACTATGAATAAAAGCAAAAAAGCTAACAAACAGCAAAGAACAGAAGTATCAAATAGAACCAAAACTCAAAACAAGCACTAGAAGCCTGCACTCAAGGAATCGGTTTTAGAAGAAAGTGATGTGATAGAAACCTCAATTCAAATCGAGCACCCTGACAAACAAGGCAACATAAAAGCATTTACTCATCAAGAATACATAAAGTGTATAGAAGAACATTAAGCTTTTTGAGACCATATACTCAAAATCCAACTGACTTAACATGCAAGAGAAAAATCCAACTGATTTTCTGTATCCAAAATGCAAACCTACCAAATACACCACACTTCAAGCAATTTACAATCTAAAGGATGCATTATCAATAAGAAAGTTGAACTAAAAAGGCAAAAGTAAAAGAACACTAGGTAGATTAACATCAAGCATCAAAACATCATACTGAAACCACAAATCAAGCAAAATACAGCTAGTGCTACGATATATTACAAGTAAATAAAACCTAAAGGAGAAAGGTTTCACAAGAGAAATCCTGAATAAGAAAGGACTAGGCGCAGTTCGGTACAAAACATAATAATACTATTCATGCCAAAGATGAACCATAAACAGGAAAAGACATAATCCCAAATAAAAAACCATAAAAATCTCCATTTCCCACTCAAATCATAGTAAAAGCAGCAGAGTTTCAACAAAAACACCGTGTTATCTGCATCCAGAGAGTATCTAAACCAAGTAACCCAAAATATCACTAAGAGGCTGCATAAAGCCAAGTCAACGGCCCAACTCAGAAAAAATGAAAACTACTAAAAGAAAATCCATTTTCTATTATCCGAAACTCTCACTAAAACCGATCCAAACAACCAAAGCCCACAAATCCTACATCATAAACACAAGAAAACCACCAACCCATGTCTGCAAACTGAAAATTCATAGAAATATCCATTTATCCCATTCCACCTCTCAGACAACCCTAGCCAACCAAAACCCCCAAAATCCACCATCACAAAGCAAAACCCAGAAAAACCCACGAAGAACAAAATAACATCAATCAATCAGAACCAGAAACATTAATAAATAACAAAAAAATACAGAAGAAAACAGAACTTACAGCAGGAAAACGTGTATCTAATTTCTTCCTCATGGCTTCAGATTCTGTCCATTAAAGAAAAAACCCAGTAAGGATTCGATTCCTGATCCAAACCCCACTAGGGAAAACCGGAAAACTGGCTGCTGCAACTCTTCACTTTCCCGGCGAGATTATCAGAAATCAGAATTCTTTTTATTTTCCTTTTTTGCCCTTTTTACTTTTTTCTATTTTTTTTTCTTTTGCCTAGCTTCCTTCGGTCTTTCAACTGAACCGCTAAATTTGGTACAAGTAGGGCAGGACCAAAAGCAGATTGGGACCCTTTCCTCCTTCGCGTTCCCCAGATTTTCATTCTATTGCCGTTTTAACCATGGCTCGCGAGATTCTGTTATATTGTTATTATTGACTGGTTTTAGTAGGACTACTTCTGTGGTCGACGAGGACCATGGAAGTTCTGTAGATTCTTCGCGCATTTGGAAGCACCCTCTAAGGTGCTGCTGTATAAGCACACCATTTTTTGTATGAAGGCTGCACCTTTGGATGATCCAACCCGCTAATCTGATTGCTCTGAGTTGAAGATTGTAGCATATAAAAATTTGTACTTTCGATCACAGTAAATGGACAGATAGGAAACTTTGTATAAACGGTTCAGATTCAAATCCTAACTCCCATCGGATCGGACCCTCCCCAGGTGGGTCCCGTACAAGAGTGGAGTGCTTCCATTTGGCATTATCATTTTATATGTTGTTTGGTGTAGTAGGACGTACATGGTAGTAGAAAAAGGTATGTGTGGGGCCTCATTGCTGATGATCTAACGTGTGTATGTTCTAGATCCGATCTTATGGCCGGAGTCTTTTTCCAGTTGATGATGTGAGAAATCGGACTAGTTAAAGTTTTCCAAGTGTTGAATCTTAAAATTTCTAGCATGTCCATGTTGACTTCAGAATGACAGGGTAGGTAAGTTCCTCGATGGGTAAGATGTTGCCACGTCGCGTATTTAGGATGTGTTTTGGAAGATCAAAGGTTTAGATCACCCAGCAACATCATCCTTGCATAACAGTGGCCCTGCCAGTTCAACAGACCTTTGAACCACTGGAATTAATAGTTAATACTTTCGGAATGCCATTGCAGTGTGCAGCACTACGGTAACAAACCATGCTGCACAAAGAAATTTACTGTTGGATGATCTGACTCGTTCATCTAATTGCTTCGGCTTTAGATATCCTGGTACATAATGTAATTTTTGGTTTGCAAGTATCGGAGTTTAGAACAATCGGATAAATAAGTCAGATCATCTAAAGGTGAGTCCCTTCATGCAAAATCCACAATAATGAATTATTTATAAACCTAAGTAGCAAGGAACTGGACAATTCTAGCATCTAAAAGATTGTGGTTAGTCATCTAATATGCACCCTTGTTTATATAGAGTAGTCATCTGTTTATAAAATAGCAGCCCCATTGCACGAAGGTTCTGCTTATGCAGGGTCCGATGAAGGGACAAACCACAAGGATTTATAGTACACAGCATTATCTTATATTTTTGCAAGAGGCTGTTTTCACACTTTGAACCTGTGACCTTAAGGTTACACAAAGATAACTTTATCGTTGCACAAAGGCTCTCCTTTAGTAGCCTTCTGTTTCTAATGAACAAAATTAGTTTTTTCGGATGTCAGAAACATCTAACTAAGAGAATAGATAAACGGTTTGGATCAACAAAACAGAGGCCCCATCATGTAAAAATGGCACCACACGGCGGGGTAGGATGTGGTCGCACTCTATGATAGCATTCCACTTGCACGAGTGAGCAAGGAAACTTGTAGATATGAAGTCATGGGTCTGTTCTCAAGAGCCATTTCTTGGTCTCAAAATTCTAATGTTACCCTTCTCTATTTCTCTTTGTTAATATGTTCTAACAAACCTACTATTTTGCATGATTTTCTGCTTCGTTGATCAACAAAAATCACTGAAATTGATCTTTCTAATAGGTACTTTTGTGTAGGTTGGTGAACATGGTATGTTTAAGATTGAATATCTCATTACTAGTTGGTTTTTGTTAGAATCTTACTATACAATTAGATTCCTTTTTATTAATTTTATTAGATACCAAGTTTCATTAAAAAATTTAGTGCTTAAAGTTGGCAACTTAATCATGTCTATGTCCGTGAGGTAGTAGGTCTATTAGAATGTATTACGAGACAAAAACAGAGAAGGATAATATCAAAATTTCCAACAAAAAAAATAACAGAGAAGGAGGATGAAAAACTAATAAAATGTCAATTTTACAAAGCTCACAAAAACTTAATGACAATTTTTGCCAAATTCGCAAAATGTTGGACTTTTTTGCAAAAATACTATTACCAAAAATGCCAAAATGTAATGGTATTTTTGCAAAAGCCTTCTTTTTTTGGTATAAAAATCAATTTATATTCACTTCCTGCCAATGCTAACCAACATGACCCAATTTTTTATTTTTTATTTACCCAGCATAAACGCGAATGTCTTTATACAAGGGCACCCTGTCTTACAGAGAAGTCTATGCCCATGGAATGTGTATCTTGAGATCCTCAAGGTTCAATAATATGTAGCTTTTGGTAGGATAGCATAGACTGTATTGTTTACTCTAGTGGCCTTGAGGGGAGGCTTGGCGCAATGGTAGAGTTGTCGTCGTGTGACCTTGAGACCACGGGTTCTGTAACAGCCTGAGTTCAATCCACACATAACCATATTATCCGCTTTGGGCCAATAGCCCGCACAGTTTTGTTCTTCCCTCGTGGGGGGAAAACACGTGATTGTATGGAAACTACTTTGAACCCTTCTCAACAGCCCAAACACTTTCCCCCTAGTGATGTGGGACTAACTCTTAGTCCATCCCCGCCTTCATCCCCTCAGACCATCTTGATCTATACTCTGAACCCTTCTCAACAGCCCAGACACTTTTCCCCTAGTAATGTGGGACTAACTCTTAGTCCATCCCCTCAGACCATCTTGATTTGTTGCCTCAGACTATCTTGGGACCTTCCCATCAAGCCATCTTGGCTCACCCTCAGGCCATCTTGGAAGATGGCAACAGGTTCACCTCTCCCCCTTAGGGGACATGCGTCTGCACATGCGGTTAGCCATCCAACCATCGGGTCGGGGTCTAGCTTTGATACCACTATAACAGCCCGAGGGCCCACCCACTGCAATGATATTGTCCTTGCCAGAGTGCCCATACACCCCGCACAGTTTTGTTCTTCTCCTGTGGGCGAAAGGTCTCGTTCCGTATATCAGAGTGCACAACGGATACGATATTGTCCTCTTTGGGTCCCTCGTCACTCCGGGCTTCACCCCTCAAGGTTTTGTTCCCTTAGGTCCCTTACCCCTCTTGGGCTTCACCCCTCTAGGAGGCCTCGTTGTAAGGGAAGTCTTCACTACTCTTATCAACAGCCCAGTAACTTTCCCCTTAGCGATGTGGGACTAACTCTCATTCCCTCACCTTACCTAGAAACCTGCCAGCCCTCTTGGCTTGCCCTCATTGGCCAACGCTTCACCTCTCTCCCTTATGGGACACGCGTCCCCGCGTGTCACACGCAAGTGCCCACATGTGTTTAGCCACCTACACCCCGTCCGGGGTTGGCTCTAATATTACTGTAACGCCCCGGGTCTGGGCTCCCTCAATAACAATATTGTTTGCTCTTGGCCGAGGCCCGCACGGTTTTGTTCTTCCCCTGTAGGGGAAAACGCGTTGTTTCCAGGGACAAAGTCCCAACGGTCCCAATATTGTCCACTCTAGGTCCCTCAAAGTATCTTGGGGTATTCCTCTCAACCCATCTTGGCCAACCCTCACGTATTTGTTTCCTACGCAGTGAAAGCCACTCAGGACACATTATGACTATTAGAGACACTTGAATTCTTATTAATTGCCCAGTTTCTTCTTCCCCGGGCAATGTGGGACTAAACTCTCGGTTCCTCACCTTGTCTGGAAGCCTACCAACTCTTTTTGGCCCACCCTCATCAACCCGCCTGAGGGTGACCCAAGATGACTTGAGGAGGAGGCCCTAAGATAGTCTGACGGGATGAAGGCGGGGAGAGACTAAGAGTTAGTCCCACATCGCTAAGAGAAAAGTTTTTGGACGGTTGATAAGGGTCTGGGTGGGCTTTACCAGTAACAACGCTTTTTTCCTAGGAAACTTGGGAAGAACAAAACCGTGAGGAGTGTATGGGCGCCCTAAAGCAGACAATATTGTGACTGTTGGAACCCCGGGGGTGTTACAAATGGTATCAAAGCTAGTTCCCCTCGTGGTGTGGTGGCTAAGCGGCACGCGGGCGCTCGTGTATGGTAAGACAGCAGGGACGCGTGTCCTTAAAGGGGGATAGGTTGTAAAGCCTTGGCCGATGAGGGCGGGCCAAAAAGAACTGATAGGCTTCTAGGCAAGGTGAGGAACCAAGAGTTTAGTCCTACATTGCTCGGGAAAGAGAAAACTAAGCCATTAATAAGAATTCGAGTGTCTCTATCAGTCACAAAGCGTCTTGAGTGGCTTCCGCTGCATAGGGAACAAATCCGTGAAGGTTGGGTGATATGGGCCCCAATTTGCTGACACAGACAATATCATTGCAAGGTGTGAGCCCTTGGGTTGTTATAAGTGGTATCCGAGCCAGTTCCCTCATGATGGTGGGTGGCTAACCGCACGTGGGTGCTCCGTACACGTGGGGACGTGTGTCCCCTAAGGGGAAGAGGTGAACCCGTTGCCGTCTGCCAAGATGGCCTGAGGGTGACCCAAGATAGTCTGAAGCAATAGCCCAAGATGGTCTGAGTGGATGAAGGCAGGGAGGGACTGGGGTTAGTCCCACATCACCAGGAGGAAAGTTCCTAGGAGGTTGATAAGGGTCTGGGTAGGCTTTACCAGTAACAACGCGTTTTTCCTAGAAAACTTAGGAAGAACAAAACCATGAGGGGTGTATGAGCGCCCTAAAGCGGACAATATTGTGATTGTTGAAACCCCGGAGCGTTACAGGTTCAAAGCATGAAAACAACCTTTTGCAAAATGTAAGGTAAAGCTGCGTACATTTGACTCTTGTTATCTGTCCTTTTCCGAGACCCTGCATATGTAGGAGCTTCGTGCACTAGGGCTGCCCTTTTATTCATAGTTTAATCTATTGAAACAGGAGTTTACATAGTTCATCATCGAATCCTTGCTGTTTTAGTACTAGTGATCATCCATAGTAAGACAAATTGGATGAATAAGTATGATCAACCAAAGGTTGGGTCTAGCATGATAAAATGAGGGTGCTATATAGAAACTTCTATACAAACTAAGTTTCTTAATTGATTGAGCCAGGCCTAACCTTTGGAGGATCTAACCTATCCGACTTATTCCACCTCGATTAGATTGGCTAGATACCAAAATTCATGACCATTGAATGATTTTGGCTACGTTGTTTTAAATTTCTAAATCATGACCATTAGATATTTTAATTGAAAAATGTTTCCTGGACATTCATAAATAAGATCAGATCATTTGAAAACAATGTTTGAGTGGTTTTTATTCGATAAAATCAGCTCACTGGATCAGTGCACTCATGAACCCAGAATTGAGGGGGGAAAGGCGACATGGAACAACATTGCCCTCGAGCAATCCTATGCGCACATGTAACTGCTTGATGCCTAGGGGTAAACATATCCTTTTAAATGTTCTTGCTGAAGTGAGCCTTGACATAACAGTTGAATTGTCGCCGTATGACCTGAAGGTCACGAGTTGAAGGTATGCAAATAGCTTCTTACAAAAATACAAGATAAGACTATATACTACAGACTTTTAATGGTCTGCCCCTTCCCTGGACCTTGATTAGGGGAGGCCCGAGATAGCAAGAGTGGTCAATTTCTTTGTGGCAAGACCCAAAACAACAAGACAACTTGAAACAATTTGTTGGTTTGCTCTTGTGGCGGTTGTATGGGCGATATGGATGGAACAGCTGACATGATCAGAAATAGATGGTCTGGAATCACCTTTGATTCCAAAGAATAATCAGCTCGGCAAGCAATGGAACCACAGCTGGGCCTCCTCTTTAAGTAGGCCGTGGAAATAAGCATGTCAACGGGCAACCCCTTGGTTAGTTTTTAAAATACAAAAATAAAAAAAGACAGCTTGATGCACAAAGTTTTCGTATATGCAGGTAAGGGGCAGATCGCAAAGGTCAATAATATGCAATCTTATGTAGCATTTTGTTAAATGCTGCTTCCACACTTTGAACCTATGACTTCAAGGTCACACAACGACAACTTTATCGTTATCCTAAAGTTATATATATATATATATATATATATATAGACACACACATAAAAAGAGGTGGCAACAACAAATTATTACAATACGATCTCATTAAATGATGAAAAGTAAAAAACTATTATTAGTTTAGATCGCCTACCACGAGGTCCTCCCGTCAACGTTTTTAGTGCTAACAAATCCATTCATCTTAAATCAGAATACCATGTAAGTTATTGCATGATGGTTGCCGATCTGCTTTAGAAGAACAAGCAGCGTGCAAGAGTTGTCATTGTGTGACCTAAAGTGATCGTTTGAGGTATAGAAATAGCCTCTTGCAAACATGAAAGGTAAAACTATATACTATGAACCCTTTGTAGTCCGTCCCTTCTCCAAACTCTTATAAATGAAAGCTTTGTATGCACCGGACTGCCCTTTAGACGGTCCAATATACTCGAGTTGAAGTCCTCCATAGAATTTTAACAAGGCCAAATAGCTAGAACCATTCATCGATACAGTGGAAGAAATGAACAGTCTATCATAGCTCTCATCGATCACGTAACTTTTTACTGATCTCTGTTATATCTAATATATCCATCAAAACATGTATTTCCATCATTTTTCAATTTTTCAACGGATCCACAGCCCTAACAAGCAAAGCAAAATCTTAAATGAGAATTAAAGGGAACAATAGAAAGAGAGTGCAAGATCAAATATCCACAGCCACACGCTTGTACAAGTGTGCAGGCAATCGAGGCGTTGGAACGGCCTGCAGCGGGGTCCGCATGAACGTGACCAATCCCGGGTTTTCTGACATGTCGATTTCCTCTGGCTTGATCCCCTCAGCTGGGGTCCACTGGAAATGGTGCAGTAGGTGCCCCAACATAGACTGAACCAAGTTGATCCCCAGCTGGGCTCCAGGACAAACTCGCCGGCCCGCACCGAACGGCAGTAGCCGGAAATCATGGCCTTTGATATCGACATCCTCCTCCAGATATCGTTCCGGCCTGAATTCCAGTGGATCCTTCCAGATGGCTGGATCGCGGGCTATGGCCCATACGTTTACGTGCACATTTGAGCCCTTGGGAATGTCGTAGCCACCTATCTTGACATTGGCAGTGGCCTTGTGAGGGAGCATCAGAGGAGTGGGAGGGTGCAAACGGAGCGCCTCTTTGGCTACGCAGTGCAGATATGGGAGGCTTGCAAAGTCAGGCTCAGTCATGACCCGTTCCGACCCGATCACCCGGTCCAATTCCTCCTGGACCTTCTCTTGCACTCTAGGATTCTTGATGAGCTCCGCCATGGCCCATTCCACCGATATTGCAGTTGTGTCCATCCCTGCTGTGATCATGTCCTGCATTCATGTTTTTACAAGGTTATATTAGCCATTTTTCCAATATAAATTTACTGAGATCGAAGGGGATCTTGGCGCAATAGTAGAGCATTGCCATGTGACCTCGAGGTCATTAGCTTGAGGCTTGAAAATAGCCTTTTGCAAAAATAAGGTAAGGCTGCATACTAATAAACCCTTGTGGCCCAACCCTTTTCATGACCTTACATACACAAGAGCTTCGTGAAGCAGGCTAAGCCTTTACACAGACTAAACAGAGAAATAAAACAGAAGGATTACTCACCCAAAGAAGGCCAATAATGGTGTCTTCGCTCAGATCATACTTCTCCTGCAGCGTGAGCAAAGCATCGACAAAATGTTGCTTGGCGCCGCTCTTTTGGCGCGCGAGCGTGTGTTCATCCATGATGGCCTTGGTGAGTCGATCCCGTCGAGCGCCGTGCTTGGCGAACGCCTCCTCTTCGAGCGGGAACATCCATCGCAGCCAGGGGATGTGCTCGGCCATGGCCAGTGAAGCTCCAAGCTTCAATCCATTGGCAACAATGGCCTTGAATTCTACTCCTTGTTCATCCATTATACCTTCAGAGTTTACAAAGCGCTTCCCAAATGCAAGCCTCGTTATGTTGTTGAATGCAACTGTTGCCAGGTAGTTCTTCACCACTATACTCGTGCCAAACTTATCTGTGACATTAAATAATGAAATAAGGAGTAAGAAAGCAATTTTCTCCGGATTAAATTTCTTTAAGGTGGACGAAGCTCCCGCCTATGTGAGGCCTAGAGAAGGGGCAGACCACAAGAGTCTATAGCAGGCAGCCTTATTTTACATTTTACAAAAATCTGATTTCACACCCTGAACCTGTGATCTCAAAGTCACATGACGACAACTTTTATCATTGCACAAGGCTCCCCTTCTGCAAATCGATTTCCATTTACTCTACTTTCCTAGAACACCTAGTTGTTTGGTAGGTAGAACAAGGAACAAGAATGGCTTTGTAGAGGCTTAAGAGGATTGCAATTCATTTCAACGAGGTAAAGCTGAAAATTGCCCATTAGTTTTCAGTTTTTGGCTGGCAGAAAATAAATAAAAGTTTTAATTTTATGTGACAAGAAATTCTCTGTGAAAAGTATTTTATGCCTTGAAATTAAATTATGCCGAAGACTCAAAAATTTTATACTAAGAAAATATGTTGAGTCATTCAATTCCTAGCCATAAACACTTTCTAGAAAAAAATTCTTTTTCTATAAAAAATAAATTTCCATAGATTTCCTGCCAACGGGTAACAAGCAACCCAAAATGTATTAGTAGAATAAAATCCAGTGTGTGAGAATGGAAACAGCTAAAAGACTGTCTGTCACACTCCTTCCTAACAGATACTTCAGGTGCCACCAGGGCAGGATTGGATTAGAACCACTTATATCATCGGTGACTAAAAGTCTCTTTTGATCGTTGATTTTACTTTGAGAACATAATCCAAGTCTCTTGATCAAAGAAAACTCGCTTCTAGTTTTGGTTTAAGATATCGATGGTAGTTTTGAGCAATGATAGATTTGTTGTCTTGTGACCTGAAGGTCATGAGTTTGAGGCGTCGAAATAACCTCTTGCAAAAATAAAAGATAAGGTTGTGTATTTATAGTCCTTTCCTCGCCGGCACATCTTTTTTGTACGGT
This sequence comes from Warburgia ugandensis, assembly GCA_035236585.1. NCBI lineage: Eukaryota > Viridiplantae > Streptophyta > Magnoliopsida > Canellales > Canellaceae > Warburgia > Warburgia ugandensis. Next base: position 102,538,939 of record CP141126.1, read on the forward strand.
ACTAAAACCATGCGGGCTGTTTTGATAATGGTATTTTTTTACTTTATTAAATACTTTTTATGATTTTTTTGTTTTTTTAATGATGGACACAGTCTCCAAATCGTTTCCTCCGCGATTAAGATTTACCCTTGCACAGCTACTCAACGGACTTGGTGCCACAAATTTTGACACGCCTAATAGATTATGCCAGCCTTTATCAACCGTTGATTCATCCAGCCAGCTCATCCGATTTCTCTGCCTTAAAATCACACCAATTCGGTAATTCTAACTCTCAAAATATTGTTTCTGTTGATCCTGAGATGGATGGTTAGATTGTTCAATCGGCATGATTTTTGGGCTAATAGATATCTAGAGCCAGAGAAATTCAATGAACGGGCTGGATCAGCCAGAATGTATGATCCAAAATTGATTTGGATTTTGAACTTATATCTCAACCCAATAAGTCTCCCAGTTAACTCAAGCAAATGACAGAACTGAGTCTAGATTATCAAGCTATTAATCAAGTCCATACGGTCTTGCTCTGGATTCCCAAATCAACGGTCCGAAATGCTCGCAAGCCAATGTGGGATCGTGAGCACACGTTCTTAAAAATTTGTAACCTAAAAATGGAAAATATATAGTCCATGGGAATCCTAAGAGCAAGCCACCCACCCACCGACTAACAAATAAAGAAATAGTTGAACCGTCGAGGTCAGACCATGATCTTATGATTACAGGATAGGGCCTATCATAGAAAATGTATGTGGGGCCCAGATGGTTGGTGAACTAAACATTTCTTCTTTGCCAACAAATCTTGTCCGTTGGATGTTTCCACCGGTCCCCCCTCATTTCAATTTAAGATTCAAAGATCATATTTCGGTTTCAAAGGTAAGATTCATTCCCACTACAGTCAAACCTCCTTAAGAAGTCCATTTAATGTGGCAACAAAGAAAGGATATTTGGCACATAGCCCAACCAAGCTACACGTTACATATCCAAATGAAAGGCCTGAAAAACTGAGTGTGGGTCCTACATGATTCATGATCTAAACCATTCATCTTCTAGATCATATCTTAGATAACTCACTAATTCAGTACTGGAAGATATTAGCCCTTTGATTGGTCAAAACCTTGCTGCAGTCTTTTGGAACTTCCTGACCGTCCAGTTTTTACCACAACATTTGTGGTTATGATCATTCAATGAAGTAGAACTTCTACACTTGACCCCACAACTGGGCCGCACACGAAATTTAAGTGCTTCGGCTCCAGAAAGGAATGCTGGTAGCAGTTTTTCATTGTGTGCCCCACATACTATTGATATGAACAATTTAAATTTGGGTATCTCATGGTTCAAAAATCATTTCAAAAGAAAGGGGTATCAGACGAACGGCTTGGATCAATAATGTGTGGAGCCCACGATGGAAATGAGAGGGGTGAGGGAGGGAGAATACCTGGATTGACAGAATCTCTGAAGATGGATTCAACCATGGCCGTTACTTCATCTTCTCTAATGGGCCTTAGAGCCTCGAGCCTCTTAGGAGAGAACAATTCCAAGGTGCAAACCTTCCGAACTTTCACATAGTGAGGCCCATAATCGGCCCATATGAGATCCTTCCCATCCCTGCTGAATTTCGCAGCCGATCGACTCCTTGGCCGATCGGCTAGCTGTTGATCCTTGTCTTTCAGAACTTCCCTCCCCAATTCCGAACTCGAAACGATCACGTTTAAGGTCGATCCGAACCATACTGACATGATCGGACCGTAGATTTCTGCCCACTCGTAGAAGCACCTGAATCTCACCGGTTTGATGTCGTAAAGGTTTCCGACGACCGGCCATGGACGTGGGCCCGGTGGAAGGCGTAAACGCAGTCGTTGGTAGAGCTTGTGTGCCAGGAAGATGAAGATGATCGACGTGAGGATGAGGAGAACTGCCATGGGGACAGAAGGAGAGTTGGGGATGACGGAGGTGAGGATGGAATTGATATAAGCGAGAGAGAGTTGGTGGATTGGTGGTACTTAGGGCATCTTCTTGATTAATTAGAGTTGGTGGGGTGGGCTTAGTTAATGATTTTGTTGCTTGTTGAGGAAGAAAATATGTGTGTGGATGTGTGATATGATCGCTTGGATTGGTTTTATTCCGTGGGTGGGTGAGAGAAAAAGACTTTTCAGGGTTTGTGGAGAAGGGTTATGATGAGACAGATTTTGCCTTTGATTTCCTTCTATTGTTTATTTAGTAAATAATAAAGATATTATTTTTAGCAGTTAAGGATAATTTTAATAAATTTGGATGATTTAATTCATTTATCTTATTTGGCCTGTCCTATTTATACTAAAAAAATTCATGTCCAGCAAAGCTTTTAGCTACTATTTTTTTAGTTAAAAATTTTAATATGGTGACGGATCCGATCATATCCTAGCTAGGTTCTATCCCAAAAATATATTATTTTCCGCTTTGCAAAGCATTTTTTAATATATAAAGCCAGTTGAATATCAATTTTCATATTAATTATTTATTATTCTTATCCATTGTTTAGTGCGCACGACGACCGCTTGGATTCTTTGCTAGAATAGAATACGAGAGAGTGAATTTTGCCTTCAGCCTGTGCGTCTTCTTGTCATTTTTGAAATTTCAAGACATTTTAGTGAGGAAATCAGAGGACGACTTGGGCACCAGGACAATGTTTTGCAAAGAGCTAGCCATATGGGTGGGACCCATCCTCTGGTTTATCCTAGCCATTGAATTAGTGGACATGTTTGGATTGATAGAGAGGACCTTAGCTTTGGATCGGGGATGACATATCCCAAGTGGGTTCCTCAATAAAGAACGGTTCTGCTCAGCCCTTGGATAATCCTCTTATGATCGAGGTTGTTCTTGGGTGGTTTATGTTACAAACTGAACCTAATTCAGAAGGCTGATTCTCAACAGAAGAAGACTAATTGGGTTGTTGTGGTTTTGTCCTGTTCCTTCATTCTGTGGGCGGTGGTATTTGCAGGGTTGATGGTTTTTGGGTCAAATGTTGCTTATGGATGGACCCACCAGGTTTGGTGGAAGGTTGGTGAGATTGAGAGGTGACCAAATGTTAGAGAGGCAGAAGTAAAAGGTCCCTGAATGATGAGCACTTGACTGACCATCATTTCTCTCAGTTGAGGAAACCAGGACAGCATCCTTCACACTTCATGTCAACCTTCTTTTGTGCTTTTCAACTTCATTTGGGTTATCCCAAGTTGCAAGAATAAACACATGGCAGGTGATTACCGCCGTTGATGCAGTGGAATGACAGCAGACGTGGTGATTGATGACCCTAAGTTTCTCCAACTGCAAAGTACATGCAAACAAAGAGAAATACAGTCTAAATTGCAGGCAAAGAAATCTGTTCTGTCCTGCCCATAACAGTTAATGAGGTGAGGCGAGTCAAGATGGGTTTTCTACGGTCTACCTCATCCTGCATTGAGTTGCAAATCTCAGTGACCTGAATGGACTAGGGCAGGGCAATAACAATTTACTCATGCAAAAGGATTGAGAGAGGTGAAAACCTGACTTAGACAAAAGATGCACCAGAGAGAAAAAACAAAGTAGTTGATTTTTCCTCTCTTTCTAAAAAGGCAGTTCCTGTGCACGATATGTGGAGAAGGGGTTGATCACAAGGATCAATAGTATGCAGGCTTACCTTGCATTTTGCAAGAAACTGTCTCCACGCCTTGAACCCGTGACCTCAAGATCACCCAGCAACAACTCTATCATTGCGCCAAGGCTCTCCTTCTCTTTATATAAAATATAGTTTTTTAGTTCCTTTCTTAATTAGAACAAGTTTCTAATTAGTTTGCTAGTTAGATAAGCACAAGGTAACCTATAATTCTAGCCATTCAATGCTTATTAATCGATCCAGAGGTTCTAATTAAACAGGGAAACATAACACACAGCACATGCATAAGTGAACCAAAATGTATTCTCTTTGATCTCAACAGTCAAGATTATCTAATACGTTTATCAAGCCAATTAGATGATCAGGATCTCAGCCGTCCTTGTTGTTTACGGAGCAGGAAGCAGTTTGTATCAAGCAATGCAGTCAAACTGCAATGGTCCATAGGATACGGATCTATATCCTCATAGAATGTACATTAACATCTCCAAAGATCACAAATGAAGAAGGTCAAGAACTATATCCATCTCAGATTCTCATCTTGGCTCAGTTTATCTGCCATTTCACAACCATGATGAATTAACTCAAGGATTGATGATTCTCTTACAGTTTTGCCATTACAACATTACTCAGAAAAATAAAACTCAGAATACACTGGGCTTTGAGAATATCGTTCACAGGTTTACGATTTGAACTACAAGTTCCTGCAAATAAAAATCTTAGACTATGAACATGGGAACAAAGTTGTGCATATATGCATATCATTTTACCTCCTGTAGAAACTCGTTTCCCTCTGTGGGTCACTATGAAGTATATGAAGTAGAGTTTAGATAGGTATGCCTGGATTCATGAGCATCCACAATCAGAGGGAATGCAAAGAAATAGGTAAACTAGCACAGAATCGATAATATAGCAATGTGTATGCATGAGTGCATGCAAGCCCACTCAAACAAAAGAAAACCATAGCAACCATTCTATACAAGTCATTAACCAAAAGATTTTAGCTTGAGAAAGAACTATGAGTTGATCTATATGAGTATACCTTGGTCTAAACCTGCAACTGACCCATTCTTGACAGCATGGTGCCGAAGAGCTTGGCTTGGTTTTCATCGTACTCCTTTTTCATTTCTTTCAACTTTTTGTACTCGAGCTTGACTTCTCTGTTGGTTCAAAAATTAGGAACACTGTTAGTGTGCATGGAGAGCTTAACATTCAAGAAAAGAGGAATGAATAAGATATGAAGAACCAAAGGAAGCAAAACAGATACCTGTTATTTGGATCAATTGATAGTGCTTTCTTAATATCAACCTCAGCTTTTTCCAGTTCAGAGGTCAGCAGATATGACTGAGATCTTCTATACAGGGCCTTTACATTATGCGGCTCAAGATCTAAAACCTGTAAAGAAACTTAACTCAATGAAATGACAAAGAAAGCAGCCTTTGTCCACAATCTTGAAAGATTTATGCAGGGCTTTTGCATGTCTGAAACAGTAAGGGTATAAGGAGAAGAAACCTTTGTACACAATCTTGAAGTTTCATTGTACTCCCCCAGTTTAAGTTTGCATGCTGCATTGTTCAAATAACAAGATACTTTCAAGGAATTTGCCTGGACCTTTTCCTCATCAGCGAAACCATTGTCAAACTCAACTTGCTTCGCAGCCTGAAGAGAGAGTGGACATCTTAGTTCTCTTCAAAATCCAAAAGGACTGAATATGCAAACAACCTCAGAGTAATTGTTTCTTTTCAAATATCCTACGGAAAGCTCATATTAGTTTCTTTTCCTGGTATCATCATAAATAACTTTCCTTCTCATATTTCTTGGAGGCACGACGAAACGCTCCAGCCTTAAAGAATTTACTTCCATCATCCTTCTTCTTTCGACAAGCTTCTATCTTTTCCAGTGTTTCCATGTTCCAAATCTCCTTTTCCTGAATATGCATAAAAAATTCAAACATGAGAAGCATCCAAGTTATATCCTTTTTTCTTGATTTTCACAAATATATACTACTGTTGAGGCGAAGAGAACCACACTACCTAATGTAGAAAGTGGGAATTACATGTATAAAGCTCATATGAAGTGCAAACAAAAATTCATCATTTCAAGAGAGCTGACATTCGCACTCCTTTGTTGTTATTGTCAGCCATCTCTTTGTTTTGGTGCATCTCTCGTTGGCTGTTGAAACTCCCAAGGAGCTATTGCCAGCCAACTGAAAAGCTTAGAACAAAGAAAGCTCTATCAATATCAAGAAACAAGGAGAACGAATATCACCTCCCTGCTGCGTAAGTATGGGTAGAAGAGTGGTCATTGTTAATGATTGCATATATATGTTCCAAAACTTAACCCAAGGACAATTAGCACCATTCTATGGTCTCTTAAGAATATTGCAGTCACCTCCACATGCAAATTAAATAAACAGATTATGGGCTCCAAGGTTCTTTGAAGCATTCAGGTCGAATTTACTAATATCAAGTACCAGTAGCCGAGTTTGGGTAGACCGGTTTCTTAAGGTCACTTTAGTAAGGTAAGGAAATCCATTTCTTTCAGATATGAGTAAACATCTTTATTGAACATAGAATAGGACTTCCTATTGCTGATTCAGGTATAGCAGACTTTCTTTTAGTGGTGCTGCTACTCTGAGAAAGAGAGACCAAACAACTCTTTATTTAAACTACTTAGTATTTAGAAGTTAATATAGATTAAGGAAATAAATTGATATGCAAAGCATAAAACCCTCAGTTAATTGAGCATCTTATACATCATTACTGAAGTTACTTTGTAGTATCTCAGATGAGAATTTTAAGAACTGAGCATTACTATGCAATGAAAATTCATTCTGCCAAATAGCTTCAGGCCTGCTCAAATAGTTGCATTTGCAGGGAACATTGACAAATCTCTATTACATTCTGAATGAAATTAAATGCTAGGTATTGGTGAGAGTAAGAACCTTAGTAAAGCTAATTAACTCTACTTCATAAAGAATAGTTGCATTTGCAGGGACCATTGACAAATCTCTATTACATTCTATGTAACCAAACCCATACTCAGGGGCAACAGTCACCAGTGCCATTTCACCTCTCTTCATGGTCATGATCGCCCAATCTAAACCCTCAATGATATGTTCTGCAGCAGTGTTGGAGAAGGAAAATTTTAGATGACTTAGTGTTAATAAAGATCAATGCAGCACTCTCATGAGAACCTACACAAACAGAAAATGTAAATATGCTGTTTTCTCTAAGAACTTTGTACATACCATCAAAACACATAAACTCAAAAGGCTCTTCATAAGATCCTTTAGTCTCAAAAATAGTTCCATCTTCGAGTTTACCACTGTACTTCACTGACCAAAAAACATCATGGTTCAATGCCTCAACAACTTTAGTGGTACTAAGAAAATGAGTAAGCTCTCATGAACTCTAACTACTTTAGAAAAGAATGTCACTGCTCCATTATGATTAGAACAAACAAACTTCATCTGCTGGTCAAATAATCTTGGAGAAAATTTTGTAGGAGGAAGATTACTCTACTTGTAATCTAATATGAAATACGTAGGAATCATACCCTTCACCTGCGATCCTTCACTGGGGCAATCATAACCTTCACCTACTCTCAGAATCTTTTTAAGTACTTTCTTATCACCCGTGACATTGATGACACTCTTCCAAGATACCAGCTCAACATCCACAGTCAATTTTGTACTTTGTGGAACTTGACAGTTATTCCTAATATCCTCATTCCAATTTTGCAGGACACCATCTGTACATCTTTTAGCTGTGAGCATCTCATTGAGGAAGAAAAGATCATAAATATATGCAATCAGGAAGAATAAGATGACAACAGTCAAATACAAACTGTCGATCTAAAACTGCTACGATGTAACGAACTCACAATGTTTAACTTTTGAAGTATCGAACAGGAAATCAATAGTGAATGATTCAAACACAATTGAGAGCCATACAAGAAATTGAAGAAACAGATATATAAGTAGTGAATTATAGGAATGTAGATTCGAAAGTAGCAACTAGAGAGAAGCATGAAAAGAGAGGAGATATAATGGAGCATCTGTTGCTGTAAAGGATAGGTCTAAAAAAATATTTTAGTTATTCCTTGGAATAGTATCAATTCTTTGCAAGATCTTTCTCCGCTTTTCTTTTCTTTTTCTTTTTTTTTTCTTTTTTTTTCAATTTTTTGCCTAGAAGTTTGCAGTTTCACTCCCGAAATCCAAACAGAAGGACATCAAATAGTCATTCCAGAAGAAACAGAATGAACGTCAGGGCAGAACCGACAAAGTCATGTATCCTTTTCCAGAATATTGTCTTGTTTGAGTTTCAACACAAGTTTAAGCATTGTGAGACTCTCATCATATGATGAGAGGAGTTAAATGTTTAAATGCCCTTGACTCTTGTATAGGCCTTATAGATAGTCAGGTAGAAGACATAAAAATTGTGAAGTTCCAAAATGTGCTTAAACCGAACTTCAGTTCTATTCCTAGGGAGAGTAAGTGCCAAAAAATTTGTGTTCCTTGAAAATGTTTATTCTCTTCTCCAGCACTAATTTTCTAACATTTTCACAATATACAAAAAAGTATATGGGGTTGGAACTATAACAATATATGATCTGATTTGAAAAGAAAATCCTTTTTGCATAACACAAATAAACTTACATGAGAATCTCACTGTCAATTCTGCTTTCTCACCCTTCCTCATTGTTTTTACAGCACAACTGATGGCAGGACACAAAAAACCTGCTAAGGAAGGAAGTAAAATAGGGCAGCAAGTTACTGCAAAAGCTGTAAATTAGACATGAGTATTAAATTTGAGAATAGGAACAGGATCTTGATTAAGAAATAGTAAGAAAGAAAACCAAAATATTAACTTACCATCAGTCATGTGAAACTCAGCACCTTCATCTGACTTGGAGATGATTGTTCCATCCTCCAACCTTGCTTCGTACTTGACTACACAGTTACAGAACACATTATTTGGAAGTCCCAAAAATATAAGTGTATATAAGGGATGCGTAAAACTGATGCCTATGGGCCAGCTTCCATGAGCCCCATGCAACGTTTTATGGTAGCAAGCTTGATACTAGAAAATGAAAAAAATCCTAAAATCAATAGGAGAATACCCAAAACTTCATCGGCTTCTCTGGGACTAGCCCATCCCTCACCCTCTCTTGTTATCTTCTTCAATATACCACCATCACCGCTTAGATCCCTTATGGTGTTCCAGGACAACAACTCCACATCAAAGATAAGGGTGGAGTTTGGAGGGATATGTGGAGGCAAACCAGCCTCTCCATAAGCCAAGTTTGGAGGAATAGTGAATTTTGCTCTCTCACCCTTCCTCATGGTAGCAATTCCATCATCCCATCCTTGGATGACTTCACCTGAAATTTCATATTCACCAGATTACTTACTGCAGGAAAAAGAACCACATTCACAATCTTTACATGATGGAAGTAATCATAGTATGTCAGAAGATGAGGAAGAAGCTGAATCATTATCTAGAGAAGGTAAATTTGAATGGTTGTGTGCTTCTTGTTTAGTTCACCCTCTTGCATTTTCTCGTTAACAGAACCAAAGAACATGAAGTTGGACCACTTTCAGGACTTGTAAATTGTAATAGATGATGGCTGAAAGGTTTGGAATAAACTGATGAGATTTACCTATCAAAACAAGTGGGTATAGATATCAAGCCCATAAAATTGATACCGATAAAAGATCAAGTGAAGAAAAATGGAAGTTTGGAAGAGTACCCATCTTTCTTCTCAACTTGGAATTAGCCAGTCGGCAAAGAAAATTCTTCATTCTGCCTAGAAACGAGTAGTACTTCAACTACGTGTTCCGCAAAATGCTAAAATCCGTAATAAACATTGCAGAATTTCACAAAATAATTCGTTTACGCTTTCTTTATTTCATTCCTCAATAAAGCACAGTTGAATTAAAAACATTTACAACAAACGGAAAAATTCATCCAGCAATTACGAAAATGAGAAAAACAAAAAAGCCAGTAAAAGAGCTCAAGTTCAAATCAAGCTCCGTCTTGTAATTAGTAGAATGTGATTCATCACTTTGCGTCCGTCTTCGAAAGTTAAAGTCGATTAAGTTAGAAACAATAACAGTTGAACGGATTATAACTTACCTTGTCCTAATTTGAATATGAAAGGGGTCTCTCTATCTTGGCTGAACTCCAAATTTGCTCCACCTTCTACATAGCCACTATAATGAACTGAAGAAATTCTAGAATTAAAGAAGAGAACACTCAAAATCATGCGTACGTGCGTGCATAAATATATACAGTAAAATAAGAGAGAGAGAGAGAGAGAGAGAGAGAGAGAGAGAGAGAGAGAGAGAGAGAGAGAGAGGATTGGAACCATGAACTTCGTCGACAGGGAATGGAGTTTGCCATGAATTTCCTGGTCGAATAATCTTTTTCTTGAGGCCTTGGTTTCCTATTTCTCTCTCCTGGGGAGCTGAAGTTTCCATTTCTGAAGGAAATTCGAAGGAAGAGAAAGAGATTAGGAAGGTGATGTTGCAGAGAGAGAGAGAGAGAGAGAGATGCAGTTGAAGATAAGCCGTTGGTTTCCCTCCCTCTCATTTCGGTACACACGGATATTTGAAGTTGCCGTGACTGTCCTGCTCTTTCCTGACGGGCGTGTTTTGGACCCCACACTTGCAACAAGGGACACAATCGGATCCGTCATCTGAAGAAGTTACTAGCATTTTATGCCAGTGATGCTGCTTTTGCCTATAATGGATGAATCTAGACCCTTGATCAATGAAGCCCTGTTGAGGGCCCGCCAGCTAAATGTGAACCATTTTTGTTGGGCATAGTATGTACAGCGGATATCCACTAGCAATGGAAATAGGAAGTTGTGGGGGGCCCTTTTATGATCTGCAACTTCGATGGTCGTGGTTGCACATTCACCTGCTCATGTGGGCCGGGCAGTTGAGCATCTTGGGGCTCTTCGGGTAGTGGGTCTCTCGTCTTCTCTTGGTTGGGCAAAATGGAAAACACGGCTTCCCTAAAGCGTATATTTTGCCACTGAACATAAATGGTCTTCGGCGTCGAAAATTTCATCGCTCTTTCAATGGATATCAAAATCTGAGTCACTGTTTAGAGGTCATGTCTAGGGCTATCAAATGAACAGTTCATTTTTCCAATTTTTTTTCTTTTCAGAGGTCAGATGTAAATGGCTTAGAAAAAAGTAAAAAACAGAAAATTTTAGAAGATATATATCATAAGATTCCCTCGCTTGTGCCTCTCAACATGCAAATACCCATTCCTACATCTGCGTAAAGGGTTGCAAGGCACTATCTCAAAACAATGATCTACTTACAAGAGAGGCCCCCGGCTAGGCTATATTGGCTTCTGTGCAATTAACAGTTCATATTAATCAAAAGTGGAACACAAGTGCATACAATGAGGTTGCACCAGCTGAAGCATCACTGCCTACCATAAGGAATTCAGCTCCAAATGGCTTTGGACATCACAAGCAATGAGAAACCTAAACGAAAACGAAAACACAAGAATCAGGCAGACATTAACCCAACAGAGGCCATTTACTTATTCTTTTCAGATGGTCACATTACAAATTTACAACAACATCGTCTCTGCAGTTTATAGTAAGATTACATCAAACTCCATTGGGAGGAAAAAACAGAACTCTTAAAAAAAAATGGTAAAAGAAAAGGCAACAAAAGATACAGCTCCACTGAAATAACAGTTACCAAGTGCGTCAAATAGTCCTGCCTCGAGCCAACAGCACTTAATCCCTAAAAAACAGGGAGGAAAAAGCATGAGAAGAAGAAAGCCAGTGAAGAACTTTTCATACGCCATTAAAACGGGTCAAAATGAAAGGTTCTCCACTCCATATCCTGGCAACTCCCACCAGTTAAAAGTAAAGGAAAATGAAGACTTATTTTGTCATTGGCATCTCTTCACGAAAGTTATTTTTGGGCTCGGCAGAAGCTCAAGAACACAGCCAGTCATTTTTGGCTTCGGGTCATTTTCAGAGCCTGGCTGAAGTCTTATCTGCAAAATGGATTCGAAGGGCAGCAGTCACATAATAGATAAGATAGCACAGAAATCAAAAAATGAGTCCGGTGGTTTGTAACAATCAAGTAAAATCATCGCTCCTAAAATTTAACGCCAGTTACTTCAAGAAATGAAGGAAATATCTAGGATTACAAGCATCCTGGTAGCAACTAATAGTAAAGCATACAAAGTCCATGAAAATTTATTGGCTCATAAGCAGGTTCAGCATCCCCAACGTAGGCAACAACAACAACAACAAAAGCAAAAAAAAAAAAGGGGCAGCCCCGGTGCACGAAGCTCCAACCTATGCGGGGTCCGGGGAAGGGCCGGACCACAAGGGCTTATAGTAGGCAGCCTTATCTTGCATTTTGCAAGAGGCTGATTCCACGCCTTGAAACCCTGACCTCCAGGTCACATGACGACAACTTTTACTGTTGCGCCAAGGCTCCCCTTCCAACAACAACAAAAGCAAGAGCAATAAATCAAATTCCACTACAGAGGAGACAGTTTACACCCTTTCTATTTGAAGACCCTCCATGTTCCTTTAAAACTATTGAGAATTGTCACTTCCAAAAGAAAGAAAACATTGAGATTTGAATATGGCTTCTATTTAGGCTGATAATTAGGGGGCTGCGTTACAGCTTTTTGTGTCGACCCACCGATCACACAGAACTCCAGAGGCCACATCTCTATTTGTGCTAATCCGACTGGATTCTTAGGATAGCATCCCTCTCGATCTCTCTGTTTTCAGAATTATCGATCTCAAATATTGAAAATGGTCTTTTTGAGATACTTATTGGTTATCAATCTTTACAGGTGCTTCCCTCCCACTCCTCTCATTGCTAAAATAACATGACTGGTTAAAATACCAACATACAATAAATCTGATTAAGCAAGCAATTCAGATACTGTAAAATGACATCCATTCCTATCTGATGGCGTGAGAAAGCCATGAATCTGATTATTAGAAGCATCTCATTGATGATAACAGATATATAGGTGCACAACAATGTGATGTGTAAGACAATGTAATAAGCAGAATAAACTAGTGGTCAATGAGCATATACCTCATAGTGTTGAAGCAAAGATGCGAATAGTGCTGTAATCCCAAGAATTGCAAATTTTTGGCCAACACATGCTCGTGTACCAGATCCGAAAGGAAGAAATGCTAAGTTTTTATTTGGATCATCCAATACAAATGAGCTGCTTTTAGAGTCTGCAAGTTCCATTGCTCCCAGTAAGGACGAAATAAAGGAAAGAGTAGTCCTAGAATGATAGAATCATTCCTTTATCAACTTGCCAAACATATAAAATTTTAAATAAATAAATCCAAAACCTAAAATATGAAGAAACTAATGCTTCACGACTGACAGTAAAAAATACATATACTTGAACCATTAGCATGAGCACAATACAAAAATGCAAGTACATGCTTTGCTCTGAGTTAGTGTTTGAATAGTATTTATAATGGTACTTAAATGCACGAACATAACAAACCAGACTTACACCAACAAGAAGGATAAGTGGAGACGTAATCTGAAGCCAGAATAATTACATCAGAAGAGATGACAATCATAGCTGCAACAGACAGATTTCCTTCTCTAAATTATGGGGTTACATAATCAGCACTGCCAGAAGAGGCCATTTATATCATGCAGTACGCTAGTTGATTCAAGGCAATTGATGAAGTAACTTGTGTCAGATTTTAATCCACGTGACCTGATTATTCACTAGGAAAAAGATATCCAAGATATTGTCGTCTCACATGCAAATAGATGGAATACTAGCTGCACTCCACTAGCCTCGCATTGTTTACTAACTCAGTCTCCCATCTCTACAAACCATATTCACTTATACTTGAACCTTTATCAGAGGTGCTTTCTCCATCTCTATAAAACATATTCATCACTGTACTTGTATTTGAATCTTTACCATGTTTAGGACCCATAATCTATCTACGGAGGGGAGAGACTTAATTTGAAAGGTTAAAACCCATGCATTAATTAAGTCACTTATCTCTGAGCATTTACTGTCTGCCCTGGTGTGTAGTCTAGAGCAAGTATAAATCTATCTGCAGGAGACAGTGCATGATAATTCGTTCTTTTTTTCAGATGAGTTGATACAAGGGTGTCTGAAACTTACAATTTACATATAAGAGACTATTTTTGAAATGGAGCTTCTACTATAGTATGTGCAGTGAAGCCATTCAAAAAAGAAAAAAAAAAATGTGCACGGAAGTTTAATAAGCTTAGAAAAACTAATTGGACCTTATAATACCCACATTTGATGGCAAAATGAGTAATGAAGATCTTCAGTCATTATGAAGAGACTTGGTTTCATTAACTAAAATACCATTTGTTTCTCTGCCCAAATTACCCCGTGGGTAAAACTCCAAGGAACCCAAACATCTCCACGTCCCTCTCTGCTTGCTCACGCTAGGGTTCTTTGGTGCAAAGGCTCTCTTCCCTTACCCTGCTGATTGCAACTGTCCAGGTGATTTATAGCCAAAAGGGAATTTAATGGTTCTTTCTGCTTCCTGCTTCCTTCTATCATCTACTCAACATATGGTCTCTTTCAATTGCCTCATTTTCAGTATATTAAGCCCAAGGAGCCCATCCTAACTGTTTATGGTACCTTGATTCTTACACTTTTGAATTTATCTACAGATTTAGATCCACAATTTTCTACAAAAATAGGGGCAGACCTTTCAGGAAGAAACAATTAGGAAAATTTAGAAGGCAAAAAGAACAGTAGGTCAAATACACCATTGTGAACGAGAATGTCACTGATTTACGTGCAAGTAATCAGAACAAAATTCAAAAATTGAAGAAGAACTACTGAGTGGACCAGAAGAAAACAGAACAAAAGTTATAACCCAAAGGCTAGAGAAAGAAACCTCCCAGTGCAATTTGCCTGTTAGCAGGCATATGAAGACAAAATGAACACACTCGCCAGAAAGCAATACATATCCAAACATGTTAACAAAGACTCAAATAAATAATTCTTCATTTAAAGTAGCAGCTGGATGAAGACTTACTGTAAGATAACATGGAGAGGTAACAAAAGGTTATGTAATGGAATATATTTGAGTTTGTGCAATAATATTAAATATTGCAGGTAGATATATCCAGGAAACACTAAACTAAAGACATTATCACATTAAGAAATAAAAAATTCAGGAAAGGAAAAGTAGCTTGACTAACCAACAGGAAAAGGGCCACATAGTTGTAATAAGAAAACAAGAAGGAGAAGAAGAAGAAGAAGAAGAAGAAGAAGAAGAAGAAGAAACTTTGCAGCACAAATTGATAAACCTGTAAATGAGGTCAGAGGCACTGAATCAGACTCCTGCCCACTAGTGGCTTTTGACAAGAAACGATAGGGATTGAACTGGCTAGCATCAGTTCCCCAAGTAGAACCATCCATCTGCACCAGCTGTACTGGAACAACCAGAATTGTCCCAGCAGGTAAAGTTACACCAGTTTTAAGGTTCAAGTCTGGAAACCAAAATAATTTATGTTAGGCAAAACTGGCATAAAATCAAGTAACTCTTGGTATAAAAAAAACATACAGAACAGTAAAATGAATAATTAACTTGTGCTAAAACAAACAGAGTGGAGCCGAGTGAGGGAGGCATAAGAAAATCCTCAGTATCTCAATTTGCCAATAAAAACAAATACAGCAAATAGTCCATCTCATGACCAACTCTAGAAATTGCTATAGTGGATCCATTTAAGCACCATAAAGCTGCCGGTAACGATTAGAGAATCATATATGAATGTGAAATCAACAACTAATTAGTCAAGATACAGCAAGATTATCAAATAGTAAATGGAATCAGAATGTGATGGCACCGTTCTAGATAGCCCAGGTCATGCGATTGTACCACTTTTTACCGTTGCACCAAGGCTCCCCTTCTGTACCACTGCAGCAGATAAATGTGGTGAAAACACAAGATGCAAATTTGAGGACCATGCAGAGCAACTATCTCTTCTCTCAGTCACCGGTGCTTAGCTTCAATTATCAATGAGATCTCCTCTTTAACTAGCCGTTATGCTCTCTTTTAAGCATGTTTTTGCTGCTGATGATCAAACTAATGCTCTTGCTAATGGAGGAGGTCTGACATCAGAGTTGTATGTGGGCAACATATCCCCAAGCATAGTTGTTTTTGGTGATGTATTTTGTCTTATATCTAACATATTAGCCTTTTAAAAAACAAAAACGAAGGTAGAAAGCAAAGTAGACACAAAATCAGTCACATTTAGGTCCACAAGAGCTGAATATGCAACGGACTTATTCATCCTTTAATAAGGATTTTAGCAAGACCTGCCAAAAAGGATAACTGGCAAATGTTGCTGTTTCTATAGGCCCTAAGAGAACCCATGTCCAGAGGGTAGTACGGACTAATACAGACTGACTGCAATGTTCGAAAGAAAAACTCTAGCATTAGCTCATTCTTATAACTGATTAATCAAGTTCCAAATTAATACAAGAAAATAACTTTGTGTCTCACTTAGATGAGATTCAGGTAACTGAAACTGAATCCAAAGAATTGTCATTTTAAAGGTCAAACTTATAACGTGCGAGCACAAGGAAGCCTGCTTGCTCGAGGAAATTCTTCTGTAAGGCCATGAATAGAAGAAACATACACAAGACAATTTCACCATGGCAACCAGGTGGTTTGCCGAATAAAATGTTAGCCTTCATCTGCAAATAAGAAGTCCATACCATGTTTCAAAGAACATCTTTGAAGCAAAGGTCCTGCCGGCAAGAGGCGAGCTGATTCGTATACAGTTGCCAATAGGAAAGGCATCTTTTGGACATCATCTACACCAGGCTTCGATGAGTTATTGCAGACCATCAGAATCTCTGCGTATATCTGCAGTAAAATGAATGAAATAAAACATTAGAAGACTATACATGCCACATCAAGGTAGCTAAGCCAATAAATGAGTGGCACACTTCAAGATACTCTGCCAATGGCAGATACTTCATATGATGTGAATGTTACATCATCTTTGCATACTCTTATGTACAATCAGCGGCAATATTTTTAGGAAACAGAGCATTAAGAGCTCAGTAGCACAAGAGAACTCTATCAGGACTAAACTCCAGGATGCTGCGAGCATTCTCTTAGGCAAATTCAACTGAAATTTCAAAGAATCAATGATCAAAAACTTGAAATCATGCTTAGCCAAAACAGATGCAGAATGGAAGAAAGTCTTTTTGTTTTTTGTGTCCTCTCTCCTCTTGGAAAATCTTGAAATGAACATGAGTAAATTGGATAAGGAAGAATCAAGGGCAATAGGAGGAGGAACAAATTGACCAATGAGAGTAAATAGCATTATAAATGGACCCAGATAATGATGCCCTCAATGGAAATTAGGTTTACTGATCACAAAGAGTAGACCAGACTACACCCAAACAAGAATTAGGAGCCTAAGATAAATGCTCCACAAAGAAAGTTATATATAGACTGGACGGAACCAAGCTCAATAATATCTCAAGTATGGTACAAGTGATAGTTTAAGAAACAGTTCCTTATCCACTTCCATATAGCACCCAGTCAAGAAGTTATAAAAATACTTCATATGAATGGTAGCTGGAACAAGAACCAGTCGAGTCATCGAGTGTCAAAAGTCAAAATGAGTAACAATTATAAGGTAGAATTACCTTTTCCTGTATTTCTGGGTGCATAACAAGCCTTGTCAAGGTGCTGCCAATCAAACCGGCACAGGTTAGACATCCATGAAACATCACACCCATGATATTCCCACATAACTCTTCTCTTGGATTAAGATGGTCGTTAAGCACCTCTAACATTGAGCTCCCCGCCATCATACCCTCAGAAGGAAATGTCTCATGAACCCCAGCATCCTCTCCAATATTTGTACCCAATGGTTTGTGATTCTGCCTACATTGTCGAATAATGTCTTTAGTTAAGCATTTAAACCTTTTGCACAAGTGTTGATATTTCCAAAAACCTCTTTTCCAGAAGGGGGAAAAGTTATATGATGCCCAATAAGAAGCATCCTTAGCAATCATCATAAGAAGCTCTTCATAGGCGGTGGCATCAGACCAAGCTAAAAATGCGTCTCCAAAGAGTGTGGATCCAATGATGGAAAAAGCAATATGTTGTGAGAACAATCTGCAATCAAGGAGTCCTTTGGCCATGATAGAATCGATCCTTTCCATGACACAGCTCACTACCTTTGAAGGAATGGCATTTGCTCTCTCAGGAAATTTCCCATTCAACTCTATTTCCAAGGATTCCCTTCTCTTCTGTACCTGAAGATGGAAAGGAATCGAACTATTAGTGATATCCTGAAAGAACTGAAAGCAAACTGTTTAAAATTCATGATCATACAATCACATCTACATAGTGCAAATATCTGCATCCTCTGAACCCCGAAACTATACCACAAGACTAAGGATAGGTTCATAAGAACTCTAATATTATCATACTAAGAGAATAATTAAACTGAACACAAAATGCTAATGGAATGAACCAAATATTATAGGTGAAGGGGGGAGAACTAGCAAAGACAATCACAAAGTCCCTAGCAATCCAAAGAAAAGATGATAGACACGTAGCATTTGTTTTACAGCATATGGGATTCAAAAGTGGTGACAAAAATCATGTGCAAGCAAGAACTGCACAAAGATAAAATATCTAAACAAGACCTCAAAGTCAACAGTTCTAAGGAAGATGAACAAAGACTTGAAAAAAATGCTACTTTCATGTTTCCTTCCCTCTCGCTTTGAGTTATTTGCAGGAAAAGAAGACAATAACTCTGTTTATGATCCATAGAGCAATCCATTACTTCTTCAGCTTTCTAAATGAAAATAGACAACAGAAACAGTTTCAGCTATTCTTTTGGCCTCCATTTAAAATCTGAGTATGTTCTACTTCAATTTATAATATCAATCAAATATTACCCAGATATGCCTTTTAGCGAAGCATTACAAAATGTTAACCTTAAATGCAAGAGACCAGGGAAGCTGCACCAGAGTGCTCATTAAATTTTTGTACCTGAAAATATTTGAGGTGCCTGGGCATATCAATATTCACAGATAGCAGAGTATTATTCAGAAGGCAAAAGATAATGAAAACCACATAACAAAACTAGGTTAAATGGACTCTCAGAGCATCGGTTAGGTTAACAGGATATCTTTTTCAGATAGAATTAATTTCTATCATGGACTCATCCTAGAGCAGTCAGGGCCTTTGATTTTCTGTATGCAGTTACACAGGTTTTCTCTAGGAATGCACATAGAAACTCTTCTATCCAGCAAGTGTAATGAACAGACATCTTCCAGGACAAACTAGTAAACTATATTGTGCAACAGAAAATCAAGAGTTACAGCTTCAGGTCAGAAACCCCACAAGTTACATATCAGCATAGAAAAGATCTTATTAGCTGGAAATAAATAAAGGAACACAAGCAGAATACCTTCTCAAAGGAAGAAGCAAAGAGGCTGGATCTCCCAAAAGCCAAACGGAATGCCCTCCCAGTCAGTGGCAATTTATCCTTTGCCTTTACAAGCATCTCTTTAATCAATGTTGGATCTTTAATTGACACCAAAAGCTGAGTAGGGCCTAGCCATAGCCTCACAATTGATCCATATTTGACATGAAATTTTGACAGAAGATCTGAAAGCCAACAACTAAAGGGTAAAATCATTGACATGACACTTGGGTCAAAGAATAAAATAAATCTCTGAAATGATATCATGAAGTGGAAACTTTTTGGAATACCAAGTACCCAAAACCCAAATAATCAAAGAAAAAAAATGCAGAAGTATACAGATTTACATTCTGGTTTTTGTATCAACCGCTTAGCATCAAAGACTCCAGCTCAAGAGATACAAAATCTCTGCAATGATCATGAAGTGAAAACTGAGCAGAACACCAAATATCCAAAAAATAAGACATAAAAAAGGGCAGCCAGGTGCACAAAGCTCCCGTGTATGCAGGGGCCAGGGAAGGGGCAGACTACAAAGGGCCTGTAGTACACAGCCTTAACTTGCATTTTGTAAGATCCTGTTTCCACGCCTCGAACCAGTGACCTCCAGGTCACACAGCAACAACTCAACTGTAGCACCAAGGCTCCCCTTCTATCCAAAATAAACAAATAATTGACTAAAAAAAAGCTGAAATAGATAAATTCTAGGCGATGGTTCTTTTTACAACTGCTTACCATCACAGACTCTAACTCAAGATATATAAACACCTTAAAGAGAAACCAAGCGGCATCAAACTTTATCACAAGCATAGTTGCCAATTCCTTTGTTGTTCTAGTGGAATTTCCAGAACGATGAGAGAAAAAAAGCAGAACTTGTATTGGCACATACAATTGGAGATGTTAAAGGAGTTGCAACATTCTGATCAAACTGTCTTTTCCTTCTCAATTGTTTCATTTACTATCTAATTCTTTCAACAACTGGACCCACATTATAACAAATATTCAAGAGAAACCAAGGCAATCAGACTATTTATAGGCATAGTTTTTGCTTCCTTTCCATCTAAGGTGAAATTTCCACTGTGCCAATTAGGAAACAAGAATAGAACTGATCCTGGAAAACAGCACATATGTATACTGTTCCTTTCATTCCTGGTCATTCCAAAGTTTACTTGTTACTTCCTTTACATAATCATTGATAATATTTGTTTGTAAGTTCTCAGGAAAAATATGGATGCCCCTAGGACCTCTGCAGTAGAAAACCATAGTAGTTTGGGCTTGCAAACTGCGAGAGCTTAACAATCTTTTCTTCATGTGTACTATGTAAATGGTACTTATATTGTTTTAGATGGATCTAATGTCAACAAATGGTAGGTCTAATAAATGTTTTGCTTAATCATTCTAACCTTTCTTATCTTGTTTGAGTGGCAGTTCTAATTTCATAAAATTTTAACTTCTTTGTGTTTTATACAATCTTTAGCAAAATATAATGCTAAAAGAATAGGAACTTTAACTTCCACTCCAACAGAAAGGCAGAATGAACCAAAACCTATGACAAGAAGCTAATACCCTAATGGGCGGCAGGGACCACACCTGAAATCTAATTCCTACGCGAGAAATTGAATTCCTGAAATTAGATTCCCAGTGGTAGAGCACCTGGCATCACTTAAAATGCAAATCCTGTATTTTACCTAGGCAGTCTTCATCAGGTGAGAACCCTCATTGGGCGAGAATTCTCTTCTCACTCAATCGTAGTTCCCTTGGGTGCTTCACTTGAACTGCCACGCATTTTCCCTAGGCAAAAACCCAACGAAACGACTTCATGGAGAAAATTTTTTTTGCAGAACTGAATTCCAGGAATTGATTTCTCAGTTGATTTAAGAATTAGATTCCAAGTTCCCAGCACAGCATGTTATCTATTGTCACGGGTATAATTTTTCCTTATCATTGTTTCTTTCTTTTTTCCATTTTTCTAAAGTGCAGATACAAGACCGACTGAGTTAAGACTCGACCTCATGTCTTTCCCTCGATACAAGTTCATGCAATAATCTTCAGCTACTTCACCTTATTCGCCTAAATCAACTTAGTTCAGATTCAGCGTTGCCACAAACCATAGCTCTGAATAAAGAAACACTGCAGCACAAAATATAAACTGAATAACCTGAAAATTATCACCTAAACCCAAAATCCAAAACGAGAGAGAGAGAGAGAGAGAGAGAGAGAGAGAGAGAGAGAGAGAGAGAGAGAGAGAGAGAGAGAGAGAGAGAGAGAGAAGTAGATCTCTAAACAAAGAACTTTCACAGTTCAAACCATAAGAGAAGGAAAAACAACGCCAAATAACAAACTTTTCATCAATCAAACCAATACAAGCACCAAACAAAAAAAGAAGAAGAAAACACCAAACAAGTCAAGAACCTCAGGCACGAATCTCACCGGTGAGGCTTTGACCAGATCCAGATCCTGAAAACAACCTTCCATGTCCATAGAAACACGGACATGGCGGACCAGGAATTCTACTCCCTTTCGCCCAAAGTCTGAACAAAACAGTAACTTTCCGCAGCAAAAGAGCTGTGACTACAATGAGAAAGATCCACAGAAGAACGTTGATTTCTTGCACCGCGTATTCTCTGAAGAAATGAGAACCTTCGAAGATCTGGCAGGATTTGGATTGCCATTTGGATCGATAGGTCCGCCACAAAAACCCTAACAGAGTGTTTGGAGTTCCTTCACAGCCAGACATTTCTCTCTCTCAGAGGAATTTTTCATATATTGAGAATGGGACCGTAAGTGGAAATCTCCAAAATGCTTCCGATTGACTGCAGTACTTTTGCTATTTATAGAGTGCGTTTGCCGCTTTTCTTTCGCTCCTATATTTCTGCCTGGAAAATAATTTATGCACCCGGAGATTGATAATGGCACCCCTCGTCCTCTTTTCCCCTTACCCCAATCTCATCAAGCGCGTGGACTGAAGCGATGTGTTTTCTAGATGAAACGACCTCCCTTTGATTGATCCGACCCATTAATTTAATTGACCCAAATTATATCTCACCTAAAAAAATAAAATTAATAAAATTATAATGATTGAACTATTCTAATATCCTAAAAAGTGTATTTCCTCACTTTTATTTATACGATCTTCTTCAAATGTCCAATTTTTGTGATCAATAGGGGGATCACAATTGAATAATTGGATGATCCAGCTCGTGATCACCTCCACCTTTGGATATCTTGTAAATAAAAAAAATAGAGATAATTGCATAATTCTAGCTTCATTACAGTCGTATTCTCCATGTAATTGAGACTATTATTTATGCAATGCTTTCAAGCCGTCCATATCTGCGGTCAAAAGCACACCTTTCAGTTGCTAGAATCATCCAGTCCACAGGATCTGCTGAAAAAAACCAAAACGCTAATGCGGGCCTTCTTCCCACGTTGAAAAGTCGGGCGCTTTCCGCAACGCCGTTTTTATGGGGCTTCGACTTATCATTCCTCTGCGAAAGATTCTTGAACATAATCCTTCGTATTTGAAAATATATACCAATTAGTTATTGAGAATCATTGCCAATAACTACATGATAAGTCTTTTTCAATAGTTTTCTTAATCATAATATAAACCAAAATTCAACGTTGAGAAAGAAAATTCCAATATTCTATGGTCCCTCGTTAGACAAGGCTGATATAACTTTTTAGGGCAGCTCGATCTACGAAACTCTCGCCTATGCAGGGTTCAGAAAAGAGACGGATCACAATGGCTTATAATATGCAATTTTACCTTGTATTTTACACTTGAAAATAAATTAATATCATCACATAATCAGAATTATATAAGCCTTGCCAATGGCCCCAGATCAATCATCGTTTGGGACTCACCTTAGATAGAATATGGCCCCTAGATATCTATCACGCATTAGAATAAGTTTATTTTTAACTGTTTAAAAGGATTTTATACATCAAAGTAGTAAGGGCCCTCTTGGCATAGAATGCTAGTGGGGCCTTAAATGATGGAATCATATTTTCATCCGATGGAGACAATTTTTTCTGCCACTGTCTAAGCTAAGACAAAATTAAAAAAATAAACGGTTTGGATCATCAATAAATGCAAGGCTAGTTCTATTTCTAGTATTAGGATCAACCCAATAAAATTAGAAACAATTAGATGTTAGTTATTTAATTTTGATCAAAAAATATATTATTATTAATAATAAATAGTTTTTTTATTACAAGTGAAGAATTATAAAATAGAATATTCACCCACTCTCCTAAACGTAATACAATAGCCAAAAGAAAAGGCACCGACTCAAACCTACAATCAAACTTGTCCGTGGCAAACTATGCTAGATAATATTAGCAGCACAAAAGTAGTTATTTCTCAATTATTTTTTTAAAAATTAAGGTGAAGTGAAAACTTCATTATGCATAAAATATAGATTTGACTAAATATTTGATTCAATTATTTTAATTCTTTTTTTTTTATCTTTATGGTTAGTTGTGATCCAGTCTGGGAAGGGAAAACGATGTGGAGATGGGCAAGGGTCAAGATCGTCCCAAAAAGCCCCCTGTGGATGCCAACACGCGTGCTTGGACGAATTTGTCATTTCAAATGCAAGAATATCTTGTCTGGAGAATTATTTGTGAATAATAACTGAAGAAGTGTTCAATTAGGATTTCCTATTGGAGTGCCGATATCAAATTCTCTCCCGTGTTCAAAGTACACAAATTCCGGGGGTATCGGCGTAGGGATGATACAAAGAACGAGAAAAGACGTCCCACGTTCAACTATTGAACTCGATGGAGCGGCAGGATTGTGTCATTGGTGGTGGCCCACCACCTCGACTGTCCCAATTTCCACTCGTGAACGCTAAACAGATCGAGGCGCCGGGAAGCCAGTAAAGTTTTAGATAAGACGTACGTCCTTGTCAGTCTGCTGGTAAAGCGGGATAAAATGGGCAGCAGCGGCAACTACAACACCTACTTTGACGTGATCCTAAAGAGTTCAGCCCAGTACAACTGTATGCCACATTCAGCCCAGTCACATTGTCCGCGTGGTTGTCAATTCCGATCCGGTGGCACTTCCGTTTTAGTTATTAAAAAATTAACAATATTTTACATCTGGCAAATTTTGTAATCACACTTAGTTTATTATTTTTTAGAAATGTTGATTTGTTCTTCTTTTAAATTAAAAATAAAATTTATCAAAATTCTAGACCAAAATCACTAATAAAATAGATTAAGAATAAAAAAATAAAAAAAGACAGCCTAGTGTATAAAGCTCCTGCATATATGAGTTTTGAGGAAGGGACGAAAAGCCCAAAAGATCAGTAGTATGCAGCCTTATCTTGCATTGTAAGAGACTGTTTTCACACCTCAAAATCAAAAACAATAACTCTTCGGGATGAGAAGGGTTAAAATTAATCATAATTTGACCAAAATTTATGGGGCCAATTCACTTTTGTTTATCGTTCAAGAACAAAACATTTTGGAGAATTCTGGCTTGATCAAAATGGAATTGACCATTAAAATTGATTAACAGTGGATTGGTGCAGGATTATCATGTTGGTCAAAAGATTTAGACTTGTAAATGGTCTATAAGCCATTGAATTAATGCATGTATTAAACCAATAGAATAAGTTTCTTTAAATATAGGACGGTCAACCTATCCATTGTGGGATCCCACTAGTCATTTTAGCATAATAAAGGAATCTAGCTAGATGTATAATTCTCATTCTATAATCAACTGACCTTAGGATGTGATTGCAGAACCTTTCTCATTTTTTCAAAATTTCCATTTTCAACATCATTTTTAATTTGCTTATTATTATTTATGGGGTTTTTTTTTTATATAATGGTTAGTTGAACTGGTTAAGTGCCTTGTCTCACATGGAAGAGGTTGGGAGGTCAATCACCACTAAGGAAACATAAAAAATAAATATCAACCCCAATGGAATTTTAAATATCCAGCTTATTTATTGCATTTAAATGGACGATTAAAACATGCAAAAGCTATTGCCTACATCCATGACAAACTCTGTGCAAATCTAAGGCTTAGAATTGTTCCATGAGATACAAATTTGAGGCACAATGCATTGACAGGAAATTCGAGCAAACAAATAATTTTGATAAATTAAATGAATAATGAAAAATATATTCATACTTTCATACCACAGCCTGCAATTTTTATTTGGTGCATGCTTAATGTACGTGTATTTTCTATTGCATGTACAGACGTGCGTCTGACCAATGGCTGTTCTTTAGAGTAGATAGGCTGTTAGTACGTTACCACTAGAGTCAAGGGGTGCATTTAAAGCTTTTCATGCCTATAATTTAATGATTAGTACAAAAGCTCACCACCCACATGCAATAAAACAAAGGAGAAATTATTTGAAATGCCTGGCATATTGGATGCATGTAATCATAGAGGAAAATGTAGTTCAAAATGACAGGGAATTAGTTTTCTTTGTTTAAGAATGGTTGGGACATGTTCAGGAGAAAATTGACCGGAGTAGAATTATCAAATTAAAAATTATGAGAATCATTAAATTAATTAATTAATTAATACATAGCTTAGAGATATTATCTTTTTCTTTAAAATAAATAAATAAAAAGAAACCATCTATTTATTATAATATTAGAAAATGCCCTACAAAAACATTTCCTCAAAATGTAATAAAAAGAAGAAGAGAAAAACAAGGATTCTTTCTTTATTTATAATTGTAAGCTTATACAGGTAGAGTCATTAAGGACTGCTTAACTCCTGATTCTGACAATCCTGCGCTTATAGTTTTGTCATTTGGACTTCTCAAATTGTCGTAAGTTATAACCAGTAAAAATTGTCGTCGTGTGACTTTGAAATCACAGGTTCAAGGCGTGAGAACAATCTCTTACAAAATACAACGTAAGGCTATGTACTTTAGGCCTTTGTGATGCACCCCTTTTCGGGACCTGCATAAGTGGGAGCTTTGTACACTGAGGCTGCCCTTTTAAAATTGTACTAAAAACATATTATCATATTTTCTATATATCTCCTCTGCATAGACTAGAAACATGCAACTTTGGCCTTCATATGATCAAGGACGGATACTTCCCACCTTCACATAGACTTGTGAATTATAATGAATCATATAACAAAATATAATTTTTCATTTTCCTCAAAATACTTTTTGTGTAACATGGGAGGCATGGCAATGGATACATATAACTTATTAACAATGAGTAGTCAAAAGCCGTCTAGCACAATTGATTGTAGACAACAAGGCACCTCTCCTTACTACACTTAGTGGGAGGCTTGAGGTGACATATTTCAAGTGGCTTCTATGACGAGGATAAAGTGATTTAGTGGTCCTTAATAATGTCACTTGTTTGGTCAAGGGTTGTATGTCGAATTTGAACTATATAAATGAGTCAATGAGTATTATGTCATATTTATTTTTTAAAACTTATAATTTTTTTCAAATAATTTAGAATTATAGTTGAAAAACTGTTAATTTCAAGAAAAAGTGGCGTGTCTCGATTGTAATCTTGCTCAAGCAAACAAGTGCACTTTTTTGAAGTATTTTTTAA
This sequence comes from Warburgia ugandensis, assembly GCA_035236585.1. Classification (NCBI taxonomy): domain Eukaryota; kingdom Viridiplantae; phylum Streptophyta; class Magnoliopsida; order Canellales; family Canellaceae; genus Warburgia; species Warburgia ugandensis. Next base: position 102,565,611 of record CP141126.1, read on the forward strand.
TTAAAACTTTTCATTTTAAGCCAGGTGGCGCTAAGAATCTCCACTTAGGTGAGTCGAATTCCACATTGTGCGTCTAATTTCTTTTAAATAAAAAAGAAAAGAAAAAAAAATGCCATTTTAATTGGAATTTATCATTAGAGCATTCTAAAAATGACCTAAAAAATAAACAAGCAATCAAGTTGTCTAAATAGGCTTCAGGAAAATTAATGTGATGGCTGATAACAAGCCTAACCCACCGACACTTATTTATGTCGATTGAATTCTTCTAAATGTAAACCATTGATTCTTGTTGGACACCGTGCTGAAGATGAGATCAGGACCGGATGGGTCTCCTATTGATGATACGCAGCTTTATCTGCATGGATTCAGCCTCAGATGTTCCAGTGTGGGCCCGGAAACTTGCTTTCTTCTTTCTCTACAAGGGAAAAAGACAGCGAGCAATGAAATTCGCGTGGAGTTTATTGACAAGATGTGATGCACGACCATCTAACTTTGTCACCTTTCCATGCCTTGGTGAGACGTCACACGGGACAGATTGGAAGGGCAAGTTGCAGCTTGGACTGTACCTACGACGCCGACTATCAATTGACTTTTGAAGGTGTTTTGTGGCCACATGTGGGAGGAAGGAAGGAGAATTGGACAAAGCTAGATATTAGCGAGAGAGATGGTGACTAAGATTGAACTTGTGGGTAATTTTCTACTGGAAACTCTTGACCGGGGAGAACAAAGGAATGAGATTGAGAAGAAAAGGGAGCCTCTGTGCACCAAGCTCCGGCATATGTTGGGTTTTAAAAAAGAGTAAATCGCAAGTGTCAATAGTATACAGCCTTATCTTATATTTTGTAAGAGGCTATTTTCACACATAAAACCAGTGATTTCAAGGTCATACGATGACAACTCTACCAATGCTCTAAGACTCTCCTTCATTAAGATGACTTCAAAAAATGATTGATAAATAACAAAATTGTATATGTGATCCAAACCGTTCATCTTTTAGTGCACTTACTTCTGAAGTCTATGACCCATCCAATTTCTCTCTCCAAAATGGTAGTGGTTAGGATTATCTTGATGTAGGGGACTTTAGCATGGAAATATGCAATTAAACGTGCGCAACGCAGGAAGTGGTTGCTTTCTTCCTTGATTTGGATTTTCTTGTTTTATTCGGCAAAAAAAAAAATGTTTACAATTTACGTTCTTTTATTTTTAGAGAAAAAATGAATAAAAAACTCAGCCGCCTTATACACATTAGCATCGACTTCTTTTGGAGAAATTCACGTTGTGTTTACATTTTGACTTCTTGCCTTCTCACTTGGATGCGATTTTGAAAGGGAGCTTTGGTGCAACGGTAAAATTGTCGTTGTTTGACCCTGAGGTTAACAGTTCAAGATGTGAAAACAATCTCTTGAAAAAACATAAGCTAAGGCTCCATATTATAAATCCTTATAGTCCGCCCCTTCTCTGAACCATACATAGGAGGGAGCTTCGTGCACCAAGCTGCCCTTATTTGGATGGCATTTGGAAAGAAAACAATTGGGCTGTTTACTTATTGATGATTTCATTAGAGGCATCCAATAGTGCCTGACACGCTCGCTATCGATGGAGAACTTAACTCAAGAAAACTCATTTACACCTCTCAAGAAAAAGAAAGCAACCCTGTGCACAAGGCCCCATGTATGCATGGTTAGAGGAAAGAGCAAATCACGAGGGGCTATAGTACACAGTTTTTACAATGCATTTTTTTAAGCCGCTATTTATTATTCAAGGGAAAAAGAAATACAAACTCATGCTCGCAGCCTCTCCATCTCATTCCTTCAATCTATCCCAAAACATCTTTCCAAGGCCATCTAATCCTTTATCATTAATAAAAGCGCAGCCCCAGTGCACGAAGCTCCCACCTATGTAAGGTCTGGGGGAGGGGCGGACCACAAGGGCTTAAAGTACACAGTCTTACTTTGCATTTGCAAGAGGCTATTTCCACTCATTGAACTCGTGACCTCGCATCGTTTCATCATATTATTTTTGCAAAACCGGAAAAACTTAAAAAACAGTAAGAAGAAGATTTTTAAGAACATAATAAAAATCATGTAAAAACACGATATAACAATAAAATTATTGAAGGGGATCATATGGTCCAGGTTGATTATTCATGAAAAGTTTGACTCCAACTAATAGGATTCCCAACATCCTACATGTATTCCTTCGATCCTAAAAAATTCTAGGTTCTTCAATATTCTTCTTTGACACCTCACCATTCACTACAAGCAGTAGCTCGAAAAGAACTTTTCATCTCAGTGCCCATATTTTATTTGCTAAGAAGACAGAAAGTGGATCACAATCAACTGGAATCCACATCTTTATGTTCTCCAAGATCAGACGACTCTCGCTCCAAAATGCTTTTTGCTCCTGCATTTTGTTTGGTATAAAATCTGGTTTTTTTTATACCGGAGTGGAAGAAAACCCACTTCATTAACTCTCTAAGTCAATGCAATCAATGCTAAGTTTCTCCATCGACTGCAAACTTGGTGGCTTAAATATTAAATCTTCGGATTATCAAAACATCCAAAATTTAGGGTATAACTCTTAGTTCCAACAAATTCGAGGCTTTTTAATGATTTTTCTCATTTAATATATATATATATATATAATTTGATAAACATTCTATTAAAAATCACAGAGGTCTTAAGTCTTTTAAGTTCATTTATATGATAATCTGTAATAAATATCTTACTATATATAATAGTGAAAGTCTAGTGGTAGACATCCTATTTCTTTTATCACTTTATAAATGTCTCTGTGTAATTATAATTGATCCTAAATAAATCTCTTTATAAATACATTAGAGATAAAATATTATATTACATTAAAAATATAGATTTCTAATTTTTAAAGACAATAATGAAGAGAGAGAGAGAGAGGTGGTAATTTTAGATATTTAATGCATATGTAAAGTGTAGGTGACATGTTTAATTGCAGGAAAAAAAGTCAAAAGCGGTCATTTTCTCTAACTTTTTCTACTTTGACTTTTTTCCAACCAATCATGTGTCACCTTACTTTATACCTGCATTAAATACCTGAAATTAACAACCATCTCTCTCTCTCTCTCTCTCTCTCTCTCTCTCTCTCTCTCTCTCTCTCTCTCTCACACACACACACGCACACACACACATGCACATATAGTACTAGCATTGGTTTAGATAAGCAAGGTCATGTCCCGTGTCCAAGAGAGTTGCTAAGAAAATGCTAAAAAGTGTTGCAATGGGAAACACGACCTACATAGATCCTTTTATTTGGAAGAGGTGGCATGTTCTATCTAGGTGATGCGAGAAAATTCACACTGGTTGCATGCTTCTGGCTACTAGTTTTTTCGATCTAAAGTATAAATGGTCAAAAATAGCAAATAAAAAATCTAGAATCTTTTAGTACTGATCATAAGTCTTGGTGTCTACCTAATTGAAGACAGGTCATTACTCATTTGTTTTGAAAATATTTTTTACATGTAAAACACTTTTGCATACTTTATGTATGTTCAATGTTTCTATCTTAAATAATTGGAGAATTGATCAGTTTTATCTTATGAAAACATTCCATTCGACAAGTATTTTAAATTTGATGACAATTTCAAGTTTTATATGATTCATAATTCTATTTTTCATTTTCATGGTTTCTAACCAACATTTTTATGGAGTTCCTATTACACTGCTTAAGGTTCCTGAGATCAACTTATAATTCTCAAATATATTGATTAAGTTAAAATAAATCTCATAAAAATTTACCTTTAATTGTATAAATAGCATACCATGAAAACTAAATATTACATTTATTTAAATAATCTCATGACAGATATCATGTAATTAGCCCACAACACTAATTAATGGTGCTTTAGTTGAGTTGAGCTTAATGTCTTGATATGCAATAAAAATCATCTTATCTTGCTTCAGATAAGTGAGATGAAAACCATCTTATCCTAACTCATTGTTAGTGGTGCTTGAGATATGATGAGAAATCCCAAAATCATCTCAGCTAGCTATTAGTGGTTTGCATGTCACTTCCATCTCATCTCATTCCTACCATAAAAGAGAGCCCAATTTTTCTCATCCCAAAATCCAATCCCACCTATATTTTCCATGACCTGTATCATGTTATCTCAACCATTTACTCAAACACATCACAACCCATCCAAACTATCTCCTCAATCTCCTTCAACTCATCTCAACCTCGCCAAAAGTGATATTCAATTATCTCACTTCACCTCATGCCATCCCAAGTTAACTTATCTCATCTCAAGCACTACTAAAACCACCAGTAAGTTGCACCTCAAAACAATGATTAATTGTCATTGCGTTACACAGTCTCGCCCGCCAGGATAGAGAAGAGGAGAAACGCAGATGTCAGGTTAGTCAGCATTTTCTTTCAATTATGTCTTCTGCAATATTTACTACACTTGTTCAGATGTAAGTTTATTTTTGCGCTGAGGTATCTGGATTGGAAATTCGACGTGTGGATAATGGTTGAATTTCGGTGTTATTGCATATGGCTTTGAAATTTCTCATGCATTTTGCCATTCAATCCAAACCAGACTTGTAGACATTGTATCATAAAAGATGGTGCTGTAGTCATATCAGCAGCAGCGCTGTGGCTAAGTTACAGACAGTCCAGGATGCAGTTGCTGCTTTGAAAGCATTTGTTAACGCCGATTGGACACAAATAAATGTGCTTTAGTGAGAAAAAGAATGAATTTTATCGTGTATTTCGAGCATATTGGTAGCTTCTTACATGCAAATATCCTCTGTTAATCTTGCTATTGTCTGTTCTTTTACATATCATATCATCTCGGCTTTTGCACACAGATACATGATGCTGATTTAGTTTGGGTGGCGCTTTTCTTATGCATGCACAGAGCAGTTAAAAACAATAAGGGAAGTACTAAATGAAATTATCAACGCTATCATGTCCATAACTCCAAACTGAAGATCTTTACGCTTATGTCTAGATTGTCATCAGGCATGACTGCGGTTTTGCATATGTACATGTATTTTTCAGAAGGGGAGTCATGGTGCAATGATAGCGTCATCGTTGCGTGACTTTTAAGTCAGGCTTCAAGGCATGAAAACAGCTTCTTGTAAAAATGCAAGATAGGGACATGTACTATAAACCCTTTGTGATCTGCCCCTTCTCCAGACCCCGCGTATGCGAGCTTCGTGCCCTGGACATGTATTTTCAATTCAAAGGACGATATATGTCATGTCTGGTGTTTATTTTATGTAGGAACGAAGTTTCATGTCTATATGCGGAAATGAAGCATTTCTGGGTCTATGTTGAATTGTCGGTGCTGTACATATGCATTATATGGCCATAGGGCCAATCTCCATAATGCATGTAAATTTTGTGTAAAGGAAAAGCTTAGTGATACCTATCAGCAATGACGTGATCGGTGATCCAGTCTACAAATGTCATTTACAGGAGCAGAAACGGCTGCAAGAGAAACTGGTTACTGAGAAAGAGACTTCATGGAACGAGGTCTGGACCCAGACCCTTGAGACCGCTTCTTACGACAGAGGCACTAGGTCAGAGTGCAAACGCAAACATTGCAACTGGAACCCCAACAGGCCGGCGTGTTTTGACTCCATCTCGACAAGGAGTCTGTGCTAGCAAAGAGAGTAAACACAGCAAGGGTGTCGCAGCAACCATACCTGCAAACTATGTTGCTCTTTCCATGGCTAACTGACTCTCTTGTAACTGTTGCGCTGTTACGTCTCAATTTTTCCTTCTGAATGGTCGCTGTTAGTTGATGTGTTTCTTCTCTCTCCTTTGGTCCTTCTCATTTCTTATTTTCTATACTTATGCAGTGAGATTTGTAAGAAGCTTAGTGTGTGACATGGTTAGGGAATGCGATTGAAATAAAAAATGTAAGAATTTTGCAGAATTCTTAGTTGTTCTTTGCAAATGCAATAGAACCAGTGTTCTTCTTCAGTGTGTATATTGGACAGATGTGGTTGAATCCCTGTTCAATTATAGGATGCTGATTGGCTTAACTCCAACAGAAAGCTATGATTAACCTTTTCTTGATGAGGCATGAAAAAATACTTATAAGAGCCAGGATCATCGGATCAAGGTGAGTAAGACAGCATAGCATGATGTCGTTGCTTGTTGGATGTCTGGTTTTAAATCATGCGAACAAGGTTTTAAAACATTCGGAGCGGATAGTTTCATCTTGACTGTAATGGAGTTAGCTCATCAAGCCGGGTGGTGTTAAACGTAGTCCGGCACTCTCTGTATAATTTCCGTCGTGGAAAAATTTCCGAAGTTTTCCATTGTAAAAGAGTGCTTGCTGGGGCATTCTCTTCCCAAACATAGTTTTTGTATACTTCCAAGGCATTGTCATTGGACATTTTTGTGGTTGTAAAATAGGTAGTGATAACTTATTATTTAATATTGTTATTATTATAACCGGTAATTCACCCACTTTATAAGTCTTTATAGATGCACCCTTCCTAAATGTATTCTTGGAACACCAACTTCCAAAGGTAAAAAGGCAGCCGCAGTGCATAATACTCCTCGTCTATAATATGTAGCTTTATATTGCATTTTTGTAAGAGGTTGTTTCCATGCCTTAAACCCATGACCTTAAGCTCATCTGGATAAAAAAATGTTGGCAGATAATCAAGTGGCCGATGAAAGCATATAGACACGAAGAACATGTGACACACCCCACCCACCGTGGGGTCCACAGTAACAATATTGTCCGCTTTGGGCCCACTGGGTCCGCACGGCTTTGTTTTCACCCCGGCTTCCCAGGGTAAAAGGCCTTGTTACTGTGAGGAGTGTTCCCACTCCTTATCACCCAGCCTCCTCTCCAGGCGGTATGGGACTAACTCTCAACCGTCACCCCCCTCGGCCTTCGCCGCTTCGCCACCCCTCACAAGGCCATGGTACCTCACGGTGCCTGAGCCGGCAAGGCTAGATCTCTCCCCCTTAGGGGACACACGCCCTCGTGTGCCGAGGCACGCATGCGGTTAGCCACCCATCACCACGAGGAGACTGGCTCTGATACCATTTGACACACCCCACCCACCGTGGTTAGCCACCCATCACCACGAGGAGACTGGCTCTGATACCATTTGACACACCCCACCCACCGTGGGGTCCACAGTAACAATATTGTCCGCTTTGGGCCCACTGGGTCCGCACGGCTTTGTTTTCACCCCGGCTTCCCAGGGTAAAAGGCCTTGTTACTGTGAGGAGTGTTCCCACTCCTTATCACCCAGCCCAGCTCCCCTCTCCAGGCGGTATGGGACTAACTCTCAACCGTCACCCCCCTCGACCTTCGCCGCTTCGCCACCCCTCACAAGGCCATGGTACCTCACGGTGCCTGAGCCGGCAAGGCTAGATCTCTCCCCCTTAGGGGACACACGCCCTCGTGTGCCGAGGCACGCATGCGGTTAACCACCGTGAGGTACCATGGCCTTGTGAGGGGTGGCGAAGCGGAGAAGGCCGAGGGGGGTGACGGTTGAGAGTTAGTCCCATACCGCCTGGAGAGGGGAGCTGGGCTGGGTGATAAGGAGTGGGACCACTCCTCACAGTAACAAGGCCTTTTACCCTGGGAAGCCGGGGTGAAAACAAAGCCGTGCGGACCCAGTGGGCCCAAAGCGGACAATATTGTTACTGTGGACCCCACAGTGGGTGGGGTGTGTCAACATGCACCCGCCAAAACATAGATTCAAAGCCCGAAAATTGCCGGTCTGTCTGCAAATGTGTCTCACGGCACCTACAGTCCAATCCAATCCCTTTTCACGGTGGTCTGAATTCTATACGATGGTAGAAAATGTCTAATGTGAGCATGTGAGAGGAGAGAATTTCCACGAGAGAAACAAGCGTCTTATGACAAACTCGGCTGTCGTCCACGAACTCTGGTCTAGCATAAGCAAGTGGTCTGGTTAGTGAGTGCATCACATGGCCTTGTCTACTAGCCATGGGAGTCCTTGGCTTCTAAAAGGGTACCCCAGTGCATGAAATATGCAAGGTCCAGGAAACAGGCAGATCACAAGAGTTTATAGTATGCAGCCTCACTTTGTATTTTGCAAGAGACTATTTTTATACCTCTAACCTGTGAGTTTAAAGGTCACATGATGAGAACTCTACCGTTTAGCCAAAAAAAATACCCTCTTACATGTTAAAAAAAAAATCCCCAACAAAATTGCATATATAACAGAAAATTGTTATCCTATTCTGTTTGTTTTTGTTTTTTGTGTTTTTATTATTTGTTTAAATACCCAAAAAAGGTTCTATTTTGAATCAACAAGAAGATACGCTTGCAATTACAATGTCAGAATGGTTGTGTGCTAATTTTGCATCCGTTGCTTCTTCTGAATCAACATGAGTTTATGAGCTTTTGAGTTATCTAGCTGCTAGAAATGTCCCACGGACCTCTTTCTAGCTCCGATAATTCTTGACTGGGATTCACTAGGGCTCTGATAAGCCTTTGTACGTTTACGATCTTCTCGATTGCTCTTTTTTTTTCCTAATAATTTTTTTTAATACCTATAGAAAAAAGGTCCTATTTTGCTAAGAGAAATGACCACTGCAAAAGCGAGTTTCAACTCACCAACGTCGAGTGCGCTCCATGTATCACGTCATCATTTATCAACCTAAAATATAGGCATCTCATGATAATTCTCTCCTTGTTTTATATTTTTAAAGCTCAAATCGTTCGTTCACCAAGGGGAGCTTGGCGTAATCGTAAAAGTTGTTGTCATGTGATCTTGAGGTCAAGGGTTCAAGGTGTAGAATCAGCCTCTTGTAAAAATGCAAGGTAAGACTGCCTACTTTAGGCCATTATGGCCCGCCCCTTCCTTGAACCCCGCATAGGCGGGAGCTTTGTGCACCGGAGCTGCCGCCCTTTTTAAATCTCTCATTCATGATAACTCACCAGGGAGCTGCTAGCAAAAAAATTGATAAAGTTTAAAAAAGTGAGAAGTGTTTCAAACAAAGTATTGCATTGAATTTATTTGAGGGCAAGTACGCTGTGCTTACCTTTTATCTTTACGTTTAAGCCTTTTATCATATTCGAAATGGCTTAGATAGGCAACTTACCAAATTTTCTGTCGATTATAGACACTTTGCGTTGTAATTTTTTGGCTGTGATTTTTAGCATAGGATAAAGGGTCGTTATCGTTTTCCACTTAAAAAGCACGAAATAAATTATCTAATTGGTATGGAATTTGATACTTAGCCCACCTAAGTCATTCCTAACATGGTGAATGACTTCGATATATAAAAGATGCAAGTGCAAGTGAAGTGTGTTACTCGAATGTATCATTCCTCACTTTTGATTTAGATACTTATTTTCCAAACACATATACAAGCCATTGAAGTGAAGGGAAGCCTTGGTGCAATGGTAAAAGTTGTTATCGTGTGACCTTGAGGTCACAGGTTTAAGGCATGGAAACAGCCTCTCACAAAATGCAAGGTAAGACTCTGTACTCTAGGCCCTTGTGGTCTGCGCCTTCCCCGAATCCCGCATAGGCGGGAGCTTCCTGCACTGGGGCTACCCTTTATATACAAGCCATTAAAGCACAAGAGAGAATATGGATGGTCCATATGGAAGTTAGTTGTTAAAATGGTTATAAGTGTGAGTTGTACGAGTCTTGTGAAGGGGGAGAATTGATCCCCTTCGAAAGGGACAGCCCGGTGCATGACTAGTCCAGTGATAATTCAAGTTAAAATAGTGAATCACTAGTTAGTTTGTATATGCAGTTGGTTTTCATGGTTATATAAGCCTCGCCAATCAGGCCTAACCAGTCGAAGATTTCATTGTCACAGTGTTCAAACTTTCTGAACTGTTCATTGTGTACCCCAAAATGCTGGTTAGGATCACCAAAATACGTTTACAAGAGAATCATGGAATAAGCTTGATAAATGAGGAAAATTTTCTTTGCAAAAGAATAACAAGTCTAACTAGAAATTTGTTACCCCAAATTTTTTGCATAAATTGGAATGGTTTGAGTGCATGCTTTTCCAGTATTTAGACTCACCTGTAGGGTGATTTCCTTCACATGGCTTTGCTGGGGCTAACCAAATGTACAGTTCCAGGGAAATGCTTTATAGTGAAAAAGCAGGAGTTCTGAATTAAAAGAGACATTTTTTAAAAAATTGCATAAATTTCTCTCCCTAAAACAAAAGCAAATGGAAGAAAAATACTCATTTTCCATATAATAATTTTTGTTAAAAAAGGAACCCATAACTGCAAACACTCCCAGAAGGAGAACATAGAAGTCCTTCGGATAGTCTGATCAATACTTTAGTGAGGTGACCTTATTGTGATACAGTGAGGCAGACCCACTATCACCATAGTGGCTCCAGTCTGATTGATCCAAATTGTTCCTTTGACACTACTCATTTGGGAATTTAATGGTCCAAAATTCATTCAATAAGGTACAGAATCATGTATTCCTGATTGCTGAATAAGGTACATAATCATAGAGACAAACAGTTACAAACTCAACGACAAAAGCTGCACATAAGTGCTTGTTGGTTTCTGACTAGACTTCTGAAGGAATACAAATGCTAGCAGATGCTGTTTGGATATGAACTCATGGATATATGGTTGTACTGGTTGTCACTCATTATTACCAACCGAAGTCGGGTGAACTTGTGGTATGGGAAAAACTGGATCCCCCCAATGGTTCAGCACATTGGCTCAAGGAATTTGACCCAAACCTGTTCTAGCAGTCTTGGAGCTTTCTTGGCATATTGGTTAAGTTCTTATGGTTTAAGGAATTTGACTCAAACCTGTTCTAGCAGTCTTGGAGTTTTCTTGGCATATTGGTTAAGTTCTTAATATATTCTTGTGAATTATTGCCTCTTTCTAACCATATTTAGGAAGAGACCTACCGAGTTAATGAAGTTTCAGGAAATATTAGAACGAACTCGACCCACCGAGTAAAACCAACTTGGACGAGCCCTGAGTGCATCAACAATAGCCCCACTCTAACGAAGTGATCATTCACCTTGACAAGGTTACTGCGTTGGCATCATTGTAAAAGACTTTGACTTGATCTAGTGAACAGGATCTCAATTCAGCATGAAATCAAATTGAGCCTTGATTATGGCTATCAGATCAACAGCCCCAATCATCAAACATGTACCTTAGTGTGTGTGCAAGTGCGATTATAATCGAAACTTGTCAGGACACCATCCATGACAATAACAACCGGCCCCAGAAATCATCATTTTACAATGACAGTTCCTACCATCTTAGTAATTATACTTCCTTTAGTTTGATCTTAGTCACAGGAGCAGGGATAGTAGCAAAATGCTAGTCAAACAGATACCACCCACCTCGGATTGGTACAAAGGTTACTGTCGCCTTCTCTACATAAAACCTTTTACATTGACGGTTACAATTCCTAATGAGCTGCATTCTCAGTTTTAAAATCACTGTCTTTGAATTCCATAAATTCTATAGGATGGCCATAAGGCTGGCCATGCTCTATGGATTAGAGTGTTGGGCAGTTAAGGAATATCATGTTCATAGGATGAGTGTTAGGGAAACTTAGGGGTGAGCCAATGCAAGTGGAAGGTTCAAAGATGAATGAGTGGCAAGACAAAAAGGATAAAATTAGAAATGAAAATATTAGAAAAAATGTAGGGGTATTACAAATAGGTAACAAGATAAGGGATATTAGACTTAGATGGTTTAGACATGTCCAAAGGAGACCCAAAATGACATTGGTTGAAAGGAGTGAGCCAATGCAAGTAGAAGGTTTTTAAAGGGTGAGGGGAATGCCCAAAAGGACATGGATAGAAGTTTTGAGAAAAGATTTGAAAACTTTGGGACTAAATAAATCCATTGTACTTAATAGAGAGGAATAAAGGAATAAGATTCATGTGGACAATCCCTAATTAGGATAAGGTCTTGATGATGATGATGATGATGTCTTTGAATTCCATGAACAATCAGTACAAGGTCTTGGATGATTGAAAAGGAAAACCAGTAGCAGCCATGAAATACTTCCAACAGAGAAACTTATGTCGTTCCACGCCATGAAAGCGGTTTGTGGTAGAGGTGGGGGCTGAGTAGCTTCACACTTAGCAGCGCAGAATGATCCAAACGGCCGAGCCTTCGCCCTGTGACGCACATTGGATTGTCGAATGGTGTTAGTGGGTGTTGTTGCTAAATGAGCACTGCCTGTTGTCGGACCATTTGCCATTTTTAAGCTCCATAAGTAGCCATTGATTTCAAGCTTCAACAACTTCTGTGGCATAACACCGTCTGAGTGGATATACCCTAGCCAAGTTTGCTTAGTGGCAGGCCCAAATTTAATAGGCTCAAAAAATGATTAAACCCATTGCTTAAGTGGGCCTAGGAAGCATGGATGGAACAATCTAATGAATCGCCCAGTTTCAATGGTGGGTTTGCATATATTCAACCCAAGAAAGTTTGTCTACAAAGCGGTGATAAGACATTGACTGAAATATGTATATCAACCAAATCCTGACTACAGACCTCTACATCAAATGACTAAAGCACAGCCGCTGACCGTGCGTTTTAGACTTCTGATACCAGCCCTCGGCCTTGGCGCAACGGTAAAAGTTATTGTGGTATGACCCTGAGGTCACGAGTTCAGGGCGTGGAAACAGCCTCTTGCAAAAATACAAGGTAAGACTGTGTACTATAGGCCCTTATGGTCTGCCCCTTCCCTGGACACTGCATAGGCGGGAGCTTCGTGCACCGGGGCTGCCCTTTTATACTCGCCCTCGGCCTGCCATCTCAATAAAAGTATAAGGCATCGGTGGGCCACAATATCGAAATTATCACCAAAAAATATGTAAGTATTCCAAAAATTCTATGCAGAGAAAACAATTAGCTTAAGCAAGATCTAGTTTTTCCCTTAATTTTCAGTTCTAGAGAAAAGAAATTATGTTTCATGGATACTAGGTTCCAGAAAATGGAAAATCCACTTTTGTTAGCTGCTTGTAGAGGGTTAATAATGTAGAATTACCATTCAAGCTAACCACCTCTAGTGCATTGATGCAATGTTAAACTACCATTCAATCTAAAAGCTTAAATTCACCCCTTCATATGAAGGGTTCTTTTTATGCTCTTGCATGTGGACCTGGGTGCAAGCTCATCTATTACATATTGACCTGATCATTTTTCTTGGGCACTTAGAATCTTATTTTCTCTTTTACGATTTCAGTATATTTGAAATTTTAATTATTTTTATTTTTTCATGACCTATTAGTCTGATAAATGGGCCCCTAGAGAATTTGCTTATCTTTTTAAGCCATATATCAATTCCTTAAATGCTTTCTCTCATCTTTAACATTTTCTAAAATTTCTTCGTAGACTCACTCTTTCTATTTCCTAGATATCTTTCCTAAAATCCCCTTATAAAGTAGCCTTTTAGAATTGACAATCAAACACTCATCTTAATTATCAAATAAATATTTCTATGAATGTAAAATCAAAATCATTAATCTAATAGTATATATTAATGTAAACAAGTAATCTAAGTCATTCAATGACTTGATTCATTTGATCTAAGTAAGAGGAAAGAAAATTTCTTATATAGGTAACCTCATCCTAATGATCTAAGTAGTCCATTTGATAGTCTATATTAAGGGAAATAAGGAAATTCTAAGATGAAATAAATTGGAAAGTGATGCCCCTAAAACTGTATGTACATGACCAAGTCATTTTTTATATATTAGAAAAAAATTGTTAGTGTTTTTTATTGTTGTATCAAGAGATATAAATATTTGTCTCTCTTTCCATTTCATAGACACCATGTATTAGGAAACAAACTTCAAAGAGGGCTCCTATTACATATAGGCCTACATCTTTAGCAATCAAAATCATTCATCTTCTTGATACCTTAAGAAATAGATATTTAGATTAAAATAAAATTTTAATGAATCATATAACTCCATTATTCAATTCAAGAACTAAAATAAAATAATATTTTAGAGTATCTTATCCCTTTTACCCCTAGCATTGCATGGGGGCATCTTACTAGTCTACCATGTGTTGAAGTTAATAATGGGGTGTCTCAGGACTTGAAAACACGACCTTGCAGCCAATAAAGCCTTGATACTTTGGATTACCTTTCAATCAATAAACTTAGGCGGATAGGAATTGAGCCCACAATATTTATATGTCTAGCATACAAAAATGGACACAAACACCTCTATATAGACTTTATCTATGGCTATTTAATAACCCAGATAAAATTATTTAAATATGATTAAAATGGCTCTGAACCCATGACATGTTTCCTTTTTGAAAGTTAGGAACAATAGCTAAAACCATGACCTATTTGTCCTTAAATAATTTTATTTGCAATTTAGAACTTCGAAATAGGGATTAGATCCTTAATGACATTATTGTACTTTCCTAAACACTTATACACTGGAGTATTGATACCCATAAATGATCCATAATAATAATCTCTTGCAACTAATTAAAGAAAAGGGTTGTCGTTATCAAAACAAAACAAGGAGGGCATTATTTTCTTTATTAATTATTATAATATATTCTCTCTCTGCAAAGAAATCCATTTTTTATATAGTAATGCTTAGGAGTGAAACAAATATTATAATCCACAGTGAAAAGAGTAGGATGTCATGGAATAGTGAACCATCTTTTTCACATCCACTACATCATATAATGGTTTCTTGTGGTTACATCATTCAGGGGGTCACTTGCCTAAATTAAACTAACTAGCAGATGCGTTTCCATTCCATAATTCATGGTTGGTTGTAAAGGAATAAAGTGAGCTAAGAAATTTGCTCTTGATGCTAAGTGTGTTGGAGTTGCAACACTCTCTCCCTCCTCAAACTAATAGTAAGACATTGAGCACTCAATGATAGTCAAACTAATAGTAAGACATTGAGCACTCAATGATAGACATAAATCATGCAGATGACTAAGCACACTCAAAGGTCTCTCTCTCTCTCTCTGATGATGGGGGGGGGGGCTTGAAAATGCAAAATTATACATGAAAAGGGACTTATAATTAATCTTGTACCACAATACAATAGCACTACTGAACTGCTAAAGGTCTACTTGTGCTTTAGGGCTTATCCACAATGCTAGGTTATCTATGCTCCACATAGGCTCTTATGTTGGCCAATTTTCTTTTTCTCTTTTTTCTTGTCTATGTATCTGTCTATGTATGTATGTGTGGTGTGTGTGTGAGAGAGAGGAAGAATTATATTATAAAGAAAATCAACAGGAGACACTGCCCGCAAATAGTAGAAAAAGGGCAACTCTGAACCTGAAACTAACTGCACTATATATTTGTTAGCTCTTTCTCTGTTTGTTTTATTTTATTTTATTTTATTTTCCATTTTTAATAGTGGACGTTGCACCAACGAGGAACCTCGGACCCTGGTCACCTATAAGAGATGCTCCCTGTGTTATTGTGCTAGAATTTTTCTCAATTTTCCATTGTATATTATCGCACCAACTTGTGTGTGAATTTGTGAGCAGGCAGTTGGTGCATGTGTAGGTGCGTATTTGTGGGAGAGAGGAGCGATATTTTCTGTAGTCTGTTATTGCGTGAATATATGTGCATGGCAAGCGTGTGCACGTTATCGTGTGAGAGAGCGAGTGTGAACGAAGCTGTGAGAATTTCATTTATCATGGCATGGGTTAGGTGAAGGGGAGACTTGCGCAAATGTAGAGTTGTCGTCTCATGACTTTGAGGTAATGAGTTCAAGACGTGGAAACAACTTCTTACAAAAAGGCAAGATAAAATTAGATACTATTGATCCTTGTGGTCGCCCCTCTTCAAACCCTATATACATAAAAACTTTGTGCACCGGGGCTGTCCTTCAAGATATTGGGTAGTGTTATTGGATTGCGTCGAGAATCATTCTCCCTCCTTTCCTTTAGTAAGAAACTCTAATCCTATAGTTATTACACAGATAAGATTAAAGAAAAAAATTGTACGGATTCACCTCTACGTTTCTATCAAGGTCGTTTTATCTGCAATGGTACTACAGAAGATTGCTGGGCACAGCCGATTCCTTCCATCAAAATGACTAACAGAATCATGGGATTTCCAGCCATATTCTCTTAGATTTTAGTTTTCTTAATAGTTCTTGAGAAAAGAGAATAGAATACTCAAATCTGGAGAAACAAAGAATTCCCGCCCTTGCCGCCGGTCAAATTTGCAGCGGCCGAGAGACAGAGAACCGTTCGGCTATGGCTGTAAATGGGCCCATTTTCGCATGGATCCAAACCCCATTTATTTCTCACCTGGCCAGCTATAGACGTTGTTATGTATCTAAGTGGTTATACATCTTAATCTTTGAAATAACACAATGTATGAGATAATCATAGTTGGGATAATATACATCTTAGTCTTTGAATAACACAATGTATGAGATGATCATGGTTGGGATAATTATTGTAGTGGAATGATCATGGTTGGGTTAATGTTGTAGTGGAATGATAATGGGTTAGTTAAGTAGCTTGGATAATTATTTTAGGAGGGTGGTTACTAGAAGATGTTAGTGGCAAAAATTTCTGTAAGTGATGTTGAAGTATTGTAGAAGGAGCGAAGAGAAATGAGGCTAGGATTTAAGTCTTGTAAAGAGGTTTGCCCGCTCAAAGTGGCATCAATGGAGGTTTCACCCTCCTCTAGGTGGTTGTGTCGATGAAACATTATAGTTACATTGTTTTTATGCAGGTATATAACAGACTTATTGCACACAAAAGTTTTTCCTCTTGAATGATTCTGAGCCATTGCTTTGTGTAGACTTTGCTATATATGGACGCAAAATCTTGATTGTTTGTGTTATATAGCCCTTAGAAGGCCATGATTTGGGGATCATAATTGTTCAATTGCGTTGGAGGTTGGTGCAAGGTTCTTCCCTAACCAAACTGATAAATTTTTTGGATCATCGAAAGAATGACTCCCTTGTGTACTTTTACTCGCTCTCAGGGACGCTTAACCATGCCCAAGAGTGATCTTTTCTCTTGGAGTTGCATTATTTCAGGAAATGTTCAGAACAACCACTGGAAGGATGCTTTGCAGTTGTTTAAAGAGATGCAGATTCAAAACCGTGTGCAACCTAACCCTTGCATAGACAAGAACAGGATGAAATTGAGTGATAATCCTTGTTTGGATTTTGGCATCCTTAACAGCTCCTCTCTCTCTCTCTCTCTCTCTCTCTCTCTCTCTCTCTCTCTCTCTCTCTCTCTCTCTCTCTCTCTCTCTCTCTATTTTTAGCTTTTTATTCAAGAACTATTACAGAAAAAGGAAACCTAATTCCTATGGAAATAATATTTGGTTTGGCTTTAACTGCTAATATAAATGATGAGAATTATGGACAGGACCCTTCTCGCTGACACAATTACATAGTTAATCATATTTGACTGCATTAATCCTCAACTATAGTTTAAGGGACGCATGTCAGGCTAAGACAACTCCTAAATTATATTAACAGTTAAACCCAAGCCAAATATAATTACTCTTAAAATATTAGCCAACAATTCCATTCATTAGAATCGGAAGGGGTGCGCTTGAGGAATCTTATATTTTTATAGTAAACGGCACCACAGTGATTGAAGTTGATAGTAGAGGGTGGTTCCATACATTTGTCCCAAGATTAAAATATAAAGTAGTGGACTGATCAAAGTTGATTTTTTCCTTAGATTGTCTCTAAGCAATAGGACAAAGTCCCAAAGGAAGTGCCTTGCAACTAAACAAAGACACACACACACACATATATATATGACCCTGCATAGGCGAGAGCTTAGTGCACCGGGACTGTCCTTTTATATGTATATATATTGAAATAAAGATATGTGAAAATAAATGTTGGATAAGCCTGGCCTGGGGTTGTTCTCCTTAGGGATATCCATGCAGATCAACCTTTGTTTATTATACTATAGTTCATTATCCCCATTGCTCTATGTTTCAAATCTGCGGTGATTTTATCCAATTAGTGAATGTGACATGCACCACATAAGGGTGTTCCCCACTCGCCATCTTACTTGAAATTTGTGTTTCTTTGCTTTCATCCAACAAGAAATGGGGCCTAACCCTGAAAAGGAGTAATGGGTGACCATGGCCAGGTTCAAGTTTCATATCTTTTTGCCACAATAAGGACAATGCAAATGCAAGTTGAATAATGGATCATCACTTAATAAATCCTTGACAACCATTTTTTGTCTCCTTTTATAAGCTTAAATTAATATTTCATTGTATAACATCTGCTTCACACTCAACAAAATCGGAATTAGAAAATTGAAAACAACTAATAAAACACAGGAGAGAACTAATTAGGTTTATGCTGCTTGGATGAGAAATGAGTCCTCAGGGTTTTCAACAATTTCTTGGTTTTCAGAAATTCATGTAAATGATGAATTTCATGGTCTCTATTCTATAACTAGTATATATATTTTTTATTATCGAAATTTACTCTAAGAAAGTGATGAGAAAATATTTAAAAACTTTGGGACTAAATGAAGCCATGAGACATAATAGAGGGGAATGGAAGAACAAGATTCATGTGGCCAACCCTTTACTAGAATAAGGGCTTGATGATGATGATTGAAATTTACTCTAAGACTTTACAGATGCTGCAAATTTACACATGGGTCCAATCTTTTTTTAGTTATCCAAAACATTCATCAGTTGCAACCATCTCAGATAGGTCGTGCCTAAATTATAAGTACATATAAGTAAGCATTTACATAATAATAAAAAGCAATCTAAAGGAAATTGACTATTGAAATTCTAATTGAATAATTAGTAGATTGCTTTTTTTATTGTATTTTTCCTGTGGTTCTCTTAATTTTCAAATCCGGTTATTTATGACCTCACAATTCAACCCAACTAGATAGTTTTCAAACTTGGCACAAAGGTAAAAGTTGCCATCATGTGACCTTGAGGTCACAAGTTCAAGGCATGCAAACAACCTCTTGCAAAAATACAAGGAACTATAGGCCCTTGTGGTCTGCCCCTTTCCAAGACCCATCATAGGGGGGAGCTTGGTGCACCGGAGCTGCCCTTTTAGTTCAACCCATCTCGATAGTTTTCAAACTTGGTTATTTATGACTTCACAATTTAACCCAACTTGAAGCATGTTGTAATTGCAGATTCATTCCTTCTTCCCACTTGTACATGTTTGCATTGTAGCTCTCTCTCTCTCTCTCTCTCTCTCTCTCTCTCTCTCTCTCTCTCTCTCTCTCTCTCCCCCTGAGTTACAACAACAACAACAACAATAGTATTATTACTATTATAACAAATTTATCTGAACTGTGAGGCTGTCAATGGCAACTGGTAAGGTGGAAATTTTTTGGTCTACGGTTTCTTATCTCCATGCCAAAAGGCCTCCTAAAGAAGGATGAAATCATTATCTAAAAGAACAAAGAATTCAACAAACAAAACTCAGCTATGGCCTTACTAGTGACCACAAAGATGAAGGTGGCATTGTAAGGATGCAGTAGCCTTCTAAGCAAGTCAACAAATCAGTAATTTTTTCCTCTAAGAAAGAAGAAAGAGAGCTCCATATATTCCCTGGAATAGTTAACATTTTATTTACTTTAGAATTTCTTTTTTCTAAAAATGAAAAGGAGTTTATGAGATGCCTCAATCCATGAGTGATTTGAAGAAGGATCGAACCTACGATATGGAATAAAGTAGCAAATCAATCAATCGTACGATTGGGATTGAAGACCAGAATTAAGAACCGAAAGCAGATCGTGAAGCCAAGTGAAGGATGGGATCCTCCTTGCCAACTTAAGATAGCAACTTGGCCACTTAGTATGCTGCAAACGAAATCATAGAATCTAAGTGTTCCACTAAAGCGCAAAAGATGTCGGCTTTGAGACACAAATTCCATGTCTACATCATGATCTAAACTGTATATATCTGATTCATATGGCTTGGATCGTCAACATCTACATGGTTTCTGATTCACTGAATTTTCTGTCGTAGTCTTCTCACTCACGGAAGGGGAGCCTTGGCGCAATAGTAAAAGTTGTCATCATGTGACTTTGAGATTATGGGTTCAAGGCGTGGAATCAGCCTCTTGTAAAATACAAGGTAAGGCTGCCTACTATAGGCTCTTGTGGTCCGCCCCTTCCCCGGACCCCGCATAGGCGGGAGCTTCTGGAGCTGCCCTTTTAGTCTTCTCACTCACTAATTCCTGGACCTTTTTCTTATTTTCTATAAACGATAAGATTTGATTATATAAAGCCTTTTATTGTTTTATGATAAGTTAATGTGTTGCTCTGATTATATTTTGATATAATGTGATTTAATAGAATTGATCTAACATATTTCTTTAAAATCAATGCTATTTCCATGCCTATATCCATGTATTTTTTGGAAAATAATTAAATGTAGTTATTATCTACTTTTTAAGTCATTCTATTTATATCAACTAGATGCTAGCTATTAAGCAATCAAGATAGGCTCTTCCAAGTGGACAATTCAGATCAATATGTCTCAACTTTTCAGTAGAATTGTGCTGCATCAAAGCCATTGAATCATAGTTTTCCTCTAGCAATAAGCAAAGGGGTAACCCCGATGCACCAAGCTCCTGTGTATATAGGGTTCAGGGAAGGGTTGGATTACGAAGGTCAATAGTATACAGTCTTACCTTGTATTTTGGAAGAAGCTGTTTCCACGCCTTGAACCTATGACCTCAAGGTCACAGGACGAAAACTCTACCATTGCATCAAGTCTCCCCTTCTTCCTCTAACAATAAATAAAGAAATATTATTACTTGTTCATCCTTCCCTGTGGTTGTTATCATTTTACGAAGCCGATCGAATTTGATCTTGATAGACTTGTCTCACATCGCAACCGTTAATGTGTACGAGTAGATGAGATCTAGGATCGGGCAGATCCAATCATCCAATTGATCAACTGCATCTTGAACAAGCCACATAATTAACCTAATGGAATCTCTCTTTCAAGGAAGCAATTTTGATTCAATTTTCCATTAGCATTGGAATTATTCTCTTTATCAGCCTCTTACAAAACGCAAGGTAAGGCTGCCTACTATAAGCTCTTGTGGTCTGCTCTTCCCCAGATCCCTCACAGTTAGGAGCTTTGTGCACTCGGGGCATCCTTTTTTTTTTCTTTTTTCTTTTTTATTGGAATTATTCTGCTTAATCGATGCTTGGAGCTGTCGTTAGGACATGCAGGACTGCAAATTCGCCAGAAATATGTCTACTTTCAAAGCCAACTTACCGATAATTTGCTGATCGGATGTTCCCTGATGTCCAATCAGTCGATCACTTCTGGAATGTCGTTAAAAGTTAGGAACAAAACTTTATCATTTAAAAATATACTCCATTATGGATTTTACTTGATTAATCCCCATTTCCAACACATGATCCAAGAGACCAATATTTAATATTTAAATAGATAAAATTAATATTCTTGGTATCCTCTGCGACTAGTTTGAGTCAGTTAAAGAAGATGGCATCTGATGCAAGCAAGTTTCTACGTAAAACCACAGGGAGAAAACCTTGGTGTTAGAAAATTCCATCTCACAACCGTGGCCTCAACTAGTATTAAAGTCAACCACTAGGCTGTCGGTGGAATTTTGATGGACGTCAGTGATTCTTCCACGTGGCAAAAGACGAATTTGAGAATTATTCAGTGGATGGAGGAGAAGAAAAACATTGTAACTCAAGACAGTAGGCTGATCAGGATTTCTTCAACTCTCTTTTTTCTTCAAAATTTCAGAATATTGACGTACATGAAAAAAAGAAAGGCCCCATAATAATAATAAAAAGAAAAGGAAATAAAGTTGGAAGGATAAAATGACAAAAAGGCCCTCCCTGAGCCCTTACAGAGTCTCTCCTCTTTCTTCTTACAAGGACTAACAGTAATGGTTAGTTTAAGCCTTTGGTGGCTCGTTTGCTCTCATTGGAGCTTCTGGAATTAGAACGTTAACGGTAACGGCAATGGACTCCATTGAAGAGACCTTGTTGGCTTTAGATTTCTGCTTCTCAACGTCATTGGCTTCAATGTCTTCAATCGCACACCCATTTTCTGCAACGCCTTTGACTGGTTCTTCAATTGCCTCGGCTTCTTTTAGTTCTTTGTGTTCCTTGTATTTGCCCCACAAGACAGAGTAAAGCCCCGCTACAATCAGGATGGCTCCAAGAATACTGCATCCACAAGAGACAAAGATCATGAGGATTGTTATTTTGATGATGATATTTGGGAGTGTCAGTATCAAAAGAGGAAATTTGTTCTGTTTTTTATGCGGATGTGAGACTGAAGAGGTACCCATGAAAGGAATATTGATAAAAAGTGGTTTCTTTCCTTTGTTTTTTTTCCCCTCTCCATAGGATGAGAGAATCATGGCAAAATGGGCAACTTCATGTCTTATGTTTCTGAATTTATATAAATAAAATTTCTTTTTTAGTTTAGGAATGTTTTATTATTTATTAAGTGGGTTAAAGAGATAAAGGGGAATTACCCTCCAAAGTAGATCTTTTCTGCAAGGATGAATGAACCCATGATGGCAACTATGATCATCATAAGAGGGCTGAAGGCAGTGACAAAAACAGGTCCTCTTTTCTGCATTACTATCCCTTGCACATAGTAAGCAATGCTGGAAGAAACAATTCCCTGCAAAGTTATTGCAACATTATTAGTTAACTAGAAAATAAGAGAGGCAGAGAGAGAGGGAGAGAGGAATTACATAATGCAACGGTGATAGACTGGTTACATGCGCATTTTTAAAAGTGAGTAGTGGTCTCACTTTTTATATTTTTTTATTGTGATTCAAATTGTTCATCCAATTTGCCTCGTCATGGATGGCCTGGGTATGAAAAACTTTCTGTTATATATTTCTAAGTTCTTCTTTTGAAATATTTTGAAACTAGAAAAAACAGATGGTATACTTTTTGTGTTTCACTATCCAGTTTTTTTCTTTAAAATGCCCAAAAATGAAGAACTTAGAAATATGTAACAGATAAAATATTTCATATCTAGGCCATCTTGGATGAGGTGAATCAGATGAACAGTAGTGAATCACACAAAAATTAAAAAATGTGGGCCAGCCCTCACTTTTAAGGGCGCCTATGATGCAACCGCATGAGAGAGAGAGAGAGAGAGAGAGAGAGAGAGACTAACAGCATAAGCAGCAGCAAGGAGGTTCATGTCCCAGCCAATACTCCAGGCAGAAGGTCTGTGCTCCATGACAAATGTGACAGCAATGGATTGTAAAGTTCCCATAAAGCAAACCAATGATGTGAGAGAAAGGCTTGCTGGGTATCTCCTCATTGTGATTGCCTGCACAATGGATAATTGTTTTCTTATTTTTCTATGAGAATCTTTAAGCTAACCCAAACCCTGAAAATCTTCCCTTGCTCTCAATGATAACAAAGAGATAATATTTCAATAAAGATTTTATGTGAAAAAGAAAACCCATAAAAGATAAGATAATAATGTTATATCATAGACAAAAAGGGCTGCCTTTTCGAAGTGGGCTTTCGTCATTCTCTCATATTTACCTGCAAGATGAAGAAAGCTGCCCAAGCTAAGGTAGCTATTATAAGGAGAATTGAGCCCTTGAACCAGTCTTTGTCAGTTACTCCACTTGTGTTGGTCTCAGAAGATTTCCCGGGATGGACATGCTGGGACCATATCATCTCTACTATGGGCCCTTTGTACAGGGTCATCAACATGGCCCCAGCCACTGTAACTAGAGTTCCCACCACCTTTGCCTGGCACCTCAGTTTCTTCAAGTTTACTTTTTCCATCCTGAATCGCCACCACAAATCCACCAGAAGGAGTTAACAAAATATTCTCTTTTTCGAACTTTGATGATCAGGATGATAGTGATGATAATGGTGGATGCATGTATCTACCTGCATAGGACAGCCATGACAAAGGTCATCGCTGGTAGCATGTTGCTCATGGCGCAGGAGAAGGTAGGAGAGGTGAATTTCAGACCCGCGTAGTAGAAGTTCTGATCGATCACCGGCCTGCAAAATCCGATCGGATTGTTAGCTAACCAAGACACCAATTTTCCACGAGTTCATGCATGATATTGCAGAGCCAAGACTATGATACGATACATCATGATTCATATAGAGAGTATGAACTGACCCGAGAAGACCGAGAACGAAGATTTGCATGAAAATCGGAAATGTGATCTTCGGGCGAACCTTCCTGCAACACGTTCAAGTGTATCAGACTAACTTACACGAAACCTGGTGGAAATTATCAAACCAGATTCAAGAAAAAGCTGTTCTTTACCGCTCGAGGATGAGAGCAAATGGAGCAATGGCAAGAGTGGCAAAGGCATGTCGATAGACCACCAGCACATAATGACTCATTCCTCTATTGAGGGAGACTTTGGTGATGATATTCATCCCGGCATAGCCGAATTGGAGAGAGATCATTGCGATATACGGTTTGCACCGTTGAAGGAAGCTGCAGAAGCATCCTTGGCCTTCCATTTTTCCTCTTGTTTTGTTTGTCTATGCTAAGCACAAAGGAGTTGAGAGAGGAGAAGAATAGAGGGAGGAAGTGGAGAGGAAGAACCCTGGCTTTGGTGTTTTTCCTGCGGAACAAGAGGCAACCCCCACAGGTATTTATATTTGCTTGTAGCTCCCCTATCCAATTAATTCTAGGAAATGCTTTCACACGTGTATGTAAGCGTGTGAAGACTACTGGAATTCCCTGTTCCTTCCCATCATTCATGTGCTCCTCTCTTCGTCATCCTACTTCCCACCTGGGATCTACTTCAATATTCTGATACTTCAATTTATCCAATTAGAGAGTCAGGACCCACATAAGCAAGCTTGGTTCCAGGTGCCGGCAAGTGTGTGACTACAAGTGTATTTTGGGCTCTACTAGGGTTGTGGGATCTGCTTATGAAAGCTAATGGCAATCCATTTTGAGTGGGCATCCAAAGGGAGGAAAGATTGGTGCGCGCTGATGCTGCATGGAGCCCTGTGGTGGGTGGTGGCACACATGTATGGAACCTTGCTAGGCCACGCTAGACGCGGCCAACCGATGACTCCGAGAAGGTAGATGAGCTACGGACCCATTTGTTGCATTGGACTGTGACCTCAATCGCTATATCTGGGAGCTTTCTTTGATTATGGACGGCTAGAAAGATCAAGTCGTTGCCGTGGTTGCTAGGAAACGACGATCGATCAATAACGACTATTTCAAGTAAGTTATATGGTTACATGAAAACAACTCTGCTGTTGCACTAAGACTCCCTCGTGGATATATTTTTTAGAGCAGCCCCGGAGCATGAAACTCCTGCATATGCGGGGTCCGGGAAAGGGGCAAACTATAATGGTCTATAATGTGCAGCCCCACTTTGCATTGTTACAAAAGCTTGTTTTCAACTCTCAAAACTGTGATCTCATGCTCACATGACAACAACTCATGAAGCTCCTACATATGTGAGGTCTAGGGAAGGGATGAACCACAAGGGTCAATGGTACCCAGTTTTACCTTGCATTTATCTAAGAGGCTGTTTTCATATATTGAACTCGCGACCTCATAGTCACACAACGACAACTCTACCTTTACGCCAAGTCTCCCCTTCATACATACATACACACATACATATATCTATCCGAACGATATTTTAAGCATGTTTGCTACCATTTCTCAGTCACAAAGCTAGATGGCGCTTGTACGTCGGTGGCTGTTTGGTGGAATAAAAACTCACGGGACAAAAATATCAACAGATAATGCTCTCCTTGGCCCCACAGTATTATTTAGATAAAAAAATCTCATGGTTTTATGGTTGTTTTATATTTGTTTTAGGGCTGCTAACAGCAGGGATAAGATCACTAACCCTGGTTTGTTCTCTCTCCATGCCAAACAACCTCTTTTTATGTAGTGATCCAACTACTGATTTATCTACCCTCAGTTGAAAAGGATGTATGGAGGGTCCTCAAGCTTTAATCCAACCAAAGAAAATCCTGTTTGTTTTAGGAATTATGTTAACTCTAAAACCTATGTCTAACTATAACAAAGAAAAAAAATATGCCATTGAACTTACCTCCAGATTTTGGAGGCACTATTCTTAATCCTCATACATAACATACAGATATGTCCCTTAAACTGGGACTAGTTTCTACCCCTGAAATTATGGATTGGCACCCTTGTCAGTTTGTCCATTCCATAGACAAGAATAAGAACCAAAAGTAGGTAGCAAAGAACAAACATGAGAAATGGGAGACAACTAAACTTGTGGGTGGCAAAATCAGCCTGCCACTTACAAAAAGTAATGACGTTACGATATGCAAATATGGTAAAGATAATTGTTCCATCTCTAAACATAAAAATAAGGACATTTTAGTGCATGAAGCTCCCTCCTATGCAGGGTCAGGGAAAGGGGTGGACCGCAAAGTATCGCAAGGGCAGTTCAGTACATGGCTCATTTTCTTGGCTCCATGTACTTTACCTACCATTTGTCTGGTTAATGTTTGAAATGTTCTTGAATTATAGAACTCTTTAGAGAATCTAATAAGTATGAAGTGCATGAACTAGGGTTTGCAGATATGAAACTTTATGTTTTATAATTAAGGACTTGTCAATATATACCAGAGTTAAAGAGTTTGGAGTCAGAAGTAAGTAGGCAAGCAAATTTTTAGAAAAATTTAAAAACATCGAATTTTGAAAAAAAAAAATCAGGGAAAAAGGATTATAATGATGCAGTTATGATAATTATTATTTAAATTTTGGATTTGTAACATTAAGAAATACAATTATTTTAAGTGATAATTCACAAACCCAATAGGTATTAATATATACACCCTTTCTAGACCTTGGGATATCCCCTCAACTTACGTTCTTGCCAACCTTATCCTTGGAAAAACTCTGGTCAATGTGCAAGCAACCTATATCCCTAAAAGGATGCAATGCACTGTCTTGAACCCGTGACCTACTTATAGGAGAGGCAACTCGTTCCCACTAGTGGGTTATATTCGCTTATGTGCAATATATGAAATACTATTTGTGAATCCACAACCCCCTCGCCCACCCCAAAAAACAAAAAATAGAAAAAATTCGGTTATCAGGAGACTTTCATAACCATGATTAATACGATGGATTTGACTTAAGATGGCATAAAAAAATGCCCTTCACGTATGCATACGGTGGCCATATACATGTACGTATTTGATCTCCCTAATCCTATGCACCAATTACTTTGAAGCTACTTGGATTAGGATGTGAGATTCCTCACTGCAAATTGTCGGCCGGATTCCGATAGTGGATGCCAGCACCGATGACATTCTCGGGTATCCGATCGTCAGCTTGCAGAGTTTTCAATTTCAATCAGCTGATCATCACAAGTCCAAATTTAGAAAACCCCAAACATCTCCAAATTCGGAAATGGGGATGCTTCGATCGGAATGCTTATAATTTCGATTTCTGGTCCAAAAAGAGAAAGATCATTCGATCGGGAGGTCACGTCCTATTCGAGTAGGCATTATCTAAATTATTAGCTCATGGATTCGAAGATGATCGATGCATGAGCCGACCCGATTGTTCTTGTATTTTCTTTTCAATACGATTCGATATGCTTACTTTTAGCTTCTATGCACTAAGTTAGCATATCGTATCCATGGGGTTCCGATATTATAGTGCATATACACTTTTTCTGCACATTTTATTTCCCTTCACAAGTTAAAAATGGTCTAACTATGATTATTTTGGGGTTAGTAAATCAACTATCATGAACTAAAAAAAAATTGGAATCCTTTTATTCTCTTTGGATAAACACAAAATATTCCCTTCTAATATATATATATATATATAGATTATTTTGTAGATCTTTTTTTTTTAGATGAGTAACAACAGAAAGTTATCATTGGTGATGGATTCCAAGACTTCAATTTGTTAATGGCTTTTCGCCTGGTACATAAAAATTACAAAATTCTCTATTCAGTTTAAAGGCTAAAAATCAATGCTGTATGGTATTTGCATCTTAATTTCGGATTTGGGTGCTTGTTTCCTCCATAGGATGACATAGAGATTGACGGTATGGATCATTAGAAAGAGTGTCCCAGCTGTACTCTTGCCATCTAATACTTTTCTATTTGTGTTTATCCTATATAAACTCTTTCTTGACGATGCCCATCTAACCACACCATTGAAAGATGGGTTCCTACTTGCTTTTACCCTAGGAGTTGATGTGCATCGTTAATGGAGTGACAGATTGAGCCCCATAATCTTAGTACTTTTGTTGAAAAAATAGGGACAAAATTGCAAAATTGCTGAGTGGGTAGCATGTGATCAACCGCAAGCACTTTCTATGTGTCGAAATGGGATTAACAAATCTTTGGATTGTTCCTCATGGGAATAACAAACCATGGTTAAGCCAGTCCTGGGTTAGTGATCTTATTTCTTGCTATTTGTAGCCATAAAATATGGATAAACTTTCCCTAAAACTTGATATAGGGAGAGAATACAATATCCATGAACAACTCACAGGTCAGTACTAACTAATATAACTTTTTGTGCCCCATATAAATGGGAGGAAGAACTAGCTAGCTAGCTCAAATACTCTTCAACATCTTCTTCCACGTTCAAGGCACTTGTGTAGAAATTGATAATTGAAACTTTGAGGAAACTGCCCAGTTCCCTTTTGATCATCGAAGGGTTAGGATCATAACCGGAACTCTGGATGTGGGACCAGAAACATCTGTTCATATCCTGGCTAACAAGATAAGTGGTCCATTCGACACCCAATATGAATTGCAAGCCCAGAAAAAGGAAGAGAAGGATTGACGTTAGCACTCTAGTGGGTAAACTGGGATCCAAATCATCCAACTCCATAATAGCAATTGGAGGTTAAACTGCCCAACGTACCCCCGTTTCCAAAATGCCCTTGTAGTGTTTCTCACTTGCATCAGACCAGAGAGAGAGAGAGGGAGGGAGGTCTACTCAAGCCAAGCATGAAACCCCATGAAACGTCATCGTGTTCTGGTAGGAGAGACAAATATCCCACCACATTTTCCAAGAGGAAAGGGGGATGTTATGATATTTGGATTTTTGTTTTTCACAGGGAGAAATAATGAGGGGAGTGCCAAGGCAATTATGGAAAGAGAGAGAAAGAAGAAGGAGACATGGGATAGTTGGGTGGGGTGTCCTTGCAGATTAGTGAGAGTCCTTAAAGTGAAAGGAGATAGGAGTTGGGCTGTGTTGGGTTTAGTGGGTTGAAAGTGGACCTATCAGGTAGACGTGTTGGAATTTCTGAGGCATTTTTATGTGAGGCAAAATGGTGTTTTTCTTTAATTTGACCCTCTCTCTCTCATGTTTGTAATAGACTAGCTAAGGGCGTGTGAGATTCCACTAGGAATGTTGGAGCTGAAAAGGAGGAATCGATGAGAGAGTGTGGATGCTTACAAACGTCACCTGGCCTTTCTCTTTTCAATATAATATTTCTTTCTTGTGTAACTCTTGGCACTCCATTAGGGGCTTCTGCTCTTGTTGCTTTCTTCCCTTGTCGCCATCTTAGGGGGTGGTGGTGGGAGGTAGAGAGAATATTAGTACCACTCATCAAAAACAAATTATCCAACATGAATTTCACCCCAGAGGCATCACAAAAGAAGCAGCCTCTCTCTCTCTCTCTCTCTCTCTCTCTCTCTCTCTCTCTCCTCTCTCTCTCTCTCTCTCAACCATTATTGCATGAATACACGTCTGCAATGCAAATACATAGATGATAGAAATGTAAAAGAGTACATGCTTTCAGGGCTATGAAGTGTACTTAGAGACAATTGAAATGAACATACACATGCAGCTTTATACCTATGTCTGCTCTTTGAACACTAAAAAGGCCAGCCTTATGCACGAAGCTTCCACATATGCAGGGTCTGAAGAAGTAGTAGACCATAAGGGTCAATAGTACGCAGTCTTACCTTGTATTTTGTAAGAAGTTATTTTCATGTCTTGAATCTGTGACCTCAAAGTCACACGACGGCAACTCTACCATTGCGCTAAGGCTCTCCTTGTGCTTTTTTAGCACTAATACCTTATAAACGCATACATACAATGCAATTTGATAAATCATGCATGCATCGACGTGTATACATGTGATGCAACGCTGACACGCTTAGAAATATATGATTAGAAACGACTAGTCTAGTCAACTGCACTCAGATGGAAAATCCAAAACACAAGTTTGGCTACTGTCAATTGTTACTGTGCAAATCATATGGAAGAAATGCTACAATGTGCTTACCAATGATTTGAAGTGGTGAGAGCTCATTGTTTTTCTTCTTTAATGTAAGCATGTCTCTCTCTCTCTCTCTCTAAAGTTGTTTGTTATGTGACCTTGAGGTCATAGATTCAAGGTATAAAAACAGCCTCTCAAAAAAATGTAAAATAAGATTGCATATTATAGACCGTTATAGTCTGCCCCTTCCCTAGACCCCAATAGGCGACAGCTTTGTGCACCCGGACTACCCTTTTATGTAGACAAACATCCACATACAAAAGAACAACTTTGAAACCTGCATGGATACATGTTCACAAGAAAGCAAACATTACAGGTCCACGTGAGTTTTCGATGACTAATACATCCTACATTTTCAAGACCTAACAGAACATTTCATAAATTAATCGTTTCTGCCCAACTTCTGTTTAAACGCCTGCTTGCACTCGTGCACCCAAAACACTTTTGTTAATGCACTTTCTTTCACTTTTTGTTTCGCAAGTAGACGTGTACTAATAACCCTTGTGGTCTACCCTTCTCCAAACTCCGCATACGAGAGCTGCCCTTTAAGTAGCTTAAGATTTTTGGCATCTCCACTAAAACTATGATCCATGCTGTGGATAACTTCACGCCACTAACAACAACAGTCGACGTCGGTTCTAGATAGGGAGTCTCTTTTGATTCTCAGTTGGGCCATGCACGTCAGTCGCAAGCACCCCAATCTTCTTCCCTTGGCTTATAATAATCCAGTCTTTGTTATCATGGATATCCATTTGTTGTCTTCTAAACCTCCAAAACCCTAAAGGGTCTCCTTTTGATCACACATTCCTCCTCCACCCAATGCAGCTTTTGGGTTTCCTTTGGCAGGATCACTTAATTTAGAGGAGAAAGATGAACACATGAAGCCACAGCTGTGATCCCTTGGATTGTTTTTGCCATCTTCCATACACCATTTGATCAATAAAGTTTGCATGATTGAGTTCATGAGATCATCTTTCTGGTCAAAAGCCACACATTCAAAGATATTTGGTCAAAGATTCAAGTATTCATACCCCCATGAAGTGAATCTTTATGTTCAATCACGTAGCCACTCTTGAATGAGCTTTACAGCTTTTTCAACTTTAATCTTACCTTAATCACAACACTAATCACTAAAAAATCGAACACACTTTTCGAAGAAAGCTGATTGCCATTAGAGCGATATATATCAATTAGCTTCTAGTTGTCTATGTTTATCATCAGTCATTTTGGTCAATGCAATGGCTTGATTGGTGCGACCGACCTTGCCAATGGTCACTGGTTGCAAACAGTATGACCGAAAAGAAGGGCACGAAGCAAAAGGCTCGTCGATTTCAATCGTTTCATGTCACTTAATCAGACCTTTCTTTTGTCGTTAATTAATGAGTTGATCATGCTCTCTCTTTCCATCTTTTTTTTTTTTCATTTATTATTATTTTTTAACTTTTTTTTTAGTGAACTACTAGGTAAAATAAGGGGCATGAATGGAGTACTTTTGAAAAGGC
The DNA here is from genome assembly GCA_035236585.1 of Warburgia ugandensis. Classification (NCBI taxonomy): domain Eukaryota; kingdom Viridiplantae; phylum Streptophyta; class Magnoliopsida; order Canellales; family Canellaceae; genus Warburgia; species Warburgia ugandensis. The sequence goes on from CP141126.1 coordinate 102,597,314, forward strand.
CCAAAGGGAGATCACATTTCATATTAGGGCACGGTGACCAATCATGCATTGGACCATTGAATTAAAAGGACGACTGTAATCCTGATATAAGAAGGGGGGTCTCGGTGGAACGGTCAAGTTATTCTTGTGTGACCTTGCAGTCATGGATTTAAGGAGTGCAGACAGCCTCTTGCAAAAATGTAAAGGTTTTGTATTATATTTCTCTGATTCCGTATGGGCGGGAGTTTTGTGCACTGGGACTGACCTTTTTACTATAATCCTGATATTATGTGTGTATACATTGCACACGCCCACCATATATTCTACTTGTAGGATTTCATTAAACTTTTCTCTTCCAATATGCTATTGTTTTAGGTGGTCAATGGGCCACTAAACAGGCTCTTATTCTTGTTGGATTGTCGGGTTTGATAAGCATCCAGGAATGTCAAGATCAACGAGCATGGCAGGTAAAGGGGCAGTCTCGTGCATCAAGAGGCAAATACTAGTGGTAATAGATGTGACTTGATAGATTGTATATGCATTCGAATGTAAAACATCATCTTTATGACGTGCAATAAGAGAGCTTCAAATTGCTAAATTCGTCATTTCATAGAAAGGAAGACACAACGAAAACTTACTGACAGACCGTGAGTAGACCTTTGCCTTATCCCGGCAGGGAATGCTTTACGAAAGAAGAAAGAAACGGTGTTGTGTCGTCTTGGGCTCATTTTGCTCAATTGATTAATCCGTTTTACAAACCTGACGCTAGCAACACTTCGAAGAGGAGCTTTGGCGCGACAGTAGAAGTTGTCATCGTCTTATCTTGAGGTCACGAGTTTAAAGCGTGAAAATAGCCTCTTGCAAAATGCAAGGTAAAGCTGTGTACTTTAGGCCCATGTAGTCTGCCCCTTCCCAGGACTCTGCATAGGCAGGAGCTTCGTGTACCAGGGCTGCCCTTTTACACTAGCAGCACTTCCCAAACTACAGCATGGCAAAAACTAACACTTTAAAATTATTGAAAATTTTAGGGAAGAGAGAATCAAAATGGAGCAATTTAATTAGACTTGTATGGTTTATTAAAATGGGGGTTTCTCATGGGTCTATAGACATAATTAAATATATGTATGAGGGAGTGATAACAAATGTTAAGACCACTAGTGGTGTGACTTGTGATTTTTCTGTCATTGTAGGATTGCACAAAAGATCGGCATTGAGTCTGTACCTTTTCACATTAGTCATGGATGAGTTAACAAAACATCTGCACGAGAAAATTCCTTGGTGCATGCTATTTGCAGATGATATAGTCTTACTTGATAAGACAAAGAAGGGTGTAAACATAAAGGTAGAGTTATGGAAAGAAGCATTACAATCTGAAAGATTTAAAATTAGCCGAACTAAAACAGAATATATGAAATGTAATTTTAGTAAGGAGAGTAGGAGTGAAATACCAGTCAAGATTGATAGCCAAGAAGTCCTTATAAGAGACCACTTTTGGTACTTATGATCAATGACTCATGAAAATGGAGAGATTGAGAGGGAGGTTACCCAAAGAATCCAAACGGGTTGGATCAAATGGAGATGTACATCTAGAGTTTTGTGTAATTGGCGGGTGCCCCTCTATCTAGAAGGAAAATTCTATAAGATAGTCATCAGGGCGGTCATGCTCTATGGATTAGAGTGTTGAGCAATTAAGGAACATCATACTCATAAGATGAGTTTCGTAGAAATGATGATGTTGAGATGAATGAGTGGTAAGACGAGAAAGGATTGAATTAGAAATGAAAATATTAGAAAAAAATTAAGGATAGCACTAATAGGTAACAAGATGAGGGAAATTAGACTTAGATGATTTGAACATGTTCAAAGGAGACCAATAACGGCACCGGTTAGAATGAGTAAGGCAATACAAGTAGAAGGTTCTAAAAGGGCAAGGGAAATACCTAAAAGAACGTGAATAGAAGTGGTGAGGAAAGACTTAAAAACTTTGGAATTAAATGAAGCCATAGTATTTAATAGAGTGAAATAGAAGAACAAGATTCATGTGGCTGACCCCTAATTGGGATAAGGTCTTGATGATGATGATGATGACGATGTATGATTTATTTTTAAAAAAAAAGGAAAAAAAGGCTTAAATGTGTCTAAATACACTTTCTTTAAAGTATTATTTGCCTTCACTTTGTAAATGAGAAATTTCTAATAGGATCAACGACAACCGCTTCTCGAACACTCAAACCATTTTGTAGGCTATTGTTAGCAACTTTCAAAGACCAACTCTCTGGCTTCAATTTAGCAGAATTACACCCGAAAGAAAGACAAGAAAATTTAGAAAACCTTATGTTTAAAATAAGGGTATGAGTCCTTTTGTAAAAATCCAAACCATTTTCTGCACTAGTTATCTCTTCACTAGATGTCCATTCACTAAGTAGTTAATTTCTACCATTTAATGACTTTTCGTTTGATTTAAAAAAAAAAATACAACTCTTAATTTGAAATTCAAATTTAATAAAATAATTTTAAAAGTTAAATATATTCCCTTGATACTAAAATATCTAACAATCGATTCATTTCATAGTCTGATAGTCTACCAAATAAATAGTTTGGATCATTAAGGAAATAGAAATAGACCCACCTGTAGTTGTCCGTCAAACTGCCCATATTCTTCTAAAGGAAGCTGCCAATGCCCATGGTCAATGAACTCACACATGCATTTCTGTTTTAGCGGATGAACACGGTGATAAGTCATCTCAACCGTCGAAACAATGCACGTGCACCTGCTCATCGATCTAGAGTTGTACTTGGCCTTCTTTACAAAAGAAAATACGGCCACTTACTGAGAGGGATAACAGCTGTTCTGGACGGCTCTCTCACTTGTATGAAAGGTCGCCAACAAATAGGGGCAGATGGACCTCACTTTTGGGCCTTGGCCCAAAGGGTTACAACAGGATCTTTACCGTCCAATTAACCCAAAGGGTTACATCAATGGTATGGAGCTTTCATTTGCTAATTCCATGTTAATATTTCGCTACAAAAGGTAAAAATTCCATGTAGACAATCGGTACCCAGTCAGCCATTTGAGGAACCAACAAGCCACGGACAAAACTATCCATGAATAATTTATCCTCTACCCTGCTATTGGCAGCCTAAAAATGGATGGAACTTGCAGATCAAGATAAAATAAACCTGAAACTGTGGCTGTTTTGTTCTTGAATGATTCTATCTGTACTTTGGGGCTGCCAATAACATGGGGATAAGATACTATCTAGATAAGTTTATCCTAGGATTGATATCAAACAGCCCTTACACGGGATCATCTCCATTAAAAAATAAATAAAATAAAAGCTATTGCGTCCAATCAACCGAAAGATGAATAACCTTTTTTTTCAAAATAACTAAAACACCCTGCCCAGGTAGTCCGATATGAATAAAAGACACGTGGCATAATTAAGGCTGACTGTTCTAGGGAAACTATGGGGAGGGGCGTCTTGGAATCATGTTCATTTCTTAGTGCCAAAGATGTGAATCATCATAAAAGAAAAGAAGTAATCTTTGTTACTTTTAAGGTTCTTAAGCAATAAGGTTTAGTGGAATACACGTACTCACTTTCTCTTTCACCTAAGTAAGCCCTGAAAGAGCAGCCCCCCAGTGCACGAAGCTCTCACGTATGCAAGGTCTAGAGAAGGGGCAGACTATAAGGGTTAATAATATGCAACCTTACATTATATTTTGTAAGAAGCTATTTTCATGCCTTAAACCCGTGACCTCAGGGCTCAACCTTCTCCTAAGTAAGCCTCACTGAACGAAGCTCGCGTGTATGCGGAGTTTAGGAAAGGAATGGGCTACAAAGGTCAATAGTATACAGGCTTAACTTGCATTTTGTAAGAGGTTGTTTCACTCCTTGAACCAGCGACTTTGCATTTTGTAAGAGGTTGTTTCATGCCTTGAGCCAGTAACCTCAAAGGTCACACGACGACAACTCTACTTTTGCACCAAGGGTCCCCTACGGAGATAAAAACTTATATATTGATGGATATATGTTATTCGATTGTCATTCTCATTTTTTCTGCTTTGCTTTCATTATCTCAGCTCATAAAAGGCTAGCCTACTTGGTTATTGGGTGCTAGATTACTGTTTACACAATTTGCATTGATAATATGTAATTGGGTGCAATCCAAATTGACCACTGAGCAATGACTTAATGATTCTGGCCATAGCCTCTATTAAGTGATGCAACAACGTCTAAAGGGTCCCATCTTGAACGGACCAATCCTGACCATTCAATCAATATTTACAAATGAGTGGTTTGAAAGTAGCATAGACGATTCTGAAGGTTCATTGGCGGGCCAGTTATCACCCACCAGTGCAATTACGTAGTTAGTAGAGATCCGAGACGTAGCCACAATTATAATTGTGGATGGCATCGTCCAAAGTCTAGTGTAGGGATAATCATGAATTTTCAAGATTTTTCTGGTGATTGTCAACTAAGGCAATTATAAGAAGACCAGCATAGATTAGCAACTAATCAGGATATTTTTCTGTGGCCAGGGGAACGCCTTATAAAATAAATAAATTATATTTTAAAAAAAGCTATAAATAATTCCATTGTTTCAGATTTTAGATGTTTTATAAATTAAAAAGCATGTGATTTAGATGATTCTAGCGTATTATGAAGTGTTCTTAGAAATAGATAGTTTAGAAACTTTATAAACAATATACAATTTCTTAAAATCTAGAATGTCATTTGCCAAGGAACCAATCTTGTCAAGGTGGGCTTCGAGGAGGATTATCAAGGGGGCAACCAGAGTCCCAGTTGTGCATGTGTTTATCTAACTCTGCAACAACTTCTTTCCCCTCCTAGAAATTTATTATTAGCTTTTGTGTTTGTCTTATTTTCTCTATGAAGAATGCTTTTCTCTGGGTTATAGATAATACTATCTCATTTTCTCACAAGGTTTGTTTACAAGTAGGGGTGGCAAAATATGACACGACTCGAACCCGACACAAATTTAGCGGTGACCAGAAAATGACACGCCAAAAATCATGTCGTGTTTGGGTCAATCAATGTTGACCTATTGTGTTGACTTGTTTGACACGCGACCTATTAATTCGTTGTGTTGACCCATCTGACCTGCAACCTGTTAACCAATTGGGTTGAAAATATGTTACGGTTTTTCAAAAACAGTTTTATATTATAATAGTAATATAGGACGATTTACCCGTCCTATATTTTTATGATTTTAAAAAACCATCAATATATAGGATGGTTATTGTAAAAACCATCCTATATTACTAATATAGGACAGTTTTTCAATATTGCCAGTCCTATATTTTTATGGTTTTTAAAAAACCATCAATATACAGGACGGTTTTTAAAAAACCGTTCAAAAACCGTCCTATATTTCAATATAGGATGGGGTTTCAAAAACCGTCCTATATTTCAATATAGGATGGGGTTTCAAAAACCATCATATATTTTTATAGTTTTTGAAAAATTAATCGCCTATATTCTTATACGAAAAACCATCATATATTAGTTATTTTACATTCATTTAATCGTGTTACACGAGTCGTGTCATGTTGACTCGTTTAATAATCGTGTCGTGTTCGAGTCACAGGTTCTTGACATAATTATTAAGAGGGTCGTGTTCGTGTCGACCCATATACTATAATATGTCAGTCTTGACACAACACGAACACGACCAGCCAACCTGAATTGCTAGGCCTATTTACAAGTTTACTAAAAGATGGTCTACAATTAGAGTAAAATCATCAACAAGGGAACACAAAGAAAAGCACTCCTTTCTTCTATTTTGGACTATTTTGGATCCAATGGGCATGAATAGTGTAGATCACCCCTAATGAAACCCTCTATGTATATCCCTTAGCGATCCAACCCTAATGTTTACCTTCTTCTATTCTGGACTATTTTTTTGATCCTCTTGAAAGATGTGATCTATTCATCTTGTTTGGGATCCTGTAGATGGGTTAGACAGCAACAATCAAGACCTGACCCTCCTACTTAGGCCCTGGTTTTGAAAGATCTGGCCATTTCGTCTTGTTTGTCATTCTGTAGATCGACTAGGCATCTAAATTCATGACCATTGAATGATTACAGCCATGTTGTTTTTGAGCTTTTAAAGCATAGTCATTGAATATTTAAATTGAAGAGACTAATTGCTAGAAGCATCCAATGGGCATGAGTTTTTGCTGTTAGCATAGTAGGAGAAGTCAAATGAAATGACTAAGTCAGATAATCCAAAGCAGAATAATTGATATCAATTATCAAAGAATTAGCAAATGTAAGATCTAAACCATTCATTTGATGGGCCTAATAATGTTGGCCACAGAATTAGTCCAACCCAATAGGCCAATCATGAGCACACAGATAAAAATTGTTTAGACAATAGGCAAAACAGCCCTGAATCATGAGTTGTTTGGTCTTAAACAATGTTATACATCGCTCCCTTGTGGTTGAGCAGACCCTGGGCTCATTATGGTGTGGAGTGGGAGCGTTGGTTGCTCCGCATGCTTGCAAGCCTTTTGTTTTGATCAATATGCACAAGGCTTTTAAAGTTGGTAAAAAATGCAAATAGAAGTCGCTTAAAAAACAATTTCTATCCAGCCGACTTTCAAAAGTGCCAAGCTTTTGAAGTTCTTTGAGACTAAACAACTTTAAAAGTTCATTCTTGTATAAAATACCCTCTTCACACCAACTAAAAAGTTATTTAAGAATAAACGACTTCAAAAGTCAATTATTTTAAAAGTTGTTTAGAAAATATTTTACAAGTCATTTAGAAATAAATGAAATGACTTTAAAAGTACATTCCCCGCGAAAAAATTACCTCATCCCACCAGAGTAAAGAAGTCGTTTTTGTTTAAACGACTTCTTGAGTGTTTACTTTTAAAATTATTTTTCTAAACGGCTTTATAAAGTTCTTTAAACCGACTTTAAAAGCCTTCTGTGTAGTGGTGAATAGGTTATTCAGTGACTACCTCGTTCTTATACCCCTGTAATCCTTTTCATGCTCTATAAAATCCTCACCTGTCATTCATAAACAACAAATAAATAATGTTATATCCACGATCTGCAAGTTCTTGATGTCTGTTCAAAGGTCATTTATCTAAGTGGGAAGGTTTACAGACCGCTTTATTGGGTTCTGCCGGATTATTTGAGTCCACATTAAACGTGATCGTTTCTAGCTCGGAATTGGCACCGGAAGTGCTCAAAGACAAGGATCAACAGTTGGCTGATTAGCTGCGAAACTCAGTAGGGATGGGAAGGATCTTATGTGGGCCGATTATGGGCTTCGCTATGTAAACGTTGGGAACATTTGCACCTTGGAATTTTTCTCTCCTGACTGACTTGTGGGGCTCTAAGAGAAGATGAAGTAACGGCTATGGTTGAATCCATCTTCAGAGGTTGCATTGCGATTCACAGTCCAAAATTGCTGTTGGGATCCAGATGTAGCCTTCACAGAAGATCTGCCTCATTGGATGATCGTAACCACTAACTTTTTGTAGTAAAAGAACAGTAACTCATAAAGTTTGCACTAAGATTTTGACCAATCAAAGAGTTGGTATCATCCAATAAGGAATCGGTTATCTAACATATGATCTAGAAGATGGATGGTTTAGATCATGCTTCCTTATAAGGCCACCACCAATGTCAAGATAGGCGGCTTGTGCTTGTAAATTTGTGGGCCACAGCCTTGATCCTGTCATCCGGAAAGATTCACCAGGAGAGACAAACATGGTCAATACTTTGTTAAGCAAATGACTCGGAGTTATCAAGGCCTTGAAAGATTCCTTGATCAAGCTAGCATGGGAGATCCGTATGGAGTGTCGGCACTTGCTCTTTCAATTCAGAAGCTGGAAGGTCCTTTGTACATATCATGAAGGGAATAGATTTACCGATATGCTAGCGTGGAAGGCAGAAAACGATAGCAGTGTAATATGGTATAGGAACTATCCTTTATGGCCATGTCAAATTTTTTATCAAAATGCCAACAAATGTCTAGCACAATTGTTTGTAGATAACTCTGCATCTCCCTTGAAGTATGTTCACTTGTAGGTTCGAGTTGCCACTCTCTTTATTGGCCGAGTTTTAGACTTAGAACTGAGTGTGCGAGTTGTGTGACTGACTTTGGTTTTAAATATAGTTCTTATCTTCTCATGCATGATGAATTTATATTTTGTAGATCTAAGCTGTTCATCATATTTAGAATAGCCTAGATAGGCTATAGACTAAATTTCATGCATATTGGATTCCTTTAGCCTATGTTTATTTGGAAAAATAAATAAATAAAAATATTTAGTGATCATCCATTTATATTTATTTTCTCAAAAACTCAAAAGAATTAGTTAGGATCATCCATATACATTGATTTTTAGTATGTTAATTATTTTTGCTAAAATAAATAAGACAAGCCACTTAGATCGACAATAAAGTTTTACCATGCAAGAAAAAGAAGGGCATGAACTTCTTCCCACACCCTGAGCATCTAGCCGTCTGTGCATACTAGGACAAAATTCTTATATAGTATATATAGAGCAGATTTTGTCTTAGTTTTGCTTAGTATTTGTTTTGTGGAGGTCAAAGTAAAGTATATATTCTTGTTAAAATTTGTTTATATCTTCAATCTTTTAAACCATCATCTCGAAGTAAAATATTGTATTATAAACATCAATTAATGTAACTCCTTGAATTAGTACTAACTTTACTTTATCTTCTCTTATATTTTCTCACAATTTTTGTTTTATCTCTCTCTTCCTACTTTAGCACATAAAAATCTGCTATTATAATTTTATTTACACTAATTTTATATTTTTACCTGCCCATTTTTCTTTTATCACTTGTACTCTTGCTTAGTTTTGTAAAAGGATAGTCAAAAGAGAGTAGAAGAGAATCGTCTCGCTTAGCATTGAAGAAAATAGTCGAGAGAGACAAGTTCGGGCCCAAATATTTTCCATGGGTCTATTGGATGAACTAGATGATTTGTAAGAACCTTAATTTTTAAATTCTATTTTAAATGATTATAAATTACTTTTAATAAATGCAAATTGAAAAATGTTCATGTTTAGGTTACACATAAATTTACCTTTAAAAAAGACATCTAATTCAATCTCAAAACCTCAAATTTTGAATTGTACTAAGAAAAACCATTCTAACAATACAAAGAATGCAAAAATCAAAGTTACGATGGAAAAGTTATAACTTAATGAATCCAAAGGGTATTTTGGTAAAAAAAAATACTAAAAGGGGAGGGGTCGAATTGATATTAGCACCCCTCCCCACTTAAGCAAAACGGAACAAAACGTGCAGTTTGTTCCTCCCAGGTCCTGTTGTCTAAGGAGAAAAAAAGGTAGGCAACAAGGAGAAAGAAGAAGAAGAAAATGAAGAAGGGGAGAGAAACACAGAGAGAGGGAGAGAGAGAGACTGTGTCGTAGAAGCCCTTCATGTTGGAGAGGAAGAAAAAAATCGGGGTTACAACATTCATGGAGTTGGAGCTCGCCAAAGATGATGACAACTTGGATCATTAACCGGTCATCTTCAACGGTGCATCCAAAAGAACAAAAACCCCTTGGAGATTTCATGATCGTAGCATTTTCACTAGGGTTTTGGGAGAGATTGACAATACCCAACGATTGTGGACCGTCTAACGTTGAAAATCACCTCCTCTAACAAAGTTAGCAATCAGGAAATTTCAAACCAGGTATGTAACAGCTCAGGTTCGACAGTAACAATACTGTCTGCTATGGACGCAACCCACACGGCTTTATTCTTCCCCAGTTGTCTAGGAAAAACGTGTTGTTACCGTTAGAGTTCTTCGAACCCTTATCAGTAGCTCAGTCACTTTTCCCCTAGCGATGTGGGACTAACTCTTAGTCCATCCTCGCTTTCATCCCCTCAAACCAACTTGGTCTGTTGCCTCATACCATCTTGGGGCCTCCCCCTCAAGCCATCTTGGCTCACCCTCAAGCCATCTTGGTAGATGGCAATGGGTTCACCTCTCCCCCTTAGGGCACATGCGTCTGCGCGTGCGATTAGCCACCCACCATCGGGTCAGGCGTTGGCTTTGATACTATTGTAACAGCCGAGGACCAGTAAGATATTGTCCGCTCTGGCACAGAGTGCCTCACGGTTTTTAAAACGCGTCTTGGTTCAGGAACAACACTTTCTGGGATCGGAACAAATCCTTGAGGGCGACCAAGATGCCTTGAGGGTTAACCAAGATAGCTTGAGGGGGAGGTCCCAAGATAGTTTGAGGAACTCAAGATAGGCTGAGGGATCCAAAGAGGACAATATTGTATCCGCTGCATCACTCTGATCACGGAACAAGGCGTTTTCCATAGGCAACTGGGGAAGAACAAAGCCATGCAGGCTGTGCGCTAAAGCGGACAATATTTTTACTGTCGAACCCGGGTTGTTACAAGCTAACCGCACGCACGGACGCGTGTCCCCAAAGGGGGAGAGGTGAACCTGTTGCCGTCTACCAAGATAGCTTGCGGGTGAGCCAAGATGGCTTGAGGGTGAGGGCAACAGACCAAGATGGTTTGAGGGGATAAAGGCGAGGATAAACTGAGAGTTAGTCCCACATCGTTAGGGGAAAAGTGAGCTATTGATAAGGGTTTGGAGATTTCTAGCGGTAACAACGCGTCTTGGCTCAGGAACAACGCGTCCTGGGACCAGGAACAAATCCTTGAGGGCGGCCAAGATGCCTTGAGGGTTTACCAAAATGGCTTGAGGGGGAGGCCCTAAGATAGTTTGAGAGAGCCAAGATAGGTTGAGGGACCTAAAGAGAATAATATTATTACTGTCAAACCAGGCTGTTACAGGATAAGATCTATTAAACCCAACTCATGGAAAATGCAGTTCTTGGAACTACACATAGAGCAATCGGGAATAGATTATATGCACATAATCACTAGTAAAATAGTTACTTCATTTTCCTTTCATGTGTACCCATTTGTCCCATGATTTTTATATTATGGTAAAAATATATATTTTAAGCATCTCTTATCTGGAAAAAAAAGAGGAAAAGAAAATGCAAAAGTATTTAACATTTAGGAGGAATGCTAAATGGACGCCCCTAACTGCGTGGCCCCACTGTTATATGATCCCATGATTTCATCTGATTGCTTGGGCAGATATCTTTTAATCAAGAGATTCTTGATGATCGGACAATTCTGACATCCTAAAAGCTTTGGCTTGAAGTTGAATTTTGTACCGTTCTCTATTCATAACCCTCCGTTTTCCGTGATCAGATGTAATTTCTCACATCTTACAATCATCCTGTCCACACCTTTTTTGAACTACACTAGACATCATAAACGAGAGCAATCCGATGGACGGATGTGATCATCCAAAAGTGGGCCCTTCAAAACTGGGACACTTTCGTTCCAATTTCTCAAGGTAGAAGCAGCTCCACGCCACTTCCCTGGAAACAAATCAAAATGAGAACTCCCGCCTCTTCCATACCATGCTCATAAAACTTCTTTCAGCGTCAAAAGCTCGACCCAAATGGGCCAAATCCCCTCACTACTCATCCGCCTACATCCGAAGTCCATACTCCACGACACCACAGAACACATCCAACCTTGCTTCTTACTATTTCTCTCTCCTGCACTCCTCCCCAAGCCACAAATATCTTCGACTTCTGCACGCCAGATTGCTGCGAAATGGCCTCTACAGCAATGTCATTATCAGTTCTAAGCTCATTCTCATGTACTCCAAGCACAAGAAACTCCTCCCAGATTCCTACTCCGTATTCGTCCATATGCCTGAAAGAAACATCTACTCTTGGAATATCATGATCGGCGAGTTCTCACGGGCAGGTCTCGGGGGAAGATCGATGAATCTGTTTCATGAAATGCGAGTGTCTGACATGGGTCCGGATGTTTTCACTCTTCCTCTGATTTTGAGAGCATGTGCTAGTCTGGGAGATTCAAGCCGAGGTGGTTTGGTACATGGGTTATGTGTGAAGGTTGGAGTGGAGAAGAATGTGTTTGTGGCTTCTGCAATCGTGTTTTTGTATGTGAGATTGACAAAGATTTACGATGCGAGGAAAGTGTTTGATGGAATGGGTGAGAGAGATGCTGTTCTCTGGACTGTTATGTTGGGTGGGTATGCCCAAAATGGGGAGCCTTTGTTAGCTCTGGAAGTGTTTAAGGATATGGTTGGTGAAGGAATTGAGCTTGATGGGGTTGTTATGGTGAGCTTATTATTGGCTTGTAGCCAGTTAGGGTGGTCGAGGCATGGAAAGAGTGTGCACGGATGGAGTGTTAGGAGGTGTTTTGGGTTGGGATTGAGTTTGGGAAATGCTCTTGTGGATATGTATGTGAAATGTGGATTGTTTGATTTTGCTAGGAGTGTGTTTGGTAGGATGCCTGAGAGAGACGTCATTTCTTGGAGTTCAATGATATTGGGGCACGGATTGAATGGTCGGGTGGGTGTTGCTTTAGAGATGTTTGAGAAGATGCTTTCGGACGGAGTTGAGCCGAATTCGGTGACATTTCTTGGGGTTTTGTCGGCATGCAGCCATGCTGGGATGGTGGAAGATGCATGGGTATTTTTTAATATGATGAAGGAGTACAATGTCGTGCCTGAGTTGAAGCATTATGCTTGTATGGTAGATGTTTTGGGAAGGGCAGGGCGCTTGGTTGAGGCGGAGACATTTATTGGAGATATGCCGATGGAGCCTGATGGGGCTGTTTGGGGTGCTCTGTTGAGCGCTTGTCGAGTTCATGGAAATGTTGAGGTGGGGGAAAGGACTGCAAAAAAGTTGTTGGGGTTGGAACCGGAGAGGAGTGGTTATTATGTGCTTTTAGCCAATTTATACGCTGCCGCCGGTAGGTTTGATGATGCGGAGAAGGTGAGGGAGTCCATGAAGCAAAGGAATGTTGGGAAGGTGCCTGGGCACAGCTCAATTGCATTAGATGGTTATTTATCTCTATCACAAAGGATTGAAGTGTTGATTGGCTCTGAAATTGGCTGAAATGGTGGAATCACCAGCGTTTTCTTGTGAAATTTGAACGACGACAAAGCAAGTCTTTCTGATGGCTGTTAACATTGGTCTCCGAGGGATGCTTGTTCAGTCCATAAACCAAGTCAAGATGAGATGGAAATGGAAGAAATTGGAGGCTCTCTCTGGTCCGAGTGTTGGTTGCAAGAGGATGCCACTTAATTTGTGGTTTCTGCATTTCCTCTATTTTGTAATCCTCAAATACTCAAATTTCCCCATGGTCATCCATTTGTAAAGAAGCTAAGCTAATGATTGGGAAAAGAATGCGGTCATCACAAGGTTACAGGTTGTGTGAGCACCTAAACCTTCTAATACTGCCAGCTCTGTGTGTTTGTTGGAAGAGTAGGTAGCTCTCCTACAAAACGATGGAATTTAAGTATAAATTGATTGGTTTTCACTGTCGACATCTCCCACCTAGCATCAACTCTGAATGTATAGACCAGCAACTATTTAGTGGAGCACGGGAGCTGCTGGTGGGGTTAGAGTCACCGTTGCCCAAGAACATAAGTCTCTAGTTTGTTATCCATTTAATTTGGTGATTTGTTGTTAAGATACAATAAAGAAAATCTCCATCTGGCATGGTTTTTGGTGTTTCAATTGAACTTTTTAGAACTTGATTCATGTCCTATACGATCAACTTGGGTTTCCTATGTTTCCTCTTTCTTTTTTGTTATCCCCTCCCCCACTCTCCCATTTGGATTTTCATTGTCCTTTTCAGATATGTTATGATCCTGAGATTATATCCAATTTATATCAAAATCCATATTTTTAAATATTGTCCATATCTTTTTGTTGACAGATGCAATCTTCTTATAATTACTTTACTAATCTTTTGATAATTTTCAGTGGAAGTCTTTAGGTTGGAGAAAATGGGCTTATTTCTCTTTCTTCTTTTGAGCACCCAAACCTTAACTGTTAGCTGTCTCTCTACTGGAGAAATTTTTGTATTTCTTGGGATTATTATGTTTAGGACTCGAAGAAACAACGGAAGACGAGTATTGATTCAAGGAAAGCAGCAATACAGTAGAAAGTGATTGCATTGGTGAACTAGCGGTCTCCTCATCAACATTCTCTCTCTCTTGCCAATGAGTGATGCAATAAAGATGAGCATGTCTCTATCGAGGTTCCAAGATCAACAAACTCTGGCTCAGGTTTGGATACCAAAAAGGCTTTGCTGCCGATGTGGAAAGAGTAATTCGTCTTACTATAGCTAAGCAAATTCAAGAACTTGATGTTTACTTCTCTAGAGGTGTTTCTAGAACTGCATAGAAGCTTCCTACTGTGCCCCTTGACTGTGGATTGACAAAGTGCTGAAACTAAGGGATTTGGACATGGGATCCAGGGGTTTCAATTGTTTTGGATAATTGAAAACCTTATCTCTATCTTTTTTATGGTTTAAAGAAAACCTCTTGCAGGAACTTTATGATGGCTGTCCAGTGCTTGAAGGTTTGTTCAAGTCATAATGTGCAAGTGACGTCACTTGCTGTATTTCACGTCCAACTCTGCAACTTAAGCACTTGATATGGAGTTTGGCATTTTTTTTCTGTCTGTATTTGAGATTAATGCGCTGTATCTTGAGGAGCTGAATAATTTTCAATTTACTTCCAAACCTGAATATGCTTTTAAGCATCTTTTATCTCTTGCTTATGCTTCCATTGATCTTAGCTCTAAGTCGGTTCATTCTTATGATATCTTGGGTCCAATTCTCGAACAACTTCGCAGGTCAAAGTTCTTGAATTGTCAAGTTGGTGTATTCTGGTACGCTTCACTCCAGCAAGGACAGAAATTTGATCTCAATATTTTGCATGTGCATTCAGTTGTAAATGAAAATTGTTATTAGGATGCTATTGTACTAGGGAAGTAACTTTTCAATTTTCTTCATGCTTGTCATATTTGTTCTAGGATGCAGAATATTGCAACTGTAATGTAATGACTGTAGATACCTTTTGATTGTTATTATTAGAATTGGTTGTCATGTCAGCAGATTCGTGTATACCTTGTTACAAGATTGACATTCTGGCTCTGTGAAGCATAAAGATGATATTCATTCTTACATTCAAGTCCACATTTTATTAGTTAAGAGTTAGGATCAGGTCCACACATGCTTGGGCTAATTGGAACTCTTCTTTCTGAATAATGATTGGGGACAGGATTAATGATGAAACTGCAGTTTTTCTTTCAGGAGTAGAATTCTCAAGGCTGTAACAATATGATAAGGGTTCAAACATCATCCTTAGTTATTATCAAACGTTATGAATAATAACTGTTTTTGATATCTTAGCAAATGTATTTGCTTACTATTTTTTTGTGGGTATTACTTCTGGTGTTCATTACTGATTTATTTCTCTTACTAGTTGTTAGGAAAAGATATATCTGCTTTTAGTAGTCATAAAGAAACTGGAGCATCTTTTAATTCCTTAGGAATGGAGAAACTGGCTACTATTACAAAAGCACTCCCCCCCTCTTCCCCTTTTTTCTGAGATTTTTGTTGCTTTCCATAATCTGATTTTTTTTCATGTTTTCCCTCCAGACCATCTTTGTGTGTGTGTGTGTGTGTGTGAGAGAGAGAGAGAGAGAGAGAGAGGAGCAAGGCTTGTTATATGGAATATGACCCAGGTAGCTATCATGTATCAGTTTGGCAAGATTTTTAATGGTACTTTCCAAGCAAAGTGATTGGAAATTTGGAATGCTTTTGCGCCTTGGATTTCCTCTGTATGAAATTATTTATTGGCTTTGTATGTGTTTTTGGATATTTTACTTGACACTCAAAGGGCATATTTTCTTTATCATAAATCTTTAATAAGTATCTGAATACATGTCTTAGTGAGATTTCTGATCTCGTATAGGGCGAGGAGAAGTTATCCTTGTCTCATGATATGTGCTGAGAAATCCTTTTGTTTTGTTTTGTGTGTGTGTGTGTGTGTCATGGTGAGATTTCCAATCTCATATAGTGTGGTTTGCCCTTTCCCCGGACCCCGTATAGGCGGGAGCTTTGTGCACCGGGGCTGCCCTTGTAAAGTGTGAGAAGCAATAAGAATCCTATCTCACGATACGTGATGAGAAGTCCTTAGGGCCTGTTTGGTTGTCAGGAATTAGGTGAAAATTGATTTCTACTGAAAAAAGGAATTCTTCATGGAAAGTGATATACGCCTTGCAAAGATCTTTGATGGCGTAAAATGTTTTGGATCTTTGGCGCCATTCAATTTCAAAAGTAAAACAGTTTCCGTAGAAAGTTCCTTTTTAAGTGGAAATCAATTTCCATTCATTTCCTGCCAACCAAACAGGCACTTGATCTTTATGAAGTGTATATGGTACTCAATATCTTGTCCTAGAACTCTTCATCTTAAATTCGTTTCATGTTATTTGCAGGTACTGTCTTCATGGAAATTGTCAAATCTGGCAGCTCTCCTCTTTGAGTCAAAGTGTCTTATATTGGAGACAGGATTCAGAAGTGTGAGGTCCCAGGGATTGTCAAAGCAGTGGAGAATTCACCTCGTCTGGAAACTCATTATAAAAAGAATTCGACCAGTTAATGTCCATAATTTAAGCACCCATTTTTCTTTTCATTTGTTTCTGTTTTGCTACTGTGTGAAGCTTCCTAGCATCTGTTTGAACTTCACAAGTAGTAAACGGTGATACAGTTGAAATTCAGTTTGGCAAAATATTTATGGCGAAATACCCTTTTGATGAAGGGAAGCCTTGGTGCAACGGTAAAAGTTGTTGTCATGTGACCTTGAGGTCTGAGTTCAAGGCGGGGAAATAGCCTCTTGAAAAATGCGAGGTAAGGCTGTGTACTATAGCTCATTGTAGTACACCCCTTCCCTAGACCCTGCATAGGCAGGAGCTTTGTACACCAGAGCTGCTCTTTGCGCCTTTGATGAAAAAGAATACTGCAAGGGGTGCGTGATTACTTGTCTGAAGCATCATTTCAACACCGTCAAGGTTAGTGGGGTGTCATTGGACTGGAGAAAATGATCAAGTTGATCCTTTGAAGTTCCTGTTAGATGTTTTGCTGAATAATGCATGTCATGGAGAAAAGCAGCTCTGCCTCATCTCCCCTGTCCATACATACTAATCCAGCCATCTGATCTGAGAATAAGCTCGTTATTTATGCATCAATTTGATAGGTCTTTTGTTCGAATGGAAAGAGCTGTTATATGCTTTTTCTTAGTGTCGCCTTTAAACAAAAATTTGAATCTATGAATTGTTATTCATTTGATTTGGTGAATGCCTTGTTAAAGGACCATAGAGAAATCTCCATGTCATGGTTTTTATTGTTCTATTTGTACTTGTTTACAACCTAACTAGAGTTTTAATGACATACTTATTGTGTGGAGCCTGATTGGCTTGATCCTATCGTGCCCGTATCTAAATATATTGTGCCTATGAACAGAGGTTCAAAAAATAAAAAGATGTACAATTTTCTATTTTGTATATGGGGGGCGATTGTATCTTTTGCATATATGTATGTATATATTTATGCATGTATGTTAGCTGCTTACCATAGATCTTTGTGGCCCACCCTTGCCCTGGACTTTGCATAGGCGGGAGCTTTGTACAATGGGGCTGCCCCATCATGTATTCGCATGACGCATGATGCAAGATTTTATATGGTGAAGAGCGGTTGTTTTTGGGCCATGGAAACAGTGAAAGTAGTGTGAAGCCAATGTATGTGTTTCTTATTTTTCATCTTCATAATAATATTTACATGGGCCTTTATTTTTACATGTGGAGGCCAGAAGTTTGGTCATCTGAGTTGCTCATTTGTGCTTAGCATCTTAAATATGTCATTTTGCCTGAGATCCTCAATTGATCTTAGCCATTGCAATTCTGAAGTAAGAGAATAGTCATTATATAAAGTTTGCCACTGCTCACCCGGCTTACGAATTGCGTTTTTTACTACATTCCGATGCAGTGCAATGTGTTGATAAAAAGGGCAGTCCCGGTGCACGAAGCTCTTGCCTATGTGGGGTCCAGAAGCGGGGTGGACCACAAGAGTCTATAGTAGGCAGTCTTACTTTGTATTTTGCAAGTGGCTGACTCCACGCCTTGAACCCGTGACCTCAAGGTGACATGACAACAACTTTTACTTTTGCGCCAGTGCAATGTGTCGATATGCATCCTAATTCATCCCTTGAGAACCATTGCCGACGATCCAACCATCGATTTGATTAAAGGACTTGTAAATCATTAGCAGGGCCCATTATTTCCAATGATCCAAACCGTCAATTTACCACCAAGTTTCAAACCCACCTACATGTTCTAGGCCTTTGATTCTTGACAGCAGAATCACACCATATATCTCGTCAAGTTCGAGCGCCTATGGTAAGTAACCATCGTTAAAGTGGTGGGTCCCACCATATAACCCTTCATGACAAGGGTATTTCCGTGATTTCATAAAAATTTATGGCTTCTTCTCAACTGACCTAAACAAATCAATTCAAACACCCTGCTGCGAGTAACTTCACTGGAAAATCGCACAGCTCCTCCATGTGAATCCATGGCGACTTCACCCGAAAACCCCGAAGAAGAAACTTCCGACGTCAAAACCCTAATCTATGCATACTCAAACCGCTTCTGGAGCAGATTTTTTAGCTTGGTTCCCTCTTCGTATACGAATTTCTTCACTAGAATTTCAAATCTCTACCTGCGCGGCTCTCTCACCAGATCCAGCAAACGAAAATCGGGATTACCTCTTCCATTAAATTCCAATTCTCTCGAGGCTTCTCTGTAAGTTCCTTGCTCATATTTCTAGACTGTAGCTTACTTGTCTTCAGGAAGTTAATTTATTGATATCTCAAATTTGCAGCATTTTGACGGATCGGTCGAAAGTTTTTGATACACTAGAGGATATTTTGGAGCACATATTGTCAAATTTGCATGATATCCAGAAGAGTTTGCGTTTCTGGCAGTCACGAGCAGAGGTTCTTGTTACTTTTGTTCAATTATGATAGTTTATTGTGCTAGTAATTGTTGATGATTTTTCTTTACATTTTTGAGAATTCTATGCTATATTTTTGGTCAAATTTTGTTTTTCTGCAAATTTATTAATGTTGTGGTTGCCTCATAATTCTGAAATTGAAAATGGAACCATAATCGAAAACGAAATTTCTGTTTTTGGTTCCAATGGAGACTGGGACTGAAACAAGATTGCCAACTTTGGTTGGGTTATTTGTATGAAATACAATAAAAATTGCTTAATTGGGGATTTCTGGAAGTTGATGAGGTACATTGTGTTGCATTGTTCAGGGAGAAGACGCTCAGAAGATCTACTTTATGATTTTCGAAAGAGGACCTAGGGCTTTTGTCAGGGAAACGGTTGAGTTGATACGTGGATGTATATCAGATGGCACTCCAATGCAACGGCTTTTCCATTCTGCATCGGCTATGATATCTGATAGAATTGCTGTATTAAGTAAATTGCAGCATTGTCTGGCTGTTTTTCTCGCACAGGTTTGGTTTATCTAGTCTTACATTAACGTGTTTGTTTTGTATCTGTTAGAATTCTGCTTCTTAATTTGGATTGAGCATTACTTCTCTTTCCCACATCCTCTGAATGTGCATTGATTCTTGTGTAGTCCATGTTTTTTCTTTTGCTTGGTGTTTAGTCTGTTTATTGCTCTAATCGTAAGAATTGTTTTCCGGAGTCTCTCTTTGTTTGTATTTCCACAGTTCACTTATTCTTCCTTTTATCTGTGTTCATCCCTTCTAAGTAAGCCATGTTTTTTGTGAAGTCTTTTTGATACTATTTTGATTTTGATTTCAATATTTGATGATGATTTCTTTGGTAATGTTTTCATTTGCCTTTTAATACTTATTTCTAAGTTCAACATGAAGAAAAATTCGCTTCCTTCTTTGGATCACACATGGTGAATTTTAGTCTCCATTATGAGTGTTGTTTTGTCCATGACAAATAGCAGAGGGATTCTGATCCTCTCACTTCCTCCCACAGCCATACTACTCTCTACTACATATAGGCTGACTGGTGACATGTTATTTTTCACTGGTTTATTCTTGTTTGTGTTATTTGGTATACTTTCCTTTCGTCTTGTAGTCCTCACAGAATTTGATAGGATTGGGCTGCTAGAATCTCCTTTACGATGCAAGATGTTTATAACATGAGTATCTATGTTGGGACCAACTAGTGGTCTGGGTTCTTCACTAACAAACATGTCCCTGGATAGAAATCTTAGTAGCATCTAGTATTTGAACATATGTACTCTTATGTGTGTTTGTCTGTAATTTATTTACCTGCTTAAACTTGTTTTCTGGTTTTGTTTAGGTCTACATGGAGGTGGACAAATTTGGGGAATTGTTGATCAAGGACCCTGACAAGTCACTGCCCTCTTTATTGGTTTCCATCAACAGCTTATTTTCAACTTTGGAAGCATCAATTGGTCACCCATATGAAATTTATCAGGTTTCTAGTGTGTTCTTGCAAGGTTTCATATTGTTTCTGTGGTTTTAAACTTGGTTGCATAATTCATTGTGGATCTGCTTGTTCATTGTTCTGTCTCCTTTTTTTATGAGTCTCTGATGCTCTGTAGTGCAATGATCTTGCAGAGTAATTATGCCATACATGTGGATCAAACCAATTCATTTTCCCTTCATTTTGAGAAACTTCCGGAGATTAATCCTGATAGGTCGCAGTGGACAGACTGTGAAATAAGAGATGCTATTAATTTGATTTACCAAAATCTCCACAGGCTGGATTCTTTCTTGTCCCTCCTTGTGAGTAAAGTTCTCTTCCAGATTGTGAAGTTTGTTTTTCTTATTCAGATGCAGCAAGTTTAGTATAGTCTCAATTTTATGTTCTAATTTACTTTTCATACTATATTTGGGCATGGCACCACATGTCTAAGATGCCACCTAGAAGATTAACAGTTTGGATCACCAGCTATGTGAGCCAACATCTGTGAATCTGTTTCACGATTTACACTCTAAAGACCACATTACTACTCCATGTAGCAGCTCTGCAAGTGATACACTTTAACAGGCTTCCCTGTTACAAATCATGGATAGCTTGTCACATGGAATTGATGTAATATCTTGCCACTGTCATTAGGAAGATATTTGCAATTCACTTGAAGAGGCAATCAAATATCTATTTTTTAAATTCTGAAAAAATGATGATTAGTTAGATTCTGTTAAAGCATGAAACATGGGATGAAATCCACTTATGTAACACAACATAATTTGGAGTGGGCGAATGTAGAGGCAAACCAAGTTCCACAATCTTATCTCTACAGTTACGACAACCATATACCAGTATTTTCCTCTGTGTGGGACCTTGCCAATCCTCTTTACCTTGCTAATAATGCAAGGTGACCTGGGATAGACCACTTCATTTCTAGATCTCCACCTAAGGCGTCAGTAGCTGCTAGGCTGGTGGTCCCAAAAGAAGTTTTAGAATTGTGAACATCACATCTCTTTCAGTCCTTAGATTTTTATCTCTTCCTTCTTCATCCTCTAAAATCTTAGTATGTCTAGGTTGCTACCATGGAGAGCTTTCTTAAGCTAACCTTGACTGTAGTTGTTATCCATGGAGGACAACTTTGTTGTCAGGGTGGCCGCTAATTTGTAAAGGATGCTTTGTGGATGAAGCTGTTTGTATCATAGAATCTTTACAGAGATCCTCTCACAAAAGTTTTCCTCAATTTATTGAACTCTTAAGGAGATTTCTCTAGAAGAGTACATGTTATGAAACTTTATATAGTTCCTCTTAGAAAAACACTCCTTAATAGAAGGGTGGTTGCCACAATTATAAAAACGAATCCATTCTAAATGATTCCTGATTTGGTCCACTCCTATGAGAAATTGACTGTAGATGTCTTTACTGACTGAAACAACATTCAAGAGATTCATGGCACGGTAAACCTAAGCTGGCATGACATTGTGAATATTGTGTTAGTTTGAAGTTTGATCAACATCCTTCGGTGACAAATGCAATAATATGGAGAACAAGGACAAGAAACCGAAGATGATGAGCATGTTTTAGATGTATGAAAAAATGAATGAAATATGTGTTGTGAATAGAAATTCATGGACATGACAATGAAGATCCCTTAGCTTCATAATCTAGAGTTCTTTTAGCTGCTACCATTTGTTGATCAGTGAACCAAAGAATTTTTTTCTCATTTTTTCCTGAAGGAGAAGGGGAGGCTTGGCCTAACGGTACAGTTGTTGTTGTGTGACCTTGAGGTCATGGATTCAAGGTGTGGAAACAGCCTCTTGTAAATTGCAAGGTAAGGCTGCATACTATTTGACCCTTGTGGTGTAACACCCTGGGGTTCCAACAGTTACAATATTGTCCGCTTTGGGGTGCCCATACACCCCTCACAGTTTTGTTCTTTCCCAGTTTCCTAGGAAAAATATGTTGTGACCATTAGAGTTCCCCGAGCTCTTATAAATAACCCAGTTTCCTCTCCTCAGGCAATGTGGGACTAATTCTTTGTCCTTCACCCTAGATTAGAAGCCTACCAGCCTTTTCTTGGCCCGCCCTCATCAACCCAGGGCTTTACATCTTCCCCTCTTAAGGAACACGCTTCCCCGCGTGATAGCCATGACTAGGCGCTCGTGTGCGGCTAGCCACCACATCACGAGGGGAACTGGCTTTGATATCACGAGAAGTATGTGCACTGTTTTCTTTCCTCTTTCGGTTTCTGGAGGGAACTTATTATTTCTTGCTCTTATGCCTGAACTTTATGTAGACGTATTTGGGGAACTGATCTATATTTATTTTATTTGCATTTGATAAAATTAGCAAGTTTGAATAAATTCGTGCCTTTTCTTCTTCTTATAAACCACCTAGGATATCTGATAATTGATATGCTTAGAGCATTTATTTCTGTCAGGCATAAACCCCGCATCTTTCATTGCACATCAGTATATATATTTTTAACCAAATGGGTCTTGCACTCGACAAAATTTTAATCTTAAAGACGTCAATATAGTTGCGTACTTTATCATGGACAATCATAAATTAAATTAGAATATTTCAATTGAAAAACTCCTCTATGACATCTGCTTATATTCATTCTGAAAATCATACCAATGAAACACATAATTTCGAGTATAGATCATGCGTTCTTGTTCACATATAAGATCTAAATAGAATACACATATGCAAGCATATAGGTTATCTTCAAATGCATATAATAGATGAGAAGTTAATCATGAAACAAAATCGGATTTGATAGAATAAAGGTACTGGATCATGCATTGGAACAAAGTATTTCCATGAAAATTCCATGCGTATATATGAAATCAAACTATCCAAATTGAGAACAATCATGCTTATGATCAAATCTCGGTCATCCAATTTTTTTTTTTCTCATTTAAAACATTGGAGTTTGTAATTTTAGAAAAGAAAATCGAGATCTAGTCTTGCATCACATACTTCAATTTGTTTCGTCAGAAATTCTAGCAAGCTTGGTTCTTTCTTTGGATCCGAATTTTTTTTTTTCCTTCCTCTTTCCTCTTACTTTCTTCTTCTTCTTCTTCTCTCTCTCTCTCTCTCTCTCTCTCTCTCTCTCTCTCTCTCTCTCTCTCCTTTTTCCACTCAAACTTTTTTTACGCCTCTAACCCTTCTTTCTATTTTTCTTTGTTTCTTTATAGATACTTTCCTTGTAATAGTTTTCTCAATTGATTACATATTTATAACTTTTCAAATTTTCATTGTGTATTTGCTCCCAACCGTTGGATTATCTTTCAATGGTTCAAATTTGTAACTCCCCTATTGATCTCATTCATTTCATAACCGTTGGATCACCATCCATTATTTTCACACGTTTTGTTCATATGGAAACCCTCCTTCACCATGTGGGTTTCCTTATCTGATTTGTCCACCTATAAAATTCGTAATAATTAAATAATTAATTACTAAAATAGCATTAAACATGATTTTCCTCTTAAAAATTGTCAAGGAGGTGACTTGAAGTCTAGACATCACCTTGACAAGTTGTACTTGGGACTGCTTAGCTATTCTTAGCCTAGGTTGCCAAGCCTTATCAAAATAAAGTTTTAATATCACTTATATTCTAATTACACACTATTTATTTAATGAATTATGATTTGAAATTTTGTTTAAGCTTCATTTTAACTTGTTTTTACACCATAGTAGTTAACAATTGACTTAAAAATTTTCATAAATTATAAATATAATATTTCTTTATTTCTTAAAAATGTGGCCCATTTTGGCAAAACTTTACATTAAAGAGATAGTGAGTCTACATGGAGTTCCTTTGTCTGTCATATCTGATAGAGATAGTCTTTTCACATCTCACTTTTGGCAAAGTGTAGAAGAGGGACTAGACACGACTACAAGATTCAGTACAACATTTCATCCACAGACTGATGGACAGTCAAAGAGGACGATTCAGACACTTGAGGACATGCTACTAGCTTGTGTTGTAGATTGGAAGGGAAACTGGGATGAACACTTACCTTTTCTCAAGTTTGCTTATAACAATAGTTATCATTCTAGTATAGGCATGGCCCTGTATGAAGCATTGTACAGACGACCATGCAGGACTCCTACTTGTAGGAGTGATGTTGGAGAGAGACAGTTTATGAAGACTGAGTTGATCGAGCAATGTGCTGAAAAGGTCAGGCTAGTGCAGAAGAGATTGTTGGCAACATAGAGTAGACAGAAGAGTTATGCATATCAGAAATGCCACGATCTCGAGTTCGAGGTTGGAGATCATGTATTCCTTAAAGTCTCGCCAATGAAAGGAATCATGAGATTTGGAGTAAAAGGGAAGCTGAGTCCAAGGTTTATTGGACCATTTTAGATACGGGAGAGGATCGGGAAGGTTGCACATCGTTTAGCATTACCACCTCAGATGTATATAATGTATTCCATGTGTCGATGCTGAGGAAATACATTCCTGATACAACACATATCCTCGATCAAATACCTGTGGAACTATAACCAGACTTGACATATGAGACGAGACCTCTAAGGATTTTGGATTTCTAGGAGAAGACTCTAAGGAACAAGACCATTCATTTGGTCAAAGTTTTATGGCAACATCATTCTACTGAGGAAGCTACTTGGGAAGTTGAAGAAGACATGAGAAGTAGTTTTCCTTATCTATTTTTTGATGCATAGCATAAGTTTAGTAATGGGATTTCGAGGACGAAATTCCTAAAAGGTGGGAAGATTGTAATGACTCACATTTTTAAGAAATAAAGAAATATTATATTTATAAATTATGAAAATTTTTAAGTCAATTGTTGACTACTATGGTGTAAAAACAAGTTAAAATGAAGCTTAAACAAAATTTCAAATCATAATTCATTAAATAAATAGTGTGTAATTAGAATATAAGTGATAATAAAACTTTAATTTGATAAGGATTGGCAACCTAGGCTAAGAATAGCTAAGCGGTCCCAAGTACAACTTGTCAAGGTGATGTCTAGACTTTAAGTCACCTCCTTGAAAATTTTTAAGAGGAAAATCATGTTTAATGCTATTTTAGTAATTAATTATTTAATTATTACGAATTTTATAGGTGGACAAATCAGATAAGGAAACCCACATGGTGAAGGAGGGTTTCCATATGAACAAAACGTGTGAAAATAATGGATGGTGATCCAACAGTTATGAAATGAATGAGATCAATAGGGGAGTTACATATTTGAACCATTGAAAGATAATCCAACGGTTGGGAGTAAATACACAATTAAAATTTGAAGAGTTACAAATATGTAATCAATTGAGAAAACTGTTACAAGGA
This sequence comes from Warburgia ugandensis, assembly GCA_035236585.1. Classification (NCBI taxonomy): domain Eukaryota; kingdom Viridiplantae; phylum Streptophyta; class Magnoliopsida; order Canellales; family Canellaceae; genus Warburgia; species Warburgia ugandensis. Next base: position 102,623,052 of record CP141126.1, read on the forward strand.
AAGTATCTATAAAGGAAACAAAGAAAAATAGAAAGAAGGGTTAGAGACGTGAAAAAAGTTTGAGTGGAGAGAGAGAGAGAGAGAGAGAGAGAGAGAGAGAGAGAGAGAGAGAGAGAGAAGATTTCGGATCCAGAGAAAGAACCAGGCTTGCTAGAATTTCTGACGAAACAAATTGAAGTAGGTGATGCAAGACTAGATCTTGATTTTCTTTTCTAAAATTACAAGCTCCAATGTTTTAAATGAGCAATTTTTTTTTGGATGATCGAGATTTGATCATAAGCATGATTGTTCCCAATTTGGATAGTTTGATTTTATATATACACATGGAAATTTCATGGAAATACTTTGTTCCAATGCATGATCCAGTACCTTTATTCTATCAAATCTGATTTTGTTTCATGATTAACTTCTCATCTATTATATGCATTTTAAGATAACCTATATGCTTGCATATGTGTATTCTATTGAGATCTTATATGTGAACAAGAATGCATGATCTATACTCGAAATTATATGCTTCATTGGTATGATTTTCAAAATGAATATAAACATATGTCGTAGAGGAGTTTTTCAATTGAAATATTCCAATTTAATTTATGATTGTCCATGATAAAGTACGCAACTATATTGACGTCTTTAAGATTAAATTTCTTTTGAGTGCAAGACCCATTTGGTTTAAAATATATATACTGATGTACAATGAAAGATGCGGGGTTTATGCCTGACAGAAATAAATGCTCTAAGCATATTAATTATCAGATATCCTAGGTGGCTTACAAGAAGAAGAAAAGGCATGAATTTATTCAAACTTGCTAATTTTATCAAATGCAATAAAATAAATACAGATCAGTTCCAGAAATACGTTTGCATAAAGTTCAGGCATAAGAGCAAGAAATGATAAGAAGTTCCCTCTGGAAACTAAAAGAGGAAAGAAAGCAGTGCACATACTTCTCGAATGTGAAGCCCTGGGCCGATGAGGGCGGGCCAAGAGAAGGCTGGTAGGCTTCTAGGCTAGGGTGAAGGACAGAGAGTTAGTCCCACATTGCTTGGGGAGAGGAAACTGGGCTGTTTATAAGAGCTAGGGAAACTCTAATGGTCACAACGCGTTTTCCCTAGGAAACTGGGGAAGAACAAAACCGTGAGGGGTGTATGGGCGCCCCAAAGTAGACAATATTGTGACTGTTGGAACCCTGGGGTGTTACATGTGGTCCGTCCCTTTCCCAAACCCTGCATACGGAAGAGTTTTGTGCATAAGGTCTGCCCTTTTATTTTTTCCTGAAGGTGCTATATATTTCCTGCAAGCACAGGTTTCTCATCATAAATAGTGAGTTCTTCTCCACTGGGGCTCTTAATTGAAATGGTCACTACTTGTTCTGAAGTTTCCTTCAGTTTGCATTTTCCTTTCTTGGACATCTATTTACCTACCTCCCTGTGGAAATGTTTGTTCTCCCTTTTATTTGGCAAATGTAGTTGAAAAAATTAACACTGATATCACTTAGTTCATACTTACCTATTCATGAGAAGCTGCTTCCTTAACTTTCTGAACTCCCTAAATATGACTTGGTATGTGATGAGAGATAAATTTAGCCGCTATCTCATAGCCCCCGCTGACTTTCTATTGCTTTTGGAGCACCAAGGTCTAGATGTAACTTAGCTGTTACCAGCTACATGAAGTGATTGCTAAAATCGATCTACAGCCCTCTCCTCAATGTCAGCTGCGATTTTTCCATAGATAGTGCAAAAAATGTTTAGGTCACTGTTGCTTTTTGCGATATATAATAAATTGATGACATATAAATTATAGCTAAATGCATGTTTATTTAAAAGTTCTATTTCTGCCAACCGATCCTGTCTCTTTATCCTTAAGGTTTCTAAGTACCGGAAACCAAACAGAATCACTTTGTACTGGTTACGTTATACATGTGGAGCAGTCGGCCTCTCAGCTTGTTCAGTGTGGGCTTTACGCCATAGCAGTTTGATGGGAAGTTCTGACATTGACAACTGGATTCATGAAGCAAGGGAGTCAACAGTTGGTTTTTGGAAAGATCATGTAGAGCAGCCGGTATGATATACTGTGATTTCTTTAATTATGTCATTCTTTAACATTTTGAAATTATGCTAGTAGACTTTAGTGTAGGGAGGATCGTACTTATTGTTTGAGCTGTTTGAGTTTTGTACTTGCAGATCTACTTTCTATTTCTTTTCTTCAAGTGTAGTTGGTTGAAGAATCTTGTCTAACAAGAATTTATGGATGTCTGATATTTTTTATCTCATCCTCCATTCTGGTGTTTTGAATAAGACCCCTTTTAGAACTGTATACATAATCCTGACCTACTTTCGTCCATGAGTGTAATGAAACACGATCCATCTGAAGCAAGTTTGGGGCTATGCAGAGCATGTGTTTTATACAAAGAGTAGTGCTTTGTATTATTGTTACTTTTACTATTGTTGTGATTGCGTTATTCTTTTTGCTTGCTTTATGATTCTTCATTTATTGTATCTAGTCTAGGAAAAAGCCATACAAGTTGTTTCTCTCTCAATGTCTTATTGTATTACCTTGCACCTGAGCATTTTGAGTCTTGTTGCATGGATACACACCGCTCATTCGAAGTGTTTAAGCTGATATAACAACACTATTGCTCATAATATGGATTGGAGATCAAAATTGAGAAGATCAAATCTTGTAATATTTGCCTGAAGCAACCTAGATTTATGATGGGTAAGTTATGCACCTCCCTGCATTTGTTTGTTGGGTGATTGACCTCTCGTATGATAATCTATTATGCAGGAAGAAATGAGGAACCCACTCTAAAATGCATGAAACCATTTGCTAAGCCAATTTTAGATAAGCATTTTGTTTTCTTTATGTATTTATTTCTCTTGTTAAGTGTTTTGAACTTCTTGTCCTTTTGTTTTTTTTCATAAACATATCAAAATGATGACTTTTGCAATAGAATTTGGCAAAGTTTCAGAAGTCCTAACTGATAAAAGCTCATGGTACACTTTTTAAAACAAATTCTTCTAGATAATTTTGAAACAGTATCTCTCTGATAGGGTTCGTTCTACTTTAGACTTTCTCGTTTGCACTTCTTTTTTCCCATCCTCCCTCAATTGCATTTTACATGCTGAGAAAATTCGTTATTATCTGAATTTTATCTGTTTTAAGAGACCTTCAATATTTTTGTTGAGAGGTGTGATGTGGAGGTAGAATAGAAATACTGCTGGGGTTTTGAACTCTTGTTTGTTTATGAGCAATATAGCCTGTCTTTGATGATAAGATTTAAATGCATCAAGGAACTACAACAGTGTTACTTCTCACCTCAAGTTGGCAAGAGCTGACATCTAGGTGCCATATTCTCCTGCTTGTCTCAATCCTTCATGACGCCTTCAAAGCGATAGTTCTTTTTTGTGCCACAGGTAGTGAGATTGCTCTGTTCAACTATCCCAATTATTTACATGGTTGTTATGAATAGGAAAATCCATGTTATTTCATAATGTAGTGACTGTAAGAGCCAATACCCAAAACTACTAAAGGCATAAAGAGCAGTTCCATCTAAGATGAAGTGGAAAATAGTTGTCTGATGCTTAATATTGGCTTAACCATTTCTATGTGGTGTATGCAAATAATTCATTTTCTAAAAGACTTGTTAGATGTAATAAATGAACCATTCCCTAGCTAGTACTGGCAGTCTGGCTCAAATTGTTAATATTTTTCTCAAAGCCTCAGTTGATAATGCCACTTCTGCAAGTTTTAGGTCTTGGCAGTAGATTAAATGGTATTTGGTTATAATTAGATGCATATTTCGGAAGACAATGTCACTGAAGGTGTCAACTGTCATTATCTGTAGATAGGTAGTGGGTGCATGTTCACCCACTTTGGTACATGTGCATTTCTGCACACTTCACACTTCACACTTCACACTTCACACTGGAAGTTAATGGGAGAAATGTTCCCTTTAGCTGGTGTTGACATGTCAGTATTCTCTGTGGACTACATTTGTGCTACTTAAATCACCAGAGCAGTGCCACTGGGGGCACATTTCCTTGTATTTTGTCATCACTCACACATGCTGGACAAAATTTGGGTGTAAGTTGGCTTTTGTGGTCTTTAAAGGAATATTCTCCAGTCAGACACAGGATCTTGATCCTAGGGACGCCTTATCCTTGTCTCCGGTAATTCTGTTTCTGTATTTGCATAAAGAACTTGTTTGGTGGAAGATACAGTTCCTTGGTTCAACTGTTGAATGTCTGCATTTTGTTTGTAGGATTGTAATGTGTAATAATAATGACGAGAGAAAAGAAAACAATTATGGGTTTCTATGCCATTTTGATGCTAGTTAAATCTTACTCTGGAGTGAGTTTACTTATTTAGTCAGCATGTTAGCAATTATCTTACACTACCTTGTGTAAGAAGTTTAGGTTTTGGAATAGCATTGTATGTATTAACTATAAGTTTGTCAATCTTCAGATTCTGGCCATCAGAGATGAACTTTTTGAAACATTCAGGAGGCGACACAAAGGTGTCATGGAGCTCGAAGAAGTGCAGTTAACTGCAAATTCTCTCCATAGGTTAAACTCTTCCATATTCCTTATATGTATTACTCTTTCAATGCAGTTTGGCAACAATGCATTTCACAACCACAGTCTTACTCTAAGATTTGATCTTTTGCCCTCATGTATGCCCATTCATTCTGATAATAATACTGGTACTAATCTTGAACTTACTTTTATGTGCATGAACCAGCCTATTTCAACTCTTACCAGAGGCAAAAATGTCAATTCTTTAATAAAGCACCTGAACTTTTTAATTTCAAGAATTATCAGGCACTTCTAAGAGGCTTGAACCCAAAATTCATAATTTTCATGATTGATGATGGATTTCAGGAAATGGAACAAAGCACTTGTAAGCCAATTCTATTTAATATACAAAAGTCCAGACATGACAATTCTCTCCCATCCCATCTTGCCCCAGACACCCGGGTTCAAGATAATTAGTGTCCCAAATGTTTTGCTGTTTTCTTCAGGAAAAAATAAACTACTACTTAAAAACCATGTAAAGGTACCTAAAACTCAATGAAGAAATACTGCTAGGTAAAATTTAACTATTAACATACAAAAATTTCATACAAAACTTATCTAGCGGCCACGATAAAAATAATGTAAAAGGAACAGCTAACCAATCATCCAAAGAAGAAAAAAACTATGCAAAATCTTCTATCATTCAATTCATCATCATCATCATCATCAAGATCTTATCCCAATTAGGGGTATGCCACATGAATCTTGTTCCCCCATTCCACTCTATTAAGTACCATAGCTTCATGTAGTCCCAAAGTTTTTAAATATTTTTTCACCACTTCTATCCACGATCTTTTGGGCCTTTCCCTTGCCCTTTTAGAACCTTCTACTTGCATTGCTTCACTCCTTCTAATTGGTGATGTTTAGGTCATCGTTGGATGTGCCCAAACCATCTAAGTCTAATCTCCCTTATCTGGTTACCTATTGATGCTACCCCTAAGTTTCCTCTAATGTTTTCATTTCTAATTCTATCCATTTTTGTCTTACCACTTATCCATCTCAGCATTCTCATTTTCACTACGCTCATCCTATGAACATGATGTTCCTTAATTGCTCAATACTCTAATCCATAGAGCATGGTCGGTCATATAGATATCATATAGAATTTTTCTTTTAGTTTGAATGGCACTTGCAGATCACACAAAACTCCAGTTGCGCTCTATATTTGTTCCAACCTGCTTGGATTCTCTGGGTAGCCTCCCTCTCAATCTTTCCACTCTCATGAATCATCGTTCCTAGGTATCGAAAGTGGTCTTTTACGAGTACTTCTTGGTTATCAATTTATTCTCATGCTCTACTACCACCCCTCTCCTTGCTAAAATTGCATTTCATATACTTTATCTTAGTTCAGTTGATTTTAAATCTTTTAGAGTCTAATGCTTCCTTTCATAATTCTAGCTTTGTGTTTACACCCTCCATTGTCTCATTAATTAAAACTATCTCATCTACAAATAGTATGCACCATGGAATCTTCTCGTGTAGATGTTTTGTTAACTCATTCATTACCAAAGTGAAAAGGTTTGAGCTCAATGCCAATCCTTGGTTCAGTGCTATAGTGATAGGAAAATCACCAGTCTCTTTGTTAGTGGTCCTAACAATTGTTACTACTCCCTCTTACATATTTTTAATTATGTGTATGTATATATATCCCTGTGAAACCCTTTCTCGCTCAACACCCTCCATAGTAACTCTCTAGGGACCCTATTATAAGCTTTCTCTAAGTCAATAAAGACCATGTAGAGGTCTGTCCTCCTCTCCCTATATTTCTCTATCAATTGTCTTAGTAAGAAAATAGCTTCCATGGTAGACCTCTCAAGCATGAAACCAAGCTGGTTCTTCGATACACTTGTCTCATGCCGTAGCCTCTTCTCAATCACTCTTTCAAAAAGTTTCATAGTGTGGCTCATAAGTTTGATTCTTAATAATTATTGCAGCTCTGTATGTCTCCTTTATTCTTATAAATTGGTACAATAGAGCTCTATCTCCATCCATTTGACATTTTCTTTGATTTTATAATCTTGTTAAACAACTTGGTCAACCAAACTACTCCACTATCTTCCATACACTTCCAAACCTCTATTGGTATACCATCGGTCCCTAGGGCCTTTCCTGATTTCATCTTTTTCAAGTCCTCTTTCACTTCAGGTATTCTAATTTTATGGTCGTATCTATAATGTCCAATGTAATTTAGGTTTACAAAACTTTCAATCCCTATATTCTCAAGGCAATTGTCATTTAGCAATTTTTTATTTAACTTTCCCACCTTTGTTTGATTTCATCATCTTTGACCAGTACCCTTTGATCATCACTTAATGTTATTTAGGTTTATAGTACTTTCAATCCTTACCCTTCTGTTCTCTTATTTTTAAAAGTTTAAGCATATCTTTCTCACCTTCTCTTGATCCTACTTTATTATAGAGATCATCATATGCCTTAATTTTGGCCTCGCTTATTATTCTCTTAGAAACTTTTTAAGCATTCTTATACTATTCATAGTTTTCATTATTTCTAGTCTTCTACTATGCTTTAAAACACACCTGTTTTTCCCCATAAGCCCTTCACAAAACGGGTACCCAAATTGTCAAAAAGCCTGTACCATGTCCCATCCCATACTTGTTGGGACAGGGCTTCTATATCCCATTTCCATCCTCATGTTTGGAATAATATTTGGGTCTTCCCAAGGTAGGGGAGTCAGGACATTTGCTCAAGCCTAATTTTGAGTCTTGGAGCATCTGGGTGATGCTCTTATCATATGACAGCCGAAAATCCCAAAGGAGTACTTAAATTATTCTACATACTGAACCTGCAGCATAGTTGAATTAGTTATGAGAGCATGCACTACAAATCTTAGAGTTGTTTATGGAAAAATAAACTGGAATCTTGATCTTGGTTCCATATCTCGCATATGTTCTCCAATCACAGAGGGCATTGTGGCAGATTTGTGGTCAATGAAGTTGAATTGACATCACATAAAGCTCTCTGCAAGCCAGCAGTCAGGTTTTGTAACTTTTGAATTATTCTTGATTCTAGGAGGGGGTTGACTGATTGAGATTGAAAGTGAAAAATTTGCAAAGTTCTGGAAATTTCCTGCATTGTGGCTGTGGAAGCGTAAACAAGATCCAAATGGAGAAAGTTGACTTTGGTTAGAGATACAAGTCTTCATCAAAGTTTGATTTTTAATGGTGGATTTTGTAGGCTGGATTACCCAATAGTATTTAGCATGTTATAATGCCAAATAATTCAAGGAAGTTCTAGGGTAAATTTAGGATCAGTGATTTTGTTTTGCATCAGAACTTCCACATCACTTCAGATCTAACTTTTGGGCATTGTGTGTGTGTGGCTTAGTGTGGATATGATTATAAAGGTCATCAACTACCTACCCTGAAAATGTCAGGTTGATGCCATCTAGACATCATTTTAGCAAGTTACATCTGATTTGGAGAAAAGTTATTGGTGTCCGGTGGAGAAACAGGAAAGGGTAAGAGATGATAAAATAATGAAAGTGAAGTAAGAGAATGAGGGGAGATCTTATGTACATGAAGATGTTCCTTTCCATGATTAGATACGTGTGGTATTTCATAATCCAGGCTGTAGTGCCATGTAAGAAATATTAATGGGAAATACAAAAGAGATGCACGAAGAGTGTGTAGTGACGTTAACAAAGATGGGTCAAGCATTTTCCTTGTCCTAGATTGGTTTACCAGTTTGAAGAGATGATGACAAATGTGAAAAAATAAATAAATAGTACTAATGATAATGGAGACCGGTCTTCCTTTTTCCTCATTATAAGAATGGTTTGGCTTGGCTTAGATTTTTCCTTTAGCTCTCTTTCTTCGGGATCAGGGTTTTGCATATTAAGATACATTTTTATATACCTATTACTGTACACAGTTAAGCATAGACGAAGTAGAAGAAATCGAAGATATGCCTAGCACATATAATACAGTTTTCGTTGAAGTGTATTTGCCCCCACCTTGATTGCTTATAGGATTTCTATACCTGTTATTGTAGACATGTACGCTTCGATGGAGTAGAAGGAATTAGAGATAGACCTAGCACATACAATATATTTTTCCTTGAAGTGTATTCACCCCTCTATGCTTATAGGATTTTTCTGGCAAACCACTTCTAGGACATTGCATACATTTCGTGGGTTGTGTAAGCAATAAACCAAGAACTCACCCAAACCCCAGCCCGAATTGGCTTTTTCTGGCCTGGCTCAGCTCATATTGGCTTGGCTTGGCTCAGCTCAGCTCACCTTGGCTTTGATTTTCCATTTAGCTCGCTCTCTTCGGGTTTAGCGTTTTGCATATTAAGATACATTTTTATATACCTGTTACCGTACACAGGTAAGCGTAGATGGAGTCAAAGTTGGAGATATGCCTAGTGCATATAATACAGTTTTCCTTAAAGTGTATTCTTCCCCACCCAAATTGCTTATAAGATTTTTTATGCATGTTGCTGTACACATGTAAGCTTAGATGGAGTGGAAGACAATGGAGATAAGACTAGCACATGTAATATAGTTTCCTTAAAGTGTATTCACCCCCACTCGGATTGCTTATAGGGTTTATTTGGCAAACCAATTCTAGGACATTACATGCCTTTAGTAGGTTTTGTGAGCAATAAACCAAGAACGCACCCCAAACCCCAGTATGGCTTGTCTTGCTTGGCTAGGCTTGTCTTGAGCCATCTTATAGAATTTTCCTTTCAGTTTGAGTAGCACCTACTGATCACACAAAACTCCAGAGGCATATCTCCATTTGTTCCAACCCAACTAGATTCTGTCGGCAACATCCCTCCCAATCTCTCCGCTCTCATGAATTATCGAACCCAAGTATGGAATGTGGTCTTTTTGGGGTTAACATTCTACTTCAAAGAGAGATGATAAATTTTGAAGGATAGAGAAAGTTGTTCTGTATGCATAAAATATTTATATCCTAGATTCTCACCCTTTTCAGTCTACCATGCTATTGTTACCATGCATATAAATTATAATGTTGTTATGTATTCTCTCCCGATCCTGTAAGTTCTAGTTTGAGGCTAAAACTATGTTACCCCTTTGGTATTTTCATAATCCAGGCTGTAGTGCCATGTAAGAAATATTAATGGGAAATACGAAAAGAGATGAATGACGAGTGCAGTGACGTTAACAAAGATGGGTCAAGCATTTTCTTCATCCCAGATTGGTTAACTAATTAGAAGAGATGATGACAAATGTGATAAAAATAGTACTGATGATAATGGAGATCGGTCTGTCTTCTTCCTCATTGTGAGAGTGGTTAACAACCTACTTAAAAGAGATGGTTGTAAAATTTGAACGACAGAGTAAAAGTTGTTCTGTATCACAAAACATTTATATGCTAGATTCTCACCCTTCTCAGTCTACCATGCTATTGTTCGCATGCATATAAATTAAAATTTTGTTCACTATTCTCTCCCAATACTGTAAGTTCTAGTTTGAGGCTAAAACTATATCTGAACTCATTTTCCAGCATTTCGGTCTGTTACTAATAGTAGATATTGGAAGTAATCACTTCATTCATATTTCCCCACAGAAGACAGCTACAGTTTGGATTCTGATATTGTCTTATAGTTTGCCTTTGTTCTGATTCACTTGTTATTGAGTTCCTCTGCCGTTCAACATGAATATTTGTTTCATTTGTTCTATTCTACATGTTATATCTTATAAATCATCTTACATGATATCTGACTTGTACTGTATGCTGAAGCAAAAATCTGACTTGAACATGAATACCTGTTTATTTTGCTCCATCCAATATGCTATATCTTGCAAATCTTCTTTGGTGATATCGGATTAGTATTGTATGCTGAAGCAAAAATCTGACATCCATCTAATCTTGCAAGACTTCAACTACCTCTGCAGGATGCTGCTGACTTTTAGTGAGCAAACGAAAGGTCAGAAATTTCCAGAGAATGCATCAGATCAAGAGATGTTGGAAATAGTTATGGCCAGGTGAAAGCTTATTATTGACAGATAATCTTGCTCTTAATTCCTCCCTAGCATTGGTGTACTAGAATAACTGTCATTTGAAGTTACCAATTGTCACTTAGATAAATAACTCAACATACTACATCTATTTTCTTTCTCTGTATTGCTTGATATTTGCTGTAACTTATATGATTTTCGTTTTATCATGCTGTTTTAATCTAGCATTTTTTGTGGACTGTTGTGAGACATTTGTAGTACTTCTAATTATCATCATGTTCTAGTTTTCCTGGGTTGGGACATTTTCCTCTTTTTGTCCCTCATGTGGCTGTTAGTTGTTTCTTTTAGTAACTTGAATATGGCATCCATCTCATTAAGTTTTCTTCTAACATTTAGGCTTCATCTTGCTTAACTTTGTTGCCACTTTCCTACATCTAAATATGCAATCATTTCCTAATACATGAACAATCTGAGGTATTTTCTTCATTTTGAATGGTGACACCAGAACGTGTTCCATTGAATTGATTAATACTTGCTGTCCTCAGGGGCCATTTAGAGTCAAATATATTTACAGGCTTATGCAACTTCTAGCACAGATCAGTTTTCCCTTAGCCAAGACGTGTTATTCCTCCCAGCAAAGTTTACATTTGTAACCATTTTTTTTTTTTTTTCAATTTCTGGAAGTTCTAAACAATCTAACAATGGTCAGTCTCGAATCAATGACCTATCATGGAAGAGGCTTCTTCAGACACTAGGCTTAATCAGTAACTTTGGTCAACATAAAAGAACCTCAGTTTTGTTGCATTTACCAAGACGAGGAATTCCTCCCAGCAAAGTTTGTTTTCAGTACCGTTTTTTCTTTTTCTTTTTGAAAGTTAGCCAGCATACCCCACGCTCACCCTCTAACCTGTAGCCTACCATGGGAGAGGCTTCTGCTGACACTAGGCTCAATCAATAAATTTAGTCTACATAAAAGAACCAAAGTTTGTTGCATTTTATTTGCAGGATCCCTCAAGCTGATGGACCAACTTCATGTGTTTTATAATGCCCAAGGAGATTATCTGGGCAGCTCCCATCAAAAGTTGATGATGTAAATACTGATAACAGATGTTGGATAAAAAAAATTAAACCTCCTGCACTGTATCTGTTTTGGAGGGTCAGTAGTTGTCAAATGCTCCACCTTCTTGCTAGTGGAGGATGAAAAGCTGAATTTTGTCTGGAGATTTAGATGTCCATGACATAATCTTCGTTATGGTTCTTCATCACTTTTTCCCAGTGGCAGGTTTTTATATACATATACATAATCATCACTGGTGATAAATATCCATAATTTTTTTTGAATAAAAATATAATATCCATAAATCATTCTGCAAAGTATCTGTTTATTTGGATTTTATTTTTATTTAGTGTCTATTCCATTTGCCATCACATGGAACATGCTGGACATAATCATATGTCCTTTCCAATTGCTTCATCTCCAGTACATTACATCATTGAAAATTATGCATATGTGAATTATGACTTATTTGGCATATCCTGAAGCTGTGATTTCATTTAATGTAAATAAATGCTTTTACATTCTTTTGCTACAGGTATGAGAAGGAGCTTATGCATCCAATCCAAAATCTTGTAGGAGGAGAGCTTGCTCGTGCTTTGCTTATTCAGGTATTTGAACTATATTCACTTGTTTTCCGTCTAAGGTTACTGTATTTTGACTATCGATCTACGAAATTGCAGATTCAGAAGCTGAAGCTGGATATTGAGACGTAAGTTGTTTTCTTAAGATCTCATCTGGAATCTTTATAATAAAATGCATCTGATTCTAAAGAATTTCTGGTCAAACAGGGCAATGCTTGAACTGAACCAGATCCTTAGGGCCAATGAAATCAACTTTGCAATTCTTGCAGCTTTGCCAGCCTTTTTTCTTTCCCTTGTTTTGCTCATGTTAGTGCGAGCATGGGCTACAAAGGTGAGACTATTATATGGAACTATTTTGAAGGTGTAGGTAACAGATTTTGGATTGCCACATTGTCAAGACTTGAGAAAATGGGTAATGCATTTATAACTACTTTTATATGGATGTATTATGCATGTAGATGCTCATACAATACATGCAAATGTATGGACCTTTATATGTATATATGCGCTTCCACACATGCACACACACACAACCACTCATGCATAGTGATATAGAGAGATCACATGTACAATAATGATGACACACACAAGGAGTCACAAATGTAAATTCGTTTGTTACATTAGAATACAGAGTGGTACCAGAAATGAGCCTTTCAAGTGTCAAGTGTCTTTAGGTTGGACTGGTCAAGTGCATTATACTCAGAAGATGTGTCTGCTGGCTCAGCAGCTGTTTAACAGAGACAAAATCTCTAGGAATCAAAATACTGCACAAAATACCAGTTACAATCAGCAAGAACTATATAATCAATCAAAATATATAAGAAGCTATGATGAAATTGGTAAAGGAACACATTCGTTAAGATGGAGCCTGGTTTCAGTCATCAACTGAAAGAACTCTCTTTGTCAATTTTTACATAAAAGAATACTTTATAAATTGAATAGGGAAACATTTGGCTGATGTAGCAATCCAGATCACTGTTCCTGGCTTCCTATCCACTTGTCTATTTTCACAAGCCAACTTATAGATCTTTGAAAAGCTTGGAGTTGTTTTGATTTTTAAACTGATTAAGGTAAAAGAAAAAGTAAAACTCCCCGTAGTCTCACCTTAATACCCCATGTTGCACAGCCCCAACTCCATTGTCTCCCTGTTCCTCTGATCTCTTGCCTCTTTACGATCCTCCTCCTCTTCTCTCTCTTGCCCCCTCTCCCTCTCCCCTTGAATCTTAAAATGCCAAAATCTCCATCACCTTGTCACTTTTCCTTCTCATCTCCTTTCAGTTTGCCTGCAAGTTGTCTAGGACATCAACATTTCCACTTCAGAAAAGATCATCAATTCAACTATATACATGCTATTTGTTGCAAAAACATATTTGATTGTTAGAAATGGTTGGTGACCATCTTCCTCATCAAAATGATGGCATCTTTATGTGATTTAAATCCCTTTTGCATTTTGGTAAATAAAAGTATTCTCTATGCGTCACGCATTTCCTTGTTATACGTGTTTGGAAAAAGGAAATTGAAATATATACAGTTGGAGACCAAAAACCTATATTTGAAAGTTGAAAGTTCTGAATCTTTGTGGTTTCATCTCACATGCTCTGTTTCACCTGCTCGTCATAATCAGGACACAGGGGCAGAAGGAAAAGGAAGAACTGCTCGGCTGCAAAGGAGGCTTCTTGTAGTGGAGGTTGAGAAAAGGATTATGCAATTCCAGAATTGCATGGAGCAAGGAATGGTAAAGTATCAAACCATGTGTACAGCTTTCTAGTGTTTCTCTTTGTTTTGACCTCTATGTAGAGCCATTTTTGGCGCTTATTCTTTCATATAATAGGAGGAGGACGCCCGATGCATGTTTGGCCTAGTACTTTATAGTCTTGATCGTCTGTACAAGGCCGTTGAAAAGCATGCAAGGGCAACGGGTGAATGGCCAAGGTTAGTTGCAGTTTATGGGTCTCCACCTCGTTCTTATTATGCATAACCGTGGTATTTCTGATGAATCCATATTATGTGCGTATGCAGCTTGAGACAGGATATTATTGATCTAGCGAAGCCTGGACTGAGCACTAAATTTAAACTTACCGCGACTTCACGCATGGAGCAAGTGTATGATTGCTTGCTTCCTTCAACAAAACGGAGGTAGTTGCCTGTCTCTTCTGCAGGAATTCTGAACAAGTAAATTATTGAAGGAACAGTGGCATTTTTTACACTGTAACATCATTCAAAAGAAATTTTTTGACACGACAACAGGTATAACAAGGCAGATAAATCCTTTTTGTTTACATGCTCTTTTGATTGTAGAAAGGCATCTTCACCTTCTGTACATGTTATGTTAACAAATTTGCAACCATGTAGTTTTGGTTTCCCTATAGAACAAAATAAAATGGGAAGTAAAAATCTCAAACAATCACCTTTCTAAGAAAAGAAATCTGTAAGTTCCTGTGGAATTGAAGTTTCTAATGAATCAACGTTAGTCCTAGGCTCTTTCTTGGGTATTTTGTTTGAGGGTGAAAGTTTCTTTCTCCTTTCTTCTGGAAATGATCTTGCCATTCTTTTTAACTCTAAATGATCATGTTTACAATGGGTCATTCTCTTTATTTCATACTTATGAGCTTAGTTGTTAACCAAGAATACTTAAACCTGTAAGCACCCATGAAAAGCCAACAGGTGAATGTTCTACAAGAAGAGTAAGTGCTAGTACCAGAACAAGGGGGAACATATGTACTTCAACTTCTGCATTTACAGCCTCTATCTTAAGTCATATTTCATGGGGAATCTAAACTCTGCATCAAGTATTGTGGTTTCTTTTCAATTTGTGGCGTCACTGTATCAGTGTTTTGTTTAGCACACTGATATTTTGTCACCATCACTTGGAGGGATACTACAGTCGGGGCACGGCTACATGGTAAGTTGCGTATGGCGGCCTACTTTTAAATAGTGGCCTCAGCTTCAGTTTAGCTGATCTGATTTTACACATGTAATAACCCATAAGTGTGGATTGGATAATTCTAGCATCTGAAAATTTTACTCCTGGTTACTGGAATTGAATGGTTAGAAACTTTGTATCAGCAACTGCCCGGACTCAACGGCCAGGAACACAGTTTTCACAGGTTCTAAAGTTGTCCAGTCAGTATGATATTGGGGCTACAAAATGTCCCAAGTCAGGGAAATTAGATGAACGGGCTGGATGAACCAGAATTGCAAGCTTAGAGTCATCGAATGGTGGATAATTTAAATATAACATTCATAGCACAGCGACCTAAATAATTGGTTTTGATTTTGATCATTCAACATGGACATCTCATTGCAGATTGAGGCCCAACAGAGGTATTGGTGGAGGGTCTTATCCGTTCACCCTTGATCAATGATCTGGGGTTGCTAGCAAAAGTTGGGATTCACCCTTAATGATTTAGGACCCTTGGCATTGATAAAACTACTTTAGAACAAGCATGCCATGGCCTTAGGATGTTTTATGCTTAAATAACTGTACATCCTTTAGGATCGTCAACATGGACAAGGTTATTGTCGATGGATAATTCAGTACGTGGTTTATTGTCCTTGCTTGTCTATCCTATTTTTTCTTTATTTTTAAAGAGTTAACCAAAAGAGGCGAATTACATGTGTTTTGAACTCACATTTTGATCAATAATAAGTTTTATCTCTTCTCCCACCTTCAAAAGAATAAAACATTGGTATTCCCTTATTTCCTTAGAATTTTCTCTAAACTATCTTGGTTTTATATAGAAATTCATATAGGATCTTTGAAAATTTTCTCCACAAGAAGGGACTTAATATCGTTGGGATCTGATGCTACACCACTGCTCAATACATTAATAGTTTAACCCTATTACATAAGTTGATTCGGCCCTGAAGCCGCGTGCCCACCTAGCTTACTGATCATCTGAACGCACTTAATTCCAATTTAAGGGAGAATTTATCTTTGGAACACAGATCAGCTTTGTTGATCTGATCAACAACTCCTCACGCCCACTTGATGTCGTGTGAGAGTAATCAGGATCCTTGGATGTTGCATACCAACAGAACCCTTGTATGGTTGTGGTCCCTGTCCAAACAGGCATCTCTTTCTTAAGATTCAATCGAGAAGATAGTTTAAGCTGCGACGGAGAGACGCTTCATAGATCAAAGAACTAGGATCATCGGTCAAAGGGAACTGAAATGGCAACAAAGTGATTACTAATTGCCTATCATGATAGTGGAGCTGATTATATCCATGTGGAATGCATAAAGGGCAGCCCTAGTGCATGAAGCTCCTGCATATGTGAGGTTCAAGGAAACGGCAGAAGGGTTAATAGTACGCATTCTTACCTTGCATTTTGCAAGAGACTGTTTACGTGCCTTGAACCCATGATCTCAAAGCCACATGATGACAACTCTACCATTGCACCAAGGCTCTCCTTCCATGTGGCACATCCATGTAGGCCCTAAAATGGGACTAACAGCTAAAAAGTCTTTAGCATTTTCCTTGACTAGTCTTTGCAAGTGGGTGGAGGGGCATACCGATCAATAACACTAGGATGTAACTTAGAGGGGTATACTCCGTACAAAAATCTACTTGGTGAAGTTGTATAATATAATGTCTTCAGGTATGAAATGATCATAATCTCTGCTTTTATTTTTTAATACTAAAGATGAATCTCTACCAAATGGTATCTCTATCTCTTCCTCTCTTTTTAATGGCAAGCCAAAGCCTTGAAGACTGAAGACTTGAAGAGATAAGTGAAGCTTCACTCTATGTAGGTCTCCATGCCAAACAAAAGACTTGAAGACTGAAGACCAAAGACTTGAAGACTGAAGACTGAAGACTTGAAGGGATAAGTGAAGCTTCACTCTATGTAGGTCTCCATGCAAAACAAAAGACTTGCTTCTGCAAGTCCGGCCGGTATGCCGTGTAGAGACTTCCCGAAAATGAGAAGTGAACCAAGGTCTATTGGATCTTCTTGAGGTCAACGATACCAAAAGTTTCTTTCTTTCTAAATACCAGGTCAATAACAAGATACAAGTGGCAGTTGATGCATAAAGTCCCATTGAGAGTACGAAACAAAATCCTAAACTATATTTTGATTGCATTTCATTGTCAGTCACCAAAGAGGCTTCCTTCTAGTTCTGATTAGAAGTCATTCATTGACTCTTGAAGTTGCTTAAAAAGGACGTTCAAAAGGGGGTATGATATCCATTACCTCAAAACCGTGTGGGGCATATTCTCAACTGACAGTTGGGATGCAATTTGCAACTTACGATGTCCTTTTAAGATTGGTCATGATCTCTATGTGGATGAGGTTGAAGTCTTTCCAAGATATCAGAAAGAATATAATGCCATAATCTAATCTTGAGCATGTCATGTCCTAGATTTTGCAATATCAAAGTTGATATTATGTACAGACCTGATTTATGGTTCAATAATATTACTATATGAGTATATAGTGCAATTGTGATCCGTATGAATATATGGATGATGTTGTATTGGTAATATCAAAGTTGATATTATGTATAGACCTGATATATGGTTCAATAATATTACTATATGACTATATAGTGCAATTGTGATCCGTATGAATATATGGATGGTGTTGTATTGGTACGATTATTTATCATGGTACTTTTGAGTCTGTATTTATTCAATTTGATATATTGATTGATGATATGATTTGTTCGTATGTTGATGATATGATGATATCTTGGACATGTATGATTGTGTACAACGTGAGAATGACCCAAGAAAGGAGTCACAGTTTGATAAAATGATAGCATGTTTTTTATTAAAATCATGTGTGCTGGATGCCAGGCTTTGAGCGGTTAGGGTTTATCTGCTGGGTATTTGTAGAAATACTCAACTTACGATATCTTCAGAGGGAATTCAGTGATGTCAACCATATCCAATCTCAAGCTATTCGATGGGCTTGCAACTCAGAAAGAGTTTCACGGATATTCGATTTAGGAGATTGAACTAAATATGTCAACTATCACTGCTATGTCCATGAAGAAACAAACACCAAAACCTCCTTGGATACCTCAGAAGTTGGGAACGTTCAAACTTAACACCGACGATACTAGCCATGGAAACCTAGGTCCATCGGGATAAGGAGGGTGCTTGAAAGACGACAATGGTGTGATCACTTTTTAGCTTTCTCCCTGGGAGTCTGTTGTGTATCTGGTTTTGAGAATGGGTAAGTGGCCCAGTTGGAGGATTTGAAGGCAAGAAGGATTTCTTCTTTCTACCTATTTTGTAGCAATAGGGAAATAGAGTAAGGGAATAAGGAAAGTTGGGTTTGTTAGAGGTAACCAAGAAACCTTTAAATCAACACAAGGTTGAGGTAAATGATTTTTTTAATGTCTATTCATTGATTAAGCCTCCTATTTATAGTAGGAGTTGGTTACAATTGGTTAGCCAAAATTTAACCATTACACCCACTACCCAAATAGAATAACTAAATCAAGGCAATTGCACCCACTATCCAAATAGACTACTCCCACTACCCATTACAAAGGAACTACAAATTCAAGATAACACTACTGAAACTCTTCCCAAATTTCCCATGTTGATCTCTTGGGGATAGGCCTTGACAATTAATTAATATCTCCTCCTGATTTTTTCTTGTCCTTTTATCAAGGATTGCTTGTGGACATGAGACCATTATATTATCTAGTTGGGACTTCAAGCAATTGAGATTGCACTTCAACATTATTGCCAATTTCCTTTTTCAAGAGTGAGACGTGAAAAATGGGGTGAATGCAAGACCCAGGTGGTAACTCCAACTTATAAGCAACAGCTCCAATTCGTGCCAAGATTTTGAATGGACCAAAGTAGCATGGAGACAATTTGAAGTTACACCTTAGAGAGATAGTCCAACTCATTATCTCATGCTTTAGATGTCCAGTAGTTCAAAATTGCAGGCATGGCACATTTGGCCCTGCAATGAAAGTTATTTTACCTTTTCAGAAATAGATTCCTCCTATAGAGTACATGCACAAAATATTCCTCCATATCATAAACCGGCTAGCTTTTGGTGTTGCCCTTCTACACATTTTCTAAGTGATTCATTCCATTCATCAGATTTGCCATCTGCGAAGACAAGAGGACAGAGAAAATCTCATTCAAGGTACCTCTATGGTAGGCCCCAACTCCTTGAAGTGTGGACATTACTTAACAAAGATTCTGTTTTATGTTAATACCATCCACACTTCAAGCGTAGAGCCTACCTTAGGGTGCCATTGGATGATACTTTTGGTGCCTTCTATCTCAGGAGAGGCTGAATCTGGAGAACAGAAAGGACCGCTCAAACAATAGGGGGAACTGACCTGCTTACCTTGCTTATGATATGTGGGGAACATGATGGACATGTTACATATAAAAGCCCTTAAGAAATAGACCTAGAAGTTATAAGCATGTAATTTTGCTCCTAGCTACGTTAGCATGTATAATGGTTGGCTAACGCATCTGATAGTTTTGAAACTCGGCTCCACTTAGAAGTGAGGCAAGTCAACTTGATGCCACTTATAGGTGAGCAAAAAATAATCAAGTGAGATTTTTTATTAATGTTTTATTGGTTCTATAGAAAATTTTTTAGACTACATGTACAAACTGAGGCAAGGCAAGTTGGTAAGGATGTTTTATTTTTTCTCTGGAGGTCCTATGATCAAATTCCAGGGAAAACAAAGTATTTTTGTTATGTAGCGAGTGAACTCAGCCAGTGAGTTGATTTGTTAGTCAAATAACTAGCACAAGTTTTTCGAGTCGACTCATGAATTCTTAGAATTTTTAGAGATAGAATAATAGTTACCAACTTACCCTTGATTTTTCTTTTCTCAAGTAATAATAGTTTGATGTGTCAAAGGATTCTACCATGACAAATACCACAAAGGGTTCCCCATCCACTATCATCTTGATAGTTTGGAGGCATAATAAATTAATAATGTATGAGAATAGTTTGGTCACGGTTTATCTGCTAAACATTCATGTCAGAATTAATGGTTTTTTGGCCAAACTAATCATATGAAGGGGACCTTAAATAGGCCAAGCCAATATAATAAAGGATCAAAATGTGGAAGACATGTTGTGTGAAGCCCTGGGCTGCTGAGGGCGGGCCAAGAGAAAGCTTGCAGGCTTCTAGGTTGAGGTGAAGGACACAGAGTTAGTCCCACATTGCCTGGGCAGAGAAAACTGGGCTCTTTATAAAAGTTCGGGGAACTCTAGTAGTCACAACGTGAAGTGGACAATATTGTGACTGTTGGAACCCCGTGGTGCTAAAAATGGTATCGGAGCCAGTTCCCCTTGTGGTGTGGTGGCTAGTCACATGTGAGCGCCTAGTCGTGGTTATCAAGCAAGGACGCATGTTTCCTAAGGGGGAGAAGATGTAAAGCCCTGGGCTAATGAGGGCAAGCCAAGAGAAGGCTAGCAAGCTTATAAGTTGGGGTGAATGACGGAGAGTTAGTCCCATGTCTCCTAGGGAGAGGAAACTGGGCTCTTTATAAGAGTTCGAGGAACTCTAACAGTTACAACGTATTTTCCCTGGAAAACAGGGGAAGAACAAACCTGTGAAGGGTGTATGGGCGCTTCAAAGCGGATAATATTGTGACTGTTGGAACCCCGGGGTGTTACATGCTGCTAGTAGAGCAGCTAATTTTTTGATTGGAAGTAGAGCAAATGATTAATTTGCGGTCTTAAGAAGCTTGGTTTGGGAACCCTTCTTTGTTTTTGTATGGTGCCATGAGATAAAAGAGAAAAGGAAAAATAAGAAAAGAAAGAAAAAAGAAGAAGATAAACAACCAACATAATGAGGAGGAACCAAACCAATAGAATAAAGGCCTTCTAATGAAGTAGCAAAGGAGCCTCTTTGCACTAAAATTATCATACCTTACAAAATTTACCCACAAAATAACTCCAATGAACCCTCGTTTGGTTGCAACCACTCTTTCATTCCTCTTTTGATCTTCTACATGTTATTTTGAAAATGTCTTTCATATAATATGTGTATGTGTGTACATGCATGCTGCGAAGATGTATACGCCTGGTTCTACTTGGGCCACCCTTTGTCTTTGTGTAACTATCACTGTCTCTCTCTATAGCAGAGGTATACAAAGTAAAAAACCTAAAGTTCAATAAAAATAACTAAGACTATGTTAGTCAAGTTTGTGGTCACTCAATCTGCCTGAGTTTGCCTAATCTTAGTTCAACCAAAGCTAGCTTGATCTAACTATATCATCATCATCAAGACTTTATCCCAACGATCACATAAATCTTGTTCCTCCATTCCCCTCTATTAAGTATCATGACTTTATTTAGTCTCAAAGTTTTTAAATATTTTTTTACTACTTCTATCCACACTATTTTGGGCCTTCCCCTTGCCCTTTTAAAACCTTTGACTTGAATTGCTTCAATCCTTCTTATTAGTGCCATTTTCGATCTCTGTTGCCATTTAAGTCTGATCTCCATCATCTTATTCCCTATTTCTTCTAATGTTTTTATTTCTAATTTTATCATTTCTTATCTTGCCACTCATCCATCTCAACATCTGCATTTCTAAGATGCTCATCCTATGTACATGTTGTTCCTTAACTACCCAACACTCTGATATATATAGCATAATAAGCCTTGCAGCCATCCTATAGAATTTTTCTTTCAATTTGAGTAGTACCCACCAATCACACAAAATACAAGAGGCAAATCTCTGTTTATTCCAACCCACTTGGATTCTCTGGGTAACCTCCCTCTCAATCTCTCTACTCTCATGAATTATCAATCCCAAGTGTCAGAAGTATTCTTTTAGAGGGACTTCTTGGTTATCAGTCTTTACTGGTTCTTTACTTCCACTCCTCTCCTTGCTAGAATTGTATTTCATATAATTTGCCTTAACTGAGCTAATATTTTAATGAATCTCTTCATAACTCTAGCTTTGTGTTTGTGCTCTCTCTTGTCTTATTAATCAAAACTGTATTATCTTCAAATAATATACACCATGTAATCTCCCAATGCAAACATTTTGTTAACTCATCCATAACCAAGGTGAAAAGGTATGGTCTCAATGTCAATCCTATAGTGATAGGAAAATTATCGGTCTCCGATAATGATCTTAACATTTGTTACGGCTCTCTCATACATATTCTTAACTATGTCTATATACTCCTGTGAAGCCACTTTCTCACCCAACACCTATCGGGACTTATTATAAGCCTTTTCTAAGTTAATAAGACCATGTGGAGGTCCTTCCTCCTCTCCGTATATTTCTCTATCAATTGTCCAATCAGGAAAATAGTTTTCATGGTAAACTTTCCAGGCATGAAACCAAATTGGTTATTTGATACTCTTATCTTATGCTATAGCCACTTCTCAATTGGTCTTGCAAAAAGTTTCATGATACAGCTCATAAGTTTGAACCCTCAATAATTAGTGCAGCTCTATATGTTTTCTTTATTACTATAAATTGGTACAATAGAGCTTTTCGTCCATTCATGTACTATTTTCTTGGATTTTATAATCTTATTACATAACTTTGTCAACTAGACTACTCATATATCTCTCATATACTTTCAAACCTCTATTGATATTATCATCGGCCCTAGGGCCTTTCCTAATTTTATCTTTTTCAAAGGCATCTTTATCTTTAAGTATTCTAATCTTATGGTAGTATTTATAATGTCCAATGTTATTTGAGTTTATGGTACTTTCAATCCCTCTAGTCTTAGGGTAATTGCCATTTTACAATTTTGGAAAGTAACTTTCCCACCTTTCTTTGATCTCTTCATCTTTGATTAGTATAATTTGGTCATCATTTCTAATACACTTAACATGGTTTTAGTCCTTAAACTTCTGTTCTCTTATTTTTGAAAGTTTAAACATATCTTTTTCACATTCTCTATAATTTGACTCCAAGACCGCCAAACATGAATCAAACATCCTAACCAACTTACCTACCCTTCATTTATACATATGCAGTAACATTTTCATATAACTAAAAATAAATAAATTATTATTAAAAATCTCACTCAAATATTTTCAAACTTCGATTAACTTGACTGCCTTACTTTCAAGTTGACTCAAGTTTTTGAGTTTTTAAACTTTATTGCAAATAGCT
Organism: Warburgia ugandensis; assembly: GCA_035236585.1. NCBI lineage: Eukaryota > Viridiplantae > Streptophyta > Magnoliopsida > Canellales > Canellaceae > Warburgia > Warburgia ugandensis. Next base: position 102,646,305 of record CP141126.1, read on the forward strand.
TTTTCCTTAAAAATGAGTGTAGATATCAATTTTCACTTCTTTGAAAATGGGTGTCCACATCAATTTCTAATGCACAATCCACATTTTTTCAAATTCTTGAAAACTTGGGCGAGAATAACTCCCTCTCTATTTTTTCTCCAAGCCAAATATAGTTTTCAATTTACACTAGCAACATGCTAAAACATGAAATCAACCGCGCTTAGCCTAGTTTGAGATGAAATCCACTAACTTCCAGCTTATTTGAGCTTTGTGAAACTTTTGCTAGCTTAGGTATGACAAACCATGATTTTGCAAGAGCAAGGCCAATAATTGGTCTATTTCCGCATACCTCAGGTATGACTAACAATGATGTAGTCCAATGATGAGAAAATTGGTCAAACTTACTTGAGGTTGCCGTAGCTCTTATGAAATCGAGATTGACTGACACCATGTAAGATTAGATTGGTTGTTGTTACATCTACCTTGTGTGAATTAAATATGGTTTTGAAAATTATAGTGATACATTCCTCTCCCTTTTCAATTCTCTCCAATACCTAATCAAATCCTTTCCTACCTTTTCTTTTACGCTTCTTAATGGCAGCTCACTGGGATTCTACCAGACCTTTGGATGATTTCACCCAATCATCTTGCTCAATATCTCCAATTTATGCTATCAGCAAAAAGTAATTGAGCATTGGATGTTTCTAGTTACTAGTTTTTTTCAAGTAAAATTTTGACTGTTGTGATTTAAAAACCAAAATTGCATAGCTAAAATCATATAATGGTTATTAATTTTGATATCTAAGGGAGATCGAACAAGATGAATAAATCGAATCTTCTAAATGCTTACCCAGGCAGGTTTACAAAGTCTCTCTTGAAACTTGAATAGCATTTCTCTTTTGTAAAATAGGATCAAGATGGTATGAAGTTACCAACCATCCAAATTAGTAGCAAAGACAATTGAAATACGTCAAAACCAATGCCCTCCAGTGGAATAGTTCCATTATGAACAGCCCATGTGCTAGTTTCACTAGTTAAATATAAGGGGCCCTTCTATACGGTCAGTGTCCTGTCATTTTCCCAGGAGTCCACGCTAAAGTTTCTTTCAGTAGATCTAAGCTATTCTGTTTCAAAATACGAAATATGGGTAATTCATGAGAAATCAATGCATTTAACAATTTTAACTACTCTTTAAAAAAATTAATGAAAATAGATGCTTGTGATTTTCTACTAGGAAAAACATAGGATGGAAACATTCAATGGGCATGAAATCTGATTTAATCCTATCTTAGCCATTTATAATATGACAAATGGCTTAGATTTGCAATAACGTTTGACATACATGGAACATGTACTATTCTTATTCGGACTTCTTAAGGCTAATTTGGAGCATTAGTGAAGGATTAAAACCTTTGACTTCTGGGAACCTCGAAGCATGGCTTGGACACACGATCATTGTCAAGGGCACATTGCCATGTGCTGCAGTTGGTCATTCAACAGGCTAAAATAGATGTCAAGCGCCCCATGCTTTGGACTTTTGTTGGGGAACTGCTTCGGAGAAACGTGCCGCGCGGTGTATTGCTTAAAGTGGACGTAGGTCCAGATAGTTGGCAACTGCGTGATGGACTTCTCCGTTCGTGATTCTTGCTCTCATTGGCCTTTCTGGGAACACTTTGATACATGATATGGCCATTTTCTCGGGTAGAATAAATGTGGTCAGGATCAATTTGTGGAGGCTAACAAATGTCTTGCTCAGTTGTTACAGAACTCAACACCTCTGTTGAAATATGTTTAGTCGAAGTTTTGAGTTACTGCTTTAGCGAGGGATTAGATTTAGGAGTGCGCGTGAATGAATGTGTAAAAGTGATTTACTTTGTAATTCTTAAATTGTGCACAAAAACAGTCTCAAGCTGTGGAGAGATTTGGTGCATGGTTTATCTAACATGTTGCCTGTAAACGAGCAGTTTGAACCGAAACTTTTGTACTCGACTTGTTCTTTTGATTATAGACGTCAATCGTTGTCTTTTACTCATAAAATGTACATTCAAATGGAGCAAGAGTGTGCCTGTCCAAATGAAGCAAGGTAGATTGGCAAAGTATTAAATTTCATGCCCATCCCATTAGATATTTTATTCCATGTTTGATGACTGTGATTCTTAACTTCATATAGGATAAAACATTATTATAATTTTAAACCATAGAATAAATTATCTAGAAGGGGAGTCTTGGCACAGTGGTAAAAATTGTTGTCGTGTGACTTTGAAGTCATGGGTTCAAGGCGTGAAAACAGCTTCTTCTAAAAATACAAGGTAAGGCTAGGTACTATAGGCCCTTGTGGTCTGTCCCTTTCCTAAATCCCGCATAGGCTGGAGCTTTGTGCACTAGAACTGTCCCTTTTTAGAATAAATTATCTAATGAGTTTGAAGTTTGATACTTAGCCTGTCGAAGCAATTCCCAACCTGGTAAATAATTTAGACCTATAAAATAGACAAATAAAGCGCTCTTGAATTTATCATTCCTTTACCACTATTACATGCTTGACCAAAGGCGTGACTTACATTGGTCAGGTAGGCACATGCATCAGTTCCATGGAAACTAAGAAAGTGTTAGAAAGTCGTAAAAAAGAAATGCTTTTTTGTATGAATGATATGAACCCCCGACAAACAAGTTATTATGAGAGGATGTATATAGATTCCTCCAGACACACAACTTTATACAGTTTTGTTTTGCTTTAGAGATCCTGTCGGTTAGTGGAGTCAATGGGTTCTACTTTTCACTCTCCTCTTTTATGAACTTAGAGAAAAAGGTTGTGTTATAATTATTGTTTAGTTGAGGGTCGGTGTATATAGACCCAGAATGGACAGACACAAGAGTTAATAATATGGAGTTTTACTTTGTATACAAACTCAGAATGGACAGACACAAGAGTTAATAATATGCAGCTTTACTTTGTATTTTGTAAGAAGTTGTTTTCATACTTTGAACCCGTTAGGGTCACATGACAACAATTGTACTGTTACATCAAAGCTCTCGGCCTAATTGACAAAGCTTATATAATCAGAGTAAAAGTATTTCGGTGGAATAGTATAAGATGGAGTCTCTCTCGTGAAGGTCAAGCGTGTGTTCGATGCTGGCCATCGGTTAAGCTTGTTCAAACAAGGGGACTATATAGGCCCTTGTCAATCGAGCGACTCAACCAATGGATGCCTTGATGATCACTGTCGAAGTCTTGGAGATGAAGTAGGGGGCTATCAGTTTCAATGATCTGTTGATCGTATGCTAATATAAGGTAGTTGTTGTAGCTGCTCTTGTTTGCTTTAATGAAGCCAAATCCAGTCTAAAAAAAAATATCTGTTGATTGATTAGTAAAGAAACGTTCTGATTGACACTGGTTCAGTGCATATGGTGCAAACAATTAGAGGGAATCTTGACACTAAATATCTCAATCCTACTGTACATTTTCTATAAGAATGAAAGCTATTTCTGGTGAAAGTGATATATATACATAATATTATCCTGATCATGACCATATTATTATTAGATTAAAGTATCTATTAGAATGTTACCTTTACTTAGAGGCAATATATAATATATTCAACCCACAGATGATGAGGTGCACTATTTTTTAATTCATGATTATCTATGTAATTGACCTTTACAAGCTGCCAATATCCAATAAGAGAAATTTTCTTTTTTCTTTTCTTTTTCTTTTGAGAAAGGAAGGCAATCTTGCAGAATCCAAACCGTCTATCTAGTAGACAATGACATCAATGAGCCACAGACCGTCTTGACGCAATGGTGTGACCTTGAGGTAACGGGTTTAAGACATAGAAATATCTTCTTGCAAAATGCAAGGTCTTGTGGCTCACCCCTTTTTCGGAACTTGCATGCACGAGATCTACATGCATAGCTGCCCTTTTTGTTAAATGTGAAGGATTACAAAGCAGATCACTCACATACCTCCTAAATATAATCTCATCTGTGATTTTGGCCTTCAATCGGACAGTTAAAGGTGGATTATATGTGGCAAAAATGACACTTCTTAAGTGATTCAGACCATCTACTTGGTACAAAGCATATCACTCGACTCCACAATAATGAGAGCAAGGATTATCTTGGACAACCAAGATGTGCCTAAAAATTGCATCGGTTTCAATCATGGACTTTATGGCACCCGTAAATCGTCACCTCCATAAGCCCAAACCGTACAGTAACAATGGCACCACCTAAAAACTGTACCGGTCCCAAAGAGATACGATATAGGTGATGCAAATTATTCGTCTTTTAACCGTTGATCAATTCTCTTGTCCAGTTATGATTGAAGTTGTAAGCTGAAGTAAATGGTGTATGTAAGAAGCTTCAAAGTCACAACTTCAATTAGGAGCATCTGACGCATGTGATCTAGACGGAAAAATTACATCCCCAACATGGCCTATTTAAGACAAGACTGAAACAGTGAATGTTGTAGATCACCACCCAAATGAGATCTTCGAGCATGGCCTTTTAAAGCCTCATCTCTATAGTTACAATTATTGATCAGATGAACGGATCGGATCAGTCTTGGTGGGCTCTACATGCAAAGGTAGAGAGCCACACGGCAACTTAAAATGGAGTGGTTTCTTCCCAGTCAAAGACAGTCGTCTCAGAATCTTCCTGTTCTTTGCTTTCCACCACCTAATCCCTTTTAAAAATCCATAAAAGGAGACAATGGGTGCCCCCATCTCTTGGCAGTCCAACCTCTCTCTCTCTCTCTCTCTCTCTTTCCAAAATGGTTGCAGAAAAGAAGCTCGTTGACGACGTCTCCGGCTGGCTCCAGCTATACTCCGATGGCTCCGTCGGCAGGAAATGGACCGGGGCACCACAAGTCGAATTCCTAGCGTCCCCATTTCCTGCCACCGGCGAATTCATCGACGGAGTCGCGGTTAAAGACGTATGTATTGACACCCACTCCGGCCGCACTGTCAGGATTTACCTACCAGAGATAAACTCCGACGACTTGGAGAAGCTCCCAGTACTGCTCCACTTACATGGTGGCGGCTTTTGTATCAGCCATACTAGTTGGAACATGTACTATCTGTTCTACCGGCGGCTCGTTTTATCGGCTCGAGCCATATGCGTCTCCGTTGAGTTGGGTCTCGCGCCGGAGCACCGCCTTCCGGCTGCAATCGACGACGGTTACTTGGCGCTCTTGTGGCTCGAATCAGTGGCTCGAGGGGAGTCGGTTGAGCCGTGGCTTGAGGAGCATGCTGATTTTGGGCGGGTTTTTCTGATTGGCGATTCTTCCGGGGGCAATCTTGTGCATGAGATAGCAGCACGGGCTGGGTCCAGAGAGTGGGGGCCGCTGAAATTGGCTGGTGGGGTCCCTATACACCCCGGCTTCGTTCGAGCCAACCCAAGCAAGTCGGAGCTTGAGCTGCAATCGGAGTCCGCTTTTCTGACGCTTGATATGTTGAATAAGTTCTTGGCTTTGGCTTTGCCAATTGGCAGCACCAGGGACCATCCGATAACTTGTCCGATGGGTCCCAAGGCACCGCCGATCGAGGGGCTGAAGTTGCCTCCTTTCTTGATCCCAGTGGCTGAAAAGGATTTGATTAGAGATACTGAATTGGAGTATGTGGAGGAGATGAAGAAGGCTGGGAAGGACGTCGAATTGCATATGAGCAATGGTGTGGGCCACAGCTTTTACCTCAATAAGATTGCTATCGACATGGACCCACACACTGCTGTTGAAACCAATAGGCTAATTGCAGCCCTCTCCGACTTCATCAAGAGGCATTGAGCCTTTTGGCATTCGCCGTTGATTCCCAGCGTATGCTTATCTTATGTTTTGAAATTATCATAAGCCAACATGTACTTACCGTTTATTTGTAGGTGCATGCGTGTGTGGCATAAGAATGAGCCTAGAGGGCATATTGTATGATTTTTATAAGGAGTCTTATCTTGTATTTTTGCAAGAAGTTGATTCTATGTCCGTGATCTCAAGGTCACTTGACGACAACTACACTATTGGGCCAAGACTCACCTTCTCCAAAAAAAAGATATTAAAGTTGAAATAATACCCGCAAAATCAGGATATTCTTTTAACGGAAAAACATTTACCTTTGCCTTATTTATATAGGGTGATTCTTAAGTGGGAATTGGGTGGATTCAAGAGATCCAAGTTTCTCTTGCAAAAAGACTGGGTTATATTCACTACATCCATCGGTTTGCTAATTATAAGCAAGTAGACAATTTGGTCAAACTGGGTGCAGCAGATAAAGTGATGGTCATGGTTATGATCCAATCTCTAGCTACCGAACCATAAACTGGTATGGCGATGATTCTCTTTTAGCTGAATGTTTACATTCTAAAACTGATGGGCCTCAGTTTTAGGTGGTCTGATTATGTGAGATACCTTGATGATTTGGTGGTGCATCTTCATGTTTGTTGGTAGTTTTCTTGGATCCAATCTCACTTTTGTTGTGTTTGGCTTGTGGGATAGAAATGTGTGATTGGGATTTGGTGTATGAAATTGTTACTCTCCTAGGTTTCTAGATTTTGGGGTTTTGATAGTGTTCACCTGTCAGTAGAGTCGTCACCATGTGACCTTGAAGTCAAGAGTTCAAGTCATGGAAATAGTCTCTTACAAATGCAAAGTAAGGCTGCATACTATTGACCCCTGTACTCTGCCCCTTCTCCAAACCCTGCATATTCAGAAGCTTCATGCACTGGAGCTGCCCTTTTATAGCGTTTAGTGGCCAGATACGTCTATGGTCCTCTTTCTGGTTTTGAGGTTTATCTTGCTTCTAATCCTGGCCATAAGGAGCACTTCTTGCGATCCCTTCGCTTGCTTTGTGTTAATAGAAATTTTTATGCCTTTTTCTGAAAATAAAAATAGCATGAATGGTTCAGGGTCACCATTGTTACCCTTGCCGAAGCTATCACTCACAATCAATGATGAGTCTATCACCTTGACTCTCGTTAATATCTCTTTTGGACAGAACCCAGCTAGGAAGGCAACCACGTTTAGCACGGGTTTGAGTTGCAATGCGCTTGATCGCAGGTTTGAGTCGTCGCTTTGCTTAAACTAGGTTTAGGTTTAGAATATGCGAGATATTCGGATTATACTTCACTTCTAGTAAAGAAAACCAAGAAAGGACCCGCTTCTGAGAGTCAAAATTTAGGTTTTTAATGGGCCTTCATGCCTGAAGCCATGGTGGGGTGCAACTTCTCCATATTGGGCCTTTGACCTCTTCGGCTATTTTATCCGGTACTCAAATTTCGGATGAGCACAGCAATGAAGCCAAATGAATGATTTATAGCAACAAAAGAGGTGCTTCTGATGATAAGAAACTGACGGATAAAAACTCCGCTTAAGAAACAATCCCAAAGACATTTCAGGAACTTTTAAGGGGACAAAATTTCTTCTCTAGTCCATCTAAGTCATTCTAAACATGATAAATAAAAAGATAGTGTCTACCTTTTAGGATGCTTGTGAACATCTACACCTATTAGTACAGTTGGTTATTTTGAGATTTCAAGCTTTAGATTTCAGTTTGAGTGAGCCTTTGGTCAGGTACAGGGCTCCACTGTGTACACTTTAGATGAGAAGTATACACCCATAGGCTGGGCCATGCTAGATATGGATGAACCATGCACCAAAAGTACCACCCATCTAATAATTCCTGGCTCCTAATTTGTGAATGATAAATTGACTCCTTTTTTAGGACTCTCCATGGGAGACTCTAATCTAGTTATATTTTCTAAAAGATCTATACCATTCATCTTCTTCACCGATCCTTACTTGAGCATCCACTATATATAAAACTGCTCGACTTGCTAGAGTAGATCAACCATATACAAAACATTTCATTATATAGTCATGGCACAATCTTGAAGGGGAGCCTTGGCGGGACAGTAAAGTTGTTGTCGTGTGACACCCCGGGTTTTCTAAACCTTTTTTCAAATAATAATAATAATAGTAATAATAGTAATTTGTTTTATAAAATAGGAGGGATCTTGAAAATAAAAACTCACAATTAACATAAATAATAGAGTGGTCAAAAGAAATGTCCAAAAGAAAATCCCGAGGGTCATCTAAGATCCAAAATCACAACACTAAATGAAGATTAAATTGTTGGTACGTTGAGCATGCTCAATCCAAAAGAGCGACAAATTAACATGGTCGTGAAAAGACAATAATAATAAGTCCAAAATCCCCGAGGGTCCATCTATAATCACCACATCCTACACACATCACCAAATAAAGGTACACTATACTAATAGTATGGGTCCAATCTATGCAAAATATCAACATCCATATACAGCCCAAAAAGTCTATTCACAAGTCGAAGAGACATACATTAATCAATCTCTGAAGTATAAAAAGGTAGATGGTCATTGAGGTCCTCGTTCAATTAACTCTACTCCACCTGCAAAAAAAAGTAATGCCTCACTAAGTTAAGCTTGTGTAGGTAATCACATTCAATAAGAAATACAATGAAATCGTGTGATACAAAATATCAATGTCATGGTGAATCTCATAAAGTAAAACATATACAACGCATGTCAAATCATCAGACGTCTATAATAAATAACACACGAAAATCATAAGTCTGAACAAATTGATATCAAATCTGATCATCATGGCTAGCAAGGCATGAGCAACACATAGATATGCATCCATTAAAAGCAATAAGAATCTATTTATATATTATAATATAAATGTACGTCATGATGAACAAAACACTGTGCACAATAAAGCCCGATAAGTGTCTCAACTACACTCACAACAATGGCAATGAGTACTTATCCCAAACCTAGGGTCCCTTGCCTGTAGCTTGCCCAGCCCATAGGCCTGCCCACATAGGCTTGACCCTATATACATCGTCACATTGTGGGTATACATACCCATGTGCACTGCATGGACATGTAGAATAAATGCATTAACTACTATGATGCAGCGGCAACCACTCCAAGATCTCAACCATTGCCGCTCACCGTTGACACCGAAACAGGAGACCACTGTTTGCCATACATGGGGGCTGATCAGACTAGCATGGATGGCCGGCCCATGACTATTACAAACCATACGCAGTTACCCACATATCAATGCTGGTCCTTATTATTCACAAGTTCAAAAGAGAGGTGGCCAACTGTAACAATAGTGAAAAAACAAAAAACAAAAAAACACTTAAACAAAGAGAGGGGGGGGGCAGAATTGATATCGGCACCCCCCCCATTGGGTCTGTTTTTTCCCAAAAACCCAATGGAACAAAAAAAAAAAAAAACCCAACGAGAGGGAGAAACGGGAAGAAGGAAAGAAGAGAAAGGGAAGAAGGAAAGGAGAGAGAGGGAGGAGAGAGAGAAGGAGAGAGCCGCTAGAAAAGTCTGCTACTTCAGTAAGCAGGGAAACGGGGGTTAAGGCTTTTCGGGTTTCGGAGTTCACAGACCTCGCTGGAGGAGATGACGGCTCCGATCATCAATCGAGCCGACCAATCTCCTCAGCACACTGGTAGAAACCAAAACCCTAAGGTTTTGGAAGGATTTGAGCACTGTGGAACGTCAGATTGAAAGGGGAAACATTGCACGCGTCGCTTTGAGGGTTTTTCTGACGAATTAGAGCCATCTAGCCCATTCTAGAGAGGAAAAAACACAGAAGAACACAGGGAAGGTAAGATCTATAAAACCCAACTTTTGATTTGTGGAGTTTTGCTAAATTCTTGCATTTTCACCATAGATCTAGAATTTCAGATAATCCAATTGTCCAATCCCCAATCCAAGTGTAGGGATAGGTAATTTAGTGCATGATGTAGTTCTAATTATACAAAAATGTTAGATCTAGGGTGAATTTTGATCGGATGATCTTAGCCGTCCGATCGAGTACTGTTCACACAGTAACCTTTTGACATCTGATTGACGATCAAACACCACAAACGAGTTCTAGAACACTGGAATTGCTAGGATATGGCACAAATTGAAAGTTTTAGACTGAAATTGATCTAAAAATCTAAATTGTTTGATTGGACAGTAGAAAAATAAGGACCTAACACTTTTGATTGGTGGTTAGACACTACCATGGTGTACCTTAACCTTTAATAAGCTAAGATACTTGGAAAATTCAAGTTGAGACCATTTATTCTTGAGACCATTTAACGATGAAAACAACTTACAACCACTTAAGAAAAGTGGTGAATAGCCAGTCTAGAACCAATGGTATGGATTGGCAATCCAATAACCATAGGTCATTCAACTAGCTATCAATCAATAGCTAATGAAACACCCTTACCATAGAATTAAGCACTATCACTTCGCCTTATGATGACTAGTGTCAGTGACTAACTTAGAGGGAGCTTTGATACTAGAAAAGCTAAGAGAGGCCCCAAAGTCGTATATCTAAATATGTTTTCATGTACTTTACAGAGGTGTGATTGATTTGAGAGCTCATACGTGAATTGAGGAAAGTATTTGTGTCAGTAAACTAGAAGAGCACCGTTTGAGGTAGGTGGAATTGAGATTGCTAAGATTTTGCTATATATTATTTGTATATGAAATTTGAGCATTTAAACAAGTCTTTTCAATTTATATGAAAGGCAAGATGAATGTGCATGATAAAATTTAACTATGATTAAACTATTCATGCAAAAGTTATACATTATTATGAATTATGTGAGAAAACATAAGACTGATACCAGAAAATTGTGAGTTAGCTTGTAAGAGCGAAAGGGGTCGTTATGATGTGGGTGGGCCTTCGGGCTGGATGAGCTATTGGTTCCTGGCTGGACGAGCTACCTGTCCCTGGGGGTGTAGTCCCATTGTTTGGGGAGTTTGACGCGTCTTGAGGGGTCATCATTATGTGGGCGGGCCACGGAGTCATTATGATGTGGGCGGGCCTTCGGGCTAGACGAGCTACCGATCTCTCAGGAGTAAAGCCTTGAAGTGTGTCGTTGAGTTAGTGTGTCTTTGGGTTTAACCCATTGCACTAACTCACTGCGTCAAAGAGGATAATATCGTCTGTTGTGTACTTAATACACACGACAATGCGTTGGTAGTTGACAATGTGAAATGGCTAGTATGAGCAAAGGCTGGTACCAAGAAATGAAAATGATTAGTGAGTTGATATGTGACTGCATACTTGTATTTCAAGAATATATTTTTGTATTAACGCATTGATGTTTTTTTTTTCCATCTTGGCATGAATTTATGATGTTGATGAATGTCAAATTATTTCAAGCTAAATGATAGTTGAATACTAGTTGCATGTTTCAGCATGGACAAGTTAAATTATGTAGAATATCATGATTTTGTATATATATAATTGCTTCTTATTCCACCTATACAAACGCAAGTTTGCTGATATATTGTATTTGTTTACAATATCTCAGTACAGAGGATCCCAAGAAGTAGGAGCTTGTTAACAGGAGTACACCGTCGAAAAGCTCTTGACTCAAGCAGGTAATGATTGGGTTATGTTTGAAGTCTTTTTATTTGAGATGAGAGAGAGAGACTGTCATATATATATATATATATGTAATTTTGGAGAGATGGATAACTTATGTAATTTGGTTGTGGTGTGGAGTTCCTGGTTGTGTTTTTGTTGGATTTGATTTAACTCTATTTGAGCAGATGTATGAAAAGGAGACGGAGTCTTCATTTATATTTTAAAATTGTCAAAAATGTTTATCAGGTACTTCACAATGACATGCGTTAAATGTCATATGTCCGAAAAACAGAGGAAACTCTGTTTGATTATCGGTAGAAATGAGTGCTCATTTCACCGAGAATCCTTGTTTTTGATAAAAGTAAAATGATACTCGAGTTTTTCAAAGTGAATTTAAAAAAGAAAAGATTATTCTGCATTTGTTTACGCTTTAAAAATGATTTTATTAGAAATTGAGCTCGCTAAGTCAATGTCTTTTGGATTTAAAAAGTGTTAGGAAACCCCGGGGTGTCACACCAACTCTACAACACTCCTAACATAGTGCCCATTGGGCAGAAGCACCTATCATAAATCAACAAACCATGAATCAAAAATAAAAAATCCGTGCATAATCCTTCTAGATAAAACCAAATCGATGGAGTAATTCATTATATCAATATCATGCATCGAAAAATCAGTGTATATCATCCTCAAATAATCAAATCGAAGCAAAATAAAATGTATTCTAAAGTAGTACACAAATCATGTACAAAAAAAGTAGCAAACATATCGGCAATATATGTTGAAAAGCAATTTCATGCAAACATCGTCAAACATAAAACCCATGCAATCAAAGTTCGCAAGTAATATACCATGATTTAAGAAATCATGGAAAAATCCCAAATGTAATTACTTACCTCAAAACACGTGTAACACCCTGGATTTTTAAGACAAATTTTTTTTTTATATTTTATAATGGCAATTTAAATAAGAGCATTTGGGATCCCATGAGAAAAGATTTATTTAACATTTTACTAAACCTATCTTAAAACTCCGGGTGTTAATTTTTCCTTTCTCAAAATGACGTACATGTAATTTAAACATAAATAAATAATCCGCGTATAAATCAACGTCAAATAAATAGGCGCCTTTATTTTAAATCAAATAAATGTCCAAAAGACAATAATAATATGGCCCAGGGTCTATCCATCATAACATCCCATATAAATGTCCAATATATGTCCAAAGATCTAAATCACATCCAAATATAAAGTATGTAGTCCATAATAAAATTCAAATGATAATCCACTCTAATGACTCACATTACTGTCTAAAACTATAGGGAAACTAGTCTTCAGCAGCTCTCAAGGTTTATCAACCGCTTTTCCTTTCCTGGTGTCGCTCTCGAGATCTAAGGCATTGCTAAACAAAGCAATGCCTCAGCAAGCTATCACTTGTGTAGGTACATAGACAATTAAAGTAAAAAATGAAAGAAATAATAAACAGCATTGATGAAAAGTCTAACATTTATGGAAATAGTGATATCATAATGCCATGTTCAAATAAATGCCAATTTATTCCATATGCTAAAACATGCAATCATAGAGTTAAAACATGACATGAATCAATAAAATGGAGCATACAACAAGAATAAGGGCACCCTAAGGTAATTGGTCCCACCACATCGCACTAACATCCCTGATCAGTAGTACACATAGTCAACCTCTGAGTGTCGTCACACCCAGGCATACCATCCATAACCATGCTCATCATACATGCACACATAACAAGAATATGGGCCATCATGCTGCAGTGGCAACCCTCCATGGGTATCAACCACCGCCGCTCTCCGTGGACACCATAACGGGAGACTTAACGTCTGTCCCCATGGAAAGGCTCAGACCTAGGTAGGTGTGGACTATCCATGTTACCAAACCCCTACCGAATGCCATCTATGGGCAAGGTGTCTATCATATCACAAACTCATCACATCATAATCTCGGAAGGTGGGTGGCCTACGCCCTATCCCTCCTAGCATGACGCCCACCGGCGAGAGCACCACATCAAATATAAACACGGAAATCATATGTATATGCTTAAAACTCAAGAGCACTTATAGCTTGAAATCCCAAGACATGCCCCTCATCCCGGGTTAGCCTATAAAAGGACCAGCTACTAAGCCTCTATACTCATTTCCATGTAAATCCATGCATTTTCTATATATATAATAAGAAATAAATCTCTAATTAAGCATAGCTAATTAACATCATGCTTGTAAAAGCATTTTAAATAAGTTTATTCAGTAAAAGAATTCAATTTGGAATAACTATACTGTACGCAATGTCGCATGAAATCCATGGTAAATAAAAATCGCAATTTAAAACACAATCACACATGATGCTATGTTTAAACATGGTTTAAAATAAAGGCAAAACATTAGTTGTCATCACCTACCTCAGTGTGAGACCACTAGCTTGCTAATAACTCCCTTTAACTGGTATATTCACATGCACCTGTACATGTCACATCACTATTTTAAAATTTTTCTAAAGAAAAAGTTGTTATTTCTAAGTTTTTAAGTTAAAACTAGGTCCGCGTCGTCAATACAGTTACAACGCCTCTTCCGGATCGTGATTTGGACCTCTCTAGCTCCCAAAAATCAAGTTTTAGTGAAAACTACTCTCAAATGGGGCCTGCCAGACCACCATAAGGTGGTTTAAACCGGCGGCACTCTTTTCCGCCGGTTTACACCGGCGTATACCGGCGCACGAAGACGCAGACGCCGAACGGGACGTGCGTCGTGGGTCTTTGGCACCGTGAAGCACGCGCGTGCGTGCCACGGCCGCCGCAGGCGCCTCGCGTCCCGGCCCCACCGCGACAGCCAACCGCGGCCGTCCCGCACGCGCGGGCGCCCGCCATAGTGCGGCGACGACGACCGTCGTATGACGCCGTCTCGGTGCGTCTCCGAGTGCGTCCGGCGGCCGCCAGGGCGCCGACGCCGTTGACGACGCCGGAGAAGACGACCGGATTCCGGTCGCCTCCGGCGGAGCTACAGAGCTCCGTTTTGCGTGATTTTTGTGCCATTTTCTTCAGAATTCTCTCTAGAATCCATTTATGCCTTCCTTTTGCACTGATTTTGCCAAAAACCATGATTTTTAAATGATTTTTCTCAAGTTCCTAAAAATATTCCTAAGTACTGGTTTTTGAGTTTTCTGGAGAATTCCACCGTTGGATCACTCCCAAATTTAAAGAGTATGCTCTTGGGTCTCTTGTGCACTAGTTGGACGGTGCGATTTTCAAACGGATAAGGTTTGATCCATGAAATCATGCTCCAACCGTAGCGTGCACAAAGCCCCAAAAAATCTGATTTTTTTCCTAATTTTTAAATACTTTCCTAATTAATTTTCTAATTAATAAATACAGAAAAAACACGGATTTGAGGCTTACCTTGTGCCTGGTCAGGTTTGCTCGTGTTGCCGGGGCTCCACTCGCCGGAAACTTCAGATTTTTGCAGGGCTAGGGTTTTGCGTAGCATTCATGGAAAACGCTCAAAGTGGAGCGTTTTGGCTCCTAGAGGAGCATAGATATAGGGTTTTAGAGTCTTGGTGAAGAGAAACTCTTCCTCACACGTCTCTTCCCACGTCTCTCCGGCGATTTCGCCGGACTAGTAGAGACGTGTGTAGACAGGGGTGCCGTTATCAATTTGGACCCCTGTGTAACACGTTTCTGTCAAAAGACCATTTTGCCCTTACAACTTTGACGGCTCATAACTCCCTCGTTTGAGCTCCGTTTCTCACGTTCTTGGTGGTGTTGGATTCGTATCGACGAGCACTTTCTAATTATTATGTTTTCAGGAAAGAATTTCATCCATAAATTTTTATTTTAATTTATTTAATAATTTCCTATTTTTATCTTAAAAATTAAGGATATTACAACACGGTACTCAAATCAAGTAGTGTGCTAAATCACGTCGTGCGCTCTGATGTACTTGTCACATCATAAGTCATTGATCACTTGGTGTTCTTACATCTCAAAATAAATAATTTCAAGTAATAATTTCCCTGATTTGGCAATTAATCCTAGATTAACGGCCTAGATCATCTAATTAACTCTCTATTAAAATAATCTTGAGCTAACATCTAGACCATCATCTACCATCTTTTATAGTCAATCTATGTTATGATTTATTCAATTAATGTCCTTTAATCAATAAAGAGTTAGTATCTTTTATCTCATGAAGTTTGGAGACGATCCAATCATTAGATCGCTCTTTATCATTTATAATTAACATATGATCGTCGATTCTAATTATTTTCACCATGATCCATCTATTTTCTATGTTTGATTAGTGATTTACATGTATGTCCTTAATTACATGTCGATTTGACGGTTAGATCGCTCTTTGATTACTCAAACTTATAGCACTTGATTAAATCAACAGTCAAGATAACTTTTCTTGATAATCCAATGAGATATATTCTTCTAATCCCCTAGATCATCTCATATTTGATACATATAATCAATTTCTAAGACCTGATTATCCATTTATCATCCTAATCTAGGTTATTTAATAGTATTTTGTGATTTGGCTATTTTAAAAGTATTCAAATTAAAGTTTTCAAGTCAAATCTAGGTCCGTGTTGTTGAGATGATTGCAACGGATGTCTCGTATCATGATTTGGACCTCTATACCTCCTAAAATCTAGCTTTTAGTGAATGGACGGTCTAAAATAACCCAAAATCAATTTAAAACTCAATAGGCCTCATGATCGAACTCCGGTCGCTGCCAGTGACGTCCACAATGCCAAAATTTGTGATTTTTACACCATTTTGATTGGTTTTTCATGTACATTCACTTTATGATATTTTTATTCACATATTTTTTTAGGATTTTTACTTGATATTGATCTCGTTTATAAAATTCTCTTTTTCTCTTACTCATAGCAGTTAGATCACCATGAGATTTCATAGATTTGTTTCTTGTTTCATTATGGACAAGATGAACGGTTTAGATTATCCATTTGACACCGTTTCATCGGATTATTTTTACAAAATCAATAATGCATATACACTCACTGAAAAACGGCAATTTACACCATTTTCTAGTGCTAAAAATAGTGAAATTCAAATGAAAACAACTAAAAATGGTGAGAGGGAAAAAGGGGAGGCCTACCTCAAGTCAGGCCGATCGGAGGAGAGGAAAATTCATCATGTGCAAATGGGTGGAGGCACGGTGGCATCATTGTCGGTGTCGACTACGACATGGGAAACGAAGAGGAATTAATTGATGGGTGAAAATTTGGAGTGGGGCATTAATGGTAGGGTAGGTGCATTTAAGGTCCCTCTTCATTAATGTTTAAAAAAAAATCTAATTTTATTAATTGTTGAAATGATTACTAACTATGAATGCTGATAATCATTGCAATGCTTATTATTGCCCGTCCTCTCATCAATTTCAATACTGACTTCATAGGCCCTATATGTAAAATTATAATTGTACCCTTTATACTTATTTTAATAAATAATAAAATTAAAATAAATTTTTTTTTGATCTCCAACTTTAGCATTTTTCATTTCTCGTGTATATTCTAAAAAATTTTAATTCCTAATTCTTCAATTTTTATAAAATTTTAAAATTCTGTAAAATTATGTATTTTTTAGAATTTAAAATTAACGGGTATTATAATACACCAGGGCTGCCTTTTTTTAGTCATGTCATGATCTTAGGCTCTAGTTTATCAGATCGATCACAGTCGTTGAATAGGACTACCATAGCCAGAGCAAGGATCAAGATCCATTAAACGAACAAGGATTAAGATCTTTATCTAGCGATGACTCTATCCATTTGTTTGCAATCTCAGTGAGTGCCAAACTGCTTCACCAACCGTCTTAGTCTTTTCCGAATGGCATGCAGATGTGACCCTCGGCAGCGGCGGCATTCTAGTCTAACTTAACGGCTGCACTTTTGCTTTTCGAAAAGGAGCTCTCTGTAAGGCCTCTTTCGCAGAAGAAATCGGCCCTTGGGTTCAAAAAAATGTAATAGTACATTTTAGCCTCAAATAAATGTCTACCGATCTTGACCGGTCATCAACAATCGCGATCAAGCTAACTGACCACATCCAGGCATAATCATATTTCCCTTAGGAAGGTAGAGCTTGCGGAGCTTTGAACCCAAATACACTCCGACTGATCCAATAGACTAGGCCAGGGCTGCAGTTTCGCCGAAAGTGGTATGGCCTGCTGCTCTGCTTACAACTGCGGGATAAAGTGTTCGAGATGTATTATTGTTGGCAACTTTCTGTCGGCCGAAGCTTTTAGATTGATCGCTAAAGTAATATAAAATTAGAGGTTTATGAGATGAGATCGAATCTTAAAACCTCTCACTTTTCACATCGATGTACAAGAGCCAAAAGTTGGCTCATTTATCACATGGGCGGAGTCTCTTGGAGACGTAAGTTGTTGGCCCATTTCTTATCAACTTAGTAGTAGGCCTTATTTGAAAAGGAGCAGCCAGGTGAATTTATCTCCCACCTATGCAGGGTTTAAGAAAGAGATAGACCATATAATACACAAAAAAAAATTATTTGATAGTCTCATGGAAAGCTGTATAAAGTTGGCTTACGCCCTTTTTTTTTTATCTTTTTCTTGTCTAACGATTGGTTGCATCCGACTTTTTCTTCTTGTCGTGAAACACGAATTGATCTGACCGATCCATTATTGTATGGCGACTCGGCCAAGTCTTTCATCTTTGTGCCACATCATACGTAGCCCATCCACCGGGGGTCTCCCTTCAATTGTCCGAAGTCCCGGCCACTATGATTCTGTGGTAGAATAGATAGATAGATCATGAATGTTCCAAATAAACAAAAAGAATTTTTTTTTCTTTTAGCAAAATCATGATCCGACGGAGAGGATCTTTACAACTATGCAATCGTAATATCGCGATATTACAACTATACAATGGTAATATCGCGCTGTACAATCGTAATAATGCACTCAAATGGGCCCCCAGAACTGTCCGGAGCATGCTTGATTATCTGGGCCCACGTGAATTGAGCCTACATAATCCATTGCTATTGAATCCCACAACGTTATTTATGAGCATTGCCTTGTGATCTCGCTTCTTCGTTACAACTTCTTCCAGGAAGACTGAAACAGCCATGGCCGCTGAAAGCACTACTAGGAGGATCGTCGACAACGTCTCCGGCTGGCTCCGAGTTTTCGACGACGGATCGGTGGATCGTACTTGGACTGGAGCACCGGAATGCCAATTCCTTACCACCCCAACTCCGGCCACGAACGAATTTATCGACGGCGTGGCGACTCATGATATAGCCGTCGGCTCGAGCTCCGGATTCTCCTATCGAATCTACATGCCACAAAAGAAGTCGGAAGATGAGGAAAAGCTCCCACTACTCATCCACTTCCACGGCGGTGGCTTCTGCGTAAGCCAAGCTGCTTGGTACATGTACCACCAGTTCTACACCAAGCTCGTACGTTCAGTACGAGCCGTTTGTCTTGCCGTGGAAATGCGCCAAGCGCCGGAGCATCGCCTCCCCGCCGCCTGCGATGACTGCTACTCCGGTCTCATCTGGGTCCGGGACGTAGCTAGCGGGACGATATCTGAGCCGTTGGTCGGCGATCGCGTGGACTTCAAGCGTGTTTTTCTGATTGGCGAGTCTGCCGGGGGGACTCTGGTGCATGATGTTGCGGCACGTGTAGGGCGGCTCCACGCGGCCGAGTTGGAGCCTGTGAGATTGGCAGGCGGCGTGATACTTCATCCTGGCTTTATTCGAGCAGAGCGGAGTAAGTCTGAGCTGGAGCTGCAGTCGGAATCTGCGTTTCTAACGTTGGACATGGTAGATAAATTTTTGGCTTTGGCACTCCCACTAGGAAGCACTAAGAACCATCCGATCACTTGCCCGATGGGCCCGGAAGCTCCACCGTTGGCTGGTTTGAGATTGCCGCCTATGCTGGTTACAGTGGCTGACAGGGATTTGATGAGGGATACCCAGTTGGAGTATGTTGAGGAAATGAAAAAGGCTGGGAAGGATGTCCAGTTGGTTGTTCATGAAGGTGTGGGCCACTGCTTCCAGCTTAACAAGCTGGCCGTTGATTCCGATCCCCACATCCGGGCCCACACTGAGAACCTAATCTATATGATTTCGGCTTTCATCAACGGCCATTAGAGCGCTTGATTTTGAGGTACTTGTAATGTCTATGGCATCGTGCGTCTTTGTTGTTTACCCATTTTTGTGTCTTCTTCTATGACCAAGGCAAACCGATATAAAAGCAGCTTAGTTGGGTACCAATAACAATTTCTTTGATTGCCTTTGCAACAATCCAAATTTTCGATGATCCCAACCGTCCATCTGCTAGGTTCGTGCTCATCCATACGCTATGCACCGTAGCCAAGAGATCCCATACTTCGTCATATATAATGCATAGGCTTACGTACCAGTAATCCACGGCCTGCCTTGACAAATAATTTGCATGTTTTGATTAATTGAGATCTAGGGGAAAGGCAATTTCGGGCCTACAATTCTACGTATAATTTGAAAGTCATAATTTTAAGATATGAAAACAACATCTTACAAAAATACAAAGTAGGACTGCACACTACAGACCCTTTATACTCCGCCCTTTCTCTGAATCGGTGCTTCACGCACCAAGCTGTCTTTTTTATATAACCCCTCAAAGTTACTCTCTAACTTCTTAAACAGTTTTTTCATAAGCCCCCGGAAGGAAAGCTGTTAGTAACTTAGTATTGAGTGTTAGTTGAAATGACCAAGCCGCCTCTAATTACAGTCAACAGTAACGGTTTCCAGGACCAGGGGCCTTTGTAAAAGCCAATTTAGAAGTTGGGCGAACTCATGAACAAATTAAATTATGAGGGCTACTTACAAAATGGTGTAAATTTTCTTGGAAACGCCGAAACAAAGTCATAGACAAAGGGTCCAAAATCACAGTCAGTTGGACGGTTCGTCATCGACTTTTAAATTAACGGATAGGATCATGCAACGTGGCAGATGTGGGCTCAAAGGGAGTCTTTCTCCTTCAAATTTCTCAAGCTGCCTTCATGGAAAAAGTGCCCTTCTCTGAGCTTTTCAAATATAAAAATAATCCTCAAAGACCCAAAATGCTGCTTTTTGGGGCAACCCGAAGCTCTGAAAGTTGACGAGGGGGGAAGGTGACACGAAGGGGCCTTGTGCATGATTCGCGAGGTTGCCTTTTCTTTTCGTTTTACTGCATGAAGTTGTCTCTTTCTCAAGGGAACGGTCGGGAGGTGGTATTTTGGACGAGCTTATGACAAAAATCTTACTGGAAGTTAATCGACGGTGCTTGGGGCAGACCGGGGCAGTCGCGGTGCACGATACTTCTGCATAAGTCTAGAAAAGGAGCAAATCACAAAGGTCAATAATATGCAGTCTTATTTTGTATTTTATAGTAGGCTATTTTGATACCTTGAATCTATAACCTCAAAGTCACACGACGACAACTCTACCATTGAGCTGTATCATTGGGCTGGGTCAAGATGAAGTGCTATCTCTTCTTTGTTTAAAGACGAAAATTATCTCATCTAAAGCTCAGTGTCAGTGGTACTTGAGAAGTGTTGAGATGAAGATCATCTCATCCTAGCTTACTGTTAGTGGTGTCTGAGATGAGATGAGAAATCCGAATCTCAACCCAGCTCGGTGCAATAAGTTTGCTACCCGTACTTCATCCCAAGCAATATTATTTCAAGCTTCAGTGTTGAATTTCGTGATATTTCCTAGTGTAAAAGAGGGTCGTTTCTTCTCTCATAAAATTCAAGGCCAAGCCTGCATTTTGCTTGCTTGAGATAAAATGAGCCATATCATGCCATCTCAACCTAGCGGAAGTCATCTAAAGCTAGATCTTATCTCATCTCAACCTGCTTACTTCGTCTCAAGCAGAACTAACACCTCGTTAGAGGTCAAAGGATTAAGAACATATGCCAGAGGGCCACATGGGAATGTGCAGACTAACACAAGTTCATCCGACCGTGGTTGATTTCACTTTGATGGAGTATTCCTAAACGCTTGATTGATGAAGTAGGGCTTGTGATTCAATCAGCAAATCGTGATCTATAGTATTTTTTAACCCATCGATCTATAAGTTTAAGTTTCCATGATCCGAACCATTTATCTAGTAAAGTCATTATCGATGAAATAAGTAAAGAAGCTCTGGTTCGGTAGATGATTCTACGCCGTTGATTATGTCAAGTGTTTACTGTGAAATACACGCAGCCACATTTTGATTTCCTAGCCATCCGTTGAAGGCTGTAAATCAGCCGCGTAAGTATTTAGTGCATCTCTCATCATAGCATCAATTGGGATGGACGGTTTGGATCGTTGATAAGAGCGGACCTGCTCCACTGTTTTCGCTGACACTCAACAGTATATTGAAGCAGGAGAACGTAATAGAATCTGATTCCCGTCCTTGCATTTCTAAGACTATACCTCACGTGTTATGTTAGTTTTCAATTTATGTCATGTTAGAATTACCATACTTTTAAGAAGTTAGAGATTATTTTCATTATCTTCTCGTGTTACTTATAAACTAATATACAAATGCATATTCATTTGCAATTATAAAATAAAAACATAACAAAATCAAATTCATCTTCAATTTCTTCTTTACTGGCTAACACTTGGCGCAAGACCCTCGTCATTTTTTATCCGGGCTTGGGCAGAGTTACTATACCTCACGTATATAAATGAAAATCACTTGTTTGGTGATGTAGAATGCTCATTCTCAGCCCACATTAACGGAAGTTCCTTTTGGATGTCTGTCATGATTATTATTCTTAGTGAAAAACTTGTAAAAGATAACGAGGCATCTTCATATCATACTACTTTTGAATAAAGTTGATAATGCTAGGAGTAATCCGATGATGACACCATCTTACCATAAGGAGCTCTAGTTTGGCAAACTCAAACCCGCTTGGTATCTAAACTATTGATTTGATTCGAAGGGAGCCTTGATGCAATGGTAAAGTTATCATTATGTGACTTTGAGGTTATGAGTTTAGGCGTGGAAATAGTCTCCTGCAAAATGTAAGATAAGGCTGCATACTATTGACCCTTGTGGTCCGCCCCTTCTCTAGATCTGCCTACACAGGGGGTTTGTGCACTTGGGCTGCCTTTTTAGATTACTAGTAATTCGATAATTACGCTAATATCAGACAATTTAATTTGAGGATAATGTGTTTTCCCACATTGAATAAGCTGTAATTTGAAAATCATGATAATTGTAACAATCTAGGTGCAATCACAGTTCTTTGTTAGGAGTGTGTGTGTGTGTGTGTGTGTGTGTGTGTGTGTGTGTGTGTGTGTGTGATTTTCTTTGTAATTTTTTGCCTGTAACAAAAAGAAGATTGTATTTCGGCCACTGAATGTGCATCCTTCTGTACACAAATGTTATTGAATTGATCCTTTCATAGCTAAGATACTATAGTTCCTGGAGTATATTCTATAGTAAAGAACCAGTTTAGTTTTCTATTGTGAAAGGAAAAAATACAATAAAAACGAGTTTCTTAAACACACACTATCATTTCTCTTACAAAATAATAAATGTCTTGATGTGGTTGTCAATCCTCTCCAACGGTAGAAGTACAAGTAGAACCCACATTTGGTGATCTAAACCGTTCATCCATGTTTTAGATCGCCTTTGCCTCATAAATCTTATGCTTCTCGCATTCTTAAGATTTTTATATTAAATTTTTACCTTTAGAGCTGCCATTTTATCATTGACCGAAAATAAGACTAAGCACCATCTTCCATTGTAAAAGAGCATTAAAGAATAGCTGATCAAAGATGAGGCCAAATAGAAGAACGATTTGGAACTTCTCTCATGTTAGCAAAGACGAGACTTCTTCAATACCTAATGTAACTGTCTCTTAAATCACCTACATTTGAAGAAATTTTGAGTCTCCCTAATATAAGAAAGTGACAAGCTTGTCACGGGGTCACAGTTTCACCTTTGCTAAACCCGTGTAGCACTTGTGCGCAACTTCTTTGCAAAGCACAAGTCACCCTTCCATTCTCACTTTCACTTATTAGGGCTACACTCACTCACCTACTAAAACAATAAAAGGATCTCCAGAAGAGACTAACTGAAACAGA
Source organism: Warburgia ugandensis (assembly GCA_035236585.1). Classification (NCBI taxonomy): domain Eukaryota; kingdom Viridiplantae; phylum Streptophyta; class Magnoliopsida; order Canellales; family Canellaceae; genus Warburgia; species Warburgia ugandensis. Next base: position 102,669,828 of record CP141126.1, read on the forward strand.
ACCTATTATCCCTTACTTGAGGTTGTCTGAGTTATAAATGAGGAGCTAACCCTATTTATACTTGCTCTCCTCTATCTACCTTCTTAATGGATGATTATGATTAATATATATGTCAACTATCTAATGGTTGAGGATTATGCTAGAATTCTTTTTAGAAGTTTCTACATAATATCTAATTTTTCTTCTTTTTAGATATTTACAAGGAAGCTTCCAGAAACCAGGCCTTCTAAAATCATGCTTTGTTCGATGGATCTTCAACAACGAGCCTAAGTCACTTAGGTCAACTCCATAAGCTAAGCAGGCCTCCCTTGGAGTCTGCAGACCTTGATCACGGGACTCACAACGTATGTCCATGACAAGCTGCGCATAAGTCATTGCGTACTCATAACACAAGATAAAGGCGGGGGGGGGGGAGGAGAGAGGGAGAGGGGAGATACCTGTCCTCTTGTTTTTTGTTTTTCCTGTGCCACCCATTCTACCAACATTGCATGCCTATATATAATATGAAATTTGGAAGAATCAAGGATAAGAAAACAAAGCTCGTATCGCAAATCCTATTTTTTCTACTACCACCTCCTTCACTTACATCACATTAAGTGGTGGTTAATACACTCAAACAAGACCATTACTTGCTCTTTGATGAAGGCTACTGGTCTTGGCACCACATAACGGTGGTCATTGAGAGCTTGAAACAGAAGAAGCGAGCAATAAGAGAAAATCTCCCACGAGCAGAATTGTTGCCAAACAACAAGATAACTACAAGAAAGAAAAAAGGGGCAGCCCTAGTGCACGAAGCTCTTGCATTTGCAGGATCAAGGGAATGGGTGGACCACAAGGGTAAATAATACATGGCCTTATCTTGCATTTTGCAAGAGGCTGTTTCCATGCCTTGAACCCATGACTTTAAGGTCAACCGAGAACAACTCTAACATTGCTCTAAGGCTCCCCTTCCACTACTAAAAAAAAAAGTAGAAGAGAGAATAACAGCTGATACCAAAGAAAATTGATATGCCTAAGTCCTCGGCATAGTTCAAAACTCACAAGTTGACTCGAAAATCACCCAAGCTACTTAACTTGATGATTATTGAGTCACTCGATGAGGCAACTCGCTTGGTTACAAGAATATTTCACTTTTCTAGGATTCGAGTTCAAGACCTCACAAAAAAATTTCCAATATCTTTACAAACTTTCCTTGTAATTGGCCTGCATAGAAAGCAATGTTTAAAAACTCAGATGCCTACCAATCCTAGTTTTCCACTAAGTCAAGTGATCCTACAAGCGATCTAGTACAAAAATAATTATATAAATATATAAATAGTAAAAAAAAATAAATTTGTCAAACTAATAGCAATGATAAAACTACAAAACAAAGATTTGAATTTCTTCTTCAAATAAGAATACATATTTGTATAATGCATAGATGAAAGTAATCAAACAAAATTAAACTAACACCAAAAATTATTAAAAAAATTAACTTAAAAATTTTGAAATTATAAATTACTAGTAGTTTCCATCTTCAAGAACTATGAGGTGATGATAGATGTTTCTAGTAGCAATATATTGGTGAGGAAGAGCTGAAGAAGAAATGATGGGTATATTTCGGGTTTTTTGCAAAAAATGCCATTACATTTTGGCATTTTTGCCAAAAATTCCAACATTTTTTGAGTTTTGCAAACTTGCCATTAATTTTTCATGGGCTTTACAAAATTACCAATTTGTTAGTTTTCCATCTTCCTTCCCTGTTAGTTTTTTTCAAAATTTCAATATATCTCTCTCCATTTTGAATTCAAGTTCCATACTTTACAATAATAACCCGCGATTAAGTTGTTGACATTGGCCACTAAGTTCAATGAGTTCCTGATGAAATTTTTTAGTGAAACTTATTATCTAACACAATTAAATAATAAGAAATCTAATGGTATAGTTATATTTTAACAAAAAACAACCAATAGTGATATGTTAAATCATAAATATATTATGTTTACCAACCTGTAGCAATACCTTTTAAGCTTCTTCAATGAAATTCAACCATTTAAACTTTGAACTCTTACTAAGAACTAATATAAAACTCTTTCTAACATAAATTAAAACATAACAAGTACTTTGAATCAATAAAAATACAATAAATTAAAGAAAGATTCAAGAGGGGTAAACTTTTAAAACTTACCAAGTCATTGAGAAACTCAGCAATCTTTTCAAAAATTCATACGAGTTTTTTGATCCAACTCACTAGAGCCATCGAGTCAATGCCATGATGACATCATTCGAGTTTTTTGGATGAGCCGACCAGGTTTCCTACTGATCCAATCTGGATTGGCCAATTTCTGAGTCGGATCACTTGGTTTTTAAACACTGGTAGAAAGTGAAAGTTTTAGTTATAATTAGAAATTGATAAAATAAAAAATAAAAAATAGTAAAAAACAAACTAGATTATTTTGAGTCATCCATGAGTCGCTTTGAATTAACTTGACTCAGCCCACTTTCAAGTTGAATTCTTAGAGTTATAACACTATGGCTCTAGAGTTTCCTCTAAGTTTTATACTCCAAGAGCAAACTAAAGAAGATTAGTAACTTAACTGATTATATTCATGTCAACGGTCTAGATCTTCTGTCATTGGTTTTCACTCTTTTCATGATTGCCCTTCTATGGTTTGCATTGCACTTGACTCAGCCCACTTTCAAGTTGAATTCTGGTAGCAATATATTTGTGAGGAAGAGCTGAAGAAGAAACGATAGGTATATTTTGGGTTTTTTTTTCAAAAAATGGCATTACATTTTGGCAATTTTGCCAAAAATTTCCAACATTTTTTTAGTTTTGCAAACTTGCCATTAATTTTTTGTGGGCTTTACAAAATTACCAATTTGTTAGTTTTCCATCTTCCTTCCCTATTAGTTTTTTCAAAATCTCAATATACCTCTCTCCATTTTGAATTCAAGTTCCATACTTTAGAACAGTAACCTATGATTTAAGTTGCTAACATTGGCCACTAAGTTTGATGACTTCCTGATGAATTTTTTTAGTGAAACTTATTATCTAACACCATTAAATAATAAGAAATCTAATGGTATAGTTATATTTTAAAAAAACAACCAATCCGGATCATTTGAGTTTTTTGGACAAGCCGACTAGGTTTCCTACTGATCCAATCCGGATAAGCCAATTTCTGAGTCGGATCACTTGGGTTTTAAACACTGGTAGAAAGTGAAAATTTTAGTTATAATTAGAAATTGATTATAATAATAATAATAAACCTAGAGTATTTTGAGTCATCCATGAGTCGCTTTGAATTAACTCGACTCAGCCCACTTTCAAGTTGAATTCTCAGAGTTATAACACTATGGCTCTAGGGTTTCCTCTAAGTTTTATACTCCAAGAACAAACTAAAGAAGATTAGTAACTTAACTGATTATATTCAGGTCAACGGTCTAGATCTTCTGTCGTTGGTTTTCACTCTTTTCATGATTGCCCTTCTATGGTTTGCATTGCACTTCATGCAAGTATATAAGTGGATCGAGCATGATCTCTCTATCAATGTATAAGAGAATCACAGAATTGTCATGGTACCATACCCTCATCTTATCCTACCATCAGAAAGAAATCTCTTGCTTCTTTTTCTTCATCTACGTCTACTAATTACCATCTAACCTACAATGATCATAAATAATATAATATATCATCCTCAGGCAAGCCCAACTCTTCAAACTACTGAGTTTAAATCCACGTCAACTTCCAACAATACAGATCCTAAATTTTTGGCCCAAGTATCTTCTTCTTCTTCCATTGCTAAAGACTGTTTTGCCAGATCAGCCATGGTTTGGTATATCTGACAATCAGGATCAATAGATTTGTAATAGGACAATTGCACACATGAATAGAGGTAGGGATTTATGTGATTCAGCTATTATGTCTACATCTATGGAAGAGGAGAAATCCACTATATAAACAGATTATACAGTGAGGAAGAGGTTAAAACCTTCTCTAACTCTCTTCTGCTTCTCTACGAATTAATCTCTCTCACTCGTTCTGACATTGACCTAGCACTGCATATATATAGGATTTCTTTCTCACACGAGGTCCACCCCAACAAAGACAACCACATCTCCCCGCCTTTCTCTTAATATCAGGTAAACTCAAAACCTCCGATATTGTCTACCGATCCAAGTATTTTCATTTCTCACCCACTTTGATCCTCATTTCAAAGTCAACCTTCTTTTATCTCCTAAGATTATTTATAATCTTCCTTTACCTACTACTACTTTCTCGCTCCCAAATCTACAAGCTTCTGATCTTAATAACTCTCTTGGATTCGTACAACCCTCCTCCAATTCTTCTTCCATGACAACTCTCCTAATGATCACGCCTTTTACTCGTCATTCTCTTGTTGTCCACATGTCTCACTTCCTTCTTCTTCATCTTCTTTTTTTTTTCATCAAAATGAAAGATAGGGGCATAGGCTTTATTCATCTCAACTGTCTCCTCTCAGAAAATACTATGACTGTAACCATCTAAACCAACAGAAATTAGAAGCTCGGATTCTCAGCTGCATGTTTTGGAAACCTAACCCAATTCGCCTACAAGATGGACGGCTCTGATCAATCAACGTCTGGGCCCCACTCACTATATCTCCTTACAAAATTTGCATAAACTCTCGGCCACAAAAACTTTATGGCCCTAGTTATCTTAAATAAAGCTATGTAGCAATGTCTCCAACTTCTGTCCATGCACTCTACCGACGAAAAGGAAGAGAAAAACTAGAACAACGATGGAGTTCTTCTCTCTCCAAATTCTCCTATTGCTCTTTCTCCCAATCTTTCTCTTCTTCTTCTTCAACAGTCAAAGCTCTTCGAAGAAACCAATCTCAAGCGGGTATCGCACCTATCCGATCGTTGGAAACTTGCCCGACTTCCTCAAAAACCGAGGCCGATTCCTCGACTGGACGGCAGAAGTGCTTGAAAAACAACCCACCAACACGATCACCTTCCGGCGACCCGGAAATGGTCAAGGAGTCATAACGGCGAATCCGATGAACGTCGAGTATGTGCTTAAGACCAAGTTTGAGAACTTCCCAAAGGGCGACGGGATCACCACCGTGTTACAAGATTTTCTCGGCCAGGGAATCTTCAATTCTGATGGCCCGCTATGGAAGGTTTGTTGTTTACGTACTGGTTTATGTTAGCCTTTTGTTGGTTTAATTTGGTTGAGACATTATGTGATTGTCAGAAGAGTAGATTGGAGTACATGGCATGGACTGTTACAAGTACATATGATGTTGAAGTGATCCAAACCGTTTATGTTCCGACCCCAGCCTTAGACAGGCCATGACCATAAGATCTCGGCCATTAAACGATACTAGCTTCTGATGGTGTTAGGTGTATAATGGATGGCTGATAAATTAACCGAGAAGGCTAGGATCATTTAATGTATGAGATACTTGAGGCATGCAGGCTTGTTCAAATCCAAGGTTCAGCAGATGAATGGTTGTGATCATCCAGAGTGGGACCCACGTCACCTTTTAGCCGTCTTACTTAGGATTTCTGTTCATTCCATAAATCTTTGTGGGTGTGTCCCCTCATCAAGAGAAAGGAATGTGGTGAAAGAAGTCTGGAGGTGAATCGGAATATGATAGAGCCTACCTATCTAATGATCCAGATTATTTATGCTACAACTATAGACGAGCTATGCACCAGATTCAATGGCAAGACCTCCACAAAAATAAGGGAAAAACACTTCCCTTTAATCTCAATCGTTGGCATTAGATGATAATAAAACCAGAAATTGCGAACATCAAGAAAGTATGCAATTGCTTTCAGATAAAGAACGGAAACAGGCAACGATGCCGACACATTTTGGGCATACTCTTTTGTAAAGTTTCTCTCTAAGTGGAGTGGCGTATTTTGTTCTGAATTTCGTAATATTCAAGTGTCTAATTCTGCCATGTCTACAAGCAGTGAAACGCTTCGCCTAAAGATAGCTTTCATGGATGGCACACATGAGAAAAATATCAGACATGAAACCATCTTAACGGTTTAGTCAATATCCTTGGACGGTGAGATTAGAACGACAAAAAATATTTGCTTTCGGCATGCAAAAATTCTATCAATTTGACCCATTAACTAATATCTTTGGAAAGTTGAAGGGAAGCCTTCGCGCAATGGTAAAATTGTAGTCATGTGATCTTGATGTCATGAGTTCAAGGTGTAAAAACAGTCTCTTACAAAAGATGCTAGGTAAGACTGCATATTATAAACCCTTGTTGTCTACCTCTTCTTGTAACCAGCATAAGCTGGAGCTTGGTTCATTGGAACTGCTCTTTTTTTAGATAAAAACGATAAGAATATCAGATTCGCCGAATGCCACTGTTTGCCACGGATGTACAGATAATGGATTATGCTATCAATTATACTTGGATGGTTTACTGACTTCGGTCGATGCCTAACTAAAATACAGTTTCACAACATGATGGACGATTGTGGGTTCTCCATTAAAACCGCAAAAATCAAAGGTTAAAACCTCTCCCTAGAACACACTAGCCACCAAATCTATGGACAAAGCAAATATCACCGACGACCATCCAATTAACCAATCAATGTATCAACAAAACAATTGTCATGGATCCACGATTGTACTTCCGTTGCCAATTTTTGAGGCTTAAACGATCGCTTCATTGGCAATGGCATGTTTCCATTTGGCAGGTACAAAGAAAGACAGCAAGCTTCGAATTCAACAGCAAATCGCTTCGGAACTTCGTTATGGAGATTGTCCAGCACGAGCTACAAAATCGATTGCTACCATTTTTACAGAGAGCGACCAAGACGAATGATATCATCGATTTAGCGGACTATCTCGAACGTTTTGCATTTGATAATATCTGCAAGCTTGCCTTCAACGAAGACCCAGCATGCCTCAATGCCGATAACTCGCCCGACTTTGCAAAAGCATTTGAAGATGCAGCTAACCTCAGTGCAGGCCGTTTCATGTATGCCCTTCCCTTTCTCTATCGCATCAAGAAGTTTCTTAACATTGGTTCCGAGAAGCGCTTGAAGGAAGCAATCTCAACAGTCCATGACTTCGCTACGAAGATCATTCGGGCAAGATTGAAAGAGAATGTACCAGAAGATAGAGATCTTCTCTCTCGATTCATCGCAAATAGCGAAAATTCGGAGGAATTCCTCCGAGATATCGTGGTGAACTTCATCCAAGCCGGGCGTGACACGACTTCAACGAATCTAGTCTGGTTCTTCTGGTTCCTAGCTTCGAGACCGGATGTGGAGGACAAAATCTTAGAAGAACTTAAATCAGTTCGAATCCAAAACCCGGAAGTTGGTGATGTTTTTAGCTATGAAGAATTAAAGGAAATGCATTACCTCCATGCGGCCATTTCTGAGTCACTGAGGCTATATCCTCCTGTGGCCGTCGACACTAAGGAGTGTCTGCAAGATGATGTCTTGCCCGATGGAACTTTTATTGGGAAGGGTTGGTTTATTACGTACCAAGCCTATGCTATGGGGAGAATAAAGAGCATATGGGGAGAAGATTGCAGAAGTTTTAGGCCGGAAAGGTGGCTGGAGAATGGAGTTTTCCGGCCTGAAAGCCCTTTCAAATTTCCGGCGTTTCATGCTGGTCCAAGGATGTGTCTGGGGAAAGATATGGCATACTTACAGATGAAGTCGATTGTGGCGTACATGCTTGAGAGGTTTGAGATAAACGTCCTCAATAAGGACAGTTGTCCTTCTCCGCAGCTCTCCTTGAGCCTCCGGATGAAAGGAGGATTTGCAGTTGAGGTGAAAGAGAAGTGCATTAACAAGGACTAAATATATGCTACGGTAGTTGACAGTACATAGCAAATTTATACTTCATACAAGGAGAATCGGCTTTGTAAGGGTTATAAGTTCTAGTTTCAAAGGTTTGAACTTTCACCATCTGTCTAACACACTTTTTCTTTTTCATTTTTTGGTGATGGGTGGTGGGGACGTATCTGATTAAAAGGTGCTTGCACTGGGGTGGCTGCTACCAAAATCTAAATAACATGGAGGATGTGTTCAGAAGTCTAACAGGAATAAAAGGAACCTGTCTTGCTAGCAATTGGCCTTGGTTGTGGAGGATGTAATTGTTACTAAGGACTGGATTAGTGAGGCTGGTTGCAAAATTGAGAGTATAGCTTCTCCATTTTTGGTGCATGTATGGAGATAAATATTTTGGTCTAATGCCTTCGTTCAGGAAGGGTTGGGATATGTGGTTGACCCTGGCGACAGCATTGGATTTCTATTGGGTGGCTCCATTCATGGCAGCAAAAGGTAGAGAGAATATAGTTGGAGACTGCTTCTATAAGAAGAATTGCAAAACTAAAAAAAAAAAAGGAGAAAAAACAGAGCCAAGGCCTTGGAGTGCTATGGCACAAGGAGTCATTACGGTGGTAGGCTACGCATTCAAGGCTGTGCTCATGACTGTACATTCCAAAACACACCTTTCACACATCATGAGCATTGATCATGAATTTGTACTTATAAGCTATACCAGATAAATGGTGGATCGTGTGGACCCAACCTGTGCTTATGCCATCCACCAGATAAGAACTTGTGAAGAAGATATTCATTGCATAGAGCCTGGACGGAGTGTCTTCTGTCAGATTGGCAATTCTAAGGCCGAGTTTCTAACTCATGAAGAGGTTTCTCAAGATAAACTTGTCATAGCAATGTTACCCCTATAGAAATTTAGCTTCTCCGTTGAGTTTCTGTTTGATCTTAGTCCTCCTGGTTTAATTCTGTCCATCTCGATAATCTATTATACGTTTCCTGATAAAAATATGTCATCCTTCAAACATGATCGAGTCACTTCTTTAGCAGATGATTATGAACCAAACATGATCAGTTTGAGGAAAGTCCTCGGAATTATATGTCGCACATGATGGAATTTGGCCATTTTGCCCTTCATTAAGGACATTTTTCCCTTTATTAAGGACATTTTGCTTGATTTATGCATATAAAAAAGGGAGCCTTGGCACAATGGTAGAGTTGTCGTCGTGTGACCTTAAGATTTTGGGTTAAAGGCAAAGAAACAGCCTCTTGCAAAATGCAAGGTGAGGCTGCATACCATTGACTTTTGTGGTCCACCCCTTCCTCAATCCCTGCATATGTGGGAGCTTCAACCACCCGGGCTGCCCCCTAGTCGTATCGTTCTTACTTACATTTTGATCAAACACATGGTCTCTCTCTCTCTCTCTCTCTCTCTCTCTCTCTCTCTCTCTCTCTCTCTCTCTCATGTTCTGTAGTATCTTCATGACAAAAGCAAACAACTCTGAGAGTTTGTCCAAAATGTAAGCTATATAAGTTTGAACATGAAGTTCATATAACTAAATGCATAGATTGTAGGTGTCATAGGCTGCTTGAAAAAACCAGGCACCGGAAAAAACCAAAAAATAATAATAATTTCAATAAGGGAGGCACAAAGAATTGTTTTCTTTCAATATATTGCCACCTTCAAGAAAACAAGGATGCACATCCGTTTCTTACTCATTTTAAAAGACTAGAAAAGTAAATTTTCTTACATTTCACTTATTAAACATCCAAATACATTAAGCAGAAATGTACAGACCAGGAGTTAGCATGGCACAGAATGAGGCACATCAGAGAATCCAAACGACTTACTGAGATGAGGATCTCTCCCTTCTTGCAAAGGTTTCTACCTTGTTCTCACTACCAGCAGTAACAACATAACCTGCTCCAACCTGGCTGGAAAAGGAAAAACAAAGACACCTTGACGTTAAAAGATCCAATAGTCAAGTCTGGATTAAATGAAAAGAGGAGACAATGGGATTACGGGACAATCCTTCGGAACTACCCACCCTCGGAGATAGACATTGCTAAAAAGGCAGTATTGGTGCAAGAAGACCACAAGGGTCAATAGTACACAGGCTTAGCTTGTATTTTGCAAGAGGCTATTTCCACACCTTGAACCTGTGACCTTAAGATCACACGACAACAACTCTATTGTTGCGCCAAGGCTCCCCTTTGGCAAAAGACATTGCTATAAATTATAAATCCTTAGATTGAGCATCCATCGTCAATGGCAACCTTGTTCATCACAACTAGATTAGTGATCTACAAACAAAAAATGTCTTTCCATGTGTTAGAAGGAGAATTGGTGGGATACAAAGCTCCTCTTGATCATCCCTATTTAAAGGAATTTTTGGGAGCTTATTTTCAAACAATATGTACAAATATCTTCAGTTGGTACCGTTTTTATTGACGGCGGCGACCAATGCCACAGTTGAGGTCGGCAGCCGCCACAGTTGAAAACCAGTAGCCGTCAAATGGGAGAAGACTAATAAATTTTCCCCTCTAGGCCCATTAACTGAAGGTTTCTTCATGTGGGGACTTCTAGCAGAAGCTCATTCTGGTCAGCTCCATGCAAAGGTCGAACTTGCTCCGAGATAATGCTTTCGTCATCATATATGAACTATTGTCATCAGTATGAATCTTCTCAAACTCTAACAACATCAAGTCCGAGACATCTCGTATCCAATGATACCAAACATCAATGTGCTTTGACCTTCCATGAAAGTGAGAATTCTTGCTAAGGTATATAGCAATATAACTATCACAGAATAAAGCATACCTCTTTTGCATAAAGCCAAGTTCGTTCATGAACTTTTCCATCCACAGTAACTCTTTACAAGCCATTGTCACAACAATAAACTCGGCCTCCATTGTAAACAAGGCAACACACTTCTGTAATTTCAATTGTCATGACATAGCTCCCCTACAAAGGTAATCAAGTAGCCATAAGTAAACTTCCTCGTGTCAATATCATCAGTCATATCTGAATCAATGTAGCCTTCAAGCATGGGCTTACCAGTTACAAATCCCAAACTCAACCCAAAAGTACCATGTAGATATCTTAATATTCACTTCATTGTATTCCAATGCTCTTTTCCTAGATTTGATAGAAAATGGCTCACTGTACCAGTTGCATATTCAATGTCTAGTCTGGTGCATACCATGGTATATATAAGATTGCCACCAACTGAAGCATAAGGAACATCTTACATGTTCTCCTTCTCAACATCACTCAAGGGAACTTGCTTCGTACTAAGTTTAAAGTGAGTAGCAAAAGGTGTACTAGCTACTTTAGCTTTATCTATGTTGAATCACTAATGTACCTTTTATATGCACTTCTCCTAAGATAGTCATAACCGCTTATTTCTCTTGTCATGAACGATAGAAATCCTAAGAATCTATCTTACAAGTCCCAAGTCTTTTATAGCAAAAACTTTGTTCGGCTCATTCTTTAACTAACTGATCCTTGAAGAGCTGTGTCTAATAATAAGTATATCGTCGACATAAAGTAGCAAGATGACAAAATCATCCTTTAATAATCTCTGCACAAATACACAATGATTTAAAGTGGTCTTTATATAACCCTATTGAGCCATAAACTACTCGAACTTTTTGTACCACTACTTGGGAGCCTATTTCAAGCTATACAGACTCTTCTTTAACTTGCAGACATAGTTCCCCTTGCCTTTAGCAATAAAACCATATGGCTACTCCATATATATCTCTTTCACTAAGTCACCATAGAGGAATGCTGTCTTCACATCCATCTACTTAACTTCTAGATTAAGGTTTGTGGTCAAACCCAATACAATTCGAATTGAAGATATTTTTACCATAGGAGAAAATGCCTCCTCAAAATCAAGGCATTTTCTTTAATCAAAGCCTTTCATCACAAGTCTAGCTTTGTATCATGGACATAGAGTGTCAACCTCGTACTTCACCCTATAAATCCACTGATTCTTCAATGCTTTTTTGTCCTCAAGCAATCTCACTAGCTTAAATGTATGGTTGTCCTGCAAGGATTTCATCTCATCCTTAATAGCTGCAATCCATTCTAAATTTTGTTCATTTTCAACTACCTGTATGTAGCTTTCAGGCTCTCCCCCATCAGTGAGGAGCACAAACTCATCTGGTGAATACCGAGTGAAGGGTTGATAATCTCTCGAACTCTGTCTCAATGAAACTACTGGTTCCTCAGTAGAAACCTCATGTGGAACATCAGCAATCTCTGGTGAAACTTTTGCATCATCAACAACTTCATGCTCACCCTCAGCCTAATCATCTTGAACATTAGCTGGCATGCCACAATGATCATTAGCGCCATCTACACCTGGCGTATGTGAAATAGGAACTAGGTCCAAATCAGTTAGAATATCATAATGTTAAGTTTCTGATCCTTCAAGTTTGTCAATGTGTTCAATGATTTGGTCTTCCACAAAGACCACATCACTGCTTCTATCAAGCTTCTTTGCAACAAAATCATATAATTTGTTGCCAAACTAATTTTTCCCATAGCCAATGAAAATACATTGTTTGGTCTTGATATCTAGCTTAGACCTCGCATCTTTGGGTACATGCACAAATACCTTGTACCAAAATACCCTCAAGTGATCATAAGGGATATCTTTTACATACCACAGCCTATTAGGAACATCCACATTCAAGGCAATGGTTGGAGATAAGTTAATAATATAGGCAGCTATGTATAACGCCTCACCCAAGAAGGAATCGGACAACTTAGCTTCAAAAGGCAAGCATCTAACGCTCTCCATCAATATCCTGTTCATCCTCTCTGCTAAACCATTTAGCTGAGGAGTCTTCAAAAGAGTCCTTTGATGTCTGATCCCATATTGCTTATAATAAGCATCAAATGGTCCACAGTACTTGTCACCATTGTCGATGCAAATACATTTCAGCTTCTTCCCTGTTTGACATTCAACAAAAGCTTGAAACTCTTTAAACTTGTCAAATACCTGATCCTTGGATTTCAAAACATAGACCCATATTTTTTTTGAATAAGCATTAATAAAGGTGATAAAATATATCACACCATCATATGTTTGTGCCTTCATAGGACCACACACATCAGAATGTATCAATTCAAGAAGTTGGAGATGATTTTTATTATCTTTGTTGATTGTTTAACCGCAAGTGCACGGGCTATTGTAGTATAGCTATGCAAATACGGGTCGATCCCACGAGGACTTGATTTAAAATTATGGAGTTTTAAATAAAATTCAACTAAAAGAATAAAAACTAACAAAAAAATAGAATCCAGATTTATTCAATTGTTCCAATGTTCACAAATATTTATTCCAAGGAAAACAGAAAATAAAAATAAAATGTGTCTTGGATAAGCTTGTCCTTGGATTGCACTGTCTCTGGATTAGTTTGTCCTTGAATAGTCTGTCCTAGATTGCACTGTCCCTGGATTACACTGTCCTTGAATAGTCTGTCCTGGATTGCACTGTCCCTGAATAGTCAGAATGAAGATAAGTTAAAACCAGAATAGCATAGGGACACAGTTGGAATTTCTGAAATAAGACAGAATTGTAATTTCGGAGATCTTCAGGTGCAGATTTGTAATTTCTGAGATCTGCAGGTGCAGATTTGTAATTTCGGAGATCTGCAGGTGCAAATTTGTAATTTCTGAGATCTGCAGGTGCAATTTTGGAATTCTTCAGGTTCTGGTTTTTCACGAAAAAACCAGGAAAAACGATGAAAACCTGAGAAGGGGAAGAAGGAAGAAGGAGGGAGGAAAAGAGGAAGGAGAAGAAGAAGGAGAAGAAGAAGGAAGAGGGGAGAAAACCCGAGTTGGGTTTTCTCTCCCAGGGCGTCCTATGAAGACAAGATCGAGGAAAACCAATCTGGGTTTTTCCTCACTGGGTTGTCCGGTGAAGAACTGGGCAGTGCAGAGCAATGGGGGTGCTAGAAAGAGATGAGCTTGGGCAGAGCAAGAGAGGGAGATAGAGGAGCTAGGTAGATGTGAAGCACCGGCTGGGTGTGTCACGCACCCATGGGCCGGAGAACAGTAGACAACGCAAAGACCGATGTTGGTGTTAGGTTGGTTGTGATGGAGGTCCAACCGGGTTTGTGTTGGGCTGAGGATTTGGTGGAGCAGTGAAGAGACAAAATAAGACGACGCCGGGTGATCCATTCTCAAGACAGTGAAGAACTATTGGGCAAAGGGGAAGAGGTGCGAACAAAGGAGTTGGTCGGTGAATGGAAATGTGGGAGAGGGAACAGAGAGAAAAAATAGAAATGGGAAGGTGGTTGGGAGGTGCTAGTTGAATACAGATGATGATGGGAGGCTATTGGGAGGTAGGGGGAATGGAGCAAGAGCGTGGGTCGAGCTATGCGGTGGAGCAAAGGATGATGAAGAGAAGCCGTAAAGACCTGTGGCGTTGTCTAAGACAGTGTGATGGAGCTTGGTGACCGTGATGGGATCAAGTGGATAGTGACGATGAAGAGAAGTAGGGGATTGGTGCGATGTGGGGTGAGCAGACTGCACCGTAATGGGTGGTGGAGATAATCAGATCCGGGCTTAAGCACGGCTCGGTGAAGACAACAACTCGGTGAATCAAAAGTGGTGTTGTAAAGAGAGACCGAGTAGAGGGTGAGTGCCGATGGGGAGAAGGAGAAAAACAAGAGAAGGTGCGACAAGGCATCAGCTGGGGAAACCACGGTAGTGTGACACCGTTGATCTGGCTGTGACCAAGGAGAGAGAGAGAGAGAGAGAGAGAGAGAGAGAGAGAGAGAGAGAGAGAGAGAGAGAGAGAGAGAGAGAGAGAGAGAGAGAGAGAGAGAGCCAGCCCAACCTAGCCTTTACAAGAGGAAAAAAATGTCCTTTGAGAGAAAGGGAAAGGGGTATAAAAAGGAGAGTGAGAGATAGAGATGTGAAAGAGAGGGAAAGGGAGATTGAAGAGAGATAAGATAGGAGAGATAAGAGATGAGAGAGAGTGGGGTCCACTAGAAGTTTAGACTTGCTAGAACTCTGCAAGTCTTAAACTTTGTTCTGTCTTAGGACTCTTCAAAATCCACTTTTTTCCATGAAACTTCATCTAATCTCCATCTTGTATCCTTGATTCGATCCGAGCGTCCCACACCACGAGTTGGACCGATCTGCAATGCACAAGACCCAATTAGCGCAATCTAAACCGTCCATTAGCTTTAATAGTCATTTAACCACTAAATTTTATAATTCAACGGTTGGATGGCCAATTAAAGCTAAAATGAAATATTTGATTTAAAATCTTAAAATTAATGGTCTAGATGCTCTAATCCAATACTAAATTAGGGGTATTTTGACCAAAATTGAACACTTAGCAATCTTCTTGTCTTACTTATAAACTAATATACAAATGTGTATTCATTTGCAATTATAGGATAAAAACATAACAAAATCAAATTCATCTTCAACTTCTTCTTTGCTGGTTGACATTTGGTGCAAGACCCTCCTCCTTTTTCATCTGGGCTTGGGCAGAGTTACTACACCTCACATGCATAAATGAAAATCACTTGTTTGGTGACGTAGAATGCTCATTCTTAGCCCACATTAATGAAAGTTCCTTTGAATGTCCTCATCATTATTATTCTTAGTGAAAAACATGTAAAAGATAATGAGGCATCTTCATATCATACTACTTTTGAATAACGTTGATAATGATAGGAGTGTTCCCATGACGACCCGAGTTTTCCCATGCATTTTTAAATGCAATATCTAATTCCTAAGGCGGGATGCATCCCTATTTGAAAACCATTTTATGAAAACAATGCAATGCAATGGAAAATCTTTTGTTTTAAACTCATTTTGAAAACCCCAAGTGTCATTTGCTATCACAACAACCAAAGTAGTTTTTGAAAATTTCAGAAATCATAAATGTCTTCCCAGGTCCATCCAGTCACAGCTCACAGCCCAATTGTAAATAAATACAAATACATGTCCAAAGGGTAGAGTGTTTACTTACATGGATGATTGTCTCCTTTTATTTACTTACTCGTAACACTAACATAGGCGTCCTCTACTCGTGAATGGAGCTATCCTAAAAAATGTTAAGGATTGGGTGAGTATATACTATACTCAGTAGGAGTCTATCACTACTAGTTTTACAATGCATGCTACGTTTAAAATCATATGCTATTTAAAATATGTGCATGTTTGAACACTCATGCTCAATATCGATATTAAAAATCATTGTTGAATTGGAATACTGATGACTTAAAGAATCGCATAATCCAAGTTGAAAGTATAATATATATATATATATCATAAACATAATGATATGCATAAGATGCTCAACTGAATCCAACTCCTGAATATATGGTATGGTCGGCCAACCTCATGTCATGCCATATGCAATGCAAGTAAATCCTCAAAACATAGGGCCCACTATGCTCACGACCTCATCACCGTGTGGTCCCCAGGTACCTGAGGACACTCGGTCATAGCCTCCATGGGCCATATGACACTTATTCGTCGTAAATCATGCAATTTATGAAATCGGTTGCAAAACATGCATGCAATGCATAAAATCTGCTCATGCTAGTATCACATTCAAAGTCATAACCCTGCCTAGAAGCCTGACAGCCTAGAAGCCTGCCAGCCTAGAAACCTAGCAGCCTAGAAGCCTGTCAGCTCCCTCATTAGCCAAGGCTAGACTTATCATGCAATCTATGCATGTAGCATATGTCTTGGCAATATATGCGCAATGTATTTTTCATATGCATGCTAAGTTCATTTATGAAATCAATTCATGCTATACAAGTCATATAACTTATACTTAAAACATGCATTCTCAAAACAATCATAGTTTCTTTTTAAAAGTCTAGTAGCGATAGAGCACCTACATCAAAACATCATGGGTTTTTTTAAAAAGTCTAGTAGCGATAGACCACCTACATCAAAACATCATGGGTTCTTTTAAAAAGTCTAGTAGCAATAGAGCACCTATATAAAAACATCATGAGTTCTTTTTAAAAAGTCTAGTAGCGATAGAGCACCTACTTCAAAACATCATGGGTTCTTTTAAAAAGTCTAGTAGCGATAGAGCACCTACCTCGAAGTCTCCTGGAGTCACATCCTTCATCACTCAACCCGTCCCTAGGTCTCATTTATAAACTCCTGGATATGAATGGATATAAGGAGTCCTTATCAATTTCGATCTATTTAGAAATTAGATCACTAGATTTGCCTTTTAGGGTCCATGGGTCCTTGCCTAATTCATTGTCAGGCTAGATCCTATGATAGGGATCTACTATTCAATAGTTAAACTCTGTAAATTGTCCTCTGATCCTAACTTTATAGTCTTATTAGGTCTGCGTGTCCCAGTTTGCAAGACACCCGTGCATCCTGGTTGAACCGTGACTGCCTCACTTGCGTGCGCGCTCAAAGGCCGTGCCAGGGACCGCATTCTGCACGCGCACATGCATGCTCAAGCGACGCACTATGACACGTGTCCTGGTGGCATTGCACGGACTCACCTTTGGTGTAGCATGGCGCATATCAGCTCCCAAGGCACCCCGTGCATCCCGGTCAAGCCAGGACTCGTGCCCCACGTCGCGTGCGCACCCGAAGACCACACCAGGGACAGTGTATGCACTATCGTACGCCTGGAACCAGTCCCAGGCGCACGTGAAGCATGGGGTCCCTGGGACGCCTTGTTCGTATAGAGCCGGTTGGAACCGGCTTGGGACGTTTTCTTGCTAGGAAAATCAGTTGGAAAAACTGGCTGGGAAAAGACCAGATCCGGCATGGATCTGACCTGGGGGAAGTGAAACGGAGAGAAATGGAAAGAGGGGCTTACCTGGGTAGCCGGGGACGCCCTCCTTCGGGTGGTGCGGTTCCCTCTTTCCGTCTGAAAACCCTATGTCGCCAGAAATCGTGAAGAGGAAAAACCCCAATGTCGAACAAGACTGGAAAAGAGAAGAGAGGGGAATGAGGAGATAGGTAAAAGAATGGCCGGCCTAACTCAGGCCCGGCCGTTGCCGAAAATCGCAGGGAAACTGGGTTTTCGATTTTTGCCAGAAACCCCAGTCCCAAATGACTGGAAAAATTGTGTTTTGAAGAGAGGGGAATAGGGCTTTTTATAGCCTTGCTATGGTAGTGCTGCCAATGGCGGTGGCAGAAACCTCTGAAAACTAGGGTTTCTGGAGAAATCTAGAGGAAGAAGAAGATGGGCTGTCGTTATCAAAATGGCCCCCTACATTTTCTGTCTTTTTCGTTTTTAATTTAAATTATAGAAATGCCCCTAATCTTTAAACGGTCGTAACTTCTTCATACGAACTCCGTTTTCGGCGTTCTTTGAGGCGTTGGATTTCATTTTTCGAGTAGAATCTAATGGTATCAAGTTTTCTTAAAAATTCCTTCATTTACTATTTTAAATAAAGTAAAACATTTAACACAGTTTATTTTCCATAGAATGTCCAATTTTTATTAAAAATAGCGTAAATTGCTCGGGCATTACAGTTCCGTTGATGACACCATCTTACCATAAGGAACTCTAGTTTGGAAAAATGAAACCTGCTTGTGATCTAAACTGTTGATTTGATTCGAAGGAAAGGTTTAGGGATAAAGTTATTGTCATGTGACTTTGAGGTCATGGGTTTAAGGCATGAAAACAGCCTCTTGCAAAATGCAAGTTAAGGAAGCATACTATTAACCCTTGTGGTCCGCCCCTTCCCCAGATCCTACATACACAGGAGGTTTGTGCACTGGGGCTGCCCTTTTTAGATAAGTAGTAATTCGATAATTATGCTAATATCAAACAATTTAATTTGAGTAAAATGTATTTTCCCACATTGAATAAGCTGTAATTTGAAAATCATGATAATTGTAACAATCTAGGTGCAATCACAGTTCTTTGTCACTGCTTTTGATTTTGGCTGGAGACTTTAGGAGTGTGTGTGTGTGTGTGTGTGTGTGTGTGAGTGAGTGAGTGAGTGATTTTCTTTGTAATTTTTTGCCTGTAACGAAAAGAAAATTGTATTTCAGTCACTGAATGTGCATCCTCCTTTACACAAATGTTATTGAATTGATCCTTCCATAACTAAGATACTATACTTCCTGCAGTATATTCTATAGTAAAAAATCAATTTAGTTTTCTACGGTGAAAGGAAAAAATACAATAAAAACAAGTTTCTCAAACACACACTATCATTTCTCTTACAAAATAATAAATAAGTGTCTCGATGTGGTTGTTAATCCTCTCCAATAGTAGAAGTACAAGTAGAACCCACCATTTTGGTGATCTAAACCGTTCATCCATGTTTTAGATTGCCTGTGCCTCATAAATCGTATACTTCTCGCATTCTTAAGATTTTTAAATTTATTTTTTTCCTTTTGAGCTGCCATTTTATCATTGAACGAAAATAAGACTAAGCACCATCTTCCATTGAAGAATAGCTTATCAAAGATGAGGCCAAATGGAAGAACGATTTGGAACTTCTCTCATGTTAGCAAAGACTAGACTTTTTCAATACCTAATGTAACTATCTCTTGAATCACCTACATTTGAAGAAATTTTGAGTCTTCCTAATATAAGAAAGTGACAAGCTTGTTACGGCACTTGTGCGCAACTTCTTTGCAAAGCACAAGTCAGCCTTCCACTCCCACTTTCACTTATTAGGGCTACACTCACTCACCTACTAAAACAATAAAAGGAGCTCAAGAAGAGACTAACTCAAAGAGAACCCATTATCCCTTACTTGAGCTTATCTACAATGAACTTGTGTGAGTTACAAATGAGGAGCTAACCCTATTTATACTTGCCCTCCTCCATCTACCTTCTCAATAGATGGTTAGGATTAATATACATGTCAACCATCTAATGGTTGAGGATTATTCTAGAATTCTCTCTAAAAGTTTCTACATAATATCTAAGTTTTTCTCTTTTTAGATATTTACAAGGAAACTTCTAGAAACCAGGCCTTCTAAAATCATGCCTTGTTCCATGGATCTTCAACAACGAGCCTAAGTTACTTATGTCAACTCCATAAGCTAAGCAAGCCTCCCTTGGAGTCTGCATGCCTTGATAACGAGCCTCACATGCCTTTGGAAGAATCAAAGATAAGCAAACAAAGCTCGTATCTCGAATCCTATTTTTTCTACTACCACCTCCTTCACTTACATCACCTTAAGTGGTGGTTAATACACTCAAACAAGACCATTACTTGCTCTTTGATAAAGGCTAACAGAAGAAGCGAGCAGTAAGAGAAAATCTCCCACGAGCAGAAGTGTTGCCAAACAACAAGATAACTACAAGAAAGAAAAAAGGGCCCGCCCTAGTGCACGAAGCTCTGGCATATGTAGGATCAAGGGAATGGGCGGACCACAAGGGTAAATAATACACAGCCTTACCTCGCATTTTGCAAGAGGCTGTTTCCATGCCTTGAACCCGTGACTTTAAAGAAAAAAAAAAGTAGAAAAGAGAAATAACAGCTGATACCAAAGAAAATTGATATGCATAAGTCCTCGGCATAGTTCAAAATGAAGCAAAAGGATAGGAAACAGCAGCTCTCAGCATAGTTCAAAACTCGCGAGTCAACTTGAAAATCACCCAAGCTACTTAACTTGGTGACTATTGAGTCACTCGATGAGGCAACTCGCTTGGTGACAAGAATATTTTAGTTTTCTAGGATTCGAGTTCAAGACCTCACAAAAAATTATCCAATATCTTTACAAACTTTCCTTGTAATTGGCCTGCATAGAAAGCAATGTTTAAAAACTCAAATACGTACCAATCTTAGTTTTCCACTAAGTCAAGTGATCCTACAAGTGATCTAGTATAAAAATATTTATATAATTATATAAATAGTAAAAAAAATAATTGTCAAACTAATAGCAATGATAAAACTACAAAACAAAGATTTGAATTTCTCCTTCAAATAAGAATTCATATTTGTATAATGCATAGATGAAAGTAATCAAACAAAATTAAACTAACACCATAAAATAAAATAAAAATTAACTCAAAATATTTGAAATTATAAATTACTAGTAGTTTCCATCTTCAAGAACTATGAGGTGATGATAGATGTTTCTAGTAGCAATATATTGGTGAGGAAGAAATGATGGGTATATTTTGGGTTTTTTGCAAAAAAATGCCATTACATTTTGGCATTTTGCCAAAAATTCCAACATTTTTTGAGTTTTGCAAACTTGCCATTAATTTTTTGTGGGCTTTACAAAATTACCAATTTGTTAGTTTTCCATCTTCCTTCCCTGTTAGTTTTTTTCAAAATTTCAATATACCTCTCTCCATTTTGAATTCAAGTTCCATACTTTCGAATAATAACCTGCGATTAAGTTGTTGACATTGGCCACTAAGTTCAATGAATTCCTAATGAAATTTTTTAGTGAAACTTATTATCTAACACAATTAAATAATAAGAAATCTAATGGTATAGTTATATTTTAACAAAAAACAACCAATAGTGATATGTTCAATCATAAATATATTATGTTTACCAACCTACACAGCAATACCTTTTAAGCTTCTTCAATGAAATTCAACCATTTAAACTTCGAACTCTTACTAAGAACTAATATAAAACTCTTTCTAACATAAATTAAAACATAATAAGTGCTCTGAATCAATAAAAATACAATAAATTAAAGAAAGATTCAAGAGGGGTAAACTTTTAAAACTTACGAGTCACTGAGAAACTCGGCAATCTTTTCAAAAACTTATACGAGTTTTTTGATCCAACTCACCAAATCCATCGAGTCAATGCATGATGACATCATTTGAGTTTTTTGAACGAGCCAACCAGGTTTCCTAGTGATCCAATCTAGATCGGCCAATTTCTGAGTCGGATCACTTGGTTTTTAAACACTGGTAGAAAGTGAAAGTTTTAATTATAATTAGAAATTGATAATAATAAATAAATAAAAGAAGTAAAAAAACAAACTAGATTATTTTTTAGTCATCCATGAGTCGCTTTGAATTAACTCGACTCAGCCCACTTTCAAGTTGAATTGTCAGAGTTATAACACTATGGCTCTAGAGTTTCCTCTAAGTTTTATACTCCAAGAGCAAACTAAAGAAGATTAGTAACTTAACTGATTATATTCATGTCAACAGTCTATATCTTATGTCGTTGGTTTTCACTCTTTTCATGATTGCCCTTCTATGGTTTGCATTGCACTTCATGCAACTATATAAATGGATCGAGCGTGATCTCTCTATCAATGTATAAGAGAATCACAGAATTATCATGGTACCATACCCTCATCTTATCCTACCATTAGAAAGAAATCTCTTGCTTCTTTTTCTTCATCTACGTCTACTAATTACCATCTAACCTACAATGACCATAAATAATATAATATAGCATCCTCAGGCAAGCCCAACTCTTCAAACTACTGAGTTTAAATCCACGTCAACTTCCAACAATACAGATCCTAAATTTTTGGCCCAAGCATCTTCTTCTTTTTCCATTCCCAAAGACTGTTGCACCAGATCAGCCATGGTTTGGCATATCTGACAATCAGGGTCAATAGATTTGTAATAGGACAATTGCACACATGAATAGAGGTTGGGATTTATGTGATTTAGCTATTATGTCTACGTCTACGAAAGAGGAGAAATCCTCTATATAAACAGATTATATAGTGAGGAACAGGTTAAAACCTTCTCTAACCCTCCTGCTTCTCTACGAATTAATCTCTCTCCCTCGTTCTTATATTGACCCAGCACTACATATGTATAGGATTTCTTTCTCACACGAGGTCCACCCCAACAAAGACAACCACATCTCCCCGCCTCTCTCTTAATATCATGTAAAATCAAGACCTCCGATATTGTCTACCGATCCAAGTATTTTCATTTCTCACCCACTTTGATCCTCATTACAAAGTCAACCTTCTTTTATCTCCTAAGATTATTTCTAGTCTTCCTTTACCTACTACTCCTTTCTCGCTCCCAAGTCTACAAGCTTCTAATCTTAATAACTCTCTTGGATTAGTACAACCCTCCAATTCTTCTTCCATGACAACTCTCAATGATCACGCCTTTTACTCGTCATTCTCTTGTTGTCCACATGTCCCACTTCCTTCTTCTTCATCTTCTTTTTTTTTCATCAAAATGAAAGATAGGGGCATAGGCTTTATTCATCTCAACTGTCTCCTCTCAGAAAATACTATGACTGTAACCATCTAAAACCAACAGAAATTAGAAGCTCGGATTCTCAGCGGCATGTTTTGGGAACCTAACCCAATTCGCCTACAAGATGGACGGCTCTGATCAATCAACGTCTGGGCCCCACTCACTATATCTCCTTACAAAATTTGCATAAACTCTCGGCCACAAAAACTTTATGGCCCTAGTTATCTTACATAAAGATATGTAGCCATGTCTCCAACTTCTGTCCATGCACTCTACCGACGAAAAGGAAGAGAAAAACTAGAACAACGATGGAGTTCTTCTCTCTCCAAATTCTCCTATTGCTCTTTCTCCCAATCTTTCTCTTCTTCTTCTTCAACAGTCAAAGCTCTTCGAAGAAACCAATCTCAAGCGGGTATCGCACCTATCCGATCGTTGGAAACTTGCCCGACTTCCTCAAAAACCGAGGCCGATTCCTCGACTGGACGACAGAAGTGCTTGAAAAACAACCCACCAGCACGATCACCTTCCGGCGACCCGGAAATGTTCTAGGAGTCATAACGGCGAATCCGATGAACGTCGAGTATGTGCTTAAGACCAAGTTTGAGAACTTCCCAAAGGGCGACGGGATCACCAGCTTGTTACAAGATTTTCTCGGCCAGGGAATCTTCAATTCGGATGGCCCGCTATGGAAGGTTTGTTGTTTACGTACTGGTTTATGTTAGCCTTCTGTTGGTTTAATTTGATTCAGACATTATGTGATTGTCAGCAGAGTAGATTGGAGTACATGGCATGGACTGTTACAAGTACATATGATGTTGAAGTGATCCAAACCGTTTATGTTCCGACCCCTGCCTTAGACAGGCCATGACCATAAGATCTCGCCATTAAAAGATACTAGCTTCTGATGGTGTTAGGTGTATAATGGATTGCTGATAAGTTAACAGAGAAGGCTAGGATCATTTAATGTATGAGATTCTTGTGGCATGCAGGCCTGTTCCAATCCAAGGTTCAGCAGATGAACGGTTGTGATCATCCAGAGTGGGACCCACCTCACCTTTTAGCCGTCTTACTTAGGATTTCTGTTCATCCCATAAATCTATGTGGATGTGTCCCCCCATCAAGAGAAAGGAATGTGGTGAAAGAAGTCTGCAGGTGAATCGGAATATGATGGAGCCTACCTATCTAATGATACAGATTATTTATGCTAATGGCAAGACCTCCACAATCGTTGGCATTAGACGATAATAAAAACAGAAATTGCAAACATCAAGAAAGTATGCAATTGCTTTCAGATAAAGAACGGAAACAGGTAACGATCCCGACACATTTTGGGCATACTCTTTTGTAAAGTTTCTCGCTAAGTGGAGTGGCGTATTTTGTTATGAATTTTGTAATATTCAAGCGTGCAATTCTGCCATGTCTACAAGCAGTGAAACACTTCGCCTAAAGATAGCTTTCATGGATGGCACACATAAGAAAAATGTCAGACATGAAACCATCTTAACGGTTTAGTCAATATCCTTGGACGGTTGAGATTTGAACGACAAAAAATATTTGCTTTCGGCATGCAACAATTATATCAATTTGACCCATTAATTATTATCTTTGGAAAGTGAGGGGAAGCCTTTGCGCAATGGTAAAATTGTCCTCATATGACCTTGAGGTCACGGGTTCAAGACATGAAAACAGCCTCTTTCAAAGATGCTAGGTAAGACTGTATATTATAAACCCTTGTTATCTACCGCTTCTTGTAACAAGCATAGGCTGGAGCTTTGTTTACCGGAACTGCCCTTTTTTGAGATAAAAACGATAAGGATATCAGATTGGCCAAATGGCACTGTTTGCCACGGATATACAGATAATGGATTATGCTATCAATTATACTTGGATGGTTTACTGACTTCGGTCGATGCCTGACTAAAATACAGTTTCACACATGATGGACGATTGTGGGTTCTCCATTAAAACTGCAAAAATCAAAGGTTAAAACCTCTCCCTAGAACACACTGGCCCACCAAATCTAGGGACAGCGCAAATTTCACCGACGACCATCCAATTAACCAATCAATGGATCAACAAAACAATTGTCATGGATCCACGATTGTACTTCCGTTGCCAATTTTTGAGGCTTAAACGATCGCTTCATTAATTCTCAATGGCATGTTTCCATTTGGCAGGTACAAAGAAAGACAGCAAGCTTCGAATTCAAAACCAAATCGCTTCGGAACTTCGTTATGGAGAATGTCCAGCACGAGCTACAAAATCGATTGCTACCATTTTTACAGAGAGCGACCAAGACGAATGAAATCATCGATTTAGCGGACTGTCTCGAACGTTTTGCATTTGATAATATCTGCAAGCTTGCCTTCAACGAAGACCCAGCATGCCTCAATGCCGATAACTCACCGGACTTTGCTAAAGCATTTGAAGATGCAGCTAACCTCAGCGCAGGCCGTTTCATGTATGCACTTCCCTTTCTCTATCGCATCAAGAAGTTTCTTAACATTGGTTGCGAGAAGCGCTTGAAGGAAGCAATCTCAACAGTCCATGACTTCGCTACGAAGATCATTCGGGCAAGATTGAAAAAGAATGTACCAGAAGATAGTGATCTTCTCTCTCGATTCATCGCAAATAGCGAAAATTCGGAGGAATTCCTCCGAGATATCGTGGTGAGCTTCATCCAAGCTGGGCGTGATACCACTTCAACGAATCTAGTCTGGTTCTTCTGGTTCCTAGCTTCGAGACCGGATGTGGAGGAAAAAATCTTAGAAGAACTTAAATCAGTTCGACTCCAAAACCCGGAAGTTGGTGATGTTTTTAGCTATGAAGAATTAAAGGAAATGCATTACCTCCATGCGGCCATTTCTGAGTCACTGAGGCTATATCCTCCTGTGGCCGTCGACACTAAGGAGTGTCTGCAAGATGATGTCTTGCCCGATGGAACTTTTATTGGGAAGGGTTGGTTTATTACGTACCAAGCCTATGCTATGGGGAGAATGAAGAGCATATGGGGAGAAGATTGTAGAAGTTTTAGGCCGGAAAGGTGGCTGGAGAATGGAGTTTTCCGGCCTGAAAACCCGTTCAAATTTCCGGCGTTTCATGCTGGTCCAAGGATGTGTCTGGGGAAAGATATGGCATACTTACAGATGAAGTCGATTGTGGCGTACATGCTTGAGAGGTTTGAGATAAACGTCCTCAATAAGGACAGTTGTCCTTCTCAGCAGCTCTCCTTGACCCTCCGGATGAAAGGAGGATTTGCAGTGGAGGTGAAAGAGAAGTGCATTAACAAGGACTAAATATATGCTACGGTAGTTGACAGTACATAGCAAATTTATACTTCATACAAGGAGAATCGGCTTTGTAAGGGTTATAAGTGTTGACTAATTCAAGCATAAGTCAACTTTCCTGCAGTTATCTTTTCAGATAGTAGGTACTATTAGCATGTTTCCATGATTAAGTTAGTTCCTGCAGTTATCTTTTTAGTTAGTAGGTGCTGTTAGCATGTTTCCAGAATTAAGTTAGTTCCTGCAGTTAAGTATCTTTTTAGATAGTGGGTGCTTTTTTTTTTTTCTTTTTTTTTCTTTTTTTTTCTTTTTGTGTAAAAGTTGTTAAGATAGAGTCTGTTTTCTTTTTGTTGAGTATGTGTCACCTATTTGTAAGTCCTAAAAATCTATTTAATGGCCAAGGTTTGATGTTTTAAGTGTGTGAAAAAATTATTCAACTCAATCAAATTGAGTCTGTGAAATTTGATCCTACAATAAGTTCTAGTTTCAAAGATTTGAACTTTCACCATCTGTCTCATGCACTTTTTCTTTTTCATTTTTTGGTAATGGGTGGTGGGGACGTATATGATTAAAAGGTGCTTGCACTGGGGTGGCTGCTCCCAAAATCTAAATAACATGGAGGATGTGTTCAGAAGTCTAACAGGAATAAAAGGAACCTGTCTTGCTAGCAATTGGCCTTGGTTGTGGAGGATGTAATTGTTATTAAGGACTGGATTAGTGAGCCTGGTTGCAAAATTGAGAGTATAGCTTCTCCATTTTTGGTGCATGTATGGAGATAAATATTTTGGTCTAACGCCTTCATTCGGGAAGGGTTGGGATATGTGGTTGACCCTATTGACAGCATTGGATTTCTATTGGGTGGCTCCATTCCTGGCTGCCAAAGTTAGAGAGAATATAGTTGGCTACTGCTTCTATAACTGTGGCACAAGGAGTCATTACTGTGTAGTCTACGCATTCAAGGCTCTGCTCATGACTGTACATTCCAAAACACACCTTTCACACATCAAGAGCTAGAATCACCTATTGATCATGAATTTGTACTTATAAGCTATACTAGATAAATGGTGGATCATGTGGACCCAACCTGTGCTTATGCCATCCACCAGATAAGAACTTGTGAAGAAGATATTCATTGCATAGAGCCTAGACGGAGTGTCTTTCTGTCAGATTGCCAATTCTAAGGCCAAGTTTCTAATTCATGAAGAGGCTTCTCAAGATAAACTTGTCATAGCAATGTTAGCCCTGTAGAAATTTAGCTTCTCCGTTGAGTTTCTGTTTGATCTTAGTCCTCCTGGTTCAATTCCATCCATCTCGATAATCTATTATACGTTTCCTGATAAAAATATGTCATCATTCAAACATGATCCAGTCACTTCTTTAGCAGATGATTTTGAACCAAACATGATCAATTTGAGGAAAGTCCTCAGAATTATATGTCGCACGTGATGGAATTTGGCCATTTTGCCCTTCATTAAGGACATTTTTCCCTTTATTAAGGACATTTTGCTTGATTTATGCATATAAAAAAGGGAGCCTTAGCGCAATGGTAGAGTTGTCGCCGTGTGACCTTGAGCTTTTGGGTTAAAGGTGTAGAAACTGCCTCTTGCAAAATGCAAGGTAAGGCTGCATACCATTGACTTTTGTGGTCCACCCCTTCCTTGATCCCGCATATGTGGGAACTTCGTCCACCCGGGCTGCCCCCTAGTCATATCGGTCTTACTTATATTTTGATCAAATATATGGTTTCTCTCTGTGTGTTCATGTTCTGTAGTTTCTTCATGACAAAAGCAAACAACTCTAAGAGTTTGTCCAAAACGTAAGCTATATAAGTTTGAACATGAAGTTCATATAACTAAATGCATAGATTGCAAGTGTTATAGGCTGCCAGGGAAAACCATGGGAAAATACCATTACATAAGTAATTTTCCTGCCCACAAGATCCACACAGGCGAAAAAATAATACTAATTTCAATAAGGGAGGCACAAAGAATTGTTTTCTTTCAATATATTGCCACCTTCAAGAAAACAAGGATGCACATCCGTTTCTTACTCATTTTAAAAGACTAGAAAAGTAAATTTTCCTACATTTCAGTTATCAAACATCTAAATACATTAGGCAAAACTGTGCATACCAGGAGTTAGCATAGCACAGAATAGGCACATCAGAGCATCCAAACGACTTATTGAGATGAGGATCTCTCCTTTCTTGCAAAGGTTTCTGCCTTGTTCTCACTACCAGCAGTAACTACATAACCAGCTCCAACTTGGCTGGAAAAGGAAAAACAAAGACACCTTGACGTTAAAAGATCCAATAGTCAAGTTTGGATTAAATGAAAAGAGGAGACAATGGGATTATTGGACAATCCTTCAGAACTACCCACCCTCAGGGATAGACATTGCAAAAAAGGTTGTCGGTGCAAGAAGACCACAAGGGTCAATAGTATGCAAGCTTACCTTGTATTTTGCAAGAGGCTGTTTCCATACCTTGAACTTGTAACTTTAAGATCACACGACAACAACTCTATTATTGCACCAAGGGTCTCCTTTGGAAAAAGACACTGCTACAAATTATAAATCCTTAGATTGAACATCCATCGTCAATGGCAACCTTGTTCGTCACAACTGGATTAGTGATCTACAAATAAAACATGTCTTTCCATGTGTTAGAAGGAGAATTGGTGGGACACAAAGCTCCTCTCGATCATCCCTATTTATAGGAATTTTTGGGAGCGTATTTTCAAAAAATATGCACAAATGTCTTCAGTCGGTTCCTTCTTTATTGACGACGGCTGCTAATGCCACAGTTAACGTCGGCAGCTGCCACAGTTGAAAACCAACAGCCGTCAAATGGGACTAGACTAACAAATCTCACCCTCTAGGCCCATTAACTAAAGGTTTCTTCACATGTGGGCTTCTAGCAAAAGCTTATTCCGGTCAGCTTCATGCAAAGCTCGAACTTGCTTCGAGGTAATGCTTTCGTCATCATGTATGAACTATTGTCATCAATATGAATCTTCTCAAGCTCTAACAACACTAAGTCCAGGACATCTCATATCCAATGATACCGAACATCAATGTACTTTGACCTTCCATGAAAGAGAGAATTCTTGCTCAGGTATATAGCACTCTAACTATCACAGAATAAAACATACCTCTCTTGTATAAAGCCAAGTTTGTTCATGAACTTTTTCATCCACAATAACTCTTTCCAGCCACTGTCACAACAATAAACTCGGCCTTCGTTGTAAACAAGGCAACACACTTCTGTAACTTCGATTGCCATGACACAGCTTCCTCTGCAAAGGTAATCAAGTAGCATGAAGTAGACTTCCTCGTGTTAATATCACTAGTCATATATGAATCAGTGTAACCTTCAAGCACGAACTTGCCAGCATTAAATCCCAAATTCAACCCTGAAGTACCATGTAGATATCTCAATATTCACTTCACTGCATTCCAATACTCTTTTCCTAGATTTGATAGAAAATGGCTCATTGTACCAACTGCATATGCAATGTATGGTCTGGTGCATACCATAGTATACATAAAATTGCCACCAACTGAAGCATAAGGAACATCTTACATGTGCTCCTTCTCAACATCACTCAATGGAACTTCTTTCATACTAAGTTTAAATTGAGTAGCAAAAGGCATACTAACCACTTTAGCTTTATCCATGTTGAATCTCTAAAGTACCTTTTCTATATACTTCTCTTAAGATAGTCATAACTGCTTATTTCTCCTGTCACGAATGATAGAAATCCCGAGAATCTATCTTTCAAGTCCCACGTCTTTTATAGCAAAGACTTTGTTTAGCTCCTTATTTAACGAACTGATCCTTGAAGAGCTACATCCAACAATAAGCATATCGTCCACATAGAGTAGCAAGATGACAAAATTATCCTTTGAGAATCTATGCATAAACACACAATGATTTTTAGTGGTCTTTCTATAACCTTATTGAGCCATAAACTACTTGAACTTTTTGTACCACTTCCTGGGAGCCTATTTCAAGCTATATAGACTCTTCTTTAACTTGTAGACATAGTTCTCCTTGCCTTTGGCAATAAAACCCTCTGGCTGCTCCATATATATCTCTTCCTCTAAGTCACCATGAAAGAATGTTGTCCTTACATCCATTTGCTCAACCTCTAGATCAAAGTTTGCGGCCAAACCCAATACAACTCAAATTGAAAATATTTTTACCACAAGAGAAAATATCTCCTCAAAATCAATACATTTTCTTTGACCAAAGCCTTTCACCATAAGTCTAGCTTTGTATCATGGATGTGAAGTGTTACCCTAGTACTTCACCTTATAAATCTACTAATTCTTCAAAGCTTTTATGTCCTCAAGCAATCTCACTAACTTAAATGTATGGAAGTCCTACAAGGATTTCATCTCATCCTTCATAGCTACAATCCATTCTGAATTTTGTTCACTTTCAATTGCCTCTATGTAGCTTTCATGCTCTCCTCCATCAGTGAGGAGCACAAACTCATCTAATGAATACCGAGTGGAGGGTCGGCGATCTCTCGAACTCTGTCTCAATGAAACTGCTGGCTCCTCAGTACAAACCTCCTCTAGAACATCATCAACCTCTGGCGAAACTTCTACATCATCAGCAGCTTCATGCTCACCCTCAACCTAATCATCTTGAACATCAGCTAGCACACCATGATGGTCATTGGCGCCATCTATACCTGGCGTATGTGAAATAGGAACTAGATCCAAATCAGTTAGAATATCATAACGTTGGGTTTCTGATCCTTCAGCTTTGTCAATGTGTTCAATGGTTTGATCTTCCATAAAGACCACATCACTTTTAACAAGCTTCTTTGCAATAGGATCATATAGCTTGTAGCCAAACTCATGCTGCCCGTAGCCAATGAAAATACATTATTTGGTCTTGATATCTAGCTTGGACCTCTCATCTTTGGGTACATGCACAAATGCCTTGCACACAAATACCCTCAAGTGATCATAAGAGACGTCTTTTACATACCACAGCCTATTAGGAACATCCACATTCAAGGCAATGGTTGGAGATAGTTTAATAACATAGGCAGCTGTGTATAACGCCTCACCCCACAAGGAACCGAGCAACTTAGCTTCAGAAAGCAAGCATCTGACCCTCTCCATCAATGTCATATTCATCCTCTCTGGTAAACCATTTAGCTGAGAAGTCTTCAAAGGAGTCCTTTGATGTCTGATCCCCTATTGCTTATAATAAGCACCAAATGGTCCACAATACTCACCACCATTGTCAATGTGAATACATTTAAGCTTCTTTCCTATTTGACACTTAACAAAAGCTTGAAACTCTTTAAACTTATCTTACACCTAATCCTTGGATTTCAGAACATAAACCCATAGTTTTTTGGAATAAGCATTAATAAAGGTGACAAAATATAGTGCACCACCATGTGTTCATACCTTCATAGGACCGCACACATCTGAATGTATCAATTCAAGAACGTCTGACTTCCTGGAAAGAGGATGGCTATTGAAGGAAACCCACTGCTGCTTTCCGATAAGACAATGATCAGACTTGCTTAGCTTCAAAGCTTTAAGCCCTGAAAGCAAATTCTTCTTAACTAGAGAACCTAGTCCTTTCTCACTCACATAATTGAGCTGCCTGTGCCACAACTCTGAAGAACTAGCAACATCAAATGCATTCATAGAGTTAGTAGAAATAGAAGCTTGCATCACATACAAGCTAGATGATTTCTTACCACAAGCACTCCTTTAAAGGGCTTCCACTAGGCATCACAGAAGGTACTACAATACTCATCATTATCAAGCTTTCCAGTTGTTATCATGTGCAATCAAATATCTAGCATATGTCGAACTTCCTTAAGAATTAGCCTCGTCCCACTGTTGGTATTCAAACAGACGAATCCAATACCAACAGTCTTTAACAGCCCGTCATTGCCCATCTTCAACACTCCAAAGTCATCAGGAGTGTACGAGGTGAAAAACTCCCTCCTAGACATAATGCGAAAAGAAGCACCGCTATCAATGACTAAACCAATCTCATTAGGAGTTAGGTTGATTTCATTCTCATCATAGACCACAAAAAGGTCTGAAGTGGTGGTGGCTTCACGATCATTCCTGTCATCATTTCTTCTCTCATGCTTGGCATTCTCTATCTTATTGTCATCTTTTCACTTGTAACACTACTTTTTGATGCCACAATGATGGCACTCCAAATTCTTATATTTGGACTTGGATTTATTGCTGCCCCTGTTATTCTTGCCCTTACCTTTGATCTTGCTTCTCCCCCTATTTTCTGAGACCAGAATCTCAAACTGTGATGTGGTGGCTACTTGAGCTTGTCGCCTCATTTTCATTTAAAACTTAGCTTCTTGCAGATTTCCAAGTCATAGAGCCACTAGGAGCAAAATTGGCCAGAGAAATGTGAAAAAATTTCCATGAGTCGAGCAAAGTATTTAAAAGTCACAAACCCATGATATCATCGTTAAATGTGACTCCAACATCAAATAGCTGCTTAAAGCATTCGGTCAATTCGTTCAAGTGGTTAGAAATAGAACTCCCTTCCTTCTATCTTATGCACATCGCTTGATTAAGTATGAATAATTTATTATTCCCAGTTCTCAACCTGTACAAGGTTTCTAACTTGATTCATAGAGTTCTAGCATGTGCCTCATTTTGAATATGGTTCAAAATGTTATATTCAACCCATTGCCAAATAAAACCACATACATGTTCATGTTTGAAAACCCACTCATCTTCATACTTGTCTTCCGGTTTTTTTAATAGCACAGACAGGTACATATTTGCCACAATAACTAAAGGCATATTACTTACTGCAATTTCAAGAGAGAATCTCGCAAATTTGAGAATACCGCTGCATTCGGAACACTCGATTTAGCTAAGAATTGGTCTATCTCCCTTGAAAACTGGTCAAAATAGGCTTACTTTAGTCAGGTCTATTACTGTAACTCGTCACTGTTGCAACTCGTACTGCTACAACTCTGTCACTGTTTGCAATGTGTACTGTTTCAACTCTGTCATTGTTGCAATGCATATTGCTGCAACTCATATTGTTACAACTAATCACTATTGTGACTCGAACTGTTGTAACTCGTAGTTGTTGAAACTTGCTCGCTTTTACAGCGTAGCTATTAAAACATCATCACTATTGTACTGCTTCAGCACTATAGCAATCACTGTAGCTGAAATAACGATAACACTTTTTCACTGTAGCAAATGATAATACTTTTTACTATAACTAAATGATGATGTTTTATACTGTAGTAGATGCTTTTCACTATAGCAACATTGTATTTGCAACAGTTTCTTTCTTCTCGCATCAATCGTCACTACTGCGGTCACCGATGAGTAGTGCAGCAGCCCACTCCCCTTCTCTCGCTCTGATACTACTTGTTAAAAGGGGAATTGGTGGGATACAAAGCTCCTCTCAATCATCCTTATTTATATGGATTTTTGGGAGTGTATTTTCGAAAAATATGTACAAGTGTCTTTAGTTGATGATGTCTTTATTGACGATGGTGGCTGACGAGGACGGCCATCAAATGGGACTGGACTAACTCCGTGTTCCTTAGATTTTCCAATGATTTCTTTGAATTTGGCAAGAAATACATTTATCTTGTTACCAATTCGCAAGTGGGAACCAATGACAAATTGCTCCACACTACATTTGTCATGATAAATGGCTTGGCATATGGGACCACCTTGGAAAAGTGTCAGATGAGCAGCTTGGTTCAATGGTGCATGGGACCGCTATGGAAAAGTGGAGAAGCTTCATTGTTGTTGGGGTGTTATCTCACTTCGTGGAAGTATTCCTGAGGTTATATGTTACAAGCACTCTGTGTTGTGGCTATGTGATGTTTGAGAAAGGTAATTGTATCATTTTAATTAGAAAGAGAGCTTGGCGCAATGGTAGAATTATTTTCAGGAGACTTAAAAATTACAAATTTGAGACATGAAAACAACTTTTTGCTATTAGGATGGACCCATATGTGGTTCATGCCCATATGAGTGAGAACAATCGATTTCTAGATTGTTGGCACCGATTGATGTATTTCAACATTGATGGTTGTTGGTGCCGCAGAACAAGACTTCACCATCAATGTGATGACTCTAGTTTTTAAAACATATTTTTATAAGTATTTACAAAATTCAAACAGTGGAAACATATTTTCTTTGAAATTGATTTGTCAAAAACTGTTAAGTGTTTAATTTTGGTCAAAATTCCCCTAATTTAGCGTTCAATTAGATCATCTAACCATTCAATTTTACAAAACTTAGCTTGATTTTGAATATAAATCCAATTGACCATCCAAACCTTAATTTGTCAAAATCAACGATCAGATGATCATTAGAGTTCATTAGATGACTAATGTGCGGTTCAGATGATTCTAATTTAGTCTTTTCTTTTGCAGATCAACCAAAGGATGCACGGATGGATACGAGTAAAAGATAACGGTGCAGATCATCTTAAAGGGCGATGGATGGACCAGATCACCCATGGAGATAGATGAAATAGAAATCATGGACAAAAATGGAAAGAACATGTAAAGGGCAACTCTTTCCCCCACTTCTCTTTCCTTTTCTTCCTCTTTCCCTCCTTATTCTCTTTTTCTTTCCTTCATTCTCTCTTTCCTTTCCCACTCCTTTTCTTTCTTTTCTTTTTCCTTCCTTTTCTTTTTTCTTTCTTTTTCTTTTTCCTTTTCTTTCTTTTCTTTTTCCCTTCCTTTTCCTCTTTTCTTTCTTTCTTTCCTTTTCCTTTTCCTTTTCCTTTTCCTTCTCTTTCCTTTTCCTTCTTTCCTTTTTCTTTTTCCCTTCCTCATTCTCACGTACCCAACTCTCTCTTCTTATATTTTTTTCTTCCTCTCCTTCTACTTCTCTCTCTCTTCCCATCTTCCTCCCTTCTCAACGCACCTCTCTTTTCTCCTCTCTTTCTCTCTTCTCATCTTCCTCTCTTCTTTCCCAACCGTACACAGCCCCTTCTCCTCCTCTATCTCTCTTTCCCACGTCTCTCTCCCTGCCCTCTCTCTCTCTTACGTTCCAACCATCTCTCTCCTCTTCTTCACTCTCCCATTCCTACTTCATTGCACGCCAGCCTACACCTCTTTCCACCGTTCTCCCCCACCTCCGGCATCATCCACACGCACCGGAGTTCATCCATCGCACAGACCCAGTCCAGCAAACCCCAGCCTTTTCCCCCAACCGCACTCTCTCTTCTTGTTCTTCTCTTTCGCTGTCCTTCTCTTGCTCTGCCCACCTCACCTCTCAGGCCCATCACCGGTCGTACCCAACTCCAGGCCGCGCCTCCACTTCCAGAATAGGAAGGAGCCTGAGACTGCACACGCACCCAACCGTGGGACCTCCTCGGCCCAGTGGATAGCGTGCCCATATTCTTCACAGATCTCCTCCACGAACCACTTCTGTCGCCGGTCAACCCCAGGTTCCTTTTCTCCTCCATTTCCGGCGTCTCTGCGTCTTCAGGTTTTTTCTCACCTACGGATGTCCTGGAGAAGGAAACCCAAGTCGGGTTTTCCTTCCTTTCTTCTTCCCTCTCCTCCTTCCTCCTTCCTCTTTCCTTCTTCTCCTTTTCTCCTCCTTCTTCCCCATCTCCCTTCTTCGTCGGGTTTCCTGGTTTTTCTCTTAAAAACCAGATTTTAACCAAAATTCCAGTTTTGCCCTCCCTCTTTAAAAGCAATTACAATTCTGGCCTTTTCTGTTAATTCCATCTGTGTCCCCAGTTTAATTCCATCTGTGTCCTTCTTTATTCCAGTTTTGTTTTATCTGCGTTTTTCTTATCCAGGAACTGCTCAATCTATACCTGATCAATTAAGGCCTAACCTCTCAACGGTTTAGCCTTAATCAAAACAAAATCCTTGATTTCTTCTTTCGTTTCTTAACGGAATTCAAATTAATTTTACAGGTTCATTCTTAGGACATCCTTAGAGATAACCAACGCTTTTGATCTTAGATCTGAAATTCAGAAATCAATCTGAGCCGTCCAAATCTTGAAATCACAATTTAGCCCAGATCTTGACCATTTTGAAGAATCTGTCAAAACCAACCGGTGGATCACTAATCAAGAATGGGTTGAAGATATCTGTAAAGGAGGATCAGATTTTAGAAGACCAGAAGTGAAGATTTTGATGAAAATTTATATAGGGAAGTAGTTTTTTTCTCATTATTTGAGTTTGTTTGTTTTCTTTAAGAACTGAAAATTCTGTATTTTTGAGAAGTTTATTAGATCTGAACATTGATTCTCATTTTAATAATTCCAGTAATTGCGAGTAATTTATTTTTAATTTTAAATAATTAGATTTTATTGAAAACTCCATTTTAAATCAAGTCCTCGTGGGATCGACCCGTACTTGCATAAGCTACACTACAATAGCCCGTGCACTTGCGGTAAAACAATCAACAAAAACCCAAGTGTCACCTCAAATTACTTATCATACATAGTTTTTTATATAAAATAAAATTTCCATTAAATATCAATAGAAATACTTTTATTAAAATCAAGATCAATCCAGTGGTTTATATACACAACCCTGATAGTCATTACATACCTTGTCCAAATATTACAAAACAATCAATACAATCTTCCTCAAAGTAAATACCCTGAGTAGTAGTTCGGTGATGATTATCCTCAAGTCTTGAGCTTTTAATCTTCCTTAACTGTATCTAAGATATTGTAAATATTCAAACATTTACAATATCTCAGCAAGTTATGCTTGGTAGGGGATTTAAGAAATATAATCAATATATCTTAAAATCAACAATTCTTTATATCCATGATATAAATCAATTTATACAATTGGATAACCATTTTAACCTTCACTCATTATATGAATTATATGTACATATTACATATAAATAAAACCACTGAAAATCCTAAATGTAGTCAATAAAATCAATAATATCTCATTTCCAAACTGATTTCAATATTAACACTATGTGTTAATATATAATCATACCATATTGGGAATCATCCTCCAATACAACATCGGTAATAACTTTTACCGAGCATCTCATCATGCCATAACATAAGGCACCTCATTATGCCATAACATAATGCATTTCATCACGCTATAATCAATTACATCATAATGCAAAATAATCTCAAGGACGACCATGCTTGCAGCCTCAATCTGTATAGCTCGCCTGGATAACTGCTCAATAATCCACTAACACCATGGTGAAAAATATAGATCCATGTTCGTATGGGGGGAACCATGGCTGTCATAGTGGTGGCTTTCCCATAATTGCCCCACCCAAAATTTTACCTCTCTTTGGGCATAGTATCATCATCATATTCAATTTTGGAGAGCAGGTGGCAAAACCCTCATAACTCTCCTACCATTGGCATCCTTAGGCATAAGCCTGTCTTAAAACAAAATCACAGGCCTTCATGCTTGTGTGGAAAATAATATTTCATACTTACAGACTGTGTGTCTAGTTATAATAGGACATGTCTATCCATTAAGTAATTTCATAATTACTTAATCAATCCCTTTGTATTCATTTCCACATTATTTGTTACTTTAAGTAATTTCATAATTACTAATCAATCACTTTGTATTCATTTCAACATCATTTGTTGATTCATAAACAATTCTAA
The DNA here is from genome assembly GCA_035236585.1 of Warburgia ugandensis. Taxonomy (NCBI): domain Eukaryota; kingdom Viridiplantae; phylum Streptophyta; class Magnoliopsida; order Canellales; family Canellaceae; genus Warburgia; species Warburgia ugandensis. The sequence goes on from CP141126.1 coordinate 102,707,681, forward strand.
GGCAAGTATAATCAATTTATAGTTATAAAGATAAGATCATGTGTAAAATACATGTATCTTCTATATTGAATATATTCTTAAGGTTCACCTACATTTACTTTCAACAATCCGTCTTCTCATTGATCTTGATCATCATATCCTTCATGTATCTATCAAATCTTATATATACAGTCATTCCTCAACTCATTTATACTTCGTAGTTGTTCTTTTGATCATCTTTACATAGGATGATTTGGATCTTTTTCCTTTAATCATATTGATCAAGGACTAATCTATTTATCTATATTTAAATCTAACATTCATACTAATTCAAAAACATATAACACAATATTATATTTCTTATTATTCTTGATCATCAAGATCTCCCTATGGATCTTGTTTAAACTTTAATTATCTTAATTACCATTTTTATTAGAATTAGATAGTTTACTATTCTTTTATGATATTATTATTATTCAACCAATTAATGTCTTACTGGTTAAAGATAGTTTATTTCTTTCCTAATACTAGACAACTCCTCCTTATTTCAAAATTGACTAAGGCTTACCAATTAAAAGCTACTCACATAGTGGTTAATTCAATCCTCATGTAAGGATGCGTTTAAACTCACAAACGTCGCCAGAAGGTAGGAGAAGAGCGAGGCTCTATTAGAGAACTCCCTTAACCACCATGTTCAACATTCACTACGGTTGACCCTAGCTCAACCTTTATAAGGTTCCTAAAAGCATTAAATCTTAGGTACTCTTACTATTTGATTTTAATTAATATTTATGAACATTTAAAATGTCATTCATAAGGCTTATTATTCTCCTAAATTAGGCCAAGAAAATTATATTCTTTATATTGTCCTACTAACTATAACCCTTACTATCATTAAGTTCATGTCCATAATTTATTGTAAATGACTATCAATATTTATTTTTTAATTAATTACATTTTCCATGAAATTTACACAACATGAATATTTAAGCGTAAATAAATAAATTTAACAATTAAACCTACTAAGCAATTAAAAGAACATTTATAATAAAATATAATAACTCACATACTCATTTGAATATATCATTTTTGTCCATTGTGATCCAATGATCATATTTTGATTTCTATTCATTTTTCATCCCATTAAGGGTTTAGATCTTGATCTTTTATCTTTATTCAAATCTATCGCATTATCTTAATGTGATATCATCACTAGATCATTAATGCATGTCATCATATGATCTGATCTTTCTTAATCTAATCAATCAAGAAGATCTTTAGTCATTTTATCAAAATTAAGGGCATAAATCTCAATCTATACCAAATGGCCCACATCAGGCTCAATAATCCATATGATATTAACTTTAGATCATCATTCAAACTGATTTTCATGGTCTGATCATGCTTGGTTACTTAGATAAAGTAAATTCATGATCATTTTTAAGATTTCTCTTCCATTAAGGTTAAATTTATTAATTCATCCTAGATCAATCACATCCAACTCTTGATTCCATGTTTTCTCATAACTAGATCACTAATGAATAAAAAATCCAAGGTCTGATCATGCCAGATTTGACTGATCTTGGGAATTGTATTACTTTTTGTAATTTACAAAATTTATAGTAAATAAAACCTAAATTTTATGTTTTCATTAGATTTTACTATTCACCAGGAATCCAGAGTTTTTTTCCAATCTTGATTTGGAGTTAAAATGAGCTCTAAATTAAGATTTTAAGTTTCAGATCTGCTTTGACGATCCAGATTTGATCTGGACTGTCAAAACGCAACAAAACGACCCAGTGAGCTTCTCCGTAACCTGGAAGCCATGCGCATCATCTCATGGCGACGACCGCTCCGTATGCGTGGCACGCGTGTGGAGACACACCCACGTGGAGCGTCTCTGTGTGCATCATTTTGGTGCATCCTGGAGTCAGATCTCCAGAGATCTGTTGAGATGGTGGGATCTGAACCGTCAAATTAACTGTGCCCTAGATCAATGTCCAGATCTCACTGAAAATTTACTATGAACCGAGATCTAGGGGTTTCGGGGTCCCACAATGCCACCAACAACTCAGAATTCTCGTATGAGCCGTTCTTGGATGGTTCCCATCTAAGGTTCACTGAATCTATTTTACCGATGAACTAGTCATTGGTGAAGCAGATTCAACAATGATTCCTCATGTGTTTGGTCGAAAAACAGAGGGAAAAAGGAGGGAAACCTACCCGGATCTAGTCTAAAGCAGAGAAGAGAGCCGGAGATGAGTTTATTTGGCCAGATTCCGGTGGGTGCACACCATTGTCTGTGCTCACCATTGAATCATCACCGCTGGGGCATTTGCTAGAGCAGGAGAAGTAATGATGAGAGAGAAAATGGAGAGGGGAGTAAGGGGAAACGTATCTAGGGTTCATGGGGTGTTTTCTAGTGCCGGAGGGAGATTGGGGATGATTTTGCCTCCTGGGGAAAAACCATAGCCAGCTAAACCTTCGGTTGAGTCAGGCTGGAAGACGGGTTCGGGGATGCGCTAGTGTGGGACAGGCTAGTTCTTGTGCCAGGTGCGTGTGGGGACCATCGCTCCAACTAGAAAGAGAGAAGAGAGAAAAGAAAAGAAAAAAGGAAGAAAAAAAGAGAGAAAGAGGAGGAAAGAGGGAGAGAGTCTTAGGGATCTGTACAATTTTGTGCAGTCTGTAGGAGGGCTATTTATAGGGTTATTTGTGAATTATTTTAATTAAAATTTTAATTATTTTTATTTTAAATGCTTTTCCACTTTTCTTATAAAATTCAAAAGAGATTCATCATCAGGTTTATTTTTCATCATTGATATTCCTTGTGCTGGCTGTTCCTCAGCTCACCTAACTTTTTTGGACCCCACAAAAAAGTAAAATGACCATTTTACCCCTATGGGTATTTATAAATTCCCAAAAAAATTAAGAAAAATAGGAGTTTTTCACTCGAGCTCAAATTTCAGCATGCTTATAATCATTCTGATTGATTTTTCAAGTATGATTCCAAATATCTACATTTCAAAATATGATTCTTTTTTTTAAAAATTAATATTATATTAAATATAATATTTTACCTCAATTTTTGTAAAAATTCAAATAATTCTAAAAAAATTGGGGTTTTGATAGTCAAAACAAAGAAAACATCAAGATTTGCAATACTGCACATCTTGACATTTAGACCATTGTAACTCCTATAAATAGAAAATGTTAGATCGAATGTAAGTGTGAGTGAGAGAGACAAGATACGTAGATCTGTATAAGTAGAGTAGAATAAGGATTCAATCCTTCTCCTCCTCTGTTATGTAATTTGCTCAAATCAGATAGTGAAATCTCATCTTCTGTGGATGTAGGCCAAGTTTGGCCGATTCATGTAAATATCTGTGCCTCTCTTATAGTGTGTGTTTGTGTTCTCATAGATCATAAGATCCTAGTCATCAAATCTACACTAATTGACAAATCTGACCCTACAGTTGCATACATGCAAAGTCCCTTCTATACAAAGGCAATTCTTGAACAAGCTTGCTTTTTTTATTTGTATAGTTTTAATTGACTTCTTTGTACCATCCCTAGTTCACTCACTTCAAAGTCTCCAGCAAGAAGAATGATGGAGCCGGTTCCCCCTTCTAGAAGGAAGACGTTCATACCTTAGCAAGATGGTTTCCGTTCACACTATAGTAGGCCTGGCAATTCGAGTTGGCGGGTCGTGTTCGTGTCATGTCTAGACTGACTCATTATAGTATGTGGGTCAACACGAACACGACCCACTTAATAATCATATCAAGAACCTGTGACTCGAACACAACACAATTAAATGAATGTAAAATAACTAGTATAGGACAACTTTTCATATAAGAATATAGGCCGTTAGTTTTTCAAAAACAGTAAAAATATTGGACAGTTTTTGAAAACCCGCCATATATTGAAATATAGGATGGGTAATATAAGATGGTTTTTCAAAAACCGTCTCGTATATTAATGGTTTTTTAAAAATCATAAAAATATAGGACTAGTAATATTGAAAAACCTTCCTATATTAGTAATATATGACGGTTTTTCAATAACCATCCTATATATTGATGGTTTTTTAAAAACCATAAAAATATAGGACAGGTAAAAAAACTGTCCTATATTACTATTATAATATAGGACTGCTTTAAAAAAAAAAAAAAAAACGTCCTATATTTTCAACCCGATTGGTTAACAAGTTGCGGGTCAGATGAGTCCACACGACAAATTAATTGATCAAGTGTCAAACCGGTCAATAGGACGGATCAACATTGATTGACCCAAACATGACACGATTTTTGGCGTGTTATTTTTAGGTTGACCGCAAAATGACACAAACACAATAAGACTCGACCCTAACTTGTTAAATTTGTGTCGGGTTCGAGTCGTGTCCCCTACGCTGTAGCAAGCTGACAAAGTAATAGAGGTTTTAATCAGCCATCTAAAAATCACAGTCTGGGCCAAAAGTCTTCCACTGGTTTGTTAACTTGTTAAAACCACAGCCCGGCTAAGATCGTCTTTGTTCACACTCTCTTCATACAAATCACTCGTTCACGTGGGCCCATCGCAGCTACTAAAAATCAGTAAAGATAAGAGAAATGTCAACCTTGATGGAGAACGACACTCTTTCAGGCCCACATGTGCCACGTCAGTACGTTCGCAACCGTCCATATGATAGCTGATGACAAGCCCTTACCTAATTTAGACTGATGGATGCTTGTTGTCAAATTTGTCAGTGGGATGTTTTTGTATCCCCTCCAGAAGACCTTGATTTTTTGTTTCCTCAGTCACAATCTCATACCTAACCAGCTGGCCAACTAACACAAGTGTTATCACCGTTAAACACTTGTGGGGCCAGACTTTTCAAGTGATCCAGACCATTCACTCATGCTCATGGAGATAGGAGCATAAGCGGGATTGCGAGTGTGGGCCGTGGCACAAGAGTAAGCCCTCAAGCGTGAAGATCACAAGTTGGAGGTTCCTGCAAGTGGCTGTGTGAGCGAGTGCTTGAGTCCACCATTAAAAGGAAAATAGATGGTATAAGCTTTACTCATCCCAACTCCCTCCTCTCAGAAACTACCAAGACTAGAACCATCTAAAGCCAACAAAAATTATAAGTTAGGATTCTCAGCTGCATGTTTTGCGAAGATACCCAATTCGCCTCCAAGATGGACCGCTGTGATCAATCAACGTCTGGGCCCCATTTACTATATCTTCTAACAAAATTTGCATAACCACTCAGCCAGAAAAACTTTACGGCCTTCGTTTATCTTACGTGACGACATAAAGCCAGTCTCCCACTTCTGTCCACACACTCTACAGACGAAAAGGAAGAGAAAAAATAGAACAACGATGGAGCTCTTCTCTCTCCAAATTCTCCTTTGGTTCCTTCTCTTAATCTTCCTCTTCTTCTTCTTCAACAGTCAAAGCTTTCCGAAGAAACCTATCTCGGGCGGGTTTCGCACCTACCCGATCTTTGGAAACTTGCCCGACTTCCTCAAAAACAGATACCGATTCCTCGACTGGACGACGGAGGTGCTTGAAAAACAACCCACCAACACTGTCACCTTCTGGCGACCCGGAAAAGTTCAAGGAGTCATAACGGCCGATCCGATGAACGTCGAGTATATGCTTAAGACCAAGTTTGAGAACTTCCCAAAGGGCGACAGGTTCATCACCTTGCTGCAAGATTTTCTCGGCCAGGGGATCTTCAATTCGGATGGCCCGCTATGGAAGGTTTGTTGCTTCGATACTGGTTTTTGATAGTCTTTTTTCTTTTTTTTTTAATTTGGTCGAGAGATTATGCGATAGTCAGCAGAGTAGATTGGAGTATTTAGCATGGACGGTTAAAAGTACATATGAGCGTTATGTTAAAGTGATCCAGACCGTTTATGTTCCGAACCCTGCTTTAGACAGGGAAGACCTCCGCCATTAGATGATACTAGCTTCCGATGGTGTTAGGGGTATAATGGATGGCTTATAAGCTAAGAAGGCTAGGATCATTTAATGGATGAGATTCTTGGGCATGCGGGTCTCTTCCAATCCAAGGTTCAGCAGATGAATGGTGATGATCATCTAGAGAGGGACCCACCTTACCTTTTAGCCGTCTTAGGATTTATGTTCATCCTATAGATCTGTGTGGGTAATCGGAATGCAATGGGGATAATTTATGCTAGAACCATAGATGAGCTATGCACCATGTTCAATGGCAAGACCTTCACAAACTGTCAATCAAACGAGAGAGAGTTTTGAGTTTCATCATTGAATAAGTGGGCTCCACATGTCTTTTGAGATTAAATATGGCCACCCATTTTTTGCAGGCCCAACAAAGAATCTTTCACACAAAAAAGGATAATCATGGACTGTAGTTACACAGTCGTACAAGTTCTAAAAAGAGGCTCATTTCACTTCGCCGAGTTAGCCTAAGGGATTTTGGTCCACTATTGAAGGCCTATAATGGAAGACCCGTGTCTAGATGACCCAAATTTTCGAATTATCCTTAAAAATATCTAATATCTATAATATAGTAGACTTAAAATATTTTATAAGAATGTTGTAGAAGATAATTTAGACTATACACGTATAGTGATCTTAACCTTTCATTAAGGAGGTAAAAAGGAGGTGAGCACCTATAAATAAAAGAGTTTTCTCATTTGTAAGACATCTAATAATCCAACAATCTCATAATCAATCATTAATTCAAGAGTTATAAGCATTTTTAGAACAATAAAATAAGAGTTCTCTATAAGTCTCCTTCAATTATTTTTTTATTAGAGATTTTAGTCAGATTTACTTAATTAAATACAGAGTGAGAAGTCAAGCTATGTATCGCACGAGACTCTAAGAAGCTAAGCCCATGACACTTTACATATACTACATATACACTACAGAGAGAGAATCTCAATGGTTGGTATTAATAAGCCATGGACGATTTCAGATAAAGACTGAAAATAGGAAAAGATCCCGACATGTTTTGGCCATATTCTTTTATAAAGTTTGTAGCTAAGTGGGGTAGTGGACCCAGTTTTTGTCTTTGAAGTCTGCCGTGAATTTTGTGCCATTGAGGCATGGAGTCAAGCCTGTCACCAAAAGACAGCTTTCACGGATGGCCCACATGAGAAAAATGTCACCCATCAAATCATCTTAGCGGATTAGTCAATATCCTTGGACGGTTGAGATTAGAAGGACAAAAAAAATTTACTTTCGGCGTGCAAAAAATCAAGTAATTTGACCCATTAAACCATACTAGTGGTGTAGTTAATTAGTATCCTTGAAAAGTTGAGATACGAATCATGGATTATGCCATCAATGATATTTGGATAGTTTATTGACTTCTGTGGATGCCTAACTACGGTACAGTTTAATACAGATGATTATGGGTACTCGATTAAAACTGAAAAAAATCAACGGTTGAAACCTCTCCCTAAAACAAACTAGCCCATCAAATCTAAGGACAGCATCAATGTAAATTTCACCGGACGACCATCCAATTATTAGTCAATGTGTCAACATAACAAAGGAAAAAGTTCTGAGACAATGGCGGGGTTGTCGCGGGACTTGAAGGTCATGGGTTTGAGTGAAACATTCTCATGCAAAAATATAAGATAAGGCTCCATTTTATATACCTTTTGTGGTCTATGCTTTTTCCGAATCCTAAGCTTCGTAAGCTGCACCATTTAATGATCCATGATTATACTTTCCTTGCCAAAGTTTGAGGCTTAAACGATGGCTTCATTGATACTCCCTTGCGTATTTCCATTTGGCAGGTACAAAGAAAGACAGCAAGCTTCGAATTCAACACCAAATCGCTTCGGAACTTCGTTATGGAGAATGTCCAGCACGAGATACAAAATCGATTGCTACCATTTTTACAGAGAGCGACCAAGACCAATGAAATCATCGATTTAGCGGACTGTCTCGAACGTTTTGCATTTGATAATATCTGCAAGCTTGCCTTCAATGAAGACCCAGCATGCCTCAATGCAGACGAATCGCCGGAGTTTGCTAAAGCATTTGAAGATGCAGCTAACCTCAGCGCAGGCCGTTTCATGTATGCACTTCCCTTTCTCTATCGCATCAAGAGGTTCCTTAACATTGGTTCCGAGAAGCGCTTGAAGGAAGCAATCTCAACAGTCCATGACTTCGCTACGAAGATCATTCGGGCAAGATTGAAAGAGAATGTACCAGAAGATAGTGATCTTCTCTCTCGATTCATTGCAAATAGCGAAAATTCGGAGGAATTCCTCCGAGATATTGTGGTGAGTTTCATCCTAGCTGGTCGTGACACCACTTCATCGAATCTAGTTTGGTTCTTCTGGCTCCTGGCTTCGAGACCGGATGTGGAGGAAAAAATCTTAGAAGAACTTAAATCAGTTCGAATCCAAAAGCCGGAAGTTGGCGATGTGTTTAGCTATGAAGAATTAAAGGAAATGCATTACCTCCATGCAGCCATTTCTGAGTCATTGAGGTTATATCCTCCCGTGGCCGTCGACACTAAGGCGTGTCTGCAAGATGATGTCTTGCCCGATGGAACTTTTATTGGGAAGGGTTGGTTTTTTACGTACCATGCCTATGCTATGGGGAGAATGAAGAGCATATGGGGAGAAGATTGCAGAAGTTTTAGGCCGGAGAGGTGGCTGGAGGATGGAGTTTTCCGGCCGGAAAGCCCCTTCAAATTTCCTGTGTTTCATGCTGGTCCAAGGATGTGTCTAGGGAAAGATATGGCATACATACAGATGAAGTCGATTGTGGCGTGCATGCTTGAGAGATTTGAGATAAACGTCCTCAATAAGGACACTTGTCCTCCTCAACAGCTCTCCTTGACCCTCAGGATGAAAGGAGGATTTGCAGTGGAGGTGAAGGAGAGATGCCTTAACAAGGAGTAATTGTAAGACATGGCAGATGTCAGTACGTAGCAAATTTGTACTTCATATAAGGAGTAAAACCGGCTCACTTTATAAAGGTTTTAAGTTTTAGTTTCAAAGGTTTGAACCTCCAACATCTGTCTAACACACTGTTACTTTTCTTTTTCATTTCTGGTGGTGGGGGCTGGGGGGCAGACTTGAACCCACTGCTTTTTGTTGAGGAAGCAGACTCAAGCCTTATTAAGTTTCAAATTAGCTGCCCCTTCTCTATATTATAGCTAGCAAAAGTATACACTGGTGAAGCTCAAATGGAGCAAGTTGAAACAAATAGTCTAAAGCATCTTGATCCTCTAAATGGTTGGATCTAAAAGATCGGTAGAAATGAGTTGAAACCCATACTGTCAATAAATCCAATTAAAAGGTGCTTACACTGGGGTGACTGCTCCCACAATCTAAACAACATTGAGGCTGAGCTTAGAAGTCTCACAGAAACGGAAGGAACCTGTCTTGCTAGCAATTGGCCTTGGTTGTGAAGGATGTAATTGCTACTAAATATGGATTGGATTAGCGAGGCTGGTTGCAAATTGAGAGTATAGCTTCTCCATTTCTGGTGCATGCATGCAGATATGTATTTGGTCTGATGCCTGAGTTGGGATATGTGGTTGACACTGCTGACAGCATTAGATTTCTATCGGGTGACTCCGTTCATGGCTGCAAAAGTTAGAGGGGATATTGCTGGATACGGTTTCTTTAAGAAGAACCAAAAAAGAGAGAAGAAGAAGAAAGAAAGAGCTAAGGCCTTGTGGCACAAAGACTCATTCCAGTGGTAGGCCACGCATTCAAGGCTGCTCACGAGTGTACATTCAACAACACACCTTTCACAGATCAAGAGCTTAGAATCACCAATTGATTTTGAATTTGTACTTACATGCTATACCAGATAAATGGTGGATCAAGAGTGGACCCAACTTGTGCTTCTGCCTGCTCATATTTTCCACGATATACACCTTCACCAGAGTAGTTGTGAACGAGATCTTCATTGCATAGAGGCTAAAGGGAGCGTCTTTCTGTTAGATTGCCGATTCAAAGGTCAATTCTCTCATTCATGAAGAGGTTTCTCCACATAAACTTGTCATAATACGTTTCCTGTATAGAAATGAAGCTTCTCCATTGTGTTTCTGTTTGATCTTAGTCTCGCTGATTTAGTTCCGTCCATCCCGATCATCGATTATACATTTCCTGATCAAATATGTCATCATTCAAAAGAATAATTTGGAATTACCATTATGTCATCCCATGTATTAGGTGTAACACCAAATTAGATGTATAGGTTAAGGGCCTTGATACCGATAATCCAGTAACTTGATTAGCATACTTCATCAGCAGATGATTATGAACCACACGTGATCAGTTTGAGGGATTTCTCAGAATTATTTGTGCGGCACATGATGGAATTTTGCCCATTTTGCATTTCATTAAGGACATTTATGCATATCAGCCGTGTCAGTCTTACTTACGTTTTGATCAAATACATGATTTCTCTCTCTGTTCACATTCTATAATACCATCATGAAAAAGACAAACAACTTTGAGAGTTTGTCTAAAATGTAAGCTATATAAGTTTGCACATGAAGGTCACATGACTAAATGCATAGACTGCAAGTGTTTAGCAATTCCACAGTGAAAGTAGGCTGCCTGGAAAAACCAGGCACCGATTTCCAGGAAAATACCATTACATAAGTCATTTTCCAGCCCATAAGATCCACACAGGAGAGAAGATAATAACAATTTCGACCAAACGAGACACAATGAATTGTTCTCTTTCAATATATTGCCTCCTTCCAAAAAAACAAGGAGGCATGTCCGTGTCTTAGTCATGTTAAAAGACAAAAAGATATGTAAATTTTCCTAAATTTCTGTTCCTCAAACATCTAAATACATGAAGCCGAACTGTGCATACCAGGAGTTAGCATAGCACAGAATGAGGCATATCAGAGCATCCAAAAAACTTACTAAGATGAGGATCTCTCCTTTCTTGCCAAGGGTTCTGCCTTGTACTCACTACCAGCAGTAAAAACATAACCTGCTCCAACCTGGCAGGAAAAGGAAAAGCAAAGACAACTTGACATTAAAAGATCCAAAAGACAAGTCTGGAATAAATGAAAAGTGGGGACAATGGGATTACCGGACAATCCTTCAGAACTACCCATTCTTGGATATAGACATTTCTACAAATTATAGATCCTTGGATTGAAAATCCATCCTCAACGGTGACATGGTTCGTCACAACTGAATTAGCAATCTGCAAAGAAAAAGGTCTTTCAGTGAATAAATAAAGATCGTTGGATTTTCTAATCATTTCTTTGAATTTTGCAAGAAATAGCTAAGCCATGAAATCAGTCCGAGAATGATCACAATCTCAGAGAACCTTTTCTTCAAAGAAATACCTTTACGTTGTTACCAATTCGGCAGTGGGAACCAATGACAGATAGCTTCAAACTACATTTGTCACCCAGCTGTGAACCTTCCGCAAGCATGCAATCTGGGCCAACCTAAACCATCACATACGTTGAATCAATATAAAGGATACACAGTTAATATCTTACGTGTACTAAAGCAATACTTGAGAAACTTGCTGCTTGGAACTCCCCAAGTTCTGCCTTGGGCCAACCTCTGAGTACCTACTCCAAACTTCAATCTTATTAAAAACCAACCTATCCATCGATTCACTGCACCAACTTCTTCATTTATGAATCCAGCATAGGTTCTTAATTGATTTAAAAGAGACAACCTCAAAATTCAAAGGCAGATTCTCAGTGAAACCCAATTTCTACACAATTGATCAAGTGATAATATAGAATCAGACAATAATTGGCAAATAGACATGCTGCACATAGCTGTAGTTGTTATGAGATGTGAAAAGATATATAATTGAGAGACAAAAAGATACAGTTAAAGTACCTAAAGCCTAAGAATTTTTTTATTGCCTCTAAAGGATGTGGCCTTTATGATGAAAAACATGAGATAAAAACTAAAGAATTTAGTTGAAAAACAGCATAGGAGATGACCAACAAAATAATTTAAACTGATTGGTTGAAAGTAGAACAAAAAATTAGCACAACTGGCAAGGAGTCAAGGACTTCATCCTAATGTAATCTTCAACATTTGTCATTGCAATTCTGGGATTTATTCTTGGCCTCTAAGTCATTTAATTGATTGTTTCTACCAACTTAGCAGCAGGCAAGTACTGGACCTACAGTAGCTTGAGAAATGAAAAGTAGTCCATGTAAGAAATGGCTCACAGTAGTTTTTTATCCAAGCTCAGCCGTTGGATGAATGATGTTGTTACGCACAGAGTATCCTGAAAGGTGGCTTGCCTCTCCTAACAACTACATTTGAGAAGACTTCAGTGTCCCTAATTTAAAAATGACAGAAAGCTTAGGAGAAAAATAGCTGGACATACATACAATTGAAAGGGGAAAAAAGGCATGTTAGGTAAGGTTCTCACATCTCGGTTTATATCACTGAAAGCTTGAATCGAGTTCAAGCATGCACAGTACTTGCTTTTGCTAGCAATATAAGCACGTCATTTATGCGTCCTCCTTTGACAATTAGTACCAACAGCATAAAGCTCATGGAAGCCTGGTGCTGAACTAGTTAGGTGCTGAGAGAGCCATCTCTGGCTGTTACCAGAAGCAACTCTCTGATTCGAATTTTCTTCATCTTGGGACACACCATCAGATGATATTTCTGACCTCTACAAGTAAGAGGAACAGACCAGTTAAAATTTAACAAGTAAACCAAGAAGAAAACTATCAACAACCATGATAACTAACCAGCTGGGACATCACGAGAGAAGGCACTACATCCTGCTTTATGCTTTGAAATGAAGCATGGTCATCCAAAACCTCTAGCTGGACATTCCTGAAAAACAATGATTAACTGAATTAAAGTTTTCAGGCAAGAGGAATTGCCACATTAGAATCTCAAAATGAATAAAATAACTCGAAGGAAAAGGCTAAATGTCAAATCTCTTGAATGCATATAAATGAGCATCCATGAGATCAGATCGCATTTCCATACATACATCCATAGGAATATCAAGGAAATGGTTAGTAAACGCAAATATGGAAGGTATATATATTGAATTTGGTGAAACGGGACAAACAAGGCTAATTTGCAGCCTTAAAACATAGATAAAATTGTTTATAATAAAAAAAAAGTTCAAACTTTTACTGCTATTTTATGTATGTGTAACAATTCTATTCATGAAATAAGGCTCTACATAGCAGGGGCCAAAACTCACCATTCATGAATAACTCAATCCACAATCGTAGATCAAACTGTTCAAGCTTTTACAGCTATTTTATGTATGTGTAACAATTCAATTCATGAAATAAGGCTCTATACAGCAAGGTACTAAATTCACTATTCATGAATAACTCAATTCACAAACATAGATGAAATTTTTTAAATAAAACAGTTCAAACTTTTACTGCTATCTTATGCATGCGTAAATAGCAGTACGAATCAAACTAACCTCAACGTGAAGGCGACCAACAAACGCCCCCGAAATCCAACTCCCAACTTTAAGCTCTGCATCTTCTCCTTCTACAACCTACATCCAGAAACCAATAAAAAACCCCAGTTCATACACAACACAAAACCATCATAAAAAAGAAGAAAACTATAAATTCCTCCTCAATCCAATTTGGAAAAAAGACATTAGGGCAAGAGAACGTACCATGTAAGATCTTTGAGATTGTTAGCTTCCAAAAGTTCAAGAACGTAAGAAATTACAGGACGATTTGAGACGGGAAGTAGCGCCTTTGCAACGTCCTGCACAAAGTATACATGCTTGTTATCGGAAATTACCAGATTGAGGAAAGAGGTGCGAGGGAATGAACCTTTGAGACGAGCGGAACTATGTTTTTGGAAGTTCCACCGGCCAGAACCACCTGGAAATCCATTGCTCGGAGAGAAGAAGCGCGGGGTTCTGCGGTTCTAGGTTTATAGCTTTAGGATTTTAACACTATTATTATTAATCGGGGATGTAGCTCAAATGGTAGAGCGCTCGCTTTGCATGCGAGAGGTACAGGGTTCGATCCCCTGCATCTCCACTTCCATTTTACCATTTTGTCTGAAAATCTTTTTTCATTCTCTCCTACTTGAGAAAACAACAAAACTATGAATCTAGTAAAATTGGCACTTACACTTCCTTACCACATAAGCAAGTGTACTTTTTCTTATTATTTTTAATTTTTTTCACAAGCAAAGAATTACAAAACAAATCATTCACATAATCTAGAACCTACAACTAAGCATACTTTACTTTCTAGTTTATAAATTGAGTACAAATGCCACATAAGATGCTTGAACAAAAAGTATAAGTTAATACATGTCATGTGACCATTTTTCATGAAATCTGTGTTGTCCTTCAACTCTTTGGTTTGTACTTTTTAAGTAAACAAGCGGACACTCCTTTATCATTTTTCTTATAAATTATGAGAGAATAATAGTTAATTTTTGAAATTTATATTTGTAATTTTCTAACGTAAACTCTCAGACCATTTATTATGGTACCTAATATCTACTCTATACATAGGGTAGTATTGGTGTCCCAATGTCATCGTTAGCATCATCAAGACCTTATCTCAATTAATATTCTAATCTCTATAGTAAAAAAGCAATGAGAAAGCACAAGTTATAAGATTTAAAAAAAAAAAAAGTGTAGTGTAGTGTAGAACTCATTAGTTTGTACTTCTTAAGAAAGCAAGCACACTGTTACGGGGTTGCAACTTCACCTTTGCTAAACCCGTGTGGCACTTGTGCACAATTCCTCAATAGAACACAAGTTAGTCTTTCCACCTTCACTTGCTAGGGCTATACTCAGTCACCCTTAAAAGCAATGAGAGAAATCAAAGGGATTAGCTTGAAGAGAACTTGTATTACAACTATAATAGCTTTCACTCTTTCTATAAGGAATCTTCTAGAAACCAGGCCTTCTAGAAGCAGACCTTCTTCCATGGATCTTCAACAATGGGCCTAAGTCCCTTAGGCCATATCCACGCTCTAAGTATGCCTTCCTTAGAGCCTGCAAGCCTTGGTCATGGACCTTGCAACGCATGTCCATGACATTCTCCCCCACTTGATAATGTCGACGCCCTTGTCGACACATCTTCTTCAATGTTGCGAGCTTTGACCTATGACGCGTCCCAAGTTGCCTCGTAATCCTTCTAAGATGCCATGCCTTGCTCCTCCCCTTGCACATTCACATCCTACCACGATTGTGCAACTTGGGAGCATCTTTGTCTTCTCCATGGTGCGTGCATCCCTGCACCCTTATGCACCACTGCATAACTGTATGTAGTCGCTCCTCTTGCACCCTTACATTGTTGCACTATGCTATTGTACTTCTTGCACACTAGTGTGGCAACTACTCATCATCGTGCTTCCGCTTAGATTCGCCCCTCTTATAGTCCTCACGTTAAGGCACACTCCCCTTTGTGCCAATTGTTGGGTCAACACCCTTGTTGATCACCACTTCCTCCTGGGACTCAGTAGACCTAAGCAACCTTATAGCACCTAAACCTGGTAAGCCTAGCTGTGCCGTATCCACACTCACTGTGGATTCCTTTGCTATCTCCATATCCTCTAACCTAGTCACTTCTTCATGTGGACTAGCCATCTTGCCTTTCACAGACTCAAAGCAATTCGACATGCATTCCCCTTCATCCATGGTCTCAGTGTCCATAACCTTAGACACCTTAATCGTGGTTTGCATGTCGTCCTTGAGGCTTTTCAAGGCATCCACGAATGCACTCGACTTGTTCAAACAATCAGACAGAGTTTGTTTGAACTTATTGATCCTCGCATCCAAAGGAGAAAGTCGAGCGTCCAAAGCCAACTTCCACGATGCATCTCTGAACTTCTCCCACTCGACCTCTTCTGCACCTCTTGTGGCATATTGATTACTCCTGACTCAAATGCCATAATGTTGCCATGAGCTTTCCCCAATACTCGCTAAGCAACTCCTACGTCGACCTACTCTGATACCAACTCCTAGTACCAACCTACTCTAATACCAATTGTCACAGGGTTGCAATTTCACCTTTGCTAAACCCGTGCAGCACTTGTGCACAATTCCTCAATATAACACAAGTCAGCCTTTCCACCCTCACTTGCTAAGGCTATACTCAATCACCCTTAGAAGCAATGAGAGAACTCAAGAGATATCAAAGGGACTAGCTTGAAGAGAACTTGTATTACAACTCTAATAGCTTCCACTCTTTCTAGATATTTTTAAGGAATCTTCCAGAAACCGGGCCTTCTAGAAGCAGGCCTTCTTCCATGGATCTTCAACAATGGACCTAAGTCCCTTAAGCCATATCCATGCTCTAAGTAAGCCTTCCTTAGAGCCTACAAGCCTTGGTAGTGGACCTTGTAGTGCATGTCTGTGACAGCATGCTTCTTTATCATTTTTCTTATAAATTATGAAAGAATAAGAGTCAATTTTTGAAAATTATATTTGTAATTTTGTAAAGCAAACTCTCAGACCATTTATTTTGGCACTTAATATCTGCACTATGTATAGGCCAGCACTAGTGTCCCAATCTCCATAGTAAAAAAGCAATTAGAAAGCACAAGTTAAAAAAAAAAAAAAAAAAAAAAAAAAAGGTGTTGTGTGGAACTCATTGGTCTGTACTTCTTAAGTAAGCAAGTGCACACTTCTTTATCATTTTTCTTACATAGAATAAGAGTTAATTTTTGAAAATTATATTTGTAATTTTCTAAAGCAAACTCTTGTACCATTTATTATGGCATCCAATATATGCACTACACATAAGGCAGTATTAATATGCCAATCTCATCATGAGCATCATCAAGACCTTATATGGATTACTATCCCAATCTCAATAGTAAAAAAGCAATGGGAGAGCACAAGTTATAAAAGAAAAAAAAAGTGTCACATGGAAGTCATTGGTTTGTACTCCTTAAGTAAGCAAGATGTCATGAAGTAGAATTTCGCCTATGATAAACCCGTGTGGCACTTATGCATAACTCCTTTTCAAAGCACAAGTCAGCATTTAACTCCCACTCTTACTTAGTAGGGCTACACTCACTCACCCACCAAAGCAATGAGAGAACTCAGGAGAACTCAGAAAGAAAACCTTCCAATATATTGACCTTAACTGAGTTGAGCTTAGCTGAGTTACAAATGAGGAGCTAACTCCTATCTATACTTGCTCTCCTTCATCCACCTCCTTAATGGATGGTTAGAATTATTATATGTGTCAACCATCTAATGGTTGAGAACCATTCTAGAACTCTCTCTAGAAGTTTCTAAAAATATATAAGTTTTACCTCTTTCTAGATATTTACAAGAAAACTTTTAAAAGCCAAGCCTTTTACAATTAGGCCTTTTTCCATGGATCTTCAACAATGGGCTTAGGTCCTTTAGGCCAAATCCATGAGCTAAACAAGCCTATATGCTTTGGTCATGAGCCTTGTAATGCAAGTTCGTGACATTCTCTCCCACTTGATAATGTTGATGCCCTCGTCAATACATCCTCACTGGTGTCGCAAAGTTTAGCCTCTTGCACGAGCTACGTGTGTGTACCTCATACATTCCATGTTGCATCATGATCCTTTTGGGGTGCCCTACCTTGTTCATCCCTTCGCACATTAGCATCCAGCCACTCTTGTGTTGCACGAGGACCTTCCTTATTATCTTCATGTTGTGGGCATCCTTGTCCCCATGTGCACCCTTATACAATTATGATTCGCAAAGCCTCTTGTGTCTCTATGTAGCTCTCCTTTGCTGATGTGCCTCCTCCACATCAGTATGGCATCCACAAGCCGTTGTGGTGCCTACACGTCATTGCTTGGTCTTGTCCCTACTGGACTACTCTTGTTGTGGTGCACTCCTCATTGTGCCCCCAATGGTGGCAACACCCTTATTGATCACTGATTCCTCTTGAGGTCCTTTAGAACTTAAGAATTCCATGACACCTAGGCATTGTGAGCCTAGTTGTGCCATCTCCACACTCATTGTGGATTCCCTTGCTAACTGCATATCCTCCAACCTAGCCACTTTCTCATGTGGACTAGTCATTTTGCCTTCCATAAACTCAAAGCAATCAGACGTGCTCTTCCTTTTATTCATGGTCTCAGCATCCATAACCTTAGATGCCTTAACCGTATTTTATATGTCGTCTTTAAGGCTTTTCAAGGCATCGATAAATGCACTAGATTTGTTCAAACATTCTGACAGAGTCAGTTCAAACATACCGAACCTAGCATCCAAAGTAGAAAGTTGAGTGTCCAAAGTCAACTTCCATGATGGGCATCTGAACTTCTCCCACCTCGACTTTTGTTGAACCTCTGCCGACATGTTGGACAGTTCTGACTAACTTCCCATGATGTTGCCACGAGATTTCACCAATACTCAATAAGCAAAGCCTACTTCAACCTACTTTGATACAACTTATCATGGGGTTGCAATTTCACCTATGTTAAACCCATGTGACACTTCTGCGCAGCTCCTTTTCAAAGCATAAGTCAGCCTTTAACTCTCACTCTCACTTAGTAGGGCTACATTCACTCACCCACCAAAGCAATAAGAGAACTCAAAAAGGAAACCTTCCAATGTATTAACCTTAACTGAATTGAGCTAAGCTCAATTACAAATGAAGAGCTAACCCCTATTTATAGTTGTTCTCCTCCATCCACCTCTTCAATAAATGGTTAGGAATATTACATGTGTTAACCATCTAATAGTTAAGGACCATTCTAGAACTCTCTCTAAAAGTTTCTATAAATATCTAAGTCTTGCCTCTTTATAGATATTTATAAGGAAACTTCCAGAAACTAAGCCTTTTAAAATTAGGCCTTGTTCCATGGATCTTCAACAACAGGCCTAAGTCCTTCAAGCCAAATCCACGAGCTAAATAGGCCTTTCTTAGAGCCTATAGGCCTTGGTCACCAGCCAGCCAATGTAAGTCCATGACAAAGCGCACACTTCTTTATCAATTTTCTTATAAATTATAAGAGAACAAGAGTTAATTTTTGAAAATTATATTTGTAATTTTCTAAAGCAAAGTCTCGTAAAAAATTGCATTAATAGAAAAGCAATATACTCAATAATGCAATCGAAATAAAAAGCAACCTAAACTTAGAGATTCCCTATAGTACCTACACCCAGACAATCACCCCCACAATGCACTTGAGATGCCCATCAAACCAACATTCACATAAACCCAACTTAGTGACTTTGTTGGCTAAAATATTTGCTTGATGTCAAGATTTAAAACCTCATATACTCAAGGAAAAACTATCTTCCAAATAGAATGATGACGAAAATTAGTTTGACAATGTACCACTTCATTTTGACCACCTAAATAGACAACATAACACACTTATAAGCAAGGATAAAGATAGTGTTTTCTCTCCTTGCTCAGGACAAAATAAAAAGCACCATTCCACAAAATTGCTGACTCAGAAGTAACTTTGAAACCTGATAATTAAATTCTTTAGCAATCAAAACCAAGTGATCATAAACTTTTGCACAATTGAGTAAAAAATATACATTTGTTTCTTTGCAGACATTATAAAGAGGACATCGAATAGAAATCTTATTAGTGTTCCAAAGTGACATGAGCCCAAGATGGTAATCAAATTTTGGAAAGCAACCATGCATAGATCTTAAGACAAGTTATGAGAAATCTCCAAGATAGAAGGCAAGCAAAAGATCTTATTCGTTTTAGTTCAGATGATGAGTGGAGATAGTACTTCTTTTACATCTTCATATGACACGGACTATCAGCAGCAAGAGGGAGTGGTCTTACTAGACCATTGAACTGAGAATGAGTTGCTTCCAAAAGTGAATTAGAGAAATGGTAGAACTGCCACTATTCAATTTGGCTTCAGCTAGACAATAGCATTAAGTGCAAAATTATAAGCAGTTTGCTCAAAAAAATCACCAATCATCACCTGGACAAGGAAGAAACTCTTTCTTTTTATGGCATTTCTAACATCATTTTTCAAGTCTACATCATCATATCACTTTTAAGTTCAATTTATAGGAAGAATACAGTCACAAAAATTCATATTTTTGTCAACTAAAAAAGCTTCATTTTCTTTCAAAAGAGAAACGAGAGGGTGGCCACTAACCCAATTATTAAGCCAAAAGTTAACCTTTTCTTCGAACCTATGAACAATTGATAACCTTTAGATAAGAGCTTTCTTGATAGGATGATAGCTTTCCAAACAATAGAAGAATGATAAGAAAACTTGATACTAAAATTTTTTCTCTTTTTTTAGGTATTGAACACTCACAAAAATAGTCCAAATACATTTAGAATTCGAAAGAAGTTTTAACTCAAGCTTAGCCATGAAAGCCTTGTTCACATGACACACGAAAGTTCCTCAAACCCAAGAACTAGCAGCTTAGGAAGACAAACTAAATTCCAATTAACAAGATACAATTTTTATTTTTATTTCCATTATTACATGGTTCCAAATATAAGCATTATTTGTACCTTTTCATATGGGGTTTTGCTATTTCCACTAACTTATTTGTTACTACCAAGAACTCATTGTTTAGCACTCTCTTCCTTTTTCTTTTTTTTTTTCTAAAGTTTTATAGTCTCACTAAGATTACACATTCTAGAGGAGAAGATGTACACACCCTTTGTCATGCATGTTAAAACTATTTTTGTACATCCAAGTCATTTATCTTGTTACGGATGACATAGATAAGCTATACATTGAATTTCATACATGCTTATGTGACACCTTAGGTTTTCTAAAACCATTTTTATATAATAATATATATTAAAATAATTGAGATCCTTAGAAAATGTAAAACATATTTAATTATAATTGCAATAATCAAATCAAGTCAAATACCAAAAGAAAACCCTGGGGGTCATTCGACCCAAGGTAAACGAATAAAATGAAATATACTATGGGGCATGCTCTGTAAAAATTTGAAAATTTGGCTGAACATTGGTCAAGAAAAGAGATACAAGTAACAAATCAAACTATAATATGACCCAGCGTACCATCCATCATCCACCAAATACAACCCTAGCAATTAATCCATACATATAATACTGATAAGGGTCAAGTCCAACTTTGTCACAATAATATAAGTGTGTTTATGCATCCAACAAAAGTAAAAAATCAAAGTAAATAGGTGCATAAGTCAAATCAGTTTCTGAATGAGGTAGATGGTCCTTGCTCTCCTCTCTAGTGCTCCAGCTGCTTGCCCTTATTGCTATCACACTCCAAATTTGAGGCCTTGCAAACTAAAGCAAAGCTTTTGAAAGGAATCGCTTGTATAGGTGATCACATTTAATAACAAATAGAGTATTGATATTGTGATGTATAAACATCAGAGTTTATGATAAAGCTCATGGATGCAAATATTTATATAAGAAGCCAAATCATTAGATATCAAAGAGAAAATGATGCATGAATAATAAAGAGTCAGAAGCAAATGCAATGACAATCGAAGTCATGATTTTGAGCATAAAATGTGGAAATATGTTGATTGTTTAACTGCAAGTGCACGGGCTATTTTAGTGTAGCTTATGCAAGTACGGGTCGATCCCACGAGGACTTAATTTGAAGTGATGGAGTTTTAAATAAAATTCAACTAAAAGAATAAAAACAAAGAATATACTACAATTAAACTAAAATCCAGATTTATTCAATTTTTGCAATTTTCAAAATTATTTATTCCAAAGAAAAGAGAAAATAAAATTAAAAGGCGTCCTGGATAAGCTTGTCCTTGGATTGCACTGTCCCTGAATAGTTAAAATGTAAATAAAACAAAACCGGGACATAGATGTAATTAAAGTGAGGACACAGTTGGAATTAAATCAGCGACATGGATGGAATTCTTCTGGGGACACACACGATATTTCTGAAAAAGGACAGAGTTGGTATTAAAACAGGGACTCAGATGGAATTACTGAAATCTTCCAGGGGCAGAATTGTAATTTCTAGGGTTCTGGTTTTTAACGAAAAAAACCAGGAAAACACATGGGGAAGAAGAGGAGAAAACCGTAGGAGGGAAGAAGGAAGAAGGGAAGAGGAAGGAGAAGAAGGAAAGGGAGAGAAGAAAGATGGTCTTCCCTAGACTATCCGGATGCAGGGAAGAAGAGGGGAGAAACTGGCCGGAAACAGAGACACGCCGAACTGGGTTGTGCGATTTTTCAAACTGCCGGAGAAGATGGAGATGCCAGCCGGTGCTGGATGTCTGGGGTTTAATCGCCGGAAACGCGTAAGAGAGCTGGGCAAGGTCCGACTACACCGGTGAAGACCTGTAGGCAGTGATGGTGAGACCGCGACGGGGGAAAATCTAGGTTGTCTGGTCCGTCTGGGCTTTGAAGAGAATAGAGAACAGATTGGAGAAAGATGAGAGGGTTGGTGAGAGATGGGATCGTGAAGGTTATGACAGAAAAGCAGAGAGATCAGGGAGAAAGTGGGAGAGATGCCGGCTTTGTGCGGTCTGGGTTGGGCACAGCTGGTTCAGGCTAGTTGGTGCAGTGAAGAAAAGAGAAGAGGACAAGGGAGAGAATGAAGGGAGAAAGAGAGAGAGGGAGGAATGGAGAAGGAAACTGTGCCGGCCATCTTGGTGTGTCACGCACCTATGGCCGGCCTGGCATTGTGTTTGATTGGATGCAGAGGAGGAGAAAGTTGGCCAGCCCAGCCTCCCAAAAGGAGGGGAAAAACCGTTTTTGGAGAGAGAGAAGAAGGGGAATAAAAAGGAGAGGGAAAGAGGAACGTGAAAGAGAGGGAGATAAGAGAGAGAGAGAGAAAAAGAGATAGAAGAGAAAGAGAAAAGAAAGATAGGGATAAGAGAGTGGGGATAGAAAGATAGAGTTAGGTGGGGTCCACTAGCTTTCCTGGTCTTACTAGAACTCTAAAAGTCTTCAAATTTGTTCTGTCTTAGGACTCTTCAAAATCCTCTTTTTTTTCCATGAAAATTCATCTGATCTCCATCTAATATCCTTGATTCGATCTGGAGCGTCCACGCCTGAGTTGACCGATCTGCAATGCACAGGACCCAATTAGTGCAATCTAAACCGTTCATTAGCTTTAATAGGCATCTAACCACTAAATTTTACAATTCAACGGTTGGATGGCCAATTAAAGCTAAAATGAAATATTTGATGTAAAATCTTAAAATTAATGGTCTAGATGCTCTAATCAAATACTAAATTAGGGGTATTTTTACCAAAATTGAAGACTTAACACACCCCCCAACCATCATTTTGCTAGTCCCTAGTAAAAGACGCGAAGAAATCAACTCAAAATTTTTTATTTTTCAGGTCATCTCCACTTTTTTTCTCAAAGAATTATCCTCAATAAATCTATCAACTTTAGCATACGAATAAAAATGACTGAAGAATTCAAAACCTTACCCATATGCTAAAAATATTCTACTGGAGCTCAGATCTCAGAGTGATTATGTGCATAAACAGTCTACGCATAGAATAATCTTTATCTCTAAGTAGACTTCGAACTTTTGAACTCCATCTGAAATATGTTTTGACCTCAATCCTTACTAATGGCATACGCTCAGAAATAAAGTCTCTCAGATAGAAGGTTCAAATCATATCTCTCTTTTGATTATGTGAGAAGAGTCAAGAAAAGAAAATTTAGCTCACATATACTCATGAAGAACAGAAGTTAGTAAGAAATTTACTTGTTTTGATCCCTTTGGAATGGATGCCATTACCTTTGAATATTTAGAAATACCACTCTTTTAAATTCTATCCATTCATTTTCTCATCAAGACTATATTCTTCCTAGAATTAATAGGTCTTTAACTGGGACGAAACATAGGCTTAGGACAGGGTACCAAAGAAAGGGTATAAGGGTATTCAAAGTTTCTTCAAAAAATAAGTAGAGGTCTTCTACTAAAGTTGACAATTCTTCTTTCCTTTTACTGACGTGAATATTTCTTTTTCTATTTCTTTGCATTCTTCAAACTCTTTTTTTTCTTTTTCTTTTTCTTTTCAGAATCTTTTCTTTCTTTTCACATTTTTGAATCACTTTGAAGAATATTTCTTTTCTTGATATCCACTTTTCTACTTTTATTGCAACTAAAAGATATTCTTTCATTCATCTCTACCTTATTTTTCAAAGAAGATGGGTAATGGTCAATTTATACTAGTTTAACATGGGTAAAGGGTAATTTGGGTGACACAAGAAAAGGCTTATATTGAAAGGCTCAAGTTGGCTAACTAGTGGTAAAAATACTTTATGAGTAGGCTTTATGTCTCTAGGTATAACAAGGATGGCCTAAATCATTTTCTAGGTTTCCTATAATCTATCGAATTCAATGAACTTCTAGAATTTTAAAGGTAGTTTTCTAATTATTCAGGTAATTGGCCAAATTTAAGATTTTGGGATCAATTTTCTTTAATCACACTGAAGAAAATTTTGAACATTTATAACCTCTCAAAAAGGATGAATGGCTCTAAAACTCACTTAGATTATAGGTCTCCACTGAATTTCTAAGATTTAGTCACTTATCAATCTAGATTATCTATATGCAACTGCTATGTACAAATGTGATCTGAGACTTTGCTTTCATGAAATACTTTAGAAAATGAGTAAAATGATGAATTAGTCATATTGAATTCCATTAATAAGCTAAAGTTATCCAGATTATACTTCAGAAAATTCAATTCTCATCATGGTATAGGAAATGACCTAAAAAAATTTATTTTTTTATTTTTTGAAAAAAACCAAGGAAATCACCTAAAAACTAAAAGAAAACTAGAAATTGCAAGAATTCTACACCCCCCAACCTGACAAAAACATTGTCCTCAATGTTTAAAAAGTATGAAGATGATAATGCATTGAGAAATGCAAAAAAAATTGAGAGATATAGAAAAAATCTGAAAAAGAAAAATACAAAAGTAAAAACTACGCTACATACTTTATTTTCAAATGAAAATTTTTAGAGGAAAAACATTACTGAGTTCGAAACTTCCCTCGGTCCTATACGAAATAAGCTGGACGGGCCTCTGAAAAGGAATGATGAATAAATTTATCTTGCAAATTAAAAATTTTCATTTTATCACAAGGCAAGATAAATTTATCTTCAAGCTGCTTCCTATAATTAGAGACTATTGTAGGAGTTCGATGCAGCCTTTTTGGAAATGGAGCAAGGATGTCATATTGCTCATTGGGCGTGACATTTTCCTAATCAATAAATTCATCTCTTTTTCTGACCAGTTTAGATACTATTTCAGCCTTTGTAAGACCAAATTGCTCAATTATGTTACCATTATGAATAATGGTAGCTGCATTTGTTTGTTCCATGTCTGTAAATGAAGAATCAATCTCATCTCCTACATCCATATCATCAAGATATCCATTTGGTGGAATAGGACATTCCTCTTTATCAATGGTCTGTAGCATTTGAGACATCATGTCCTTCAATTCAGTCATGGAATTTGTATTCTCTTTTAATTGGGCTTTAATTTGAGCAATTTTCTTCTCCTAGTATTGCATGACTAGATGAAAATTATCCTCCACTTTCCTCTTATGTGGAGGAAGGTAAGGTCCAGGAACAAGTGGTCCTTATTTTTGGTAATAAGGTTGGTGTTGGGCCTTCTGTGAAGCACTGTATTCATTTGTGATAGTAGAATGATTACTCCAGTTGGAACTATATGTCTCTAAAGGGGAAAAATGTTGCTCATAAGAATGTGTCAATTCATTATCAATGGGACATTCCTGAGTGAGGTATGTATTACTTTCACAAATATCACACACTTGTTCAACTTTCTTAGAGGGACATTTTTCCATTTCCATGGCCTCAACTGTTCTATCTAAATATGCTATTTTCATATCATCTTTTTTAGTTGTAGTATATATTTCTCCCCTAGAAGATGTGGTGGTGGACTTAGGCTTGTTTGAGAAACCTACTTTTTCTGAATCAGCCCAAGTTTGTGCACTCTCTGCCAACCATTCCAAATACTCTTGTGCCTCTTTAGGTTGTTTGTTTAAGAAATTACCATTGCACATCATTTCAACAAATTGACGCATATTAGATTTAAGTCCTTCATAAAATAAGCTAATGATATGCCAAAATTTGTATCGTTGATGTGGACAAGTCAACAATAATTCCTTAAATCTTTCCCAGCATTGATAAAAAGTTTCATTATTCATCTAGGTAAAATTCACTATATTTCGACGAAGAGCAATTGTCTTATGTCTAGGAAAGAACTTATTCAAGAACTTCCTAGTCATTTCTTCCCATGATTGTATGGAACTTGATGGCAGTGAATGAAACCACATCTTAGCTTTTTCTTTTAAGAAAAAAGAAAATAGTTTGAGCCTTACCATATCTAATTCAATGTTTTGTGTATGTTGAGTCGTGCACACTTCATCGAATTCTTTTAAATGCATGTAAGGACTCTCACTATCCAACCCATAGAATTTGGGAAGTAATTGAATTACTCCCACCTTTAAGTCAATCATACCAGCACTTGGAGGTAAAAGTATACATGAAAGTGTGCTGGTATAATTAGGCTGTAAATAGTCTCTTAGTGTTTTACAAAGATTTTGGTTATGCCAATCATCCTCATATGTTTTATGTTGGGCCTTTCTCCTATTTCCATTTGGTTGAGAATGATTCCTCAATTGATGCATATCATCATGAAATAGAGGTGGAGGATCATCAGTATTAAAGAGAGGATTGCTTGTCCATGAGGAAACATCATAATTATCAAAGATGAAAGGTGGTTGTTCATCATTAAAGAATGGATTGTTTCTCCATGGGAAAATATCTTCTCTATTAATGCTAGGGTGTAAATTACCCTTTAGATCAGTGTTTAACTTATTCATTAGATGCAACTGATCATGTCTTCTCTTTTTATTTTATTTTTTATTTTTTTTTAAAGACTATCCTAAATGATGCAACCTAAATGCCTAAAATGATGCACAAAACAGGACACAATCAAGCAATCCCCTAAGGCTAGCAAGCATAGATATTTTAATTTTCTTGATATTCTGTGGGGACAATGCTTTTAATTAGCCTAATCTAACGCTCCTACTCTTTTTAGGAGTTGACTACTGCTTACCAGTTAGGTTCTAACCAAGGTGGTTAATACAACCCTCATGTAAGGAGGCGTTTAGACCTCAACAAACGTCGACAAGAGGTGGGGGAAGAGCGAGGCTCTATTAAACAACCCCTAATAACCACAGTGATCAAAAGCAACTGGAGTGACAGTAATTTGTGTCCTATTAAGAGGGTCCTACGAGCATGTGATGGCCCTATAGGTCTCTTCTGATTGATTTTAATTTAAAGTGAATGGTAGGGTTGCGCTCTTGAGGTGATTATCCTAGGTGGGCCAAGGAGTGGTGATGAAATCCACCCTTGATCTTGTGGGGTAGGGTGCCCTTACTAATTAAATTTCACACACCATGGTAATTCGATCAACATATAATTCACCTTAAAGCGTTAGACGTGTCCTAGAATGCAATTGAAAGCAATAAACTAATGCAAAACCCTAAGATGCAATAATTATAACAGATGCTTTCTATATGCAATTAACTACCAAAAAATGCAAGTTATTCTCAATGCAAACCCTAATATAGAAAATAAACGAGTGAGGAGACTTACAGTGAGGTTTCTGATGAAGATTAAGTGTGGGTCACTTTATCCCACACTTGACCTGTATTATTACAACCCTTTAAAATTGAAATTGAAAATGTAAATTACAAGGGGCCTCAATACAAGATTCACTCAAAAATAAAAAAATTCCTAATCTAGGAAAGCAAGTAAAATCTATCTAATTGATGATGCTCCACTCCAATTTCCTGGAAAAGAAAAATAATGATTAGTACCAAATTCGGGAAATAAAATAGTTATGCACTAAAAATGCCTAAAGATGCACCTAAGAATGCCTAAAATGCAATTCCTAACTTTTTTATTTTTTTTTTTGAATTTTTGAATTTTTTTTGGATTTTTAATTAAATTTTATAAAAACTCCATTGTAAGTCCCTAGCAACGGCGCTAAAAACTTGTTGATTATTTAACTGCAAGTGCACGAGCTATTGTAGTGTAGCTTATGCAAGTACAGGTCAATCCCACGATGACTTAATTTGAAGTGATGGAGTTTTAAATAAAATTCAACTAAAAGAATAAAAACAAAGAATATACTACAGTTAAACTAAAATCCAGATTTATTCAATTTCTGCAATTTTCAAAATTATTTATTCCAAAGAAAAGAGAAAATAAAATTAAAAGGCGCCCTGGATAAGCTTGTCCTTGGATTGCATTGTCCTTGAATAGTCAAAATGTAAATAAAACAAAACCG
Organism: Warburgia ugandensis; assembly: GCA_035236585.1. Taxonomy (NCBI): domain Eukaryota; kingdom Viridiplantae; phylum Streptophyta; class Magnoliopsida; order Canellales; family Canellaceae; genus Warburgia; species Warburgia ugandensis. The sequence continues at coordinate 102,735,882 of CP141126.1, forward strand.
GGACATAGATGTAACTAAAGTGAGGACACAGTTGGAATTAAATCAGCGACATGGATGGAATTCTTCTGGGGACACACACGATATTTCTGAAAAAGGACAGAGTTGGTATTAAAATAGGGACTCAGATGGAATTACTGAAATCTTCCAAGGGCAGAATTGTAATTTCTAGGGTTCTGGTTTTTAACGAAAAAAACTAGGAAAACACATGGGGAAGAAGAGGAGAAAACCGTAGGAAGGAAGAAGGAAGAAGGGAAGAGGAAGGAGAATAAGGAAAGGGAGAGAAGAAAGATGGGAGAAAACCCGAGTTGGGTTTTCTCTTCCCTATGACCGTCTGGATGCAGGGAAGAAGAGGGGAGAAACACGCCAAAAACAGAGAAACACGCTGAACTGAGTTGTACAATTTTTCAAACTGCCGGAGAAGATGGAGATGCCAGCCGGTGCTGGATGTCTGGGGTTTAATCGCCGGAAATGCGTAAGAGAGCTGGGCAAGGTCCGACTACTCCGGTGAAGACCTGTAGGCAGTGATGGTGAGACCGCGACGAGGGAAAATCTGGGCTGTCTGGTCCATCTAGGCTTTGAAGAGAATAGAGAACATATTGGAGAAAGATGAGAGGGCTGGTGATAGATGGGATCGTGAAGGTTATGACAGAAAAGCAGAGAGATCAGGGAGAAAGTGGGAGAGATGCCGGCTTCGTGCGATTTGGGTTGGGCACGGCTGGTTTAGGCTAGTTGGTGCGGTGAAGAAAAGAGAAGAGGACAAGGGAGAGAATGAAGGGAGAAAGAGAGAGGGAGGAATGGAGAAGGAAACTGTGCCGGCCATCTTGGTGTGTCACGCACCTATGGCCGGCCTGGCATTGTGTTTGATTGGAATCAGAGGCGGGGAGTTACTAAGAGAGAGAGAATGGGAGTGGAGAGAAGAGGGAAGAAGAGGAGGGGAAAGTTGGCCAGCCCAGCCTCCCAAAAGGAGGGGAAAAACCGTTTTTGGAGAGAGAAGAAGGGGAATAAAAAGGAGAGAGAGAGAGAGAGAGAGAGAGAGAGAGAGAGAGAGAGAGAGAGAGAGAGAGAGAGAGAGAGAGAGAGAGATAGAAGAGAAAGAGAAAAGAGAAAAGAAAGATAGGGATAAGAGAGTGGGGATAGAAAGATAGAGTTAGGTGGGGTCCACTAGCTTTCCTGGTCTTGTTATAACTCTAAAAGTCTTCAAATTTGTTCTGTCTTAGGACTCTTCAAAATCCTCTTTTTTTCCATGAAACTTCATCTGATCTCCATCTAATATCCTTGATTCGATTTGGAGCGTCCACGCCTGAGTTGACCGATCTGCAATGCACAGGACCCAATTAGTGCAATCTAAACCGTTCATTAGCTTTAATAGGCATCTAACCACTAAATTTTACAATTCAACGGTTGGATGGCCAATTAAAGCTAAAATGAAATATTTGATGTAAAATCTTAAAATTAATGGTCTAGATGCTCTAATCAAATACTAAATTAGGGGTATTTTTACCAAAATTGAAGACTTAACAAAATATCATAGACCAATCACCATGGCATGCATGACATGAATAATGCGTTCTTATGCAACTGGTAGATTTAAATACAATCGAATCCATCATATCAAGCATACAATGTATCAAGAACAATGCATGCATCATATAAATCAAGAAGATGATATAAACATTGATAACACATGTTGAAAGGTAATCTCAAAGAAACCACAAGGTTTGCATACATATCCATGCATCAAAGTACCAATGTAAATGAAACCATCTTGTACTAAATGTAATCACCTACCTCAATGTGTGAAATAACCCAATCAGGCCTGTAATCCCTTCAACTCATGTGCTCTGATGTACTTGTTGGGTCATAGTACTACACTACGTCACTTATCGCCCTTAATGTGTCCAGATATATATTACTCTTCATTCATATCATTCAGTGTTCATTCGATACCAATTTATAAATCAACCAGTTTGGCAAATATTTTGATATGGCAGTTAATCCTAGATCAACGGTCCAGATCGTTTGATTTACCCTTATTCAAGTTAATCCATGTCTTATAATCAGTTTTTCTTCCATCTAAGTGATCATCTGTTATCTCTAATTATCAATCCAAGTCATGATTGGCTAAATTAGTGTCTACAGATCATTAAAGGGCTGAATCCTTCCATCTTGTTGAATTTTGAGGCAATCCATTCGTCAAATTGTTCTTTTATAGCATCGATTTATATTTAGATCATTAAATCAAGTCTTAAGTATCATTATCACTTTAATCCTCATGTTTTTCTAGCAATTTAATTGTATTTTTATGATCAGTATCTTGATCTAACGACCCGATCAATCTCTGATTGATCAAATCTAAAGCCCATGCTCAGATCAATGATCAAGATCGATTTCATTAATTGATGCATGTGATTTGCTCATCAAATCCACCAATCCATCTCCTATGCATATATTTGTTCAATTTCTAAGGCCTGATTGGGCCGATCCAAGTTATTAAGTGATATTTAATGATTTGATCTAGTTAGATGACATCAAATCAATTTCTGATAATAAAGTTGGTTCCGCATCATCGAGGTGATTTCAACGCACATCTCGGATCAAGATTTGGGTTTATATAGCCTCCTAAATTGTTATTTTAGTGTTTCAGATCAATTTTAATAATCCAGATCAAAATCTAGATTGAGAACATGAAAAAAGAACATCACTAAGATGCACTGTGCATGTGATGCACATCTGCACACAGGTGTGTGTGTCTCGGTTGCCAGGAAGCACGTGTGTCCATCCCGGTCATGAGGATGCACCTGCGTCCTGTCGTCGCCTAGAACGACGGGTGCGGTTGTGCCCAGTGTGTGTGTCTCCAATGTGCGTCCTGGATGCGTTATCCATTGGAGATAATGCGTCTAGACCGTCCATTATGTGTTCGTTTGATCTACGGTCAAGATCACCCAAAATCTCACTGTTTTCCTTATTTTTAGGGTTTTGAGGGCCCAGAAACTCGATGAATGACTCATATCATCCATCCTAGCCATCCACGTGAGTGGGATTCTTGGCCAGTCGGTGTTGTTCACCGACAATCTATCGACGGGGAAATTAGTCTGGCAAGGCACGGGGAAGAGGAAAAACAGGGAAACAAAGGAAGAAGGGAGAAGGGAGAAAAAGGAGGGCTTATCTGTGGCGACCCAGGTTTTTATAACACATTTTATAATACATTTTGTAAAGATAGGGCCCTTAGAGTAAAAAAATTTCGCAAACCAAAGCAGCGAAAATTCTTTTCTTTAGAATTTGTTTTGTAAAACCTAAGTCACCACCTCATACATAACATAAGTAGAATTTTGTATAAGATAAAATTCCATTGAAGGAATATACTTTTATTAAACTTCAGGATCCATCCAGTGGTTCACAGTACACAGCCCATTGTATCCTTACAATACTTGTCCAAATATACAATCCAAATTACAAAGTTCAAAATTCAATACATGTTCTAATACAATGTTTCAAGGGATATACCCTGATTACTTATTCTTCAATTGTTCTTCAAATCTTGAGCTCCTAAGTCTCCTTCTCTGTATCTGAGATATTGTAAACATTCGAACATCTACAATATCTCAGCAAGCTATGCTTGGTAGGGGATAAGAATGTAAGTTATTGACAGTATAATCTCAATATTCAAGTATCCCATAATTCGTTCTATCATAAACACATTCATTAATAACTATTAGTTATAAGGACATCTCATTTCCTTGTCATTTGTGTTCACCTTTATACATACATATTGTATAAAGACAAATCCATTAAAAATGTAAAAATAATCAAGCACCATTTCTATACAAGCTGATCAACTCTTTTCATTATAAGAGATTTGTATCTCAGCCAGTTACTATACAAGGAATTTCCCTTCTTGGGAAAAATATTGGTAATATACAATTACCTAACATTTCATCATGCCATCCCTTAAGGCATTTCACTATGCCAATTTCATATGCATCATAGTGCAAAATAATCAAGGACTACTATGCTTGCAGTCTGATCCGTACAGCGTGCCCGGATAACTGTTCAATAATCCACTTATACCATTCTCAGTGGAAATTACAATATCCATGTCCATATGGGAGGACCATGGCTGTCATAGTGGTGGCCTTCCCATAAATGCTCCACACGACTTTTAGCCTTTCTTAGGCTTGGTATTCAATATCATCAAGTTTCAGAGAGTGGGTGGCCAAACCCTCTTAACTCTCCTAGCATAGCATCCCCAGGCTTATGCCTGTTTAAAATAAAACCACAAGCCTCCAAGCTTGTATGTAAAATAATACTTATACATATCAGATTATCTGTCTGTTTATTTAGGACTGGAATATTTTCTACTTTCCTATTCACTTAGGGTTGTTCTCAATTCTCAACTTGACCATTTAATACTTATTTTCCTCATCATTTGGTTGGATCATATTTCAATTTGAGGTATTTACCTTAATATATTGGTATCATACATGTCAATACTTCAAAACATAAGATCATGTATTAGACATGTATCTTCATGTAAAGGCATTCTTAATAATCCACCTACCTCAATAAGGTATTCTTACTCCTTGAAATCTGACATAGTCTCGATCAACATATATCTATCAAATCATATGTATAATGTCATTTTTCTAATCAAGGGTACATACTATATGGTCTTTTGATCATTCTTATGTAGAATGATCTGAATCTTTCTTCCTTGAATATCCTATATCCATGGGTTTAATATCATCTATACAAATACTATCTATATCATACATAACAATCTAATTTACATTGATGTTTCTTTTTCCTTATTGTTTTTGATCATACAAGATCTCATCTTGTTTGATCATCCTTATCTTACTTACTATTTTTATTAAGGTTAAATAATTTGCTATATTTTTATGTTCTTATTATTATTCAACCAGTTAGTGTCTTACTTGGTTGAAGATAATTTATTTCTTCCTATCACTAGACAACTCCTCCTTATTTCAAGATGACCAGTACTTACCAGTTAAAGTCTGCTCAAAAAGTGGTTAATACAACCATCATGTAAGGAGGCGTTTAGACCTCTCTTACGTCAATGGGAGGTGAGGGAAAAGCACTTGGCTCTTGTATATCCCCTATAACCACAATGTTCAGAGTCCACTGGAGTGGTACTAGCTCAACCTTTGACAAGGTTCCTATGAGCTCTTTACCTTAAGTCTCTTCTCTAATTGATTTTAATTAATTTCCATGGATATGCATAATGTCATCTATGGATGTTCATTATTTTCCTACTTTGGGCCAAGGAAATGATAAATCATTCCTTATATTGTCCTACTAACTATAGCCTTTATTAAGTCAAAATCATTCATTCATCTTAGTTGTCCATGAATTTCTATATTTCATTAGTTTACATTTTTGGTGATTTATGCTCCTTATATCTTAACAATTACTTAACAATTGAATAAAATATGACAATAAGTAAATCATCAACTTGAAAGCATAAATCAAATATAAGTTTAAAAACTATATACTAACATTCTTCCTATGAATGTAACTTAAGCTAGTGAAATAAAACTAACATGATCCTACGTTATGAAACGCATCTTCTATCATAATGAAATCATGTTTAAATCATAATTTACACTAACATGATCCTAAGATAATCAAATCTACTAACAAATTACTCATTTAGGACATATCATATTAAAATTTAAAGATTACACTATCATGCTTTCTAACTTAAAACATAAATCACATTTACACTTCTATATCCAATAAAAGACAATTAAAACTTAAAACATAAATCATATTTACACTTCTATATCCAATAAAAGATAATTAAACTAATTTTATTAAGATTATTATAAACCTTTAAATATGATCCAACCATTAGATCTTAGGTGTTTTCCTTTAGATCAAGGGTTTTAATTACCTTTAGGGCTTTTAATCCATTAAGATCCAAAAATCATATCCACTTGATTTTGTCACATTTCATCCATGATCTAACTAGATTCCATCATAATATTATCCCTTTAATTCATCCCAAGGATCTGATCATACTTGATCTCATTGATCAAGTGGGTCCCTTTGTATTTTTTTATTTTTATTTTAGGGTTTTTTACCATAAAGGGTAGATCTCCTATTTTATCCAAGATCTGTCCAAATTAACCATAGATATTACTTTATTATATTATTATACCCTCACTAAAATAAATTTCCAAGATCTGATCACCTCAGATCTTAAAGATCTTAGAAATTGGACACTTATTTCCAAAATACAGAAAAATACAGAAATAAATTTTAGAAATATTATGACTTCATTAGAAACTAGACATTACAAGATTTCCATAGCTTCTTTCTGATCTCAATTTGGAGTTCATATGACTCCACAATCTTAAATTGAAGTTTTCAGCCATTCATGGGGTCCAGATTTGATTTGGGCCCACCAGAATTAATCTCTCTCAATTGAAGGTCCAAACCTTATTAGATTTTCTTGAAAATTGTACCCTAGTGGTTTTTGACCCTTCTGAATTGATTGGTAAGCTCAGAATTTCCATATGAGCTCTCTATCACCATAAATTGAAGGGGCTGATATTTACTTTATTTTTACCATTTTTCATTCAAATTAAATTACAGAAAAAAAAAATTACACTAAAACATAATAAATATGAATGGAAAGTAGTTCCACCTACCTGATTGGAGAAAAACAATATAATTGATGCCCAATTTGAGAGAATTACCGGTTGATGATAATATAGCCCGATTATCTACCTTTTTGTGATTTTCTGTTGTTGGAACCGTTGGATCTTGAAATTGATTTGGGGATTTTGTATATATTATAGTATAGTATGTTATGGACGGTGAAATTGATGAGATTCTTCCTGGAACGGAGTGCCTAATTGAATTTAGGTCTCTTGTTCCAATTAGAAAGAGGAGAGATAAATAAGGAAAAGAGAGTTTGGGGAGGGATGAAGGGGAATTTGGGGCCGAAATTCCAGGGAAGATTTGGAAATTTTATAGTTAAGGTTGTGAAAATTTTTGAAAATTTTTGGGACATATTTATATCCAAATTTGAATTTTTTATCATTTCTTTTGATAAGATATTTTATTACTTTAGAATTTTTAATTACTAATGCATTCTCCATTCCCGCTACAATCTCTACTACAATCTCCACTACCAAAAATAATGCACTGAGAAATTATTGGTTCTTCTAGAATGTTGGCCCACTTTGTGGGCCCCACTTTAATGTGAAAAGACCTTTTTGCCCTTTTTAACTCCAAAATTGGAGAATAATAGGCAATATTTATCCGAACTCAGAATCAAGCGTACTTAGTGGTGTTGGAATCGTATTTCTAAGTACTTCATGAATATTGAGGTCTTATTTCTTGGATATGGGATATGGGTAAAATTACCATTTTATCCCCAAATGGAAAAATTAAAGAATTTTCATTTTAACTCAGAATTGAACGTACTTAATGTTGTTTCGATCATTTTTGCAAGTACATCCATAATTTATATTTTTTATTTATAATATAATCTCTATAAAAAGAGAATTTTCAATAACCTTATATTCCAGCCTAGAATTTCTAAAAATTCAAACTTTATTAATTTTCCTTAATAATTTACAAAAATTCGGGGTTATTACATTATCGGTAGCCGGGGGTGTGAAATGCTCTCCTCTGGTGTGAAAAGACAGGTTGCCAGTGACTCAAAAATGGGTTTGCAGTTAGCTGCAATCGTACGGTGGCCGTCAGCAGTTGGGGGGGGGATGGAGGTTGTTGGCCGTCATCTATTGGGCCCATGCACAGGAGGAAGAGAGGCGCTGTCAGATTACGATTCAATCATCGTTGTCGGCACTGGAAGTAAATGCATGTTGACTGAGGTTAGAGGGGAAAATGAGGGAGGGGGTTGGGGGAAATCACAAGCGATTTTAATTTAATTTAATTATTTTATTCTTTGCATTAAATGCAGAATAACTCTGCCAATGCCGGTCCCAAGCCCGAATGAAAAAGGAGGAGGGTCTTGCATTAGGTGCTAGCCGACAAGGGAGAAGTTGAAGATGATTCTGTTATTTCTTTCTTACAAATGAATATGCATTTGTATATTAGTTTGTGAGGAAGAAATGAAAATCATCTCCAGCTTCCCAAAATACGGCCACCCTTGTGTCAGGTTACCAACCAGCAAGGGTTTAGCTGAAGATGATTTTTGTTATTTCTTTTATGCTTGCAAATGAATATGCATTTGTATATTAGTTTGTAAGGAAGAACTGAAAATCATCTTTAGCTTTTTAAAGCAGACATTCCCTCGAGCTAGGGCGTTCCCCATAAGCGACGCGTTGCATCGGATCCCGAGTGCGGTGAAAAATAGGCAAGGGTTGCTAGGGCATACTCCCAAAAGCGATGCGCTACATTGGATCCCAGGTGTAGTGAAAAATGGGCAAGGGCTGCTAGAGCATCCCCTCGGAAGCGACGCGCTACATTAGAACCCAGGTGCAGTGAAAAGTGGACATGGGTTCATACCATGGAGGTCGATAAAGGCGATAATAAATAAGGTATCACCAGAACATGAGATTCGTATCGCCACATGGAATATAGGGACACTGACAGGTAAGAGTTTAAAGTTAGTAGACGTGATGAAACATAGGAGAGTCAAAATCGCTTGTCTCTAAGAAACCAAATGGAAAGTGGCTAAAGTTAGAGAAATAGATGGGTATAAATTATGGTACGTAGGAAAGGAAAATAACAAAAATGGCGTAGGAATAATAGGGGATAAGGAATTAAAAGATAAAGTTGTGGACGTTAAAAGAATTAGTGATAGAATTATAATAATATAACTTATTCTATGAGAGCAGATTATTAATGTTATAAGTGCATACGCACCACAAGTAGGGTTACAAGATATAATCAAGAGACAATCTTGGGAAGATATAGAGGGAGTCATAAAAGAAATTCCCAACACTGCGGGAATATTTATAGGAGCAGACCTATATGGCCATGTAGGAAAAGATAAGGAAGGATATGATCGAATACACGGAGGGAATGGTATAGGTAAACTAAATGAGATGGGGGAGAATATCCTCAATTTTGCTTTGTCATATAACTTGTTCATTGCAAATACACTCTTTAAGAAGAGGGATGAACACTTAATAACCTTTAAAAGTGGACTTCATAAAAGCCAAATAGACTTTTTTCTACTTAGGAATAATGAACGATCTATATGTAAGGATTGTAAGGTGATACTTGGTGAGAGTTTAACCTCACAACATAGGTTAATGGTTATGGATATCCATATTAAAAGATAGAGTACAAGAACTGAACTTAATACACATCCAAAACTAAGTGGTGGAACTTAAAAGGAGAGAAAATAACCTCCTTAAAAAATAAGTTGATGGTAGAAGGAAATTGAAACTATGAAACAGAAGTTAATACCATGTGGACTAATATGGCTGAGTCCATTAAGAAAGTGGCAAAAGATGTCCTAGGAGTATTGTAACACCCCGAATTTTTAAGACATTTTATTTTTATAATAATGGCATTTTGAATAAGAGCATTTGGGATCTCATGAGAAAAGTTTTAATTATCATTTTACTAAAACAATTCTTAAAAACTCCAGGTGTTATTTTTCCTTTCTCAAACCGACATACATGTAAATAAAATAAACGCGTATCAATCAATGTCAAATAAATCAGCGCCTTTATTTTAAATCAAATAAATGTCCAAAACACAATAATCAACTCCAAATATAACATCCCATATAAATGTCCAACATATGTCCAAACATCTCAATCAACTCCAAATATAAAGTATGCATTCTATAATTAAATCAAAATGATAATCCTATTTTAATGACTCACATCACTGTCTAAAACTATAGGAAAAAGATCTTCAGCAGCTCTCACGGTTTCTCAACAGCTTTTCCTTTCCTGATGTCGCGCTCAAGATCTAAGGCATTGCAAAACAAAGCGATGCCTCAGAAAACTATCACTTGTGTAGGTACATAAACAATTAATGTAATAAATGAAAGAAATAATTAACAGCACTGATGAAAAGTCTATCATTTATGAAAATAACATTATCATAATGTCATGTCCAAATAAATGTTAATTTATTCCATATGCTAAAACATGCATTTCACAGAGTCAAAACATTACATAAATTAATGTAAATGAGCATACAATAATAATAAGGGCACCCTAAGGTAATGGGTCCCACCACATCGCACTAACATCACTGATCAAGAGTACTCATGGCCAACCTCTGAGTGTCGTCACACTCAGGCATACCATCCATAACCATGCTCATCATACATACACACATAATAAGAATATGGGTCATCATGCTGCAGTGGCAACCCTCCATGGGTATCAACCACCGCTGCTCTCTGTCGACACCATAACGAAAGACTTAGCGTCTGTCCCCATGGAAAGGCTCAGACTGATAGTGTGGACTATCCATGTTACCAAACCCCTACCGAATGCCATCTATGGGCAGGTGTTTATCATATCACAATATCACCACATCACAATCTCGGAGGGTGGGTGGCTGACCCTATCCCTCCTAACATGACGCCCACCGGGTGAGAGCACCCGTCATCAAATATAAAACACGAAAATCATATGTATATGCTAAAACTCAAGAGCACTCATAGCTCGCAATCCCAAGACATGCCCCTCATCCTGGGGTTAGCCTATAAAAGGACCAGCTAATAAGCCCATGTTCTTATTTCCATATAAATCCATGCAGTTCCTATATATATAATAAGAAATAAGTCTCTATTTAAGCATAAATAATTAACATCGTGCTTATAAAATCATTTGAAATAAGTTTATTCAATAAAAGATTTCAATTTGGAATAATCATAATGTACTCAATGTCGCATGAAATCCACGCTAAATGATAATTGCAATTTAAAATACAATCACACATGATGTTATGTTTAAACATGGTTTAAAAATCAAGGCAAAGCATTAACTGTCGTCACCTACCTCAATGTGAGACTACTAACTTGCTAATAACTCCCTTTAATTGGTATGTTCAAGTGCACATGTACAAGTCACATCACTATTTTAAAAAAATTCCAAATTAAAAGTGGTCATTTATAAGTTTTTAAGTTAAAAGTAATTCCGCATCATCGATACGGTCACAACGCCTCTTTCGGATCATGATTTGGACTCCTATAGCTCTCAAAAATCAAATTTTAGTGAAAACATACACAAAATGGGGCTGACATGCATCACGGTCGCTAGGAAGCTACGCGTCCCTACCCAATGTGACAGCCCGCGCAGGAGCTCCTGCACACGTGACTGCTGCACGCTTGCACAAAGATGTGTGTTTGTCGCGTGTCTCCGTCGGGGCGTCCTGGCGTCAGTGCCTGGCCACTGACGACGTCACCGCCGTCGGAGAAGACGACCGGATTCCAATCGTCTCCGGCGGAACTACAGAGCTCCGTTTTGATCAATTTTTGCGCCGTTTTTCTTAGAATTTTCTCTAGAATCCATTTATACCCACCTTTTGCGTTGATTTTTTTAAAAACCATGTTTTTTAAATGATTTTTCCCACGTTCCTAAAAACATCCCTAGGTACTGGTTTTTGTATTTTTTGGAGAAACCCACCGTTGGATCTCTCCCAAATTTAAAGGGTTTGATCTTGGATCTCATGTGCACTAGTTGGACGGTGCGATTTTCAAACGAAAGTGGTTTCATCCATGAAATCACGCTCCAACAGTAGCGTGCACAGAGTTCCCAGGGAATCCGAGTTTTTTTATTTTTAAATGCTTTTCTAATTAATTTTTCCTATTTAATAAATACATAAAATAGGGTTTAAGGCTTACCTTGCGTCTGGATGGGGTTGCTAGTATTGCCGGGTTCCACTGGCCGAAAAAGTGCGATCTTTGCAGGGCTAGGGTTCTGAGTAAAAACCCAGAGGAATGCTCAAGGTGGAGCTTTTTGGCTCCTAGGGAAGGGTAGATATAGGGGTTAGAGTCTTAGGGGAAGAGAAACTCTTCCCCTCACGTCTCTTTCCACGTCTCTCCTGCGATTTCGTTGGAACTGGTAGAGACGTGTGGAAGATGGGGGTGCCATTATCAATTTGGACTCCTGTGTAGCACGTCTCTATCAAATGACCAAAATGCCCTCACGACTTCAACGGCTCCTAACTCCCTCTTTTGAGCTCCATTTTCCACGTTCTTGGTGGCGTTGGAATCGTGTTGACGAGCACTTTCAAATTCTTAAGTTTTCAGGAAAAATTTCCATCTCTAAATTTTTAATTTGATTTATTTAGTAATTTCTTGTTTTGTACCGAAAATTAAGGATATTACAAGTATTTAAAGGTAAAAGGCTATTAGCAAAGGAAACATGGTGGTGGAATGAAGCAATACAAAAAGTTATTAAAGAAAAATGGATGCGTTTAAACATGGCAGAAGATTAGAAATAATGAAAACTATGAACAATATAAGAATGCTAAAAACGCTGCTAAGAGAATAGTCAGTGAGGCTAAACTTAAAGCATACGATGAACTCTATAATGGATTAGGAACAAGAGAAGGTGAGAAAGATGTGTTTAAACTTGCAAAAGTAAGAGAACAGAAGGGTAAGGACTTAGATCATGGTAGGTGTATTAGACGCGATGATTAAAGGGTATTAGTCAAAGAAGATGAGATCAAACAAAGGTGGGAAACATACTTTCAAAATTTGTTAAAGGACAATGGCTCTGAGAATATAGGGATTGAAAATACTATAAGTTTAAATAACATTGGATATTATAGATATGAACATAGGATTAGAATACAGGAAGTAAAAGAGGCCTTGAAAAAGATGATATCAGGAAAGGCCATGGGGCATGATGGTGTACCAATAAAGGTTTGGAAGCATATAGGAGATATTGGTAGGGGTGGCAATTCGGGTTGGCGGGTCGTGTTTGTGGCGACACGAACACGACACGAATAGTGTTACAGGTCGACACGAACACGACACGCTTAATAGTCGTGTCAAAAACCTATGACTCTTACACGACCCGGTTCTTAAAAAAATGACACGACACGACTTGTGTAACACGATTAATTGATTGAGTCGTGTTGGATACACGACACGAAATGACACGACACGACACAACATATTAAAAAAACTGCTCTCTCAAGTCCCAACTCCTAAGTGAATAGAAGTTATAGAATGGCTACCAAGGCCCAAACGGGCCAAATCCCAAAACAACCACAATAAAATAAACTAACATATAGGACGGTTATTTCACAACCGCTCTATAAAACCCTAACATATAGGACGGTTGTAACATAACCGTCCTATATATCATTGGTTTTATAGGACGGCTGTGAAATAACCGTCCTATATGTTACGGATTTTATAGAACGGTTGTGAAATAACCGTCCTATATGTTATTTTATAGTACGGTTATTTCATAACCGTCCTATATGTTAGGTTTTATAGAACGGTTGTGAAATAACCGTCCTATATTTTACTCTTTATAATTTTATTCCACTCCACCGTTGTGACTGATCTTCTGATTCTGACTAAACTGTATCTTTGAATCTTTGATCACCTAAAGCAATGACAATGAGGTTCTGGAGCAGAAAATCAGAATTCAATAGCATGGGTCTTTCAGTTATGAAGAACTAAACTTTCAACCCAAGTTACCAACCCCCACATAAATTGTTAGGAGGGAATTCATTTCTCCAACTCCTTTCATGCTCATTGTCACTGGTCATTGCTATATCCATTGAATCACTGATCCACCACACGACAAGTACATAGACAACCAAATTACCAATAATGTTCCTGTAATATTTTATTATTTTATTTAGAAGCAACACAGTTCTTTATAGTTTAGTATTACACCACTCAGTCACTCACTGACTCACTTCACAAGTTCACAATTCACATGATATGTAAAAAAAGAGACTGAAATGAATCAAATAACCACAATAGTAGTAAATAAATATGGATTAAGTAGCACATGATGGAAATATACTTCCATCAATGTATTATGTATCAAACACAACAAATTAAAATAAGTCATGAAAATTATACAAAGTAATCAAAATGAATTGATCCGAGTCTTGATTGGTTGAAGTGATCTGTGATTGCTACTTATGCTTACAATGTCCTTAGTAAGCTCATCCATGGCAACTGTAATGGTAGAGTCTACAATCATATAGAATAAACAAGCATTAGTTATTACTAAGCTCATATAAAATATAATGTAAATATAGAATTATAAACTATTACCTTTCAATCCATATAGCCAATCTCTCACACAAATCAATGCTTGCATGGTTTCTGGCTTTAAAGTAGATCTATATTGGTCAAGAACCCGACCACCAACACTAAAAGCAGACTCCGATGCAACTGTAGATATAGGAATGCTCAAGACATCACGAGCCATGGCAGCAAGTCCAGTATACCTAAAATCAACATTTGAATCAAATATAAATGTAAATAAGATTATGGAAAATAGTGTTTACATGAGATTATTTGTCAAACAACCTGTATTGATTGCCTTTCCAGAATGCAAGAATGTCTAGCTTTGACTCTTGCAATCTTGGTTCATCTAAATAAAGCTCCAATTGTGATTTTTGCATAGCCAAAGTACCTCCTTCACCTTCAAATGAATCAAATTCCTAATGCAAATGCAATTATATTATTAAACGTACTATAAGACAATTCATACTTCATAACAAATTTTAATATGCTAAGTAGTAAGCGACATATAATGAAAGATACAATTATAAATAAAATCACCTTCATGACATCTAAAACCTCTTGACTATATGACATGTTCTGTCTATCATCAGCACCTGCACCTGCACCTCTAGCCACTGGTGTAGATGAGGAGGAAGGAATAGGATAAATCTTAACCTTATATTCATTGAAGAGAGAGAATAACTTTTCCCTAACTTGAGCAAACTCCAAGCAGCCACTGCCAAACAATTTCTTGTACGAGAATTCCACAAAGGAGAGCTTATACCGAGGATCCAACACACATGCAATTGCCAAAATGGTCTTGAATTCATACCAAGATTACTTTGAAAACTTGGCAAACATTTGGGTGGACATACGCTTCATATAGTCATCATCACTTCTCATGTATTGTGTTAAACTCAAATAAATTACAAATGCTGCACGAAAGTAGAGATTTGCAATGGGATACTTGGATCCAGAGAACATGCAGGTGGCATCATAAAAAACTGCCAAAAACTTCGAAATTTTTGTAGCCTTTTCCCATTCAATGAAAGAAGGACAATGCTTATAATTTGAGTCACTTAGTTCTAAGTGACAAAATGCACGTTGGTAACAAAGAGCACTTTCAAGCATCAAATAGGTTGAATTCCATCTTGTAGGACAATCTTGTCTTAAGCCCTTTTTTGTCTCAATTGACATGTGATTCACACACTCTAAAAATTTTTGTTTTCTACTTTGTGATGCTTTAACATACTGGATGCTCTCTCTAATTTTTTGAATAGCATCATCAATTTCTTTCAAACCATCTTGCACAATCAAATTCAAAACATGACAACAACAACGTAGATGAAGGAACTCTCCACCACAAACAAGAGTGTTCCTGATATTTAATTGATGCCTTAACAACTCAACAGAAGAATCATTAGCAGATGCATTGTCTAAAGTGATTGAAAAAATCTTTTTCTCAATCCCCCATTCTACCAATAATGAGTATATCTTTTCTGCTAATGATATTCCATTATGTGGAGGTGGTAGGAAACAAAAATTTAATATCCTCTTTTGTAAGACCCACTGACTAT
The DNA here is from genome assembly GCA_035236585.1 of Warburgia ugandensis. Classification (NCBI taxonomy): domain Eukaryota; kingdom Viridiplantae; phylum Streptophyta; class Magnoliopsida; order Canellales; family Canellaceae; genus Warburgia; species Warburgia ugandensis. The sequence goes on from CP141126.1 coordinate 102,751,632, forward strand.
CTAGAAAATGTCTTTGTGAGACTTATATAACCATCAGTAATATAAGAAGTCCACAAATCCGATGTCAAACTTATCCTGCTAGGTGCCAATTCTAACATCTCTTTTATCTTTCCTTTTTCTCTTTTATACATTCTCAGAACATTTGCTTTTACTGTATTTCTACTAATCAAGTGCAAATCTGCACGCAAATATTTCAGTAGAGTTCTAATTCCATCATACTCAACAAATTGGAAAGGCAAATCATGCATAACAGCTCCGCCTGCTACTAACTCACGATAAACTTTAGGATCAAACTTATTATCTGAAGCTGCACTTAGTGACACTGACATACTCCCCTGACTTTGAGATAAAAGCAACTGGCCTATATCACGAGAAGAGCTCCGTTGACAAGTCTTTATATGACGTTTTAAGTTACCAGTACCAAATTTGCTATCGCAAATGTATATTGCAGAGCACTTCTTGCATTTACACCTTTGCCTTCCATCTTCTGATAGAGGAAGGTGTTCAAAAAAATTCCAAACTGGAGACATTAGTTTCCTATGCTTTTTACCTCTATTGGATTTTGAAACTAACTCCACGTTCTCCAAATCAGCAAGCTCATCATCATCATTGTTGTGGTGTGGCATATTCAAGTTATCAGAAACATTAGTGCTCCCAACTTCAACTTGTGTTAGAACTTAGAAGGGTTGATGTTTGAACTTGAAGAAGAAATCTGGTCCTCTGGAGTCTGGAGTCTGGAAAGGGAAATCTGAAACAGATGTAAAATTGTAAATTATAAAAGCAGCTGCAAGCCTACAAGCCTTCAACTTCAACCTTGAGTTGGTAACGTTGGTTATGTATTAACGGTCCTATATTTATAAAATATAGTATGGTTATGTATTAACCATCCTATACTTTAAAAATCTAGAACGGTTATGTGCTAACCATCCTATATTTAAAATATATAGAACGGTTATGTGCTAACCGTCCTATATTTAGATAATATAGAACGGTTACTTACTAACCGTCTTATTTTTTGTAAGCTTTAACATATAGGATGGTTATACATTAACCGTTCTATATTGTCCAAATATAGAATGGTTATACACTAACCGTCCTATTTTTACATAATAATATAGGACGGTTACGGACTAATCGTCCTATTTTACATAATAATATAGGACGGTTACGGACTAACCGTCCTATTTTACACATGGTTTATTCCTTCATTACCAATCTGTGAGTGTGAGTGTGACTGTGAAGTCTGTGATGTGCCAGATTTTCGCTTTTCAAGTGACCAGTCTGCCTGACAGAGACTGATAGCCTTCTTTCCTCCAATTCCAAACTGGTAAGTGGCAAGTGGAGTTAATGAAAGTTGAAACTTACACTTCAATCATTTGTCAAATATTTTGATTTTTGAGTTATTGTCCTTAATGTTACTTAACTTACTTGTTAGATAACTTAGATAGTTAGATGTCATGAATCATGATAGATGATCCGAGGTGGGGGCCCCCCTTGTAGACTTGTAGTGGCGGGAAAACAAAATGAAAGTTGAAAACTGAAAAGAACATAAGGTTTAACTTTAACTAATTAATAATTATCTAGGTATACTAACTACTAAGTCAATCTAGAGTCTAATCTAACTGTCTAAGGCAATTGTTTTGTCTTTTTGTATAATTGTATTGTATCATGTAAGTTAAGTAAGCCCAAATCCAATTATCCAATTGAATTTGAAGTCTTATCCCTAAACCTAAAGAGCCCTAGCCTAGCCTGGCTGGCTGGTTCAAGTTGTTTGCTATAACTATAAGCCTATAACTATAAGTTATAAATAACTGTATAACCTAATTTCTTATCAACCATTTTCAGTTTAGCTACACATTGTCACATGTCAGTTGTTACAACTTACAAGTTACACTTAGTAGATAAGTTAACCAAGTTTTGTAAGTTGTACAAGTAAAAGTGAAGTGAGAGACTAACTAACTGTCATATATTGTTGTATAAAATTATAAATACTAATGAATAATGATTTTCTTATGTTAATTTCACATGTCTCACCAACCAATTGATCTAATATATCTCTTTCAATCAAATTCATGAATATCATGTATCCAACTCATATAACTCAATATTTGTTTCTCATTTCTAACTCCCAATTGATGATAATAGATTAGGAATAACTCATTCATGATTCATCCATGATCCTTTGATCCATCATTTATGTAGACATTGTAGAGTAAAATTTAGTAACTCCTTTAGTAATATCATTCAACATTTGTGTTAATTCAACACACAACTCCTATTCTCTGTTCACATTCTCACCTCACCTAATGAGTTAATTACAATGTTACATAACTAATAACTATTCCCTTGGGACCCTTCCTAGTTCCTATACTATACTCATTATCCTCTAATGAGATAATTACACAACTCTTTCTATACTCATTCTCAAGCTACTGAGTTAATTACATAACTGTTTCTATTCTAGTTCAGTTCAGTCATTCTTACCTAATGAGTTAATTACATGACTCTTTCTCTTTCTTTACTTATTATCATTTATCAATGTTATCATCAACATTCAACAACTTTTGAATTGAGTATGAGTTACTTACATAACTTTGCTTTTTTAAGCTGATCCTTAAGTGAGATCATCAGATGAGTTAAATACATTATATACATAATTAGCACTTACTTTACTCATCCTCCCCTGACCTCAACCTCAACAACTATGTTGAATTGAATATGATAGTATGAGTTACTTACATAACTTTGCTTTTAAGCTGATAGATACTCAAGTAACTCAACTCAACCTAGAAGTCTGAGCCTGAGATAGTGAGATGAACATAATACATATATGGCTATATGCTCTGTCTTTTTAAGCTCATCCTTAACTTAAGGAAATTAAGATGAGTTAATTACATAACTCTTTCTTCACTCTATACTTAATAACTAGTTTTATTTAAGCACATCATCAATTAAGATTAATTAAATACATAACTCTTATAGCTTATACAACTCCTATATTTCAATATATAGATAGTTATAAACAAACCATCCTATATTTAAATATATTATAGGACGGTTATTTTAAAACCGTCCTATATTTAAATATATTATAGAACGGTTATTTTGAAACCGTCCTATATTTAATATATTATAGAACGGTTATTTGAAAACCGTCCTATATTTGATTATGTTATAGAACGGTTATTTTAAAACCGTCCTATATTTAAGTATATTATAGAACGGTTATTTGAAAACCGTCCTATATTTAAATATTTTATAGAACGGTTATTTGAAAACCGTCCTATATTTAAGTATAATTATAGAACGGTTATTGAAAAACCGTCTTATATTTAAGTATATTATAGAACGGTTATTGAATAACCGTCCTATATTAGTATATTATATAGAACGGTTATTTTAAAACCGTCCTATATGGTTCTATACATATAATATATCGTTTTCACTTTTCACTTTTCACCTTGGTCATTCTCAGCCCTAATTTCAATCTTCCAAGTTCCAACCCAATGATCCAATCCAACCTATACTGAGAAGGTGAAAACGACCATTCCTCTTCGATCTCTCATAGATCTAAGCAAAGAAAGGTATGTATTTACGATTTTTTGCATCTTTAATGTAATTTCGTATACAGTTCTGTTACTTCTGTAACCGTAAAAAGTAATAAAAGAACACAATCTGATAAAATAAAATAAAAAACCTCTGTCTGGTTTCTCTGATCCTTGCCTTGAACTTGTTCTGTCATTTCGTTGTCAAACACCTATTTCTCATATTTTGATTTATGTTGTCTTTCATTTGAGTCTGGAAACGGGGTTTGTTGGGAAAAAGATGGATGAGCAAAAAAAACGGAGCTGGAAGCCTGGAAGTGGAATGGGATTATGGGAGATATCAGATATGTATGTTCCTCTGACGAAAAAACCAAACATATAAATTATAAAGGTTCTGAGTCTTCTGACTTTACCCATAGTGCATTAGTGCTGAATCAGTGAATCCTGATAGATAGGTTCTCAGAGAACTGCATCTACTGAAATAGTCTCCAGCTGAAATGTAGAGCAGACTGAGCAGTAGAAGAAGCAGGACAGATGTCAGAAGATTGAGGGAGAGAGACATTAAACTAGTTCTTTCTTTTACAAAATGGAAAAAAACATTACCTTTATCTAATTTATCACAAACTAGCTACATCTTATATCCCAATTTCTTCTTTTCCTTAAGGGAGCCCTAGAAAAAAGAACCAAATCAAGAAAAATCTCTCAAAAACTAAAATTAACATATCTCATATATGCATCAAATCAAACAGTGTTAGATTTTCAACATTTTTTATGTGTTGGAACTATTGAAACAAGAGGAATGATTAAGTGATAGTTGACCAAAATAAAAAATAAAGGATGAAGGAACATAACAGATTTTTTAAATTATTATTAGACTGGAATGAATGTTTTGAGATAGGAAACTTAATGAAATGGCCAAATCAAGCTACAAATAATGAATGTTATACAAAAACAAAATATCACATTTTTTTCCACTACGCATCTTGGAATGGCATACTTACGGGGCTATGGCACTACGCCAACATCACAAAAAATGGGAACATGCATAATTGCTTGTTTGAAGAGATAGAGGGAGCAACAATCTGACCTTGTAGGAGGCTTCCAGTATAGTGTCCACTGTCCAATGAAAAATTTGTGATGGTTTTCAAGGGTGCTACTGCTTATTATCCCTGTATAATTGTATTCCTCTTTTCTTGTCTAACTATAGTCATTTTTATTTTGAAGCAAACATGGAGCAAGTAGAAGAGGTAGGAGAGGTACAAGTAGAACAATTACAACACACGAAAGTAACAATCAAGGCTATCAAGCACATGTCCATCAGTAACACCACCGGTGGTCAGTGTCAAGAGAAAGGTCAGGGGGAGGGGCCCAACACAAATGGAACATATAAATAAGAGAACCTCAATTGGAATAACAGAAACGGTACAATTCAACACTAAACGCCAACCGATTGGTGGTGCTGCACATGCCTATGCTAGCTTCATATGTTGCACTGTTAGAAGACTTGTGCCAGTATCAGTGACTGATTGGAGATATGTATCGCCACAAGTCAAAGATTCAGTATGGGAAATAGTCAAGGTATGTAAATTCTTCCTACATATAACATAATATGTCCTTTATATTTATATGTTTTGTTTTTGTTTGCATATGAATCACGATAAGATACACAAAGTTGCTATAATACTCACTAGTTAGTCACTTTAACATGCTTCTTCTTTTATTTTGTAGTCTTCCTTTGACGTATCTGATGAGTACAAAAAGCAAGCCTTGCTAGGAGCTGGTGAAGCTTGGAGGAAATGGAAGAGTGAGCTTGCAAGGAAGTACATACTTCCAAATTCTCATGATCCTTCTACGCTTCACATTGTCCCTCAGTTGTATTCCTGCTTCATTGACCAGGAAGCATGGAATCAATTTGTACAGTATAGGCTATCTCCTGATTTTGAGGTAATCACAACTTGAACTAGCCAAGCTAAATTTTGAGTCTTGTAATTATTATAATTGATTGTATTTTGAATCTTTGATCACATTACTTTGATGTCCAGGCAAAGCGTATAAAAGGACAAAAGGCTCGTGCACAGAACCATACGCCGCACCACCTTTCAAAGGTTGGCTATGCACGATTAGAGGCAGATGTAGTAAGTATATCATGTCACATTCCATTTTTCTAATCATAGTAGATTTTTTTTTATTAACTCTGACTTAGTGTCTCTTATAATCATATTACAGCAAAAGAAGGCTGGGACAACGGATCCCATCGACCGTGCTATTCTATGAAAAATGGCACATTCGAAAGGGCGTAACTCCCACACCTTTACCAACGAGACAACTGCAGCAATTGCTTCAAGAATTGTAAGTGGTTTAAGACTTTAAGTTTTATACTTTTACTTTATTTGCATACTGCCTAGTTAAATACTTTTATACCCTTGCATAGTATATTATTTAAATATTACATATATAATAGTGATTTTATCATGTTATGATCTTTATGTGTGCAGGAAGAGTTGACTCAAGAACAAGAAGAAGTGCAACTACAGGGACTCTTAGCAGCACTGCTACAAAGGGGGACATCCTGTATAGGGCAATGGGCAACAAGAATGAGCACCCTGGCCGGGTAAGGGGCCAAGGTCGGGGTGTTGTTCCTTCCAAATTCTTCCCCAAACAAAAGGCTCCTACGCTAAAAGAATTGGAAGAATGGAAGAAGCAAACAGTTGTGGAGATATATAGCATGGTCAAAGATCAACTATTGAAGGAACTCCAAGGTGGCGGAAGAACCTCATGTGAGGATGTTGGCGGCCCTCAAGCTGAAGCTCAACCTCAAGTTCAACCAGCAAGAAATAATAATAGCTGCACTCATACTCCTAGTCCTCCATCAGATGAAGAGGTGGCAGAACAAGTACTCCCAATCAGTGAGGTATGTATATTCACTTGTTTAGTTTTACAATGTTACTTATTTACTTTTGTTTTTAGTTTACACTTTACATTACATCACTAATTATTATATATATGTCATTTCTCAAATGCAGGTAGGTCAGTGCATGTTGCAGCTACATACATTTGAGAACCATGTGGCTGTGGCAACACTGTACGAGGTTCGGCCTATGACTTCCGCCACCTTGCATGGTAAGTTGATGCCTCCACACACTAAGCGTGTGTGCATCACTACTGCCATTCAACTAGATGCTCCCCTTCCATTTCCAGTCGAAGGGGATGATGTTGAAACTGTTGGGGATGTAATTGGATATCATGTGTGTTGGCCAGAGAAACACATAAAACCAATGATATCCAATTCTAAGGTACATATATACTAACTGTAGTCATGGCTTCATTTTCTCCTACCTTTTTTTAAGTCCTCCTAAACTGTTCATTGATTAATATTGTCTGCAACATGTCGGACAGTCGGATCACCAAAAGCAGCACAGGGGGCAATTGAAGCCAGGGGTGGCAATTCGGGTTAGCGGGTCGTGTTTGTGGCGACACGAACACGACACGATTAAAATTATGGGTCGACACGAACACGACACGATTAATAGTCGTGTCAAAAACCTATGACTCGTACACGACCCGGTTCTTAAAAAAATGACACGACACGACCTGTGTAACACGATTAATTGACTGAGTCATGTTGGATACACGACACGACACGAAATGACACGACACGACACGGCATGACATGACATGACATGAAACAATTCGATTTTCCTATTACGACATAGTAAAAAAACTGCTCCCAAGTGAATGGAGCCGCTGCCAAACCAACCACAAAACATAGGACGGTTATGTTACAACTGTCCTCTATGTTATGGATTTTATAGGACAGTTGTGAAATAACCGTCCTATATGTTACGTTTTATAGGATGGTTATGTCATAACCGTCCTATATGTGACGTTTTATAGGACGGTTATGTCATAACCTTCCTATATGTGACGTTTTATAGGACGGTTTTAAAAAAACCGTCCTATATGTTACGTTTTATAGGACGGTTATGTCATAACCGTCCTATATGTGACGTTTTATAGGACAGTTTTAAAATAACCGTCCTATATGTTACGTTTTATAGGACGGTTGCAAAATAACCGTCCTATATGTTACGTTTTATAGGACGGTTGCAAAATAACCGTCCTATATGTTACGTGTTTTATTGGAACTTTGTGACTGATCTTCTGATTCTGACTTAATTGAATCTTTGATCACCTGAAGCAATGACAATGAGGTTCTGGAGCAAAAAATCAGAATTCAATGGCATGGGTCTTTCAGTTATGAACGAACAACTAAACTTTCAACCCAACCCCCACATAAATTGTTAGGATGGAATTCATTTCTCCAACTCCTTTCATTCTCATTGTCATTGGTCATTGCTCTATCCGTCTATCCACTGATCCACACGACAAGTACATAGACAAACACAGAAAAGCATTACTAACTAGTATTGGTGAAAATTGAACTATACCAAATTACCAATAAAGTTCCTGTAATATTTTATTATTTTATTTAGAAGCAACACAGTTCTTTACATACATTACACCACTCACTAACTCACATCACATGATATGTAAAAGAGACTGAAATGAATCAAATAACCACAATAGTAGTAAATAAATAGGGATTAAGTAGCACATGAGGAAAATCTACTTCCATCAATGTATCAAACACAACAAATTAAAATAAGTTATGAAAATTATACAAATTAATCAAAATGAATTGATCCAGAGTCTTCAGTTGGTTGAAGTGATCCTGCACTGCTACTTATGATATTGCTTACAATGTCCTCGGTAAGCTCATCCATGGCAACTGTAATGGTAGAGTCTACAATCATATGGAATAAACACGCATTAGTCATTACTAAGCTCATATAAAATATAATGTAAATATAGAATTATAAACCATTACCTTTCAATCCATATAGCCAGTCTCTTACACAAATCAATGCTTGCACAGTATCTGGCTTTAAAGTAGATCTATATTGATCAAGAACCCGACCACCAACACTAAAAGCAGACTCTGATGCAACTGTAGATATGGGAATGCTCAAGACATCACGAGCCATGGCGGCAAGTTCAGGATACCTAAAATCAACATTTGAATCAAATATAAATGTAAATAAGATTACAGAAAATCGTATTTACATGAGATTATTAGTCAAACAACCTGTATTGATTGCCTTTCCAGAATGCAAGAATGTCTAGCTTTGACTCTTGCAATCTTGGTTCATCCAAATAAATCTCCAATTGTGATTTTTGCATAGCCAAAGTACCTCCTTCACCTTCAAATGAATCAAATTCCTAATGCAAATACAATTATATTATTCAACGTACTATAAGACAATTCATACTTCATAGCAAATTTTAATATGCTAAGTAGTAAGCGACATATAATGAAAGATACAATTATAAATAAAATCACCTTCATGACATCTAAAACCTCTTGACTATATGACATGTTCTGTCTATCATCAGCACCTGCACCTGCACCTCTAGCCACTGGTGTAGATGAGGAGGAAGGAATAGGATAAATCTTAACCTTATATTCATTGAAGAGAGAGAATAACTTTTCCCTAACTTGAGCAAACTCCAAGCAGCCACTGCCAAACAATTTCTTGTACGAGAATTCCACAAAGGAGAGCTTATACCGAGGATCCAACACACATGCAATTGCCAAAATGGTGCTGAATTCAGATCAGTACTTTGAAAACTTGGCAAACATTTGGGTGGACATACGCTTCATATAGTCATCATCACTTCTCATGTATTGTGTTAAACTCAAATAAATTACAAATGCTGTACGAAAGTAGAGATTTGCAGTGGGATACTTTGATCCAGAGAACATGTAGGTGGCATCATAAAAAACTGCCAAAAACTTTGAAATTTTTGTAGCCTTTTCCCATTCATTGAAAGAAGGACAATGCTTATAATTTGAGTCACTTAGTTCTAAGTGAAAAAATGCACGTTGGTAACAAAGAGCACTTTCAAGCATCAAATAGGTTGAATTCCATCTTGTAGGACAATCTTGTCTTAAGCCCTTTTTTGTCTCAATTGACATGTGATTCACACACTCTAAAAAATTTTGTTTTCTACTTTGTGATGCTTTAACATACTTGATACTCTCTCTAATTTTTTGAATAGCATCATCAATTTCTTTCAAACCATCTTGCACAATCAAATTCAAAACATGACAACAACAACGTAGATGAAGAAACTCTCCACCACAAACAAGAGTGTTCCTGATATTTAATTGATGCCTTAACAACTCAACAGAAGAATCATTAGCAGATGCATTGTCTAAAGTGATTGAAAAAATCTTTTTCTCAATCCCCCATTCTACCAATAATGAGTATATCTTTTCTGCTAATGATATTCCATTATGTGGAGGTGGTAGGAAACAAAAATTTTAATATCCTCTTTTGTAAGACCCACTGACTATCTAGAAAATGTCTTTGTGAGACTTATATAACCATCAGTAATACAAGAAGTCCACAAATCCGATGTCAAACTTATCCTGCCAGGTGCCAACTCTAACATCTCTTTTATCTTTCCTTTTTCTCTTTTATACATTCTCAGAACATCTGCTTTTACTGTATTTCTACTAATCAAGTGCAAATGCACGCAAATATTTGATAGAGTTCTAATTCCATCATACTCAACAAATTGGAAAGGCAAATCATGCATAACAACTGCAACTGCTACTAACTCACGATAAACTTCAGGATCAAACTTATTATCTGAAGCTACATTTAGTGACATACTCCCCTGACTTTGAGATAAAAACAACTGGCCTATATCACGAGAAAAGCTCCGTTGACAAGTCTTTATATGACGTTTTAAGTTACAGTACCAAATTTGCTATCACAAATATATATTGCAGAGCACTTCTTACACTTACACCTTTGCCTTCCATCTTCTGATAGAGGAATGCGTTCAAAAAAATTCCAAACTGGAGACATTAGTTTCCTATGCTTTTTACCTCTATTGGATTTTGAAACTAACTCCACGTTCTCCAAATCAGCAAGCTCATCATCATCATTGTTGTGGTGTAGCATATTCAAGTTATCAGAAACATCAGTGCTCCCAACTTCAGCTTGTGCCTATATTGCAAAATGCAAATGACAAAAAAAAATTAGTTCACACTTCACACTGACAGTAAACTAAACATTACACCAACAATTACTAATAAGAGAAGGGAGCGAGCGAGAGTGAGGAATGAAAAGAGTCAGGACTCAGAATCATAATTTCATAAAGAAATAACAAAAAACAAACACATACCTGTGGCTGTGGCTGTGGTGTTGTACCTGTAGTAGTAGGGGTGCTGCTGCTCATCTTGTTAGAAGGGTTGAACTTTAAGAAGATATCTGGAAAGGAAAATCTGAAATGAAACAGATGTAAAATTGTAAATTATAAAAGCAGCTTGGGTTGGGTTGGGTTGGGTTTGGGGAGCCTTTAACCGATTCAGGTGATTCTGTATTTGATTGATGCTATCTATAATCTATACAAGACGGCTCGATAGCAAGAGTCTTATACTATAACAAAAAATAAAAGACCGTTGATAAATAACATCATAGCAGTCGATATTAGTATTACATGACGGTTAAAGACGGTTAATAGAAAAGAAAACCAAATAGGACGATTATGTATTAACCGTCCTATATTGTTAGTGCATAACTAACCATCCTATATTTGTAACGTATAGGACGGTTTTACATTAACCGTCCTATATTGTATAAATATGGGACGGTTATGCACGAACTGTCCTATTTTACACATGTGGTAATGGGATATGGTTTATTAGTACTTTAGTAACTTTACCAATCTGTGACTGTGATGTGCCATACTTCCAGTAACTAGTCTGCTTGTGCCGACAAATGGCCCAGCCTTGGCGCCGCCCTACCTGACAGGGACAGATAGCCTTCTTTTCTCCATTTCCAAACTGGCAAGTGGCAATTGGAGTTAATGAAACTTACACTTCAATCATTTCTCAAATATTTTGATTTTTGAGTCCTTGTCCTTGAACCTTGATGTTACTTGTTATGTTAGATCCGAATCATCCGATGTGTGGTGGGGTAGGCCAGGCCTCCATTGTAGTGGCGGGAAAACAAAATGAAAACTGAAAACATAAAGGTTTCACTTTAATTAATTAATAATTATCTAGGTCTACTAAGTCAATCTAGTCTAAGACTCTAAGTCTAAGGCAATTGTCTTGTCTTTTCTTTTTGTATGTAAGCGGCGCCCTAACCTGGCTGGTTGTTTGCTGCTACAACTATAAGTTATAACTTATAACTTATAAAGTTATAATGGTATAAGTTATAACTATAAGTATAACCTAAGGCTAAGACTTATATCGACTGTTATAACTTTAACCGTCCAAAATGCTGTGCATTGTCGGATCATAATCCGAGTTTGATAATAGAACTCTCTTTGTAGCATTATAATCCACAGGGCTGATATAGGACGATTCAGCTGGAACCGTCCTATATTCATTATTCACCATAAATATAGGACGGTTCTTCAGGAACCGTCCTATATTCACTAGCAATATAGGACGGTTCTGCTGGAACCGTCCTATATTCTCTATCAATATAGGACGGTTCTTCAGGAACCGTCCTATATTCACTAGAAATATAGGACGGTTCTGCTGGAACCGTCCTATATTCTCTATAAATATAGGATGGTTACGATGAAGCGTCCTATATTTAGCTATCAATATAGGACGGTTTCTTTGGGCAGTCCTATTTAGTCATTAGTGTCTTCTTGTATATTCACATGTCATCAACAAACACCAATTGATCTAATATATCTCCTTTTCATCAAATTCATGAATATAATGTATCCAACTCATATAACTCAATATTTGTTTCTCATTTCTAACTCCGAATTGATGATAATAGATTGGGAATAACTCATTCATCCATGACCCATTGATCCATCATTCATGTAGAGTAAAATTTAGTAACACCCTTAGTAATATCATTCATCATTTTGTGTTAATTCAACACATGACTCCTATTCTCGTTTCTCATTCTCACCTCACCTAAATACCTAATGAGTTAATTACATAACTAATAACTATTCTCTTCGGACCCTTCATAGTTCCTATAATCATTATCCACTAATGAGATAATTGCATAACTCTTTCTATACTCATTTTCAACCCTCTTGAGTTAATTACTTAACTATTTCTATTCTCATTCACTCATTCAGTCATTCTTACCTAATGAGTTAATTACATGACTCTTTCTTTACTTATCCTCAACAACTTTTGAATTGAGTATGAGTTACTTACATAACTTCGCTTTTTTAAGCTGATCCTCAACTGAGATCAGAAGAGTTAAATATATAAAACTTACTTTACTCATCCTCAACCTCGACAACTATTGAATTGAGTATGACAGTATGAGTTACTTACATAACTTTGTTTAGTTTTTAAGCTGATACTCAATTGATATGAGTTAATTACATATATCATATATGCTTCGTCTTTTAACTTTTTAAGTTAGCTCATCCTTAAGGAAATTAAGATGAGTTAATTACATAACTCTTTCTTTAGTCTATACTTAAAAACTAATTTTTTTAAGCACATCCTCGACTAAGATTAATTAATAACTCTTTCTTTACTCATCCAGTCATGTGACTCATGTCATCCTATTCCTCTTCACTCTTCACTCTTCGGTCCTCAACGACTCACCGAGAAGTCCGATTGTACGAGAATGCGAGATGTGAGTCATGTGACTCATGTCATCCTATTCCAAAGATTCCTATTCCTCTTCAGTCCTCAATTGAGAAGTCTGAGATGAGTTAATTACATATATGCCCTGTCTTTACTCTATACTTAGTAACTATTTTTATTTAAGTACATCCTCAACTAAGATTAATCAAATACATAACTCTTATAGCTTATACCATTATACGACGGTTATCCAATGCAACAACACGTTAGTACGTTACACAACAACTGAATCGTGAACGGTCAACGACTCAACGGTGAACCGTCTACCTTTCTAATAAATAAATAAGACTTAAACAACCATCATATATATTATTATATTATAATTATATAACTTATCATAGGATAGTTCAGTTATAAAAAAAACCATCCTATACAATATATATTTGAATATCTCTCATTATATATTAAAGGACGGTTATTTAAAAACCATCCTATATTGTAACAACTGAACAAAATATCGTTTTTCTGATTTCACCTTGATTTGATCAGCCCTAATTTCAAATTTCAATCTTCCAAGTTCCAACGGTCCAACTCCAACCTACTGAGACAGTGAGAACTGAGAAGTGAAAACTGAAAACGACCATTCCCTCTTCGATCTTTCACAGATCTAAGCAAAAAAAAGGTATGTATTTGCGAATTTTAGCATATGTATATAGTAACAGTTTGTGTAAAAAAACGTAAAAAGTTAAAAACAAGTATGTTTTTTATTTTTTATTGTTCTTTGTTAACGTATTTTTCATAGATCTTTATGGGTTTTAGTCTGAGAAGGTGAAAACGACCATTCTTCTTCGATCTTTTGCAGATCTAAGCAAAAAAAGGTATGTATTTTTGAATTTTTGCATCTGTATATAATTTCTGTAAAAAAACGTAAAAACAAGAACGTTTTTTCATTTTTTTTGTTGTTTGCTAACATATTTTCCATAAATCTTGAAGGGTTTTAGTCTGAGAAGGTGAAAACGACCACTCCTCTTCAATCTTTCGCAGATCTAAGCAAAAAAAGGTATGTATTTTTGAATTTTTGCATGTATATACAATTTTTGTAAAAAACGTAAAAACAAGAACGTTTTTTCAATTTTTTGTTGTTTGCTAACATATTTTCCATAGATCTTGATGGGTTTTAGTCTGAGAACGTGAAAACGACCATTCCTCTTCGATCTTTCGCAGATCTAAGCAAAAAAAGGTATGTATTTTTGAATTTTCGCATCTGTATATAATTTCTGTAAAAAACTTAAAAACAAGAACGTTTTTCCATTTTTTTGTTGTTTGCTAACATATTTTCCATAAATCTTAATGGGTTTTAGTCTGAGAAGGTGAAAACGACCACTCCTCTTCAATCTTTCGCAGATCTAAGCAAAAAAAGGTATGTATTTTTGAATTTTTGCATGTATATACAATTTTTGTAAAAAACGTAAAAACAAGAACGTTTTTTCAATTTTTTGTTGTTTGCTAACATATTTTCCATAGATCTTGATGGGTTTTAGTCTGAGAACGTGAAAACGACCATTCCTCTTCGATCTTTCGCAGATCTAAGCAAAAAAAGGTATGTATTTTTGAATTTTCGCATTTGTATATAATTTCTGTAAAAGACGTAAAAACAAGAACGTTTTTCCATTTTTTTGTTGTTTGCTAACATATTTTCCATAAATCTTGATGGGTTTTAGTCTGAGAAGGTGAAAACGACCACTCCTCTTCAATCTTTCGCAGATCTAAGCAAAAAAAGGTATGTATTTTTGAATTTTTGCATGTATATATAATTTTTGTAAAAAACGTAAAAACAAGAACGTTTTTTCAATTTTTTGTTGTTTGCTAACGTATTTTCCATAGATCTTGATGGGTTTTAGTTGAGACTCTGAGAACGTGAAAATGACCATTTTGTCAGTCCTGAATGCTTAGGTACATTTACACCATATAACAGACATAATCTATGGAGCCCAAACATTAGATCATAACTTTGAATTGTTAGTATGACATTGACATCGTTGTTATGGAATGGAGATGAATAATAAATTCATGATGAGTAGAGAGTAAGCTAATACTGTTTTGGTTCATGCAAATTCCACATTTGGAACATGAACAGATTTCCGCTTGAACATTCTCAACCTAAATGGTTTATTGAGAACCCAAAATGTTATGACATGGGATGTTAGATTCCATGCTTCATTTTCTGTGTCCCAACCTTGTTGATGATCTAGAGGGATTTGCCATCTTAGGAGTCCTATTGTTCAATCTTTTTCCTTTGATATCCAAAAGAGATCCTCTTACCAACTGCACACAAGAATGTAGTCATCAGTTTCAGAAACGACTATAATTATCTCAAGCATCAGAGATGATGGCATGTATTAGACATTATTTGGAGAAATATTACTAGAACAATTTGCATAGGAGTGTTTGGTGTCATAATCCAATCAGTGAATATGGGTTGAGAAGTACTTTAGGTATGGATTAGTATGGGTGCACTCACTGCACTGGTGCATTTATTTTATAAAATTCAGAGTTGAATTGGATGCTCAATCCTTGTCTGGTATGTAATGTGGGTTGGACCTGCAGCTTCAATGCACTTCAGCTAGTAAACTAAGTTACATGCTCAACTGCCTCTCTTATAATGCAAATAAAGACAATAAAGTTTCATCCATGAATTCATAGTGTTTCTTTTCTTATGTATATACACACACATACATCTCTCTCTCGATTCGGTCACTTATAATATTTTAGAAGTGCCCAAAGAACCAGTGCCCAATGCTCATTAGGAAGCATAAATTATGGTTTGAAGCTCTTTCTGATTTACACCCTTTTCTTGCTCACGTGAGCACATGAAAATGTATGAAGGAGGTGCATCCAATGTCTTACTTCTCTGCACAATTTTCCAGCCTGAAGGCAAAGGTTTCTGCTTAAAAATTTAATTGTCAAACAAGCGTGGCACTTGTTTCTTTGAGAGGTTCTATTGGTCCATGCTACTCTATTCAGTAATCTTTCTTGAGTTGCCTGATGCTTGTCCATCCCGTAAATATTGCAAGATATCCATATAGTGCGACATTGCAATTTAAAATTGAGATAATGGAACTATTTGGATCTGTTGGGTGCTAGAATTTTTTCCTGCTGATTGTAGTTAGATGAAGTTTATTTGCTTATATACTTAGATGGTGGAGGATTTGATGGAGAATAGGTTAGTTAATGTTTAAGTGGTATATCATGGATCTGGACATTCTATTCTTCTCAAGAGAAAATGATCACATATATATTTGTCTTTCAAGTTGTATATCTGGAACTATCTGCTAGATTTGTTGCATCTTAGCTTGTGGGAGCAGAATAGACTTCATCTTCATCAAGGTCATCTTCACCAGGGTCAGTGACTATTCAAATGTTTCCTTGGTTTCCAGGATATGCTTTCCAATTTCTGATAGATACCTCAATCATTTATGATTATTGGTCTAAGCTCGATGTAGAAGTGAACAACTGTTGGATGATACCTTGTGTCAATCTCAATAATGTCATATTCATTCTCGCTTAGTGTGACGCAAATTACATTTGGGAATTATTGTAGGATTAGCTTTTCTGTTTGTCAGACCAATTTGTTGCAGGTTTATAGGCAAATCCATTTTTGGCATGGCACTAGTAATGAATCTTGATTCCTTCTAACTGCTACTTGATCTTCTGATGGAGACACGTCCATGACTTGCTCTTAATGGGTAGTTTTCATACTATAGGTTTTATGTTTGCAGCATCAGAGTAAATTTGCAGATTTCTTTATCAATATGAGTGTGCAGTACTATGCTGTTTACATCAATTAGCTGATACTATCAAGAAGCACAAATTCTGATCTCCCTACTATGTAATATAACTTTTTGCTTCTAAAGAATTTTGAGTGGGACTAGCTGACTCATGCCTTTTTCATTATTATTGCAAAGCTCAATCTTTCTAGTGTGTCCTTTTTCTGTTCCTTAGTATTATTGAAGAAGCTACTTGTTCACGATTGAGGATTTCTTTTAAGCGTGGTAGAGTAGGACATCGACTCCATTTTACGGATTTATTTTGGCATTCACAATTTTTACGGAAAGTACACCTTTTAGGGCCATTGTGCAGAAGGGGGAGTTAAGATTGAAAATTCTTTTCGTTTGTTGCCCATAGAGTGCAAGAACTGCTGTTATAAGTCATGCTTAAACTGCCCCAAGTGTCGTAAGTTTTAGTCCATTCTAAGAATTTTCTGTGCTATTTTATGCATACTAAATTATTCAATAAATGCTTTGCAAATTCCAGCTTTCCTGTGCCGTCAAGTTAATGTTGCCATGTCTGGACATTTTCCAGATCGACTTCTTTATGGACAATTTGAACTACTATGACTACTGAGATCATTCCAATATTTAAATTCCAAATAGGGCATCAATTATCACTTCTATTCAAGCTAAGATGAAGTATTTTCCTATTCCAGACGAATCTTCTAGTTGCAGCTGCCAAGACAGGGAAAATTGTCAATATTAAGAAAGGCCGATTCTGTGCTCCTACGTAAGTTTTCGATTACCTTTGTGCTTCTCCTATCTCTCAGAACTATTTAAGATGGATCAGGTTCCTGGTTTCTCCGCTACTTAGCTTTGACTAACCAATTACTATCTGGAACCTTGGGTAACATTTGCTAGCATAACGCCAAGTTGCAAGTGGCACGATGCCACTTCAAGTGCTACAAATGCTTTAGTAGGTAGTCATAGTCAACACTTCTGATTGTCCAAATAAGTTGTTTTGGCTTGTTAGGTGCTTAGCCATGCATAATGATCGTAAAATGGAGAGAGCTTTCTTAATGATTATGCACTACCTTTTGATCATCAATAGTTTGATTGAACTTTATATTTGAATCCCTGACAACATAATCCTTTACTTTCTTATTCAAAGCAGAAGCCTTTCTTGCCTTCCTGTAGCAATCACTTCGATCACTTCCCCAGTAAAATTTGATGCTGGAAGAGAAACCTTTCTTGCCCCTTGGTATGCCTCGTGCCTTTGACTACATAGCGGACACCGGACAGGAGTGATCCGACCCTACTACCCTAGCATCTAGCAAGTTAGCAACCCTAAATCCTGATCAGCTGAGGAATTGGCTGTCAATTTTATTTGTAAACTGAGATTGTAAATCCTTCTCTATGAATCTATGATCAAACTGTAAAAACATTTCCACTTTTCTTATCTAACTGTAGTCATTTTCATTTTAATTTGTGAAGAATCTATGATCAAACTGTAAAAACATTTTCACTTTTCTTGTCTAACTGTAGTCATTTTCATTTTTATTTGTGAAGGAAACATGGAGCAAGTAGAAGAGCTACAAGTAGAACAATTACAACACATAGAAGCAGAACAATCAAGGCTATCAAGCACATGTCCATCAGTAACACCACCGGTCAGTGTCAAGAGAAAGGTCAGGGGGAGGGGACCAACACAAATGGATCGTATAAATAAGAGAACCTCAATTGGAATAAAAGAAACGGTACAATTCAACAGTAGAGGCCAACCAATTGGTGGTACTGCACATGCCTATGCTAGCTTCATAAGTTGCACTGTTAGAAGACTTGTGCCGGTATCGATGGTGATTGGAGACTTATATCGCCACAAGTCAAAGATTCAATATGGGAAATGGTCAAGGTATGTAAATTCTTTGTACATATAACATAATATGTCCTTTATATTTATATATTTTGTTTTTGTTTGCATATGAATCACGATACACAAAGTTGCTACAATACTCACTAGTAAGTTAGTCACTTTAACATGCTTCTTCTTTTATTTTGTAGTCTTCCTTTGACGTATCTGATGAGTACAAAAAGCAAGCATTGCTAGGAGCTGGTGAAACTTGGAGGAAATGGAAGAGTGAGCTTGCAAGGAAGTACATACTTCCAAATTCCCATGATCCTTCTACGCTTAACATGGTCCCTCAGTTGTATTCCTGCTTCATTGATCAGGAAGCATGGAATCAATTTGTACAGTATAGGCTATCTCCTGATTTTGAGGTAATCACAACTTAAACTAGCCAAGCTAATTTATGATTCTTGTAATTATTATAATTGATTGTATTTTGAATCTTTGATCACATTACTTTGATGTCCAGGCAAAGCGTATAAAAGGACAGAAGGCGCGTGCTCAGAACCATATGCCGCACCACCTTTCAAAGGTTGGCTATGCACGATTAGAGGCAGATGTAGTAAGTATATCATGTGACATTCCATTTGTCTGATCATACTAGATTTTTGTTTATTAACTCTGACTTAGTGTCTCTTCTTATTACAGCAAAAGAAGGCTGGGACAGTGGAGCCCATCGACCGTGCTATTCTATGGAAAATGGCACATTCAAAAGGGCGTAACTCCCAGACCTTTGCCAACGAGACAACTTCAGCAATTGCTTCAAGAATTGTAAGTGGTTTAAGACTTTAAGTTTTATACTTTTACTTTATCTGCATACTACCTAGTTAAATATTTTTATACCCTTGCATAGTATATTATATAAATATTACATATATAATAGTGATTTGATAATGTTATGATCTTTATGTGTGCAGGAAGAGTTGACCCAAGAGAGTGCAAGCGCAACTACAGGAACTCTTAGCAGCACTGCTGCAAAGGGGGACATCCTGTATAGGGCAATGGGCAACAAGGATGAGCACCCTAGCCGGGTAAGGGGCCAAGGTCGAGGTGTTCTTCCTTCCAAGTTCTTCCCCAAACAAAAGGCTCCTACGCTACAAGAATTGGAAGAATGGAAGAATCAAACAGTTGTAGAGATGTATAGCAAGCTCAAAGATCAACTGTTGAAGGAAATCCAAGGTGGCAGAAAACCCTCATGTGAGGATGTTGGCCCTCAAGCTGAAGCTCAACCTCAAGTTCAACCACCCCAATTTGACAATAGCTGCATTCCTACTCCTCCATCAAATGAAGAGGTGGCAGAACAAGTTCTTGAATGTGATGTCCTGATCAGTGAGGTATGTATATTGACATGTTTAGTTTTACAATGTTACTTATTTAGTAACCTTTTTAGTTTACATTACATCACTAATTATTATATATATATATATATACGTCATTTCTCAAATGCAGGTGGGTCAGTGCATGTTGCAGCTATATACATTTGAGAACTATGTGGCTGTGGCAACACTGTACGAGGTTCGGCCCATGACTTCCGCCACCTTGCATGGTAAGTTGATGCCTCCACACACTAAGCGCGTGTGCATCACTGCTGCCATTCAACCAGATGCTCCCCTTCCATTTCCAGTCGAAGGGGATGATGTTGAAACTGTTGGGGATGCAATTGGATATCATGTGTGTTGGCCAGAGAAACACATAAAACCAATGATGTCCAATTCCAAGGTACATATATACTAACTGTAGTCATGGCTTCATTTTCTCCTACCTTTTTTTAAGTCATCCTAAATTGTTAATTGATTAATATTGTCTGCAACATGTCGGATCACCAAAAGCAGCACAAGGGGCAATTGAAGCAAACGTCGCTGCTGGCAAATTCTGGTGTAGTGGCAAGTGTAGCCACATCCCAGCCTTCCCAGGTAGTACTAGTTCTATATATTTGCATAGTTGTATCATGTTACATTACATGTGAACTTGAACGATGCAACAACTAACAAGTTCAAAGCACTTGTTAGTTGTTAGGTGCTCACTGCTCACTTAACTACTCACAAGTCACAATGTTATATTATAAAATATTCTAATTTTACCTCACTGTGTCTCTTCTTTTATATATGCTAGCATACCAGTAACCAGTATATGTTGTATATATTCATTACTAATTTCTAAAATGTTACATGATTACATCTATAGTGTAGGGATCAGGTGGAGGTTCCACCTAACACACCTCCATTGCTAAGGGTACTATATAGACTGGCCAATGAAGACAAAGCAATGAACCCTGTAAGGATAGAGGCAAGTGTGCTTTCAAACAATGTGGTTGAGGTTCCACTCTTCAAGGAAGACCTCTTAGCCATATGTAATCTGGCTGAATTGGAGTACATGCACATCGTAGTCTATATAGGGTACGTTGTGCTCTATTAGAGAATTTAGAGTTAAGACTTACGAATCAATGTAACATTACTTAATACTTGTTTTTTAATAGCACTTAATAATTATTTGACATTAACCCAAATTCCTAATGCAGGTATTTGCATGATAGCTTGCAAAAACTAGAGGTCAAGGACATTTACAAGTTCCTTGACCCTTCTCTTGTCCTTCAATTGGACTATTTGCCCGTGGACAAACAAAGTGAAGATATCATTCCTAGTCTCATGAGTTGTACGAAGGGGCAAGCCTTACTGATTCCCTATAATAACGGGTGCGTTGTAACATATGTTGCTTAATTATGCCATTTCAATTTCACAATTCATACACATGAATACTATATCAGCTAAGATTAGAGAAAATTCAATTGAATTGTTATTTTTATAGGTCCCATTGGATCTTTGCTAGCTTTGGATGTGCATGGTGGCCATGCAATGTTTTTTTATTCATGTGGAGCACCGATTCGGGAACACCTAATGGAAATTATAAACAAGTAAGTCTTTATTATTCCTTTTATTATAATATAACTACTTACCTGGCAACATCATAATATTCATCATCTAATGCTTTTCAATTATATGTGTGTAGAGCATGGTATAAATGGTCTGAGAGGGAAGGCATTCACCATCCACCAAAACTCAATTAGAAGAAGGCCAAGGTATGGTTTACTAATTACCGATCTTTAGACTCTTTGATATAATTGTAAATCTGAACTTATTGGAAATTATATTTTGAACCTTTTCTATTGTCTTTGGTGGCATTGTTCTGCAGTGTCTTAAACAAAAATCAGATTGGGAGTGTGGATATTATGTTCTTAGATACATGAGAACCCTCATTCGCAATGGAGTTACAGTCTCACAATTGAGAAAGGTAAACAGTTAGACTTACTGACTGACCAATGTTATTACACTTTTGATTTGTATATTTCCTGACTGAATCCAAGATTACATGTCTGATCTTTAAACTAAGTTATTATATGTTTCTTGCAGGCGGATTTGGGACCCAAGAGTTACTCCCAGTTGGATCTAGATGATATTAGAATGGAATGGACAAATCATATTATGAATTTTAATTTGTAGTTCAGTGATGCAAATGAATGTATATTATCATTCATGTATATACATTTTACTCAAATATGATACAAAGATCAATTCAATTCAATAGATGTGTTTTGTTTTTCTTTTGATTGAAGTACATTGTTTGAGTTTCAATGTATGTGCTATCTTTGTTTCAATACCGATCTACTTGTCAGGACCACTAGGCACCAGATCATTGGTCTAAAGTTATCAACCGTACGATTTGCTTACTAAATATCAAGTGGGCTATAGTGCTTCCCATGTTCCCTATGGCATTAAGTCTACGTTTAGGTACACTTCAACTGTAAAAGCAAAAGATTTTACTTGATATGCAGTGGAGAGTCTGGAGACATGTTTGGGATCAATGTTCTCATCCACCCAGTGAGACCACGTCTTTAGAACCCTTTCGTATACAATCAGCAACTCGATCTCTTCGTAATCTGTATCTCCATTATCGAACGATCCTCGTCTACCAACACAAAAAAGTAACCAAATTCATTAAAATATTAGAACAAACCAAATTGCGATTTTAATTATTATTAAGATAGTTCTAATACTTACAAGACTTTCATCTTAGGAGTATTCATCCACCAAATGTATGTGTTAAAGATCAAGTAATTGACGCCCATCTAGTTGACCCCATGCTTTGCGATTGATTCAGGCATGATAACACTTAACACGATCCAAAATGTTGTGCATCGTCGGATCATCCGAGTTTGATTGTACCAAGAAAGGTGTCCGCTGTAGGCTGTAGCATTATAATCCTTCGGACCTTCGGGTTGATATAGGACGGTTCGGCTAGAACCGTCCATCCTATATTCACTAGTAGCAATATAGGACTAGGACGAACTGGTTGGAACCGTCCTATA
Organism: Warburgia ugandensis; assembly: GCA_035236585.1. Lineage (NCBI taxonomy): Eukaryota > Viridiplantae > Streptophyta > Magnoliopsida > Canellales > Canellaceae > Warburgia > Warburgia ugandensis. Next base: position 102,774,871 of record CP141126.1, read on the forward strand.
TTCAGTGCAAGATGCCAAGATCTATAAAATTGAACAGCGGTACCCAAATGCGATTTCGGATAGTGATAACTGCAGTTGATTTGCCATTAGTTTACGAATCCAGTGGATATAATAACATGAGATAGACAGGAATAGTTCTGTTCCATTGTATTCAAATGACAAAAGTTGCTCCCAACTTTTATTGAACTACATTGACACTTTGACAATCTGAAATACTTCTTTGCCCCTACATTTGAAGGACAGAAGTTGCTCCCAACTTCTGTTGAACGACCTTTGATAGACTGAAATAAACTTCTTTCCCACTACATTTGAACGACAGAAGACGCTCCCAACTTTGTTGAACTACTTTGCTAGACTGACTTACTACTTAACACTAGATTTTGAGGTTCACAGACTTCAATACTTATTGTAATGACTCCAATTTTGTAATATTGAAATTCCAAGTTTAGCAATGAAAAGTTCAATTTTAAAGAAAAGGGCATTTTGGTCATTTCACTAGTCACCATAACTAAACCCAGGAATTTGGTACCAAAAGTGGTTCCATTAGATACGTCTCGAAAAAAGGAATCCAACGAGACCAAAATCACCCAAAACGGAGTTAAAATGAGCAAGATATGGCCCTTTGAAGTTCAGGGGCAAAACTGTAAATTTCCCAAAAACGATTTAACCTGAAAAACACAGGTGCCCGTTTTGATACGGGCACCCCGTCGTCTTCAACCTCCTAGAGGTTTTACTGGAGCAGCGGTGTTTCAGAAAAGAAACCATCAGCCATTCCGGAGAGGTTCCCACCGCCATTCAAAGGCGGTTAGAAACCCTCCAGAAACCTCTGTAAAAGCTCTATAAATAGAGCTCTTGGGTGCCTCTAATGGCAGCCCATAAGCCTTGGAGAAAACCCGTCGTGAAGCAGTGAGCAAGGGGGGAAAACGTGGAGAGAAAACCACCCACGAAGCAGGTACGCACAAAAAAACCCCAAACCCATCTCCACCCATGGATTCCGGGAACGATTTCCCTAGTTTTCCATGAAAAACCATGCGAGAATAGGCCTCCCGGGGAGCCACAAAGACCCCCGGGACGTCCCGGGCCGCCTTCGGTTCGACGGGGTCGGGCCGGGGTGATTTGAGGACGACCCAGGTCACTAACTGGCGGGACGATCCAACGGGGCGGAGTCCCACGTCGACGCGGTCGACGCCGTTTGGAAAAAAAACCAAACGGGCGGCGCGTCTCGGGACGCGCCCGGCTAAAGAACGACGAGCGCGTCGTCTCGCGCGTCTGCCGAGCCGCTCCGCTGAGGCGCGCGCCGCAGAACGCGCAGCGCACCAGCAAGGCGTCGTTTTTGGTTCTTAAGAATCTTGGGCGCACCTCGCGAACGCGGCGCCTAGCATTCCTCTTTGTTTGTCTTTAATACTATATGTACATGCAATGTTAAAACGCTTATAACTTGAGATCTAGAGCTCCGATTGGTGCGCCCGCAAAAGGCTTTGTGTCCGTATCGACGACGCGGACACATCCAAACTATAAAATCCCTAATAAAAGCCCAATAAAAGTAGGGCATGACCCTTAGAATAGGATGGTGGCGCGTGACCGCTGGACTCACGAAAAGCGAGAATACCAAGGCCTAATTAGGACCTTAGGACACCCATAGGCATAGGGATGGACCCCTAATGCCTAAGTAATGAGACCCAAATGCTCTAAACCCATTAAAGATAGGTTAAACTAACCTTAAGTCCCCAAACCATGTTCAGGAGTGTACGAGGACACGAGGGTGAACGCGACCTAGTCAGGTAGGTGCTCTATCACTATTAGATTCTTTTAAAAGAACTATTGTTATTTGAGAACATATGTTTTAGATATATGATTTGATTTGCATGTGATTTGTATGAATAAATTCATCATGCATGATAAATGCTTTGTAAATAGCCATGTTTTGGAATGACTGCATATACATTATGCACATACATGTGTTGCAAACGACTGCATGCATTGCATGATTTACGTACTGCAAAGATTGCATGTCCTTGAGGGTTTCCAAAAGACGCTGGGTGCCGAGGGCCGAACGGTTGTGAGGGACCCAAAGAGGACAAGTTTTAACGAGGTTTTGACTTATCTTATGTGATTTGGGCAAGTAAGCCGTGGGTGCTATCTTGGGGTCCGGGTTGGCTTCACCGGCCTCTACCACTAATAGGTGGATGGGTGCCACGCCCAAAAGAGGCAAGTCCCTACGTCGATCGCATGTGGTACGAGGGGGGCTATCAACGGTGTCACGGCCGCGGGTCGGCGTGTCATAGGCCCCGTGGAGGCTATGACCAAGTGTCCTCAGTGCCGGGGACCACACGGCGAGGAGGCGTGGGCATAGTGGACCACATGGTTTGATGTGCATTTCATGTAGCATGATATGAGGTTGGTCGACCATACCATATTAGAGGTCCATGAGTTGGACTCCATGAGGCATCTATTGCATATCATGATATCATCAGATATATGATACTTTCACTTTTGGAATTATGTGATCTTTTAAGTTATAAGAATTTCGGTTGATTATGGATTCTTATGCGATATCGAACTCGAGTATTCAAACATATGCATATTTTGAAATTGATTATGGATTCTTATACTAATATTGAACTCGAGTATTCAAACATACGCATGTTTTGAATAAATGAGCACATGATTTTAAAACAACTCATGCATTTATAAACTAGTAGTGATAAGCCCTCTTGAGTATATTATATACTCACCCGATCCTCAACATTTTTCAGATACAAAGTAAATACCTAAGGGCAAGGGACATTTGTACTAGGAGACATAAGGCCAAGCACAAGTAAGTACACCCCTATCTTATCTTTCAATGTTACTTGATTGTAGTTACTCTCTAATAGCTGGGGCTGTGACTAACACTTTCTTGGGAACATTATTGATTTAAAACTTTGCCATGACTAAATAGATTGAGAATGAGTTTTCACACTCGGGGTTTTTATGAAAGGTTGTTTTCAAAATGAAAAAGATTTTCATGCATTTCATATTTATAAAACAAGAGATCTCGCCTTTTTATCAACATTGCATCATATAAAAACCCGGGTCGTGACACTTATTCTTTAGCTACATTCAGAAAACAATAGCAGCTCCCAACTGTGTTAGAATACTCAAGCTGGCTGTTGGGAAGAGACGAAGCTGGCATTTTGTTTTCCTTCTACTGTTTCTTTGCATACCTCTGGGAGAAGGATTTTACTCTCTGAAGACCATCTTCAAGAGAAGATGGTTCTATAGCGAAAGTGATGATTCACTAGAAATATAGGACGGTTCTACTAGAACAGTCCTATATAGTCATTAGTGTCTTTATGAATATAGGACGGTTCTAGGAGAACCGTCCTATATTACTTGTGAATATAGGACGGTTCTTTCGGAACCGTCCTATATTGTTGTCATGTTGTGAATATAGGACGGTTCGAGAGGAACCGTCCTATATTACTTGTGAAAACTTGAATACAGGACGGTTCGAGAATAACCGTCCTATATTACTTGTTAAAGAATATAGGACGGTTCCAGATGAACCGTCCTATATTGCATTTGGTATATGACGGTTACACATGAACCGGAAGTTCGAAACCGTCCTATTTTGTATTTTCAACCGTAGGTTAGACCTTGGACGGATCAAGCATCAAGGTGATGAAGATGAATAAATAGGTCGCGTGTCAAACAGGTCGACACGACAGGTCACATTGATTGACCCGAACACGACACGATTTTTGCCGTGTCAATTTCGGGTTGACCCGAAAATGACACGAACACGATAAGACTCAACCCGAACCCGCTAAATTCGTGTCGGGTTCGAGTCGTGTTATCGTGTCGTGTCATATTTTGCCACCCCTAATTGAAGCAAACCTTGCTGCCGGCAAATTCTGGCATAGTGGCAAGTGTAGCCATATCCCAGCCTTCTCAGGTAGTACTAGTTCTATGTTTTTGCATAGTCACTACTCACAAGTCACAAGTCAGTAGTACTAGTTCTTTAGTTCAAAACACTTGTTAGGTGCTCACTAGTCACTACTCACAAGTCACAAGTCAGTAGTCACAATGTTATTATTGTTATATTATAAAATATTCTAATTTTACCTCACTGGGTTTCTTCTTTTATATCTGCTAGTATATCAGTATATGTTGTATATATTCATTACTAATTTCTAAAATGTTACATGATTACATCTACAGTGTAGGGATCAGGTGGAGGTTCCACCTAACACACCTCCATTCCTAAGGGTACTGTACAGACTGGCCAATGAAGGTAACACAAATACAATGAACCCTGTAAGGATAGAGGCAGGTGTGCTTTCAAACAATGTGGTTGAGGTTCCACTCTTCAAGGAAGACCTCATAGCCATATGTAATATGGATCAATTGGAGTACATGCACATCATAGTCTATATAGGGTACGCCGTGCAACTGCTCTATTAGAGTTAAGACTTACCAATCAATGTAACATTACTTAATACTTGCTTTTTTTAATAAAACTTAATAATTATTTGACATTAACCCAAATTTTAAATGCAGGTATTTGCATGATAGCTTGCATAGACTAGAGGTCAAGGACATTTACAAGTTCCTTGACCCTTCTCTTGTCTTTCAATTGGACCATTTGCCTAAGGACAAACAAAGTGAAGATATCATTCCTGGTCTCATGACTTATGCGAAGGGGCAAGCATTACTGATTCCCTACAATAGCGGGTACGTTGTAACATAGGTTGCTTAATTATGCCATTTTAATTTCACAATTCATAGTTTCATACACATGAATACTACATCAGTTAAGATTAGAGAAAATTCAATTGAACTATTATTTTTATAGGTCCCATTGGATGTTGCTAGCTTTGGATGTGCATGGTGGCCATGCAATTTTTTTTATTCATGTGGAGCACACATTCGGGAACACCTTATGGAAATTATAAACAAGTAAGTCTTTATTATTCTTTTTATTATAATATAACTACTCACCTGGCAACTATAATAATATTCATAATCTAATGCTTTTCAATTATATGTGTGTAGAGCATGGTATAAATGAAATTTGAGAGGGAAGGCATTCACCATCCACCAAAACTCAACTGGAAGAAGGCCAAGGTACAGTTTACTAATTACTGCTCTTTAGACTCTTTCATATAATTTTAAACCTGAACTTGTTGGAAATTATATTGTGAAACTTTTCTGTTGTCTTTGGTGGCATTGTTTTGCAGTGCCCTAAACAAAAATCAGATTGGGAGTGTGGATATTATGTTCTTAGATACATGAGAACCCTCATTCGCAATGGAGTTTCAGTCTCACAATTGAGAAAGGTAACACTTAGACTTACTGACCAATGTTGCACTTTTGATTTGTATATTTCCTGACTTAATTCAAGATTACATGTCTGATCTCTGAACTAAGTTATTATATGTTTTTTGTAGGTGGATTTCGGAACCAAGAGTTACTCCAAGTTGGATTTAGATGATATTAGAATGGAATGGACAGATCATATTATGAATTTTAATTTGTAGTTCAGTGATGTAAAATTGTAAATGAATGTATATTATCATTCATGTATATACATTTTACTCAAATATAATACAAAGATCAGTTCATTTCAATGAATGTGTTCTATTTTTCTTTTGATTGAAGTACACTGTATCAATGTATGTGCTTTCTTTGTTTCAAACTTTCAAATTTCAATGATGTGATTGTGAAGTTGGTGTTTTGATCAGCAGATGGGTTAATCATCAATTTTCAATGATGGCTTAGATCAGCAGATGGGTTGTATTGTATCATGTATGTACATACAATCTACAGATACAGTATGGGTGGTTGATATCATATCACGTATTGTATCATGTATTGGAGAGGGAGTCATATATGGAATGGAGGTTGATGATTGAAATTACTGATATATACTGAAGTTGTAGATATGATTCATATGAATATGATACCAAAAAACTTTCAAATTTCAATGATGTGATTGTGAAGTTGGTGTTTTGAATGGAGACCTTATGGACATCCCTGCATATACAGGCAATTTCATCCATTTGCTAAGGAATGAGGATAAAATTAAAAATGCCAAAGTTCAGAATGATTGTCTGCATTGGTACCTGCCTGGGCCTATTGACAATTGGAATGATATAGTCATGGAGATGGTGCTAAGTGATTGATATGTTGGGCAATTGTGATGATTGGAGCCCATGATTCTGAGCTACCAAGTTTCTGACAATCAGAACACAATTGTTTGTGTGAACAGAAAGAGGGATGAGGAAGTTCCACTAGTTGTAATTATATCATGTTTGCAAGCTTTCACTTATCTGTTGCCAATCAAATGTGTTTTATCAGAAGCTTGCAAACTGGAAGGTGAAGTTGCTTCGGCTTACATTTCAGGAAATCCTGCTTCATTCAGATCTTGAATCACAGATTTCTATATTATATTTTGTGAATTCCTGTTTATAGTTTGTCACTCTCATGTCTTTGCTTTCTTTTTATATTCTCTAAGATGCATCCGAACGAGAACCTGGAAGAAGCTGTTCCTCTGAGAATATCTTTATAGTATATGTGTGAGAATAACTCATTAACTCTTAACAGTGGCTCCAGAAGAACCCTCCATTCTCCAAATATAACTTAGTAATATAGGACGGTTAGTGAATAGCCGTCCTATATAACTAGTAATATAGGACAGTTTGTGAATAGCCGTCCTATATATAACTAGTAATATAGGATGGTTTGTTAATAGCCGTCCTATATATATAACTAGTAATATAGGACGGTTTGTGAATAGCCGTCCTATATATAAGTTATAACTTATAAGTTATAACTATAATATAGGACGGTTTGTGAGTAACCGTCCTATATAATATAACTATTAATATAGGACGGTTACTTATGAACCGTCCTATATTTTCAAATCATGTCACGAGTCACTGTCAAAGTGTTAAAATAATAAGGTCATGAGTGGGTCGCGTGTCAAACAGGTAGACACGACGGGTCAAATTCATTGACTCGAACACGACACGATTTTGAAAATGACATGAACACGATAAGACTCGACCCGAACCCGCTAAATTCGTGTCGGGTTCAAGTCGTGTTATCGCGTCGTGTCATATTTTCCCGCTCCTAGATACTGGGGTAGTTTGGTTGACCAAGTTGTTTAATAATATTATAAAATCAAAGAAAATGCTTGACGAGTGGAGAAAAAGCTTTATTGTACCAATCTATAAGAATAAAGGAGACATTCAGAGCTGCACTAATTATTGAGGGATCAAACTTATGAGCCATACCATGAAACTTTTTGAAATAATGATTGAGAAGAGGCTACAACATGAAACAAGTGTATCGGAGAATCAGTTTGGTTTCATGCCTGCGAGGTCTAACATAGAAGCTATTTTCTTACTAAGATAATTAGTAGAGAAATATAGAGAGAGGATGAAAGACCTACATATGGTCTTTATCGACTTAGAGAAAGCTTATGATAGAGTCCCTAGAGAGTTAATATGGAGGGTGTTGGGTGGTAAAGGGGTTTCTCAGCGGTATATAGACATAATTAAAGATATGTATGAGGGAGCGGTAACAAATGTTAAGACCACTAGTGGCTTGACTGGTGATTTTCTTGTCATTATAGCATTGCACCAAGGATCGGCATTGAGTCCATACCTCTTCACATTAGTTATGAATGAGTTGACAAAACATTTGCACGAGAAGATTCCCTGGTGCATGCTATTTGCAGATGATATAGTCCTAATTGATGAGACAAGGGAGGGTGTAAACATAAAGCTAGAGTTATGGAGAAAAGCATTAGAATCTGAAGGATTTAAAATTAGTCGAACTAAGACAAAATATATGGAATGTAATTTTAGCAAGGAGAGTAGGAGTGGAACACCAGTCAAGATTGATAACCAAGAAGTTCCCGTGAAAGACCACTTTCGGTACTTAGGATCATTGATCCATAAGAGTGGAGAGATTGAGAGGGAGGTTATCCAGAGAATCCAAGTGGGTTGGAACAAATGGAGATGTGCATCTGGAGTTTTATGTGATCAGCAGGTGTCACTCAAACTAAAAGAAAAATTCTATAGGATGGCTATAAGGCCGACCATGCTATATGGTTCAGAGTGTTGGGTAGTTAAGGAACATTATACGCATAGGATGAGTGTCATTGAAATGATGATGTTGAGATGGATGACTGGTAAGTCAAGAAAGGATAGAATTAAAAATGAAAATATTAGAGAAAATTTAGGGGTAGCACCAATAAGTAATAAGATGAGGGAGATTAGACTTAGATGGTTTGAACATGTCCAAAGGAGACCAACAACGGCACCAATTAGAATGAGTGAGGCAATACAAGTAGAAGGTTCTAAAATGGCAAAGGGAATGCCCAAAAGAACATGGATAGAAGTGGTGAGAAAATATTTAAAAACTTTGGGACTAAATGAAGCCATGGTATTTAATAGAGTGAAATTGAGGAATAAGATTCATGTGGCCGACCTCTAATTGAGATAAGGTCTTGATGATGATTAAATGTAGAATGATTACTAGCAATAAATGTTGGTAATCACCCCCTTAAGTGGCATTAATGGTACATGATTTGTGAGATTTTGTGCTGTGTTAGTAGGCCCCACATGGGTAATTAACATTCTACCATTTTTACTTAATTGATTAAAATACTTTAATTAAAATAATTTAAAAAAATTTGTTCGGACTTTGATTTTAGCATTCTTGGTGTCGTTGGATTCTCATTTTCGTGTACATTCTAAATATTGATGTTTCAATTAGTGAATTTATTTCTACAAAATTCTAACCTCCTGGAAATTAAATTTCCATAAAATTAAAAAAACCCTGTAATTATGTATTTATATAATTTCTTCAAAATTGAGAGTATTACAACTTATGTATCTTTACATTACAAGTTAAGCCCATCCATTTTTTCTTTTATCAAAGACCCAAAACATGTAGCTAGTATTGTAAAACACATAAATTTTCTCATGGGTTACCTATTTTTTTTGTATTATAAACATGATGAACACTTAGATCTACAAAATAAGTTTTATGATGCATTGAAAAAATAGTGTGTATACCTTCCTCTTCTCTAGAGTGTAATCTCAGTAGGACTCTATGACTTAAAAGATAAAAAAAGAAAAGGAGAGCTTACTAAGGAATGGGTTCTTGACAGCAACAAACCCATCTGTGAAAATAACAAACCCTTTCATAAGCATCTAGAGTATATTTATTAATAGGAAAAGAAGATATGGCATAGTTAAGCATTCCATGCCCATAGCCTGATGTAATTGAACTCTACCAACTCTCAGAACAAGGTTTTATTTTCACCTACTCTTATGCTCTTTTGACCATTACACAAGGATGGTTTTGTTTTTGGCAGAACTAAGAGCTATGAAGAAAACTAGCTAGAAGCATATTATAATTGCTAAATTTACTTGATATCTACCCAATAAAGGAAAGTGGCACCTTGAATCTCCAACCAAGTGTAATTAGGAGAGATGCCCTAATGTCTGCAACCAACAGTGCTAGACGGCTTTTTGGCAATAACATGAATAAGTTAGATTATGCAAGTGGCCTCAAAAAAGTAGTTCATAAATACTCATATACACAAAATTACTATACATTGAGGAATGACACTATCATGAACAGGATAAAAAAACTTGCATACAATACTCACTTTTACATGGTCATTTTAGTTAATCAAACCCAATGCATTTGATTCCCATACATGGCCCATTTAAATAAAGTGCAACATTGTAAATGATTTGGATCTTAATAAATTTGAGTTCAACTAGATTTATTGCCATTTATACTAGTTAATAAGGAGCTAATGAAGAAAATTTAGGCCCATGTATCATTTCATGGTGTTAGAGGCGCTTGAGATGAGGGGAGCAGTGGCACAATTGTAGAGTTGTCGTCGCATGACCTTGAGGTCACAGTTTTAAGGCGTGAAAATAGCCTTTTGCAAAATGTAAGGTAAGACTATGTACTATTGACCCTTGTGATCCGTCCCTTCCCCAAACCCCACATAAGTGGGAGCTTTGTGCACAGGGCTTGCCCTTTTAGAGTTGCTTGAGATGGACTAGAGCTAAGTTAAGATGATCCACATCTATCTCAAGTTGCACCTTTAACAATGAGACGAGGAGACATAACTTCATTCTAACCCAGTTCAAGCACCACTAACGGTCCCATAGCCCATCCCACTCCTTGTCACAAGCACTACTTGGTTTGGTACATGACCGAAGGATCCTCTTCGCCACGGGCTAGTTGGCTAAAGGGTAACCCGTAATTGCGAGGTCCCCTGGCTATAAAACAAACCTCGCAAGAGCAAGTCCACCGTTTCTTGCACTCCACCACACCGGCCAAATAATAGAAGAAACAGTCGCCAAACTCTTCTTCCTCCGGCGAGCTTTCTGCGCACAAGAGGTAGCGTTTTCTCATCCCCTTCTCCTTAAGCGATCATTCACATCCTCCTTCAGAATTTCGTCGCCATATACTATGCATCTTGTTAGTTTTCATCAGGATTCTCCTCTTTGGGATAAAATCTCATACATAAAAGGCAGCCTTGGTGCACGAAGTTCCCGCCTATGCGGGGCCGGGGAAAGGGCGGGCCACAATGGCCTAACGTAGGCAGCCTTACTTTGCATTTTTGGAATAAAATCTCATACATACGATTATGCAATTTGTATCTCTTTACCTTCTCCACAAGGCTTCTTTTACTTTTGCAGAATTTGAGGGTGAATTTGTCGTTTCCTCTTTAAATTTTTTCCTGATTCTCTAGCATGTCTGAAATTTCCTTTTCTGGTTGATTTGGAGTTTAATCTGTGGGAATTGACCGGGGCAGAAGCTGGAGTCGTTTCTTTGAATTCAAGCTAGGGTTCTGCATGTTTAGGGTTTTGAATAAACGCTCGGAAAATAATTTGACTGTGAATTATTTGTCGACATGCGATGAACTTATGGGATTGAATCTGCTTACTCATTGTTGGGTGTCGTTAGTGAAGATAGATTGAATTCTATGGTGGTTTCACCCTTTCATGGAATTCACTCTTGACGGGTTCCAGGTAGAATCCATGAAAGATGGAATGCAATACGGGGGACTTCACCTACATGGGAATTTAAGAATGCATTCTACAAAAGGGTGAAGGGAGCCTTGGTACAACTGTAGAGTTGTTGTCGTGTGACCTAGAGGTCATGGGTTCAAGGTGTGGAAACAGCTTCTTGCAAAAATATAAGGTAAGGCTGCGTACTATAGATCCTTTGTGATCTGCCCCCTTCATGGACCCCACGTATGCAGTAGCTGTGCTCACTGGGCTGTGCTTTTTATTCTGCATAAGGGTGGACTCCACTGTAGAGTTCAGCTCCGTCTTGACTGGGAAATTTGAGTTGTGTCTAGGATCCTGTAGAATCACGCGAATATATTTCATTGGAGCAGTGTAACAACTATCTCATGCAATAGCATGCAAAAATTCTCTATGGCATAGTCACGTAGGTGATATGCTTGTTTTGCTGTGCCATTAATTGGTTGTCTGCTTGGAACTTGTTGATATGATAGTTTTTATTAATTAGGTTGTGTTCCTACCTCATTGTTAATATTCATTTCTTCAGTTTCCATCGGTTGAAGGGTTAGGTGTCAAATGCTGTCTCCTGTAGGCATACCCCCTTGTACCTGTATATATGTAATTCATGTTCTACAACTAATATTTGATAGGAAATGATCCCTCTTTGAAGCAATCACTTCAAATTTGATTGAACTCTTTTTGAGGCCATCTTGAGCAGCTGTATGGTTATGCTGTCATATATTATTTGTATTCTCTGAGGCTTCCATTTTCTCTCAGTTTTTACTCAAAAAAAACGTGCTCGATATCTGGAGTTGAGGATGACGTATTGTAGTAGTAATTTTGTCTGACTGGAATCTCTATAAGTGACCAGACTTTGATCTGAAGTATCTGTGGCATGTTAAGTTATTTAATGCTGCCTCAGTTTCCATTTGAAATAGGCGTTCTCACTTCTTTTGCTCTTGAATTTCTTTACAGGTAACCCACAATGGCAGGGAGAAATCGCATTCCACGACGTGTTGTCAATGATGGTAGGCATGGTTATCCTGATGTTCCAGAACGTCCTCCATTATTTCACGGTCATGTACCTCACCCACCTCACCCTGCTTTATTGGAGGAAGAGCTTGAAATTCAGCATGTTGAAATCCAGAGGCTTGTTGGCAATAACCGAAGGCTGGCTGAAGATCGTATGGGTTTGGAGCGGGAACTAGTCCTTGCCAAAGAGGAACTGCATCGCATGAATATTGCAATTGCAGATATTCAAGCAGACAAAGAAGCTCACGCTAGGGAGTTGATTGAGAAAGGGTTGAAGCTAGAAGCTGATCTGCGAGCAACTGAGCCTTTGAGAAATGAGGTTGCCCACTTGCGTGCGGAAGTTCAGAAATTGAATGCTATAAGACAAGAACTGGCTGGGCAGATTCAGAGTCTTAAGCAGGATCTTGGAAGATTGCAAGCTGATAATCAACAGATTCCTCTTTGGAGGACAGAGATTGATGGTTTACATCAGGAGCTTGTGCGGGCTAGGTTGTACTCAATGTTCTATATTGAGTCATAAGTTTCTGCTTCTTTCTTTTAGTGTTCAAAGGCTGACCTTCTATACTGCATGGCCTTTGTCATCGAATTGTGAGTGATAATCAAATATTTCCACATCGCTAATTCTGAAGAATCTTCTTTTGCAGGACTGTGTTTGAATTCGAGAAGAAGGCAAATTCTGAGCTTTTGGAACAGAGGCAATCAATGGAGAAGAACTTGGTATCAATGGCTCGTGAAGTTGAGAAGCTGCGGGCAGAGTTTGCTGGTGCTGATGCTAGGGCATATGGTGCTGGTACTTGTTCTCTTTCTGAAACTTACAGCTTCACATTCTACGCATATTATTTAATCTTGTTGTTTTTGCTATTCTTATCTTGAGATTTGCTTTTTATTTGGTGAATATTGGGGCTACCCATGTCATGGGTTGTTTACTTTCTGACCGATGCGTCAGCAGAAATTATATCGTGTCCAGATCCTACCCCGTGTTATTCTGAACCGGTAAATGGATGGTCGTAGACTCTTGAAACAGTAGTGGTAAAAGTCTTAACATTGTCTCATGGAAAGGACAGTTGGGCTATTGCCTATCTAAGATGTGGGATGACCATTTGGATCACTTTGGACCTCTATTTTGGGTTTTGATTCTTATGTGTATCAAAGTTTCTTCTATTAATGAATTTATGGCTGCAGGTGGAACTTATGGTATGAAGCTTGGCAGCCCTGACGGGGGATTTCCTGCTTCATATGGGGATGGCTATGGGCTTCACCAGGCATGTCTTTTATTCTGAAATAGATTTCTTTGTGCCATCTGCATGTGCATGCATCTGAACATAGTTTTGGTGCCGTTTACTTTCACCTTGTCAGTACACAGATTGTATTTATCATGTTCTGCTTCTTCCTTGTCAGGGTACTGCTGACAAGGGGCCCCTTTATGGCGTTGGTTCTGGTTCATGGGGTGCATATGAGAAGCCTCGCCTTTCACGTCGCTGAATCTAGTTGATTTTCCTTTTGGAAATGCTAAGAGCACACCGTTCATACGGTTTGACTGCTCCCGCTGCAATATTTAAAGGGTTAGAAGTGGTAGATTTATCCGGGTGGCTTTAGTGACAGAATCTTGTTCATCATAGTAACTGGATTTTTGTCTGGTTTTCTATTGTAGTTTTATTTTCTGCAGATGAGGACGAATATGTGTTTTATAGTAGCATATGAATGTCTCCTTTTGCTTCTGGAAGTGTTGGTCTCAACATTTGTAGACAATTTCAACTATGTGTTTGCTTGAGATGCAGTGTGTTAACTCTGTTTCTTCTTCTTAATTAATCTTATGCTGTCTTGTCAGAGGAAAAGGTGGATGTTTCATACTGACAGGATGTTCTTGGAAATGCTACAATGTATATTGGGATAGTGCAAGATGTGCAGAACATTTACAAGAGATTTTGGATTGAGTTGGATACTGCAAAGTTCCATAACTAATTTGTTGCTGGTGAAAATGGAGATGTGCAACTCTTTTTGGTTGGAATGATTTTTATGCAAGTTCTTCACATGACACAATATACGGTTGCCTGTGCTTCTAGTACCTTCTCATGTGGATGGGATACAACTAACTGCAGTGAGCTATGTTACATAGAATTTGGACATGTAGAAAGTTTGCCGTTCTCTTGACTTCTTAAATTATCAGATCTGATTTGCTCATTGATGTTTATATGACTATTTGAAGAGAAAATTTCTAGTACAAAGTGGGGCCTCTGTTGTAGTTGATATTTCATAAAAGGGTTGTAGTGGAGCACTGTAGTGGTGTATGCTCTTGAAACATCCAGCACAGTTTTTCAGTGAGAGGGACAGCTGAAAATGATTTTTGCAGAGGTTGTAAGTATATCTGGGATTTGTCCTTTGTTGGGTATTAAAATTCTGATGGAAGAATATGAATTCCTTGTAAACGAAGTTTCAAGTGTGTTATTTTATCTGTGGTCTGATGGTTATGTAATCAGTTAGCTTATATGACTGAACTGCATAAAGATGTGAACAGAAGCTTAGGAGATAGTCAATTGCAAAGTGGGGCTACAATGGTTTCTCATGCACTTTTTTGGTTTATCAGTGGTAGTCTGATAACTATGCAGGATGAGATACCATATTTAAGCTGTAGTTATAATCAAACCTTATTTGTTGGATGCGGTGGATGGATTAGAAATGACTGAGTTGCCTATTATCTTCATGTGCTCTTTCTTTGTGCGAGTTCTACCTGCTGTTAATTGTCAACATATTTTTATGGTGGTAGGATTAACTTCAATTGAGTTATCAGCTGAAGTTGGAAATGGAAGTCGACTGGGATTGCTGAGTTGGAAATTTTCTCCTGGGTTTTGTATTTGAAGGGAGTCGCTGATAGTCGGATAATTCATTGTTTTGATGGCATACATGGAGGCCTCTATGTATAAGCGACATGGTACTGACCAGAGTCATGCAATTGGGTAAGCACCAAAACTTAGAGGTTCTTTACAGATGGAATGGGAGAGTAGTTAGATATCCAACCAATACTTTAGTTTGTTAGTATAGTTTATTTCTGAGAAATTGGCATCTGAAGGAATTAACATATGTTCCTCTGTTTGGTAAATAGAACTGAAAATTTTTCCTTTAGGTGGAGTGGTTTAATGAGTTCTACAATTACTGTAGTATTGAAGACACTGGATATGGTGGATATTTCATGGTGTTTGTGAAGTATTCTTGATGGTTTCTTCTGTTCATGGTACCCTTGTCCCTGTACTTGTCATTGACATGGGTGGGGATGAGAGCACTACAGCTACAATAAAAGTGAATTGGTGCAAATTTTAGGTCAGCTATTAACAGAAGAGAAAGAATGGTAGCTTGGTTTTGGAGCAGGCTGGTTGAGATCATATAGGATAGTAACTGGGATTGTAGTTCTTTTGGTTTGGATGATCAGCACAGTTTCGGGATGTTATGCATCATGTCATGATATGTCCAGCAGAGGTTTAGGACTTTGTGGGTAAAATTAAGTGTTGGCTCTGGTTCTTTGGACTGAAATTTTGTCTCTCCAGCTAATACTTATGCACCATATCCAGGTTTCTTATCCTGCTAATTACTATTTCTTAATCAGTATTTGTCTTTTTGTAATTCAGTGGTCAAAATAGTCAGGCCACCTAGACAAGAAACTTACTCGTGCATGAGCTGAGAAGATTCTGAGATACTTGAAGATGGCGATGCACATGCCATTTGGAGACAGTTTGACTTATATTGGTCAGGATTCTATAGGCAAGTTTTTCTTCACTATTGTATGGGTTTCACTGTGCTAATTAATTATGTCTTGAGCCAGAGTGCATATTATGTGATTGTAATGGTGTACACTGTTTGGTAGTTGGTTCACAATTATTCATTCTATATGCTTCTGGTGTTTTCTAATTGGTCATTGTTAATCTCGTTGAATAGTTCATGTACAATTAGGAATGATGCCTCTTAATCTGGATTTTAAACCTAATAGGTTTTCTTGAGTGCCACCAGATTATGTCTACTTCATGGGAAAATTTATATAGTTTACATGGAATTTCTTTATAACCACTCATGTCATTGCTTTACTATGACTGAGCCAAGCTTGTGTGGATGGAACTGTGTTGCTGGCACTTGAATTGGGAGCTATTAAGGATGCATTAATTGCAATAGTTATTCTTGTGCACATGAAGTTGGGCTAGTTGGTAAAGAAGCTATCAAACTGCGGCTCTCATATGCTGAAGTCTTATCTTGGTTATTCTATAATTATTTATTTTCAATTTTTTCTGTTCCACAGGAGATTTTGATGGGACATAGGTAGGATATGAACGATTATTTGGAGATGTTCATTTCTGCCTAGTCAAGTAAGATCTAACATTTGAAATTTTAAAGCACAGGAGCAACCAATGGTGCTGAAGACATCATGGAGCACGAGTAATTATGTTGCTGTATGGATTCTCCATTCCACAAGATATAGCTACTGACTTTAACCCATATAGGTTATTGCCTTTAAAGTTATACCATAGTGATGAAAAGAATTTAGGTGGTTTAGAGTCCTATTGGAGAATGATGGTTTCAATTCTTCCTAGTGCTTTGGAGGAAAGTATGTTCAGGGATAAGCTGAGGGCATAGAGTTGTTTGGAACAGATTCTACTGTCAGATAAACCTGTTAGTGAATAATTTAACTCAGAAAAGGAGTGGATTTCTCTGTAGTGGAAGGACTTATTAATGTATACTTAGCTGTGATGCTAATCTTCATTTATAATAACTTTCCAAATGATCCCTATCATATAAATTGAGACACTTGGAGTAGCAAATGGAAAGTGGGGTGGAAAAACACGTTTGGAGTTTTAAGAAGCAGATTAGGTGACTTTTTACTTGGAATAATTGGTGGGTTCCTATGGTGTGATTGCACTGTTGGTTGATTGGAACAGTAGAGACGATTTTGGTCATTGAAGTTGAGTCTGGAAATGTAGGGAACAAAATTCAACCTTCACATGGAACTCTGTGGCTGAATGCAGTAATCACTGCCCTGAACTTGGATACCTTTGTTAGACCAAGTGACTATCTTTGCAAAATACTGTCTATGTAATGCAGGCACCCTTTCCCATTTTTGCAAGCATTGAATTAGATTGTTTTGACTATTGAAGAAAAATGGAAATGGTGATATCATGATTTTTAATTGTAAGCTTGATCTTTGAAACCTAACTGTGGCATGGTGGCTGGATGATGGCATACAAAAGATAACATTATCACATAATTACTGTTGATCTCAGTGATTATGTGCTTACTATTTGGTATGTCTTTGTCCACACATAGCTCAAGCAAGTAGTTAAGTCTCTTTAAGGGCTGTAAAGTTGAACTAGTATGCTTGTTTTTGCTTGATGTGGTGTTTCAAGTGTGAAATATGTATTTTGGGATTAAAAGATAGGATAGGCCTATTACAGCTAGGACATTTGCTCTTGTTCCTCTTTGATTTGATGAATATAAGATTATAACATGTAGTAGACTCATATTATTGATCAAGGAAGTGAAGCTTTCCTTATAAATTACTTGCTAAGATGGGGCTTGCAGTTGCAACTGGTACTCAAATATTTGAATGGCAAGTGGCGACTTGATCCAACAACCTGTTTGTTTTGTGCTTGTCTCACTTAAATAGTGATGTGACCATTGCAAATAGTGACTAATAGTGATCTCTGATGCCTCCTTTTACTTTCCTAGGCTTGGATCCATAATTCCATATCTATAAAGGAGTAAGAGTAGAGGAAAGATCATATGCTGTTTGATCTGCCTATGTTATGATGTAGTAGAGTACTTCACTAATTCTGCTCATTGTTTTAGAACTCTGTAAATTAGTCATTGACTGGCTGAATTGATTATGTTTTGGCTATACTGAACTGATAAATAACTCCTTTGTCTTGCCTGAATCAATGAGAAATTGGTCTCATCAATGTCCAAGGAAATGAATAAATGATTGCCTCAGTCATTGAGTCACCCAAGTTGAGTCGGTTTTACCTAAACATAGTTCTTATCTGATTACAACTATCCACTCTGTTTTTCTTGCTCGAGGTATTATTTGTTTTATGTATGCCTATGAATTGAAACATAGTTCTGTTGCTCAAGTCATTGATTTGCATGCTCTGCCTTCAACATATTCTTACATTGGAAAAGAAAGGAAAAAGTTGGTTATTCTTTATGTCTTTACCATATACTTCATCATATTTATTCTCTTGCTATTGATAATTGATACAGATAGCTTTTTCTACAGTGGTGGATGGTTTCTTTCTCAGGATATATATGTAGGGAGCTCATCTTTGTCTTTCATGATGAAGTTTTTATAGCAATTTCTCAATCTTCTTGTTCTGCAATTAATTGGCTTCAGCATTGTGATTTTATTTTCTCTTGTGGATTGCAGTGATTATGTTACCTTTAGCATTTCTTTGGTGCTTCATTTAACAGTTTGTATAGTTACCTTGTTCGAGTTACTAGCATTGTTAACTAGTTATGGTGGAAAGCAGTTTCGCGGAGTGCTTCTTGTTGAGAAGAGACTGAGAACCTTTAGAAAGTAAAAGATGCATGGTTTTGAGGCTGAAGTGCATGGGCTTGTAGTTGCCTCTTTTCTTTATTAAACTTGAGTATAACCCAGGTGCTTTTGGCCTGTTTTGGAAATATAGATAAGATGTGAACACCTTTTTCTGTTAGACAGTTACAGTTTGACACCATCCCATATTGATGACTTTGACTCATAGATGCCTATTCTTATGCATGTTGAAGACCAATTTAGTACAACTTTGAAGCAAATTTAGTCTATCTTTCATGAGTTTCCCCCCTTGACACTTAAATAATTTGTTAAACGTGGTTATAAGTTGATCCTAACCTCTGCAAATCATGAAATGTTCTACTGAGCTGGTATTTAAACCATGCATTTGATTGTTGCAATACTCTATTATTACTTGCATGTTTGTTGTTCTTTAATATGGAAGGCTTTGACAACTTGATGTGATGCATTTTGTCGCGAGAAGTGGGTATGTGTCTGTTTATAATTTGCGGAGGTTCACATTTAGATTTTGCATGATCTCACACTCAGAGAGCAACATCACATTTCACTTTGTAGAGACTATAATAGTCTACATATTTCCTACAAACGCACCAACTTCTGTTAGAGCTTGAGGTGCCCAAGGTCGCGACGTACAGGGGATATAATAAATATGAAATACCTAACTAAGGAGGCTGGAGAGTTGATGGATTGGATTACAAATTGCAATGATTAAAGATGTTATTGGTCGACTCTTCTGCCTCCTTGGAGGTGATATTTATTGCTAGACTTCCTTCTCATTCTGTCCAAATGAACTTCTATTTTCCAACACAATGAATTGATCCTAGGCAGAATTGTAGATATCCATGCTTTGTTCCATTTGCATTTCATTGGTTGGATGCCTCTGCCAGGAATTTGTTTCACATGAATATACAAACTCGTAGGATGTAGAGGCCATGTAAGATTATACCCTTTCTCCAAGTATAAATATACTTGCAGCCTGCACAAAGACATACTTTCTTGTCATTCTATAGGATTCTCATGGAAGATCCACTCCTGATTAAACCCCCTTCCTGCTAAGACAAACATATAATCTAACCTAATATTATCCCAAGACCTTACTCTTTTCCCACTACTTACTCAAAACCTGGTCTGTGTAGAGGATTCATCTTGAAATGGCAAGTCAATTTCCAAGATCGTAAGCTATTAGTTCCAATCAGGCATTTGATGTCATCCCCTGACCATTCCCCATCCCAACAATTAATTTTCTCAAGAGTCCCTAGAGAGTTAATATGGAGGGTGTTGGGTGTTAAAGGGGTTTCTCAGGGGCATATAGACATAATTAAAGATATGTATGAGGGAGCAGTAACAAATGTTAAGACCACTAGTGGCATGACTGGTGATTTTCCTGTCACTGTCGGATTGCACCAAAGATCGGCATTGAGTCCATACCTTTTCACATTAGTTATGGATGAGTTAACAAAACATCTGCATGAGGAGATTCCCTGATGCATGCTATTTGCAGACGATATAGTCCTACTTGATGAGACAAGGGAGGGTGTAAACATAAAGCTAGAGTTATGGAGAAAAGCATTAGAATCGGAAGGATTTAAAATTAGCCGAACTAAGACAGAATATATGGAATGTAATTTTAGTAAGGAGAGTAGGAGTGGAGCACCAGTCAAGATTGATAACCAAGAGGTCCCCATGAGAGACCACTTCCGATACTTAGGATCATTGATCCATGAGAGTGGAGAGATTGAGAGGGAGGTCACCCAGAGAATCCAAGCAGGTTGAAACAAATGGAGATGTGCATCGGGTGTTTTATGTAATCGGCGGGTGCCACTCAAACTAAAGGAAAAATTCTATAGGATGGCTATTAGGCCGGTCATGCTCTATGGATCAGAGTGTTGGGCAGTTAAGGAACATCATACTCATAGGCTGTGTCGCAGAAATGAGGATGTTGAGATGGATGAGTGGTAAGACAAGAAAGGATAGAATTAGAAATGAAAATATTAGAGGAAATTTAGGAATAGCGCCAATAGGTAACAAGATGAGGGAGATTAGACTTAGATGGTTTGGACATGTTCAAAGGAGGCCACCAACGGCATCAGTTAGAAGGAGTGAGGCAATACAAGTTGAAGGTTCTAAAAGGGCAAGGGGAAGGCCCAAAAGAACGTGGATAGAAGTGGTGAGGAAAGATTTAAAAACTTTCGGACTAAATGAAACCATGGTATTTAATAGAGTGGAATGGAGGAATAAGATTCATGTGGCCGACCCCTAATTGGGATAAGGTCTTGATGATGATGATGATGATGATGATGATGATGAGTACCTCTTTCTCCATCCCTGTTCTTCACAAAATATTACCTGGAAGGCTTTATTTCTTAGTGTACCCCAGATTTCCAATTCCAAGACTGTTACTCTTCTTTGATTTGCTTTCCTCCACCAAAGCAAATAGTTAGGCCTTCTATTTTAGGTTCTCCTTCTTATGAGAGCTCGCTTGAGACTTCGCCATTCTTGCAGGTGCCTTCTTGGAAGTTTGAACAATAACATAGGTTTCATAGCAAGATCAGAAAAGGATGCTTTAATCTGGGTGTTGTTCTTTCTTTCCTGCCTCAAAATGAATGTTATGCCTTCTTCAGCCGACGCTTACTTTTCCATACTCTCCAGAATAGGTATCTTGCGAAAAATATCCAAATTTTATTGGAAGCCTAAGATAGGAAAAAGAGTCTTAGATGCTTAAATGTTTGCTAGTTGAATTAGAGTCAGTCATTGATATTTCAACCCAACTATCATCCCTTTTTGGCTGTAATTTTCTCCCATAAGACATGTCAAACCATGTAGCACCACCTTTAAGTGTTTGAAGAGTCAGTTTCATGATAAAAACCAAGGTGTGATTCCCAAATGGCAGATGGGTGGTATGTTGTATCCCGTTCCAATTTAACCCCTTGCAGAGGGCCCTAGTCTTAAGTCTCTTTATTGATGCTAGGATCTTGCTTAGTTCTTGACCACTTCTGAAGTGAGACAGAGGGATCACCATGGTAAAAAAACCCCTTGAAGAAAGAGAACCTCACAAAATTAAATCATGACGATTGGCAATGGCTAATTGAGAATTTCTCCATCTTTCTGCGGGGGCTTATGGAAATTAGCTTCAAGATTCAAATCAATGTTCTCCTCATGAAGGATTCATCTCTAACTTTCATAATCATCCTTTAATGTATCCATCTCATTGAGGGAAACAGTGGAGAAACCGTTAGGCATTGGTGGCTGTTACTGCCTCCTGAGAACTCCCTTCCTTCCCCAACTGACTTTTCATCAAGGTCCTTCTGCAAAACCAGCATATCTACCTAGTAAGCTGCCTATGAGAGATTCTCTCTTACATTTCAAATCTGATGATGATTCATTTTACCTGGACCAAACTTATGAAAATAATCACATGCCATGCATGGTCTGTCACTCTGTCTTATTTAACATTAACCTAAGATGAAAGAATCCCCAAACTTCCTGATAGCTAATGTTGAAAAGCGATCTATGATCCATTCCAGTGTGTTTTGCTGCTGATGTGTGCAGCGTTGATTTTAACTGAGAGTACTTTCCTAGAGTCCGAGTAGTAGTACATGACCACTAGACAACAAAGAGCAACCTATCTGGTGGAAACGGTGAGGGGGTTTGTTGGGGAAGGCACTATAAGCTGAAATGTGAAATGGCTAAGGAACTTAGACTGCTTATAGAAATGAGGTAGCAAAGTTGTTTGGAGCATTGGATCTTGTTTGATAATTTATGATCTTAAGAATAAAAAAAAGGTGGTGTTTACTTTTATTATCTGTATTTTCAAAGTGCTTCAATACTCTACAGTAGAACAAATAAGAAAATTTCATAGATTTAGACTTACCATATTTTAGAAGTGCTGTACATTATGTATGACCCACTTGTTTGATAATTAAGTTCAGACAACATATCTGATTACTGCTAAAAATGGTACTTGTATGTAATGTAGGCATCTGTTTTCCTTGCAGGTTTTTGTTTCTTTGCTAGTTTTAATTTGTTAAGCAACTTTTATGTTTGCTTTTCTTTTATCAATTCTTTGGCCATCCATTGATTCTTAGTTGCTTTCCTTTCATTTTCTTCTCATGTAGTGTTCTCTTGCAGGTGCAAGGAGCTTTGGTGTAGTGGAAACTAAGAGAAGCCATGCACAAGTGGTATGTTGTTGAGATGGGCAAACTACTGTGGAACCCTGGCATGGTGGTGTCATCCATCCACGTATCATGGGTGATTGTGTGGCTGCCAGGACCTCCAGTTGGCACTGGTCTAAAGGGAAAAGAAGAAAAGAGGGTGAAAAATTAAACTATCAGTTGTAAAATGGGAACTGATATGAGGAGGATGAAAGAGCAAATTTGAGTTGAGAAATTGATGATGGTCCATGAAGCAGAGGCATGGGTAGTGCAATGGTGTCTATCAGCCTGAAGTTTAGTAAGCTCTGGTATTTATTTTGTGGATGCTGTATCACAGTATCTAGTGATCTAGTGTAAAACACCAATAATAAGGGTATGTTTGCTGTATGTTAATCTTTTAACTATGTCCAAGATAGACGGCTATGCTGCTTGATTTAACAGCCCGAAGCAAGTTTCCCGTCATTGGAAAACATTGAATTGCTTTATTGATATTTATCTTCGATTGCACCGCACGTTGAGTTATAATTGATTTATGAGATTTAATTGAGCAATCAAAGCAGATGCTGTCTGAAACAAAATGCGTGTTGCACGATTATTATCTACCTGATTTCTGTTCTTGAAATTATTTAATGGTACATGCTCTCATATTCCCCTAACCTTTCAATGAGGGCCCTGGAGGCGGATAAGAAAGGCAACCTGAAGCCTCGAATTCAGGGTGTATGCGGATTCTATAAACTTAATACTCTTTTTTCTGTCACTCTTTTTCCCTAGCTACTATTTTATTCTCTGGTTTCAAGAAAAGAAAATTGCTTATGAGAGTACATGATTGTGATGGTTCAGATCTGCTGACACTGGGTGCAGTTTATTGTTTGATCTTGACTTATATGGAAGCCATCAATTTATGCTGAACACTGCATGCAAGGTTGCCTTTGTCTGCTTAGTGAACTTGAAATACAAATGCCAAATTCAGGTAACAACGATTTTCTGACTTGCCAAGGCTCACAGTTATCAGATTTACTCAGGTTCAGTGTAATTTATGCAACTTCAGGTTGTCTTGGCTGTTGTTCAGAAACTTGATCTGTTAGATGAACATGATTGTATTAGGCATGGAAATTTGTTCTTTGTCTATTCAACTGTATGGAAAATCTCGTTCAGAAATTTCTTTAGAATTTATTTGTGAGCTTTTACTCGACATCTGCTAGTATGATGATCATGGGGTTTACTGACAGAACTGAACTACATATGAGGCCAAATTATCAGGTGATCCAGTCTTGTTCATCTCATGGGTTACATCTTAGATTGGTATAGTCCTGACCTCTATAAGCCATTATACTGATGTGTGAAATGCATGTCTCTAGAAGTCTGGAGATGGTTAATCTGGTGGGTCTGATTTTACAGACTCGGAAGTGATGAAATTTTGTCATTATAGGCAAAAATAGGATGTAAGATGTCACCTGGAATTGGGAGACAATAGTAATTTGATTGATTATTTCCATGTAATTAAGTTACATCAAGCTTCAATAGATTTTCAGTTTTGCTGGTTTACTGCCCTCTGCAGGAAGCTTTTTCTTCATTGTTGTAGGCCTTAATCTAATTGAATGAGATGCCTGGTTGGTGGCTCATGTGGATGGCAACTGATAGTGTAGAACGCCAAAAATAGTTATGATACATGCATTTTCTACAGTGTATTCCTAGGCTGAGGAATGCCAAACTGACCATCAAGGAAGCTGTGTCTACTGATCCCACTTTTGCATGTTCTGACACATTCATCTTTGCTCCACCTTCAGATGTCTAGAGGGTCAAAGAACAAGTTGGTTGGAATCTCTTCTAGCTCTGTTATCTACTGGTCTGTAAGGGTTTGTTTTATTTAACATTAACGTAAGATGATACCCTCAAACTCCCTGATAGTTAATGTTGAACAACCATCCATTCCAGTGTGGTTCACTGTTGATGTTCACAGTACTGGTTTAGGTCAGTAATTCTTTCCTAGAGTTCAAGTAATAGTAATGGCGACTCGACAATAAGGAGCAATCTGCTGGTGGAAATAGTTATGGAGTTGATTGAGGAAGGGACTAAAGTCCAAAGCTTAAATGTCAGAAGGACAAGGAATCTTCTGCATGCATTAATGAGAATGAGACAGGAAGGCGATTTTGGAGTGTTGGATCTGTTTTGGTAGTTTTATGGTCTTGATTCCTGGGAGAAAAAAAGGGCTGGTGTTTAGTGGTATTACTTGGGTTTGGTTCGCAAAGCCCTCATTTTGTGGGAGTTGTGCAGTTGGTTCTGTGGGATATGAATTTCCTTGAGTATTACTTTGAGGTGCATCAATACTTTTTCAATAGGACCAATAAGAAAAATTTATAGCTTCTAGAAGTACCATTCATATTTTTGATGATTAACTTCAAACTACATATTTGATTACTGTTCGGATTGGTACTTTATGCAATATAGAGATCTGTTTTCCTTGCAAGATTTTGTTTCTTTACTAATTAATTAATTCATTAAGCCACTTGTAATTGTCCTCATTTGTTGCTATAGTTTTCCTTTTATCAATTCTGTGGAAATCCATTTTTTTTGGTTGGTTTGCTTTTGTTTTTCTTCCCATACAGTGTTCTTTTACAGGTGAGAGGAGCTCTGATGTGGTGATCCACCAGCAACACTTGCGGATATGTTTCTTTGCCATTAGTCCGTAACAAAGGGAAGAGCCACGGTATGTTGTTGAGATAGGCAACATACATGGAGTTATGCTGAGGACACTTTGGTGGGGGGGAGAACATTGGAACTGATTTGGGGAGGGTGAATAAGTCACAGGCTCTGGTATGTTACACTCGCTGCATTCCAGATGGATGTGTGCCTGCTTCATCATAAAAGATTGAATTGCTTTCAGTTGAATCGACATTTATGTTTGATTGCGTTCACTCTGAGTTATGTTTCATTTGTAAGATCTGATTGAGTGCTCAAACATGCATTCTAATTTAAGAAAAATGCGCTGCAATCACCGTTTTTTGGTACCGATTTCTGTTGTTGCAAATTGCTTCTGGTGCATTTTGTGGTTTGATTTGCCTTATATGGAAGCAATCAATTTCTGTTGATTCTCCATGAAATCTCTTCATATAAAGGGCAGCCCCGGTGCACCAAGCTCCCGCCTATGTGGGGTCCGGGGAAGGGGCGGGCCACAATGGCCTAAAGTAGGCTTGCATTTTTGCAAGAGGCTGATTTCACGCCTTGAACCTGTGACCTAAAGGTCACATGACTTTTACCGTTGCGCCAAGGCTCCCCTTCCATGAAATCTCTTCATATGAGAGGCAAAATAGGGTGGAAGAACTTACCAGGAAATGGAAAACACTTCTTAGTTGATTCTTTCCTTCTACACGAGTGGCAGTTGCCCGATGCACCAAAAATTCTTAATTGGCCAGGAGGGGTCAAATATTAACATCAAGCTGCTAACAAATTTGTTGGTGACTTGTTTAATGTCCCCTTGAAGAGCTGAAGTTTTTGGAAGAATGAAAGCATAGTGCGTTGACACTACTGCAACGAATTCTACTTTCTACTGATCGTCCCCGTCCATCTGACATTTCTGGCCTCAAGATGATTGGATGATTTTAATATCCAAAATCTGTGCTTATAACCCTTTGATCATGGACCGTTCACTAAACAGTGTTTTCCATCGGCCCATGTACTGTGATGAAAAGTACATTTTTTTTCCGGTTCCCAGGCTCATTAAATCCTTACTACTGCATTGGAGGAGTCATCCAGAGCTAGAGAAATTAGATGGACAGGTCTGATCAACTAACCAAAGGTGTATGGCACACTGTGAGCCTATTTATTCTTTCTGGTAGATCTCAGTCTAATGGATGAGATACTGTTTGTTTGGTGTGGCTCATGCTGGAGGCATCTGGTTGTCTGGAAGACCAAAATAGTTATTGCACATGGAGTTCCTGCTTAGTTGTTGGCAGGATTATGCTACAGGCATTTATCATAGCTAAGCCATGTCGCCTTCCAATTCTAACGATTTCTTGACAATTGAATAAATGATTTGTTTGCTGGGTCTTATTGCCGAAGACTACTTTCAGTGGTTCATATTAGCATTGACTTTGGTCTTGCCTTAAGCTTTGCGGCTTGTCATTGATTGGTATTTGGTAGTTTCCCTAACAAAGTTCTGTAGAAATCAGTTACATCTTGACTGGAAAATCCCACCACCACTTTTCCCATATGTATCGGTTTTCCGGACTGACTACTATCTGTGATTTGTTACGTTTCGTTGCTGTTATAGGCCGATTTTACTCTATGAAGAGCTTTGTGCAAGGGTTCTGCCCCCCTCTTTACCATGTTAGCCATACCTTTGGTTAATCAGAACCGTTCATCTGATTTCTATATTTATGGATAGATGGCTATTAATCTTAAAACGGCACTGATTGGATGGTCTGGAAACTGATAAATGTACTTTCAGTCACACAAACATGACAGTGTCACATGTACGGCAAAGCACATTCTTTGGATGTTAAAATCATCCAATCTTGGAATGGTTGTGTGCGTGTAAATTGGTCGAAGCTTGTCAGTATTGATAATCTTAATAAACTTAACCATTTAAATAAAAATTTCCAATCTCGATGATGTTTATTTTATAGGATAGCAAGAGTGAGAGAAATGACACGAACGGTTCCGATCAACCCAAGGTGAGGCCCACCACTGTAAAGTGTGCTATGCGCGGGGGTGAAAGCACTTGGAATTCATGCCCAGCCGAATAAAAAATGTTAGATTTCACATGATCACACAAGAAGTCTCTTAAAAAGGCATGTCAATATAATCTGAGCCATTTATTTATTCACGGGCGTAAAACGTTAGGGTCATACGTTATTTCTTCCCATCTTTACCGTTCACATGATCAAAACTTAAATGTTTGTGTGATCTCAAGCATTCATCTGGTAGGTCCTACGTAGATTATTTATGCTTCAAATTGTTATCCACCGTTATAATTGGCCAATATTCAGCTGGCACCAGTGAAATCCAGCTAAGTAGGGCAACTCGGCATGGCACATGAACTTCCTTGCTTTCACACACGGAAAGTGAATGGACGTGGACATTTTGAGCCGTCCATGTCACGGGACAAAGTAAGATTGACAGCTAGGATCATCCTACGGACAAGATTTCTAGGCTTGATCTATCTAACAATTGATCAAAAGGAAAATTTTGCGGCCATGGGACCGCATACACTGTTAGACCCTAATAAAAGGATTCCCACCAGGGAAACAACATCCTCCCGACCGTTTACCACGTTGAGGGGTACAACTGGAATCCATCTTTTCTGAATGATCAGAACCGTTAATCCACCTTGCCACAATGACCATATTCCAACGATCACATGTTTCGGATGAACCTACGATCTCTTTTCTTTGGATGATTGTAAAATTAGTGGTACTGAGAACAGCTCATAACAATCACCGGCAGGAGTATGTAGTTTTTAGGACATATCCCATTTATGCCTATATGTTAAGATCAACGGTGCAGAACATTCATAAAAATGAGCTCCACTTATACTTTGCCACATAATGCCAAATGAGGGTGTGGCAACAGCCAAAGACAGGCTGGGAAATATCACTTCCCCACACAAAAATGGTAATGGTAACACTTCATTGAGTGCATCAGAAAACCAAATTAGGGCTAAAAACATACTCAAACTCAAGAAATCCCAGCCGCCCGATCACATACATTCCATAAATCAAGCTCGTCGAAACCAGTGCTTTTCTCTAAAATCCACCATTACCGTCCATTTTTACAAAACAAATAAAAAATATAAAAAACAAAAAGACCAAAAAAGCACCCGCCGGCCACCATCATCTACCGTGAACAGCCAACGGAATCAATTCCGACAGCGGCGTAGCCACCGGCGTAGGTGCCGGAGAGTTCCGGCACATTGGACACGTGGCACTCACCCGCAGCCACTCATCAACACACGTAGCGTGGAAGCAGTGTTTGCACTCGGGTATACGCCTCAAAATCTCGTCCGTACGATACTCCGTCAAGCATATCGGGCATGTCGTGTCGTCCATCTTGGAGCTGGATCCTTTGCTGTACTTGAAGCTGGGGTAGGTGTTGATGGTGTGCCTGTCCAGTCCTGTAACGACGACGACGACGTCAGATTCCTGCTGGTTTCCAGTGGAGGTGTCAGTAACTTCTACGCTGGGTCCACCCTTTATGCGGACGCAGAGGTAGGAGGCGAGCATGATGGTGGAAACGAGGACGAGAATGCCAACGGCGATGGCGATGCCGTAACCGAGGCCACCGCTTCCGGCAGCCTCCGGCATAGGCGTAGATATGGGATTTGAGGACATGAGAGAAAGAGAGAGAGAGAGAGGGAGAGGAGAGCAGGTGAGTTATTAAAATTACAGTTCGAAAGTCGTGGATGGAAGGCCAAGGCCACGGGAAAATTAAAAGCTTGGGATTTGTAATAAATGGGACCTTACGAAATTACGTATATGACCTTGTTTTGGTACTTAGGGAAAGGGAGAATGCCATAGTGGAGCACGACAACACACAAGTTACCGTGTAGCTCCTCCACTTTCTCATGGTGAACCCTACATATTGCTGATCTACCACGTTGATCTTACTCTGCAACGTGTGAATAGCTAGCAGTCCAAAAACCATGCCAAACGGGCACCTCTAGTATCTGAAAAACGATAATTGTGTTTGATAAATATGGACCGTTGTTTATACTGCAGATTATGGAAGGATCTAAACCGTTGACTTCTGGGCCACATCTTCGACGGTCTTCTTCCTTTTCCGTTGGATGAAGTCAATCCTCCGATCAAAAGTTCTCTACTTGTCTGGTATTCGTTGTTAATGGATCTCGCTATACGGACGCGAACACCCACTATCCTCGATAGTAAATGATTAAATTGCCCTCATTTGTCTTTGCAGATTCGATACTTTATTAGGCATACAAAAGTTCGTTGTGCATTCTTTAATCCCATTACGTTGGCATCGGCCGATAGGATGTTGACCCATCCTTGCAATTTCAGATTTCTTAATCCAAGGCTAAAGATGGGATCGCGCCATTGCCTTAGATGTCGAGCTGCTCAACAATGCGAGCATGACTTTGAGGAGATAATTTGTTTTGGAGATCCCGCGTAAACAGTAGACGCCGTAAATAATCTTTTTTAGTACAAAAGAATCAAGATTCCGTTACCGAATTTGATTTTTTTTTTTACACAGTGTCAGTTCTTTGGAAGGTTTTCACTATTCTTGAGAAACTTTATTTTGCAGGGTACTCGTCAATTGTAAAAAATTACACGTGGAGCTCAAAATCTCCACCATTCATCTTCTTGACCATATTTGCCGAATGATCTTAATCATACGGTTAGCCGGCCGAGCTTGTTTCGAGCATTTTGATGAGTTTTGAACTCGTGACTTTTGCAATTGAGACTCACTCTTGTATTATGTCACACTCATACCCGAGCACCAAACAATCGATATCTTGTAGCCAAAGAATCACGATAATCAGATGATTCTAGGATTCAAAAAATGCATTTTTCGTGGTTGAACATGGACGTTGCTTATACGTAATATATAACTTGATTATGAGAACTTCTATTTATTTTTTTAATCCGCACGATTATTGGGTTACTAGATGTCTCATGAGATCTGATGAACGGTCCGGATGGACTGAAAGGGAGGTGTATCGTGTAAAATTGGAGTCTGACCATAAGGGCCGCAGCCTACAGGAGCACTCCATGGTCCTTGGCTCCTGCTTCCATGAAATCTTGTGATTTAATAAAAGTACGTCACTGTGACGTCCATGCATGGGGACCAATCCTCAGTCATAATGGGACCCACAATAAAGCCAAAATGGCCCATAACAACTGGACCACTGTGGTGGGACCAGCAGTAAAAGGAAAGAGGGTGTCCTTGTCTCATTGGAAGGAATTCGCCCCCCGCCAAATGGAACAAGTAGGACTTTATTCGTGAGTACACGCATCACTAAGACTTCTTTTTGTCTTTGGAGTTTGGACAATGACTTGCTTTTGTCCTTCTCGTGAAACTTCGTTTGAGAAATGGTCTGTCAGCCAAGTGCTTCCAGCAGTTTTGGGCCCGCTCAAGGCATCGTTTGGTCGATGATCACCCAAAGTCATGTTAGAGAGGAAAATTCTAGCTCTTTGATTGAAAGGATGGTACCCTTGTTTGCTGCAACTCTTTGCAACCCGACCTGCCCCTTCAACTATTGCAGGTCAGTATGGCTGGACCTGTCCCTTGAGGGATAGTATTTGTGGGGATGAACTCACATGTGATCCATATTCATGAGAGTACGAATCCTATATATGTAATGTCCGGGTTGATGTGAGTGAGTGAGAGTTTATACACAGAAAAACAGACGAAAATTGTAGTAAGTTTTGAACCTCCTTTTCTTCTGTTATATCTGATTAGATAATATTTTTCCTCTCGCGATGGACATAGGTTGAATTCTGCCGAGCCATGTAATTCTTTGGGTCTTCGTTGTGAATGTGATGGATTCTTTAAGATCTTAAGATCTTGATTTTCAGATCCATGACTGATCTGTCACAACAAAGTGGTATTGGAGCCAGAGGAATGACGGAAGAAGAAAATAGAGACGCCCGAACAAAGGTGATTGTAGACGATCACCGATTAATCAACTAAAGGTGAAACCCGCAACCCACCGAAAGAAAAGAGATCGGCGGGTTTAATCGAAAGGAGCAGATGATTGAAAAAGAACCGACCGGTAGGTGATCGGAGAGGAAACTGGCGAGCCACCGAAGAAAAGAAAATGTTGGCCAAGGAAGATGCAGAAGTTGATCAGCCCCACTGAGAAAATCGTAACGTGCCGGCCGAAGGTGGTAAAATGAGATCGGCAGCCTAAAGCGTAGAGAAGCAGCTGACGTGGATTAGGAAGATGCGTACAGACACAACAGAAATCGATCGAAGATCGCTTGTGCTGTTGCACCCACCGTTGGCGATGTGGAGCTGAATGACTGGTGGAGTAGAAATGGGTCGGCCGATTGCCAGCCGACCGGAAGAGGAAGAAGGTGCGCGGACAATTGACGACAGAGACGGCGGAGTGACGCGGACATCCAAGATGGAGCCGCTAACGTCAGAGCAGCAACGAAAAAAGGAAAGGCCGGAAGAGAGGAAAGAAAGAAAGAAGAGAGGAAAAAGCAAAGGAGAGAGAGAGAGAGAGAGAGAGAGAGATGAAAGAAAATAAAAAAGACAAGCTAAAAAAGAAAGAAAAAAGAAATATTTTTGATATCCTGTAAATTGATATAGGCACCCTTGTGTGATAAAAATTTATGTTGGTGAGCAGACTTTGTGACAGTTGAAAGTGAATACTATGTCAATTGGGAGTGAAGTCGGTGACAACTAGGACTGAACTCAGTGATAACTTGTGAATGGATTAGGTGAACAAGTATAGAAAGTGGACACAATGACTATTGTAAGTGGACTCGATGATCACGAGTAGGGCTAACTCAAAAATAATAGCGAGATGAATCTGAAACAGTAATAAGATGACTCAATGAAGAGTGGTGTGATAGTTCGGTGAATAGTAGTGAGATAACTCAGTAAAAGGTGAAAGCAATTTTAAGTGGACTTGATAATTATTTTGAGTGGATCTGATGACCATTTTGAGTGGACATGACCATTCAGAGTGATATTTATGAGTAATTAAAGAGGGCGGCTAATGAGAACAGGTGTGAGAGGCATTGACAAGCTTCTAGATGTTTATGGTATACTCAATAATTTATTAGCACTTAAAATTAACAGAAAGTGCTAAGCAAGTATGAGCAGTAACTCTTTTAGAAGAAGTTGCAGATATATACAGATTGTTGATGGAGCCGCTAGAAGGCACAGACGATTATTAAAGGGGGAACTAGATCAAAGAAATGCTTGTAATTTAGGGAACCGGAAAGGATTTGATTCACTCTCTCTCTCTCTCTCTCTCTCTCTCTCTCTCTCTCTATATATATATATATATATATATAATATCAAGGTTGGTATTAGTAAGTGGGTGAGAATTTGTATACAGAGAAATAGAGGAGGGTTGGAGAATATCTAATTAGATAACATTCTTGCTCTTCCATAAATATAGGCTGAGTTTTGCCAAACTACATAGCTCTTTGTGTCTCCATTGTACATATGACTGTGTTTTTTCATATCTCAAGATCAATCGTGATTATGATTATTAGACCTACCAATCTGCCGCAGATTTGGCACAACAATAATAATTATTAGGCCTGCAGGCCAGAAAAAGATATCTAACCACCTAGCATGCCACCGCAATAAATAAATAAATAAATAAATTTATTTCTAGTCACGAATGAGTTGGTATCTAACTTTGAAGTTAGAGTCGAGTTTTAAAAATTAAAATTATGGCCCGAATCTAAGTGATAGAAGTGTCGCTATCTTTCTATATTTTTAATGGTAAACAAAAATATACGCGCGCACAGTCGAGAACCCAGGGTGAAAGCCTGGTCACCCAAGGTGAGAGACTCATCTTGCACTGCTACATTAGAAGGCTCTGACGCTTCTACATCATCACGACGAGAAGCAGCGAAAAGCTTAAAAACCCTAATTCTATTAACAGCTTCTGCATGGGACGGATTAGGTCAACATCCAAGCTGGACTGCAGCAGGCATATTTTGCTGATCCGGTAACATCATGTTCACAATTTTTACCGATGTTCAGGGACGGAGCTCCTTTGGGACCAAAGTAGGCCCCAACTATACCCCGAAATCTGAAAAGATATAAAGTTTGACTAAGCCTCCTCTTAATATAAAAACTTTATTTCTAAAACACCATTCAATATAAAAGCCTATATTTGTAAAACAAGACCTGCAGACTTGTCACCTGCAGCCAACATCGAGCAAAATAATTGAATCGGTCCTTCATAACTGTCTGTTGCAAAACTTGCATATGGGTGTTTTTCTTTATATCACTTATAAATATTATAAAAAGGGCCCCTAGATGCACAAAATTCTTACGTATGTAATCTTTCTTTGTATTTTTGTAAAAGGCTATTTTCATGCCTTGAACACCTGACAATGCAATAGCTCGTAGATATCGTAATGCTGCTGTCAATTTCATCAATTTCCTTGTCAATGTAGGCATTTTGGGTGTTATAGTTAGATATTATTCCATGCCTGTGATCTTGGCATAACAGTAAAAGTTATAGTTATGTGACCTTAAGGTCATGGGTTCAATGCATGAAAATAGCCTCTTGCAAAAATGCAATGTAAGACTGTATATGATAAACTCTTGTAGTCCACCTCTTCGTTGGACTCCACATATGCAGGAGTTTTGTGCATTGGGACTGCCCTTTGCCTCTGGTGCTCCAAATCGAGTCCCTGCTCGGTCCCCGCAGATGTTAGAACTGCCCGCTATGCAGATGTGCCACATGAGTACTTGTGCAGTGGAACCATTTGGTGTATGAGCCTTTTGGATCAGCTGGATCCCGTTAGCAAACTCTTTTTGCTGATCTTTGATATTAAGATGAACAGAACTACAATATGATCTAAGATCCAACGGAGCTGAAGTCATCTCTATCTTTGCAAGATTTTTTACAGATCGCAAATTACTGAATACACTGCAATTGATCACCGGGGTCTGCGGAACTTAGACCAACTAAAGAGCTGCCTGACTCGGTGCCGGTAATTTCGTTGTCATGCAGCTTAAGCTTTAAAAGGGTCATTGGTGGGATGACAATTTTTTTAAGCAGGGTTCAGATTTCTAGAGCTTTCAGTTTGGAAAAGAAATGCATTTAGAAACAGCTTATTTTGACTTTGGCACTGCCGTGTGTACACGGTGACTGCAGGTTCCCTTTTAAAAAGAATAATACTGTATGATTTGAGAAGGGGCCAGAAATCAAACATAGGATGCTTCTAATGTTTTAGTTTTATTCATTGTTTCTATATATACACACGAGGAGTGGTAATTTCAGTTCTTTTAACTTTTTTCTGTCAATCACAGTCAGCTTCATTTTATACATGCATTAAATAACTGAAATTAACATCCTTTCTATATATATATGTGTGTGTTTGTAATATATCACATATAAAGTCCGCCAAAATTTGACGTGAAGAGGTTTTTAACTTGGCCTTACGTCTTAAATCATGAAAAGCCTTTTCATTTTGTTTAAATTCCTTTCAACAACCAAAATAATTATAATACCATTTTGATGGATTAAATCAAAGTTAGACCGAACAAGAGTGACAGTTGCTCTAAACTAGTGGGTCTCAGTCTTGCAGGTCACGAGTTCGAATCCTTTCAAGAGTATGTGAATATATCTAACAATATCGTGGTTAGAAAAAACAGAATAAGAAAAAGGAAAAGATGGACCACTGTGATTTGATGGACAGCCACGGTGGGATACTTTAGCCCTTAGTTAAATGAGGGAACAAGTTTTGGGAGAAAAAAAAAAATTTTCGTTCTCTCTCCCTCATTACTAAAGTTTTAGTCATACAATAGCTTTTAGATGACAGATAAATGGGAAATGGAAAATAATTTGCAACCCCATTCTCCAGCACAATACTTATACACGTTCCCTGATCAACACGCCGGTCGAGTTTAACCAGTAGGAGATCCCCAAGCTCATTTAAGCAGGGCTATTCAAAGTGATTCTTCGAAGTCATTAACCCACTTATTAGCCTTGATACATGAAATGCACTTGCCGATGATCTGACTCATGACCAGCTAAACATGCTCCAAATGTCTCTCTTCCACATCCAAATTGTCCTTGCTTCGCCCACCTTCGGTGGAGCCATTCTTGGATGAACGCATCGCGTCCTTCACCGTGCTACTCTTGGCAAGCTCTACGTGCCCATTTGCTCCCACATCGTCGCCCTTCATTGGACTCTCAGGCCCCAGCACCTCCAGCGGCTTATAGGTATAAAACCATGCACACACAACATAGTAGACGAGATTTAGCAACTGTAGACCCGTCACTAACCAAAAATAGCACTCCAATCTCCCCTTATTAATGTTCCTATCGGGCACCCAGTTGCTCTCCTTCCCAGTATATTTATGCACCAACGAAACAATCAACGTACTCAGATAATTCCCCATCGAAGCTGATAACCAGAAAAGAGCAGCCGCTGTGCTCCGCATACTCTCCGGCGATTGATCGTACAAAAATTCCAAGTGACCCACAGACGTAAAAGCCTCGGCCATTCCATGAATAGCATATTGTGGAACCAACCAAAAGACGCTGATAGGAATAACTGCTTGGGGTTGATCGATCAAGCCATGAGCAGTGGCTACGCGCTTTCGTTTCACTTCGACCAGTGCTGCAGAAACGGTTGCTGTTACATTGATCATGAGGCCGATTCCCATGCGTTGTAGATATGTGATACCCGATGGGTTCTTAGTGAAGCGGCTGATGAATGGGATGAAAATGCTATCGTATAGGAGGATTCCAAGGAGCATGGTGAGAACAGCAAAAATTGTCATCGAAGCTGGGGGAATTTGGAACGAGTTGATGAAGTGGCGGTCCATGGTGCGAGCCTGTAGGACTGAGAAGGAGCTTTGGTGGGAGCCTGCGGCGGTCGTTAGGATTCCGACTGACCAGATTGGGATCATTCGGATGATTGACTTTAGCTCCTCAACCCGATGGACAGTTGAGAGTCTCCAGAGGCGGGGTTGGCCTGGTTCGGGTTCGTCGCCAGGCCGAATTATGGCTGCTCGATCAAAGAACCTGAATAGTGTCGTAAGTGTGAATTAAGACTGAATGGAGAAAAATACAATAAGTCGGAGAAGGTGGTCCATATGGTTACGGTGCACCTCCAAGCATAGTTTGAAAACTCGAAACTGCTCTGAGTCAACGCAAAAACTCGAGAAAAACTTGAAAATAATCGACGACAAACTCGAAAGTAATCAAGTATATACAATAAAATTTAGTTACATAGTAAGAAATAAAAAGATTTTAATGACAATCAACACAATTGTCTCTATTTCCTACTGAATTTGAATAATGCTTTGAATAAATTAAGGTAGATGCTATATTAACCCATAATTCCATATAATTATATGAGAAATTCATCGAAAGTTCTCATCACAGATTTGGTAATCTATGTTTATCAAAGTAGCACATAGCTCTTTATGTGGTGATTGTATCCTTTAATCGCTTGATAACTTGATTACACAATTAATTTATAATTGAGCCTCACC
Organism: Warburgia ugandensis; assembly: GCA_035236585.1. NCBI lineage: Eukaryota > Viridiplantae > Streptophyta > Magnoliopsida > Canellales > Canellaceae > Warburgia > Warburgia ugandensis. The sequence goes on from CP141126.1 coordinate 102,811,815, forward strand.
TTGGGTTTTCTTTTGCATTTTAGAAAGCTGCTAAACATTATATTTGACAATGGTCTAAGTTCAACTACAAAAAATAGGTATTTTAATTAGAATATACAAATGTTTAATAGCATTATGTTTGTGTATCCAAAGCTTGAGTACTTAGATGAATAAGTTGGATCATTCAAAAGTAGGCCCCTTCATATTGTGCTTTGTGTCTGTGCTTTGGTTTAGCATTTCTTCACTTTTTTTTGTTTCTCCTATGAAGGTGGGACTGCTAACCAGTGGCTTTGAGCTGTCTAAGGTTTGTTCAATCAACTTAGTATGATTTTTTTCTACTGCACATGCATAACATTTCATAGTTTAAAAACTAAAAAAACTCTATCCGACTCGAAGGTAGAGTGAGTTGAGTTAAATAGAAGTGACTTGTGGATTACTAGAAATTACTTGACTAATATTTTTAATAAATTTGGTTATATATTTAGAATTCTCAGTTTCAAAGCACATGAAACTACTAAGTGAGTTGGTTAAGGTGTGTTATTGATTTCTGTGACATTTGGTTTCAAATTCCATCTTGATTTGCTTCAGAGTCCAATAACAAGTCAACTCAGCAAGTTTTACAACTATGCATAACATAGCTATAATTTGATGGCCAAGATCATTAAAGATAGTGCCTCCACTTGCACTTTCTCTGCTCTTATTTCCAAGTGGAATAAGATTGTCCATATACTAAATGCTAGTCACTTGTTGACCAAAAAAGAAGAAGAAGGAAAAAGTGGACAAACTTTGGTCACCCAAATAACAATCTCCTTGTTGTACCATTGCAGTTTCAAGGCTTTGGTGCAATCACTTAGCAAACATTAGCAAGTAAAAGAGTTCATCTCCCAAATTTGTTAGCAAAGTACAGCTAGAACTAGGACAGCTCTTGGAATAATCCAAACCGAGTTGGTGCTAAGAGTAATGGCTAATCCCTAACTTCTGTAGGTTTGGTCTACGTGGGTCATCATATTATTTTCAAGTTGAATAAGATTGTCATACAGCTCTTGGAATAATCCAAACTGGGGTTTGGTGCTAAGACTATTAATTAATGGAAGGCTCGTCCCTGATTTCTGTAGGTTTGGTCCGTGGGTCATCCTAATAGACGATATTGATTATAAAAATGGACCCGACCTCACATATGATGTTCTTTTGCTTATCCAACATATTTAGCTCCATTGGTTGGAAAGGTAGAAAAATTAGGCTAAGAAAAAGAAAAAGAACGGACGGTAAGTAGAAGAAGAAAAGTGTAACTTGTGCTTTCGACATGGCAATGAATCTGGGGTCTAGCTTTCGGATCCTTTGGTTTTTTATTTGGGTTTACACTCGGCTGTTGTGGTTTGCCCCTTTCCCGGATCCGGTATAGGCTGGAACTTCGTGCATTAGGATTGTCTTTTTTTACTAGTAATATAATTTTAGCTTAAAATCTTAGGCATTTACATGTATTGACTGTTTGGATTTACCATTTATTAAAGGGATTTTCTTTCTTCTTCAATCAAATATTGAGGTAGAGAAGAAGAATGGAACTAGAAACGGATATGTTTCACATGATTGAAGGAAAGAGAAAACCACACAATCTTCACGCACGAAACAATTCGCTAACTCAGGTGATTTAACTCGACTCAAACGAGTTGATTTGATTAATCGGAAGAACTCAGCCAAACTCAAAATATAATTGAGATGAGCGAGTTGGTCGACTAGTAGACTCGAATAGCTCTTGCTTTGAGTTAATTCAAAAGAATTTTCCAGTAAAGTGGCAAGTTTTTCAACCCCAATTTCCAAAGACCCCAACTTAGTCCTTGGTCCTTGAGTTCCTATAAGTCAGCAGGGGAGCAGGAGCAATGGCTAAATAGCGTAACACCCTATTAAGTCTACGGCAGAAGGACATCTATTTCACATCCAAGGTCACCCATTTGTCAAAATGTTAGAATGCTATCAATTTCTTCCATGCATAAAAAACATTCTTCTTCTTTTTCTTTTTCTTTTAGATCTTAGCTATTCATCACATAGTTTAAAATTCAAAAATTAAAGTTAGCTTAAAAGTGAGGCAAGTTGAGTTAATAGAAAGCGACTTATGGGTGACTCAAAAATCCTCACAAGAATATTTCAATAAAATTTTATTTTTTTATAATCATATTGATAATTTCACTTTACATGCACTTGTAATAGCTAGTTAATTTGATTAAGATTTAGTATTGCTTTTGAGGGGTCTTTTGTTCATACCCCTGTTCAACTATATATTTTTATTACATAGTGAATCAACTTGATGAGTTACTTGATTTTTATGAATTAGACTTTGTTATGTGGAAAAATGACTCAACGGGTTACGTGATCTGCTACTGAGATTCATTGTGTTCAAAATATGAAAAATAGGGAATATAAGAGAAAAAAACCCAATTCTTTTGAGTCTTTGTAAAAAGGAAATTTTGCTAGAGTCCTTATTTAGTAATATATTTACTAATTAGTCACTAACTTTTCACTATTTGCCAAAAAGTTAGGATGTTAGATGATTTATTGCTAAAACATTCATAAAAACTAGCAAGCTTAGCTGAAGAGATCCATAAAAGCAAGAAACCTTATCTGTTGCTATTTTAAAATGTATGAGTTTAGCCTTATTTAGAGCTTCAATAAATTCTAGCTAACTTAAGATACTTTACTATCCCAGGCATTCTTCCCTTAAGCCATCGGTTTTACACTTAAAATTCCCAAGAATATGAGATTATGTGATTATTAAATGGATGAAGATTGTGAGGCATAACCAATATAAGACATTGGATGAACGGCTAGGTAAACTGAAGTTTAAGACCCACATATGCTTGATATATTGTGGTCAGATCGACGGTGATATTACATATAATTTCCTCTATCTGATGATGAGAATGTTTGTCTTCTACTATGGCTACATCTTTGGTGGTAAATCATGTAGAGCAAAATCATCAATAAAAGTCTTAGCCATGATTTAAAATTTCAAAACAGGGGTAAACTTTAAAACTACAAACGTCAGCCAAAGTATCTTGCTTTTAGGGAAGTTTAGCCATGACTTTTTTTAAAAAATAAAAAAGTACAGTTTACTGTTGTTAATTACCTGTAAAAAACAATTTTACCCCTAATTTATCCGTTTGACACTTTAATGCAGGAACTATTGTTTTTTGTTCAGTGTTAGTCCTTGCGCCGAAGTACTAACAATGAAACCAAACAACGATATTTCAAGGACTAAAGTGTTGAAGGGTAGCTTAGGGTTCAAACAATATTTTTACCCACAGTTAAGGAGAGTAAACTGTAATTTTCTCTACCGGATGGGCTTGCTGGGCCCATTCAATAGTGAAGCTTGAAAGTTAATTAGTTGATTTATCTACAAGGCTAATTTAAAGTTTACTTACTTTAGTTGATTGCTATGGACAAGCCTTCCGGCGGACGAGATTGCAGCATCTAGCTCTCTATTTTCATATAAAAGGTCAGGATCTTCCGGTCTATTCACACTCCTCTTCTTAACCGCGGCCACGATCACCTGAGCCAATCTAGTTAACGGGCTGCCGGCAGGTTTCACTTTCTGATAGAGTGGGTACCCAAGCAAAAACGCCACAACAGATATGCCCATGGTTGTAGTTGGTAACCCAAGGCCCCAACCCCAGCCCACATTGTCTTGGATGTAAACGACCACAGTTAGAGCCACTAGCGTTGCTATGCCCATGCTAAAATAGTACCAGTTAAAGAAGTTAAACTTCCGGCCAGCCTTTCCGGGCTTAGTCATGTCGAATTGGTCTGCACCGAAGGCCACCACGCATGGTCGGATCCCGCCGGAGCCTATTGATGTTAGGAAGAGCGAGATGTAGAGGACCCAGAGCTGCAATGACGAGGCTTCTTTGCATAGCTGATTCGGATCGCAGTGTTCGGGCCGAAGACTGGGAAGGATGGCAGATATGGTGAGACTGATCATTCCCTGTAAATGCGATCTTTTTATTTTGATCGTGATAGCAAAATCTACTATTTCTAGCTAAATAATACCTTCATTGCTTTTAGGTAAATCATACAATTTTAGTCTTGTCTAACAGACGATGGACCCTATGTGAACAGGTCCAGTATGCTCTTTCAGAGGTGTATAAGTGGGGATGCTTCTATAGACATATCTTTATAACATTCCTCAAAGTGGGGTGCATAGAAAATAAAGTCACAGCCTTGCAACCTTTACCCTTCCAAAGTTATTTAGTCACACCCGAATAGAGGCCATGATGTACAAGAGGAATTATAAAAGAAGAAAGATGCAACCAGTACAAAGAAAGAAAAAGAGAAATAATGCACAGACTAGATCAAGAAATAGAAAGAGTCGACTAGGGGCAATAAGATCAGAAAAAGAAAGCCTCAGTCAATGGTGTGCAGTACTTCAAAGAAAGAACCTGCCATCCATAAAAGAAAGAAGTTCCCTCGTCAATATTCAATAGTAAAAACTACGACTTTCATTATATACTCGAGCTGGGCAAAACCTTAATTCACCACATGGCTGAGATGAGGCCCACATCCATTCAGCTTTCTGCTCACTTTCACATTAGGATATCGGCTTTTAGTAATATAACCAGGAAAACAGTTCGGATATAGTGGCCGAATATTTAAAAGCGATCCCATTCCCTGATGAAACTGCCACTGTGCCTCTCGAACTGGTATGGCCACTAGGTCTGTGTTTTTCTGTGGTTAGGTATTGACAGGTTTATGGGGCACTGTGATAATTTTTGTTTCCTTGAAAAGAGAGGAACTTATAATCCAAAGAAAGGGTGTGGATAATTAGCTACATATTATTTACTTGAAAGGTGGCTGGCCTCTTTTCTTTCCTTTTTTTTTTTTTTTTTTAAATACTGATGAATTCATTCAAAGAGAAGATTCATAATAAAAACTTAGGGTACGATAGGCAAGGTTTAGAAATTCCTGTTTGTTTGCATTGACCAATGCTTTGGCTTTGCATGTAAGATTAGTTATGTGGGTTGGATGATTCTAACATCTAAAAAGTTCTTCTTTTAATGGACCACTAGAAATATGGTAAATAATAGTTTATATTTAAAAATAAAAAAACACCATCTTATCACATGCCAATCTACATGATTTTTGTATTGGACAATATCCAAAGCCAAAGTAATTAATTAGATGAACTAAGTAGATCTTTCTTAAGTAGACTCCATCAGACAAAAAGTTGGACAGCTTTTATTTCAATTGCTTACAAGCACTTTGGTTTAGCATTTCTCTTCTTCTTCTTCTTTTCCTTTTTCTTTTTGCATAGTGAATTATTCCATACATATGATCATATATGGGATAATCCAAGATAATCGAATGCACGGTTTATACTATTATGCTGAATTATTTTGCATATAATTATGTGAAATAATCCATATAGTCCAATAAACCCAATTATATAAATGTTGATATGAATCTCTCTATCAATTCTGAGATCAATTGTTCTATCAAGTCCTAACCTCCCTAAAGTATCAATGCACATAATTCTTCCATCAAAAGATGGTGGGGAAAAAGTACTCGTGATGCCGATCTGACGGCTTGATGAAGCAAACATTCTTCGATCGACCAAACCCTATCATGAATGTGCACGCGATATTCAAACAATCAAGAACGGATCTCATAGATAATGGTAAAGATTGTCCGATGGAGAAGAGCTTTGGGTGATAGCCTAATCACGATGAGACCAGCAAATCAAGAACTATATAGGTTAGAGACAAACTGTCACTACAGTCTTATACCTACTTGCTCTTATTTTCCTACCAAAGAATAGGGCCAAATAAAGATCATACGGGTGGAAGATACATAAATCCCTACGTCATAGGTGAGATCAATCGCCTAATACAAACACCAAATGCATCTAATCACGTGTATGGATTTTATTATTTTATTTCTATTTATGAAAATTGATAAATCCAACTATTATTGCCGGGACCATCCAGTTCACATGATTTTACAATAAAAAGAAAAATTGTCCGCTAGTATTTTATTATTTATTACTTAAGTTTGTATGTTGATTTAGGCAGATCGAAACTGAACTTTTTTTTAAAAGAACAAGACTACTAGCTAGAACTTATAGGGTAGAAGATTAGAATAAATGGGATCATGGTTAAGACTAGAAATGAACCCATTTCTGGTGATTCAAACCTTTTTCATTCCCATATCAGACAGGGCATGGCCAAAAGATCTTATCCATTGAATATGACCCTGAGTTTTGTTTTGTTTTTTTATACTATTTTATCTTTTATTGAGAGAGAGAGAGAGAGAGAGAGAGAGAGAGAGAGAGATCAATTACATGTTGATAGAAGCTGCCGAAAAGCAGACTAGAAGGTGGTTACTTAAGTGTTTGGGCATCATTATTGAAGGGATCTAGGATCATTTGTTGGCAAAGATAGAGACTAGCAGGCCAAGATGATTAATATAATTACCAGCTGATAGATAATTAACCCCACAGTTATCGTCCAAAAGCGTCCGGCGAAAGAATCAGCGATCAACGCACCGACCAACGGCGTTAAGCTCGCAGTTCCTGCGAAGTTAGTGAGAGTGTTGGAGGCCTTTACGAGGGGCAAGTGTAGCTCCTGAGTCAAGTAGGTGATCATGTTGGCATGGAAACCAGTTGCAGCAAATCTATCACAGAAGTCATTGGCTGCACCAAAACATCAATAAACACTTTTAGGTCCTCTCTATCAGCCAGCCCTTCATAAATTGGGCTAATCAGATATGAAGCCATACAACCTACCACGGAGGTGCATTGGTAAAAATAAACATACATGTTGCAGTCTATACTATCTTTCTAGTTTGAACCAGAAATGAGAAAAAAAGAGCAAGAAAATTCATGGGTATAAAGCTTGTAAACTAGTTATATTTCTTCAATAATATCCCCATAAATCACTGAAAAATCCCAAGGAAAAAAGTGGAAAATGGATAAGAAAATCACTACGGACCACTTACATGATCCGGAGAAAATAATTGAAAAAGGATAAAAAGAAACAGAAAGATGTGGGTTTAGATCATATATATACCAAGAATAAAGGGCATTGTCTTGAGGCCTCCAAGCTTCCTGGTCTTCTTCTTCTGCTTGCCATCTTCGGCCATTTTCACAACTCGGGCCACGTTCTTCAGTGAAAGAGTAGGACATATATTTGCAAGAAGAGATTGTGGACTCTGGAATGCAGGTGAGACTGGAGTCTTCAAGCTTTGTTTATTTAATCTTATATTCCATTACATTGATACGTCCGCCTAGGAAAGCGAGGAGACACATACCCACAAGTTGGCAATATGTTATGTAAGAGATACACAGGAGCTTGGTGTATAAACGATTTAAACGGTCCAATTGGGGCTCATGGACCCAGTGAAGTGTGCACCTTAAGTGGCTGAGAATCAGTATTACCAACCATAGGATAAGGCACTATAGGAGAATGTCTTTTACCGGTGGAGACAAATTCGCTGCTAAAACCATAGTTTTTTAGGCAGAAATTTTTGCGTAATATCTCCACCGATTGCTGTGAGATAAACTAAAACGAAAATCAAATAAATAAAAGACACTATTCATTCTAGGAAAACTCTGAAAATGGGCTTTAAATTGATCACCTGTGAATGTTCTTGCAAGCGAGGATTTTATTTTATTTTTCTGAATTCATGCTTTCTTGAAATTTTAGAACAACTTTGATGATTGTCCTAGATCTGAAGTACCAAAATTTGTTCTTGCAGCTCGGAAATCCAGTTGAGTGCTTGGCTAACTTCAACTCCAGCGCTGTTTTTCTGGTCTCATGGGTTGATATCGGATGCAACATACAGAATTGATCTCTTTTATATAAATTGCTTTGCCTATCTTGATTTAGCAAGTCCCGATCGGCTGAAAATCATAGCATTATTTCTTCAAGACCGGATCTTCCGAGTCCATATGGTCCGTTCGATTTCTTTTTTCTTTTTTCTGTATCAATTTCTATCGAATTATATGCACTTTTTGTCTTGCTATTTTGTAACCTTGATTTACTGTATCTCTCAATTTTAAGTTGTTGAAGGGATGCCAAAATCGAATAGCGGAAATGGAATCAACGTGGTAGGTTTCAGTTGCCACAATTCAGTTTTTTTCTGGGTTTCTGTGTATGAATATGATGCTTTATTTGGTTTATCAGCGATTAAAAGCATTATCAAATTTAAATCATGTTACTATTTCTTATTCTTTATGCACTTTTATATCTTTGTTGCAGTAGAGAGTTGTGGCACTCTCCTTCATATAAACGTAATATCATGTTCTAGTTATATGGTCAAAGTTCTCCAGGGTGCACTAGGAGTATCAGGACAGTTACTGCAGAGTGGCATGGAAGTCAGTGTGATAGGGTGTAATTATGTGTTATTGAAGATCGCAAGGAGATGGGAAGGAGTGTATTGTTTGGGAGGGGGTGGACTTGGGTAGTATGATTGTTGGGTCAATAGTGGACTTTATCGATGAAATCTATGTTCATGTGATAGAAGGGGAGACTTGCGCAATGGTAGAGTTGTCATCGTGTGACCTTGAGGTCATGGGTTGAAAGCGTGAAAACAGCCTCTTGCAAAATGCAAGGTAAGACTGTGTTCTATTGACCCTTATGGTCCATCCCTTCCTCAGACCCCGCATATGTAGGAGCTTTGTACACCAAGACTGCCTTTATTCATGTTTATATGATGCTAGCAATCTGTAAAGGTGGCAGCAGGCCACATTTAGATATGACATCCATCTACGTTGCATTCATGGCCGCCTTGGTTCTAATGGAAACAAACCTTAGAGACTTTGTCGTTGCCATCATCTGTTTCTACATTCAAGTTTGTTTTGCCTAAGACCATCTTGGTATAGCAATTGTGACACTTTCCATAAGCCTGCATGAAATCCAAGATGAAGGTGATGTTACCCAAATCAGAAGCTAACATTTTTCCTGGAAAGTTGTGAGTCTGATGATTCAAACCTGCGACCAAGGATACTTTAGGAGAGAAGTCAAATTGTTTGCGACTAACTACACTAGAAATGTATTAGCTCAAGAAATTACAGTTTACTTCATTTAATCTATGATATATATAGTATTGAGACTGATGTACAACTAGGAAACATGCACACTCTAGAAAACATATTACCTGAGGAACTCATGAGCTCTAGGCAATGAATGAGTGGGGTGAATTCTATACAAAATAGGTAGATGTATCCCAAGCTAGCATTGGGGTTTAGTCATAGGTATAATATGTATGTTAATTTCAGCTGTTTTATGAGTGTAAGGAGCAGGCGATATTTGATTGGCTGAAAAAAAAGTAAAAAACAGAAGAAATTTGAGGAAATGACAGTTAAAAACTTTTCCCTAGCCAATCAAACATCACCTGAACTTTACACCTGCTACTCCTTGCTAAAATTACCTCTTCCTTATATATATTGTTTAAAATTTGTTTCTTTTTCATGTACAGCATCGAACTTTAAAAAAATCTCTCCTTTTCAATAAATTTGGTCTTTTTAGCCTTGTTTTCAATTTAAATTCCTTTTTCTTTAAAAAAACATTGATTTTATTTTTTTATTTTTTTTATAAATACACACACACACACACACACACACACACAAATATGTTAATCTTAAGCTTGAAATTCTATCTATAATAATAATATAATTATTGATTACTGGTAGGAGTTGACGCTTTTAAGCGTTCCAATAAGCTAACTCTCCTTTTTCTCATGTATGGTGAAATGAATTTGTAAATCTAAAAGGGCAAGGGGAAGGCCCAAAAGGACGTGAATAGAAGTGGTGAGAAAGGATTTAAAAACTTTGGGACTAAATGAAGCAATGATATTTAATAGAGTGGAATGGAGAAATAAGATTCATGTGGCCGACCCTTAATTGGAATAAGGTCTTGATGATGATGATGATGATGATGATATATATATATATATAAAGCTTGAAAGTCTATCTATAATAATATAATTATTGATTGCTGGTAGGAGTCGACACTTTTGAGCATCCAAATAAGCCTACTCTCCTTTTTCTCATGTATGGTGAAATGGATATGTAAATCCAAAGTGTTCATCATGTTGGAGATACCCATCGGATGCTTTTAACTTATGTTTCTTGGAGTTGAAATAATCACCATATATTTTCATTACATTGTTTCAAATAACACAACAGTCATGTGGCGTTTCGTTTATATATCTAGAAAACGCCAACAATATTGCCGAAAGTGATGGCCCTAGGAAAACGTCTAAGGCTTACTAAAGATTTATCATTTTCTCTCATTATTGCTCAGGGAGATTCGGAGTTGGTGGCGCCAACAATCAAGGAGAACTTTATCTCTTTTATTACTTGCTCTATCTTCCATGAGCGAAAGTCACTGTTCCTGATTGAGATTAACATTTCAGTTCTGCTTTTGTGCCTCTTAGCTGGTTCATCTAGAAGCAAACAAATCAAAACCTGCTAAAGCAGCTTTTGTCTTAACTTTCCATATCTTACCAACTTCTGAGATATTTCAATGCAGAACCTACCCCGGAGATTGATTAAGGGGTAAGAATATGGCCAGCAAATTCAAATAAAGGACCCACTTATATATCCGTCTCTACTCGATTCCCGGCAATTTGGTTCAGTAATCTCCACCATCCATCCTATCAGCTGTAGTCTGCATGGCCCACCATACAAAAATCACTAGAAACAGTTGGTCTTTCATTGTCTTAATCACTTATCTGCAAGCCAACTATCATCAACTAAGTTGATCAGTAATATGACAAACGACCCCGTCATAACCTGATAGATCAACTATCACGTGCACTAGCATGTACAGTAGACTCTGAAGAAAAAGAGCTCATATTTGAGACTGTCCATCTCGGCTTCGAAGATATTCTGGCTGTTGAGATTATCAATTGTCGATCTACCAACTTGTGCTTTGTCTGTTTCTTTGTTCTGTGCGTTCTGGGTTTCTGCCATGTTAATCCTCTCTAACTTAAAAGAAGAAAGTGGAAGTAGTGGAAACAGGCTGGGATATATACCCTCTCCCTCTCTTTCGATCTCGACGGCATTCGATGATGCTTTCATAGGTAGCTGGAAGCACTAAATAGCAGAAAGAAAACTATGGTGGAGACTTTATTTTTGCTTTTTTTATTACAGAAATAAAACGTTCATCTAAATCAGCCTCATTTAAGTAGTCTTGGTCCCAAATTTTACATCTTTTAAATTTATCTAGACCTTTCTCTCTTTTTTTCCCATCATTTAGTTTGTATGATGAACGGTGTATAACAAAAAAGCTCTCATTCACCAGAGCCATCCATTTTATAGTTGAAACATAACTATAAGTAAAATGTCTAGATGCACTTAAACGATGTGAGATTTGGTATATAAAAGTGAGGCCTAACAATGTGAGGGTTTTAAATCTGTAAAAAAATGAGTTGTCTCAATTTTCACTCGGTGTTTCGCATCAAATGCTCTCTCTCTCTCTCTCTCTCTCTCTCTCTCTCTCTCTCTCTCTCTCTCTCTCTCTCTCTCTCCCTCTCTTAAGGGCTTTGCCTATAAAAGTGGATGGTATTTTAAGAAGAGAGTTTTTCTGTTTTGATTATTCATTTTTCAACCACATGAGGTTCATGGAAGGCCACTTTAGATACCTTGAAAAGATGAGATTTTTGGTATCCTTTATCTCAAGTAGGATGGCAAATATTATTGGCGAGTTGCGTCAAGATTGACCCATTAGAGCACGACACGATTGATAATTGTGTCAAGAACCCGTGACTTAAATACGACCCGTTCATTAAACAAGTCGATGCGACACAACTCGTGTAACAAGATTATGTAAATAAGTTATGAGTCAAACGAGTCAATACAACGGGTCAGTAGGTCGCGAGTTAGACAGGTTAACAGGTCACAAGTCAAATTGGTCAACATAGGTTGACCCGAACATACTTGACTCTAACCTACTAAATCTGTGTCGAGTTCGAGTTGTATTAGTGTGCCTTGTCGTATCTTACCTCCCCTAATCTCAAGGGTGAAAAATCTGATAAACGGATTGGATTACCCAAAAAGAGGAGGGAGTGGAGACCGCACTCATCATTTAGGTATACCTCCAAGAAATACAACAATCTACGATGCAAGATGAACAAATAGAATTAATTAGGACTGTCACGGAACCCAAGTACGTACTGCACTCCGGTATGATAAGTACGCGGTGTATTGCAGCATTCCCTTTGGCCCTAGTCCCGTACATTGTTGGCCATATTTCAAGCCATCGGGGGCAGCAGCCAGCCTTAGAGAACAAAAACTGAAGAACATTGTTCCTGTGGAAGAATACCCAGACATCCAAATCAGAATCTAATCAAATGAAGACTACGAGGTGGAGCATCCTAGGAAACAGCACGGCTATACACATGCAGGGAACGTTGTATTAACAAATATCCTTTTCTTTATTTTGGTATAAAATTCTTCCCTAAACGATGGTCTGACTTGCCAAATCAATCTCCACCCATGCAAATGCATGTGTATTACCTAAAATAAGCCATCTTGATCCAGAAATTGATAAAGACCCATGATAATGGTTATGTTTGTTGGTTTGTCATTCGACCTAAAAACTTAAACTAATAAGATATATGCCAAAAATATTTATATGTCTAATATGTATGTTTTTATCCGTTAAAATAAGAAGATCTAAAAACTTAAGCAAACAAGAAGTGGACCAAAAATGTTTATATGTCTAATATATTTCTACCCTTCGGATTAAGAATGATGGTAGAGTAGATTCTCCATAATCGGACCCGGACTAGTCCGATAATGCTTGCAGGTTCTCGCCAAATTCCTGTTTTCCCTCCTCTCTCATTGTTTAGGGCCTTAGACGCTCTCTGATTGCTTGCTTTTCATGAAAATCAAATTATAACTGTTGCTTTGTCAGCTGTAGTCTCAGCACCTCCATTAACAGGAGGATAATGTCTCACTGGTCAAGAAACAGGAATTGATGTCTCTCTCTGTGTCTCTCTGTCTCTCTCATCAATTAATGTACCTTGGATTCTTGGGTAGTTTGTTTTTCATGCACCTTCCATGTGAGCCATGGCTTTTCCTGTTTCATACGTACAGAGTGGCATATACTTAGTCAAAGAAAAGTACAGGCCAAATTGTGCGTCAAAGACTGGGCCGGATATCAGAAAAGTTAAGTTTCATGGTTTAGTAATTTAATGGGCTGATGATGCAATTCGTCGTTTGGTAAATAGGTTAAGAATTAGCACCAGAGTAGGTTCTAAATAAAGACATGAATGTGGATGACAGAATACGAGGGGTAATAAATGATGCATGAATAATCAAATTATTGCAATTTCGTGAGTAGGACGTCCCCGTCATTGCTGTTCCCTTCTCTTTTGTTTTGCTGCTGCTTTTTTTTTTTTTTTTTCAATATAGGATGGGTGATTTTGGTCAAAACTCATATAAAAATTAAGAAATAATCAAACAAAAAGATAGCTGATTGCCTGAGATCTACTTGATCGCTTGATTTAATTGAACTTTATTTCTTTTGCCTTTCAAAAGAAAAAGAACAAAAGGGTAGCAGATATTGGGGGACGGTGTAACTGGCATCACCAGCGACATGTACGATGTTTTGCAGTAGGTTTATCATTCTTTGTAAATGTACACGAACTTCTCTAATCTTTCAACAGGAGTTAGTGATCTAGAAATAATGTGTTTAATTCCCTGTTCATCACATTATAGTTGCTTGAGTGATGGATAAATGACTTCAGTCAAGAACTCCAGATAGTCGTACAATTTAGATCATGGTGACTGGTCTATTCTGGTGCCTGTTACTCAAATACCGATTTTGTTTGATTGTAAGAGACATCGGAAAAACAGAATGCAGCTCTTAGTACAATGTCTTCTTCGATGTCTCTTAAGATCCAACTTAAGAGTTTCGTGTATATATATCGACTGTTATCCACCCTTCCTTTTTTGGGCTATTGCATGGATCATTAATATGGGAAGTGACTTCGACCTAACCAGTTAAGTTGATAGAAAGTGGGCTAGTAATAGTTATTAGTCTAACAACAAACCATTGAGTGTCACTACACTTCTGAAAACGAGCACCTAAGTAGTAAATACGTCCCAAATATATAAAATGCAAAAATCCTGCTCTTGAGCAAGCTAACCTCAATAAGTTTTTAACATTAAATAAAACCTTTCCTTTTTTTTTGCAAAAATGCCATTACATTTTGGCATTTTTGCAAAAAAAAAAATCCAACATTTTTTGAGCTTTGCAAATTTGCCATTAAGTTGTCATGAGCTTTGGAAAATTGTATTATGTTAATTTTTCATTCTCCTTCCTTGTTAGTTTTTTCAAAGTTCCAATATTACACTTCTCTATTCTCTCAGTTAATACATTCTAATAGACCTACTATTGCACATGATTTCTCGCTTCGTTAATCAATGAAATTTTTTGAAATTGATCATGCAAAATAGAATACATTGAGAATAAGAAGACCAAATTTTAGATTTTCAATTTTCATTCAAAAAGGTATAAAACAAAGAGCTTAAAATATGCTACTTTTCTCTGTTCATGTGAATAGTAATAGTATTTTGCTTATGTTTTAAACTTGAATTTTTCTTTAAATTATTATATTTTTTATTGATCCAAAGCATTTATTATGTTCTAATTTCTATTAGGAAGAGTTTTATATCAGTTTTGTGTGAGAGATCGAAGTTTAAAATTTTGAATTGCATTGAAAAAGCTTAACATGTACTATTGCACAAGTTGGTAAACAAGTTATGTTTGTGATTGAATATCTCACTATTTGTTCAAATATAACTAGACTATTAGATTCCTTGTTATGAAATTGTATTAGATACTAAGTTTCATGAAAACTTTCCATTGGAAAATCATTCAATTAGTGGCCAAAGTTAATAACTTAATCATGTCTGCATTTGTGAAGTAAAAGGCTTGTTAAAATGTATTAAGAGAGAGAAATAGAGAAGGAAAATATTGAAAATTTTAAAAGACTAATAGAGAAGGAGGATGAAAAACTAACAGAATAGCAATTTCGCAAAGCTCTTGAAAACTTAATAGCAAATTTGTAAAACTCAAAAAATGTTGGACTTTTTTGCCAAAATATAATGACATTTTTGCAACAACAAAAAAATTCTAAAATAAATGGTGTAAAGAAGTGCATTGAGATCTTTACAAGTTTTTTAATAAAGTTACGTAGGATTTAATCAACCATATATATAATGATATAAAATGAAAAACCTGAACTAGGAGTCTAACTTTGACATTTGGAGTGTAGGACATGGTACATTTAGGTCAACATAGTAACTTTCAAGAGAAAGAGTCCCTAATGAGGGTGTTGCTGCTGTTTTTTTTTTTTTGGGTGAAGGTTCCTATTGAGCTGCTAAAGAGTTCCGGATGATCATGAGTTCATAGTAAAATGCAATGTATTCCTAATAAGTTGCATGATATCATTCGCCGTGTGCATACATTTAAAGACTTGGGTGACCAGCTTGTTTTAACGAGTTAACTAAGACTCGATTTGATTTGTTATTGAGTTGAGTAAGTCAAATAAGGTTTCTGAGTCGGCCCTTAAGTTTTAGAGCAATGAGTTGCATTACTGTTGAGGTTAAACCAGTATTCTCATGAAGCATTTCTTTTCCAATGGTTTGAATTTCTTTTTTTCCATTTTTAATGTTACGCACAAACCCATTTAAACGTTGAACCCATGGTCTACTAAGTACATGGGAGAGGCCCTTCTTGCATAGTTTAAAACCTCAAAAACTCAACTTGACTTGAATTACTTGAAGTAATGTGGGTTACTCGAAAATAATCAAGTGATCAACTTTCTAGTGGTACATTATTTCCTTTTGTTTATGTTTAAAAATTTTACTTTTAATGTACATGTAGCTGCTAGGTAAGTTGGTTAATATATTTTGTTAGGGAGAGGTCTTGGGTTCATTTCTATGCAGAAACAAAGCATTTTTGCTACCTATTGAATCAACTCTTCAAGTTATTGGATTTGCAACTGAGTAGAGAGTAACCCATATGAGCCAAAAGGTAAGGCAATCATCCAATCTCTAGCTTCTTTTAACTACTCTACATCTAAGACCGAAGTAATCAGTGGGAGAGGCCTTTCTTGCACCCCAACTATTTCCTATAATCAAAAGTACAACTTTTCTGATTCCATAATCATCCGATACACAGCCTTCTTTTAACTACTAAACATCTAATCAAACCCAATGCAATTGGATGAAAAGGTTGAATAGTCCTAAATTAAGTCCCCTAACAAAACTGGGCGCTTTATTTTTCTAAAAGTGAAGAAATTTTTATTAAAAACAACCGAAAAGATCCCAGTGAAATAGAAATGTCTTTCCCAAATTGAAAGATTTTAAGCTTAACAATCTCAGTGTTAGCTAGAGGTCCAATGGATGCAACTGGCCCCTACGAGAGAGTCAAGACTTAAAGTAAACCTCCGACTTAAAGAAACAGAAAGGAAAATTACATAATCATTTATAATTCTGAATGATAAAGAATGAAATGGTGATAGAAGTATTTCTATGAAGAAATACCAAGCATTTCTCAAACGTAAATATTCTCAATCCGCAGATTGACCACCTTCTCGTGCTAGAGAATGCGCCTCTTCGTTGCCTGACCAGTGAGTGTCTAAACAGCAATGATCTTGAAACTACCCATAAAATCAAGCAATACTCTCCCAACTTAAACCCTGTTATGATTAGGGCCGTCAGTGGTTCAGATTATCTGAAAATCCTATCTGAATGAACCTGAATTCACGTGTATATGGAAAGTGAATTTCACCCGATAGATAATTTTCTAATTCAATTTTAGATATCTGCACTTATTCAAATAGGGTATGTTTTGAGGCATGAGATAACCAAAACTAAAGGCTGAAGTCATTTTTTACTTTCCTTTTCTTCTACTTGAATCTCGACATTTAGGTCCCTCCTCCTCAACTCTTTCTTGTGATTGAAGAGGGGCAGCCCCGGTGCACAAAGGTCCTGCCTATGCGGGGTCCAGGGAAGGGCAGACTACAAGGGCATATAGTACACAGTCTTACCTTGTATTTTTGCAAGAGACAGTTTTCATGCCTTAAACCCGTGACCTCAAGGTTACATAACAACAACTTTTACCGTTGTGCCAAGGCTTCCCTTAATCTTGTGATTGAATATGTAATATTTGTTGATTCCCTTTACCTATTATTATTACTAGCAACCGGTACAGGCAAGATGTGAGTTGGAGAGAGGCCAAAAGAACAGGCAGTAAAAGTCATCTCCTAAACTATGACAAAATTTTCCATTTTTAGTTTCCTTCCATTTCGTGATATTTATATATTTATGAATATAACATTTCTAGCAACATTTTCTTTCTCCATAGTATCTTTCGGTTTCTTTATATTTACGGACACCATGTCGACCAAAGCTTTACTTTTTCGTTGTTGTAGTCTTCCGCTTGGTAAATTCGTCAACTGTCTTTATAAGGGGGGTTTGCATTGAATATAGTACAGATGTTTCTTTTTGGGCAGAGACAAAGAATCACAAAGCAAAGTTGCTTACACGCTCTTCTAGATCTAATCTTCGGCCAAAGGAAAATGCAGCGACTCTAACTTGTAACCAAGCATATTTGACCAACTCTACTAGATATTCTTTGCTTTCATGTCCTTTGGGACTGCTATCTTGGATATTTCTATCCCCAGTTGAAAGAAAAAGTGACAACTTAAACTTACAACCACGCAGACATTCATGGCTTTCATGTCCTTTGATACCCTTCCGTTGAACATGAGCCGGACTGGCTCTATCAGGAGGCTGGCTCTCAACCCTTAAGATTTACGCGTTCTGCCAGCATCAGTTTTGCTTTGTCATCGGTAGAAGCAAGTGCGTACAAATAGAGACGTTTCAATAGGAAACCACAAGTCGGCCATTTGTTTTACCTTGATTGGATTAGCCTCTTGATTTATCAAGCCTGGTTCAAATTTTACAAACTATATAAGAGTCTCTCACTTGGGTCACGAGTGTTGTGGACGAGAATCTGTGTGTCTAACTTTCAAAAGAAAAAATCGATAATAAGTAGATCCTATAGGATGTGATCTTATGGTTGAAATGTCTGCTATGTATAAGAGTGGAAGTACATGTTATCCTGTAGGCTCAAGAAGGTAATCGGTTCGGCTAATTCTTAAAGATATTCAGTTTCGTTCATCCAAATACTCCAGCTTGGGGTTTTTGTGAAAAAAATAATGATGATGATTGAATGATGTTTTGATCTGAATTATGTTCTTATATAAAAGTTTAGAAAGTGTTTTTCGAAAGCTTAGTTGATTCCATTCTTTATGAAATTGAAGAGTCGTTGAGTGGACTCCATGCCCTGTTAGCAGAGCTAAATAGGGACAGAGTCCGTTCCTCTCCTTGAACTTAACCCCCCACTTCAGGTCTCAGATCTGGGGTTGTCAACCAAATCTAGCTAACTTGTCCAATCCTTGTTCTAGAAATCTTATTTTTGAATGTTAGACAGGCACCCATGAGCACCTCCAATCCATGACTTACTAGATGTCATAGGAGTGGCCCATCTTATGGCGCTAATGTTTCTTATGATCAAAAGTACTGAATTTTTTACGTTAGAATCATCTACAACCAAATGAGCAGGTCAGATCATCCAAAGGTGTGACCTCACTGCAAAGTGGGGTGCTTTTTCAGGACACGCATCATCCGACACGTCCATTTAGCATTCCTCTCCATTATTGGGACTATATTTCAAGCCACAGGAGGCATCAACCAAACCTTAGAAAGTAAAAACCGAAGAACATTGTTCCTACAATGAAGTATACCCAGATATTCAAAGCAGAAGTAATCTAATGAGGAATTACAAGGTGGAGCATCCTAGGAAATAACATAGCTAATAGACCAGGAAACGGTGTCTATCAGTCACTTCTTTTCTTCCTTTTTTTTTTTTTTTGGGTATAAAATTCGCTCCTCGTGAAGAATAGAGGAATCCAAACTTGACCCAGGCAAACGCACGGCAATTACTTTAAAATAAACAGGTCCGATGCTGCTTGCAGGTGTGTAACTTAGGCTCCACAGGGATCAATGCCAAATTAGATAGGGCCAAGTTCGATTAAGGAATGAGGAAAGCTTCACCCAATGCAGTCCCCACTGAAACTAAGTTCAACTGCCAGTGGGAAGGAATTAGGTCACTAGAATCATCTTTCCTGCGCACATTTTGGACATCCAAAGCCAGTCTAACCAAGTGAACAGGCCTGCTGATCCAATGTTAAACCGTTCAATGCAAATGTGGGCGACCAAACCACAACTGAAGGCATATCGCGCTCTACTATACCATTCCTCGCGATGCAGATTAGTTCAATCCCCTAGACTCAGAAAGTCAGAAACATCCAACGACTACTACCAAACCCTTGTTCTATCTCTTTCCCTCTCATCAATTAGTACATTGGCCTCATTCCCAAAAAGAATTAGTGCCTTGGACTACTTTTGTTTGTTTATTTTTCATGAAAAATTATACAAGGTTCTCGCTTCAACTGCAGACTGAGGACCTTCAATTACAGTAAAATGATGTCCCGGCTGACAAGGAGAAGTTAAAATATGCAGATAAAATTAATCAGACAACAATTTCCTCTCTCGCATTGGATTCTTGGGTGGTTTGTTTTTCATGGACCTGACACGTGAGCATACTTTTCCCAGTTTCATGTCTCTCTTTCCAGTCCAAGAAAAGTCAGGCCAAACTGTACATCAAAGACTGGGGTCTCAGAAAAGATAACTTCAATGATTTAGTAATCTAATCCGCTGATTATGGAATTCATCATTTCGTAATAGAATTAGCACTAAAGCAGGTTTTAAATAAAGAGATCAATGTGAATGATACTTAAAATAGATTCATTGCTCCGGTCCAGAATACAATCAATCCAGCATGGGCACTTTTCAATTGGCTGTTTTTGCATTAATTGCTACTTCACTGGTCTTACTGACTAGTGTATCCGCAGAAGACAAGGTAGACCATAGAACCAGCTTTTGATCACTTTCAAGTTAACATAATTACATATATTACATAATGGATACTAAAGAATGCATGAATAGTTGAATACTCAAACCATAAACAGGACTATCATTCCTGTTCCATTTCTTCATTTCCTGCCTATTAGACCAGTATTTTTAGTCAAACCTCAAATGAAAAATGAGCAAGTCATGAAACAAAAGGATTGCTGGTACTGTAGGACACTGTGATTGCCATCATATGTGACATGTTCAATGAGTTGCAGTGGGTTGATTAACGTAAAAGTCTTTCAACTAAGATAATTATCTTGGAATAAGACTTTAATTCTATGTTCACCTTCAGTCCAGATAGCCCTGCAACTTAGATGATGCTGACTGGTCTATACTCCAGTGCCTGCGACTCGACCAGTGTGTTTGGTTCACAATGTTTCTTAACAGCCAATTTGGAGTTTCTTGTATTGACTGTTATGATCTTCAACTTGACGATGATATTGATTGCATAAGAATCTGATATGAGTACCATCTACACCTGCAATTGAATCATCACATGAATAGTTCATATTAATCAAATTGGACATGATGTGCATGATAAAGCTATGAAGCATTGCAATATGATGGATCCATGATGCCATCTGACTGCTACAGTGCTCTCCATTCCACCCAACTGAATTGTATGAAATACTTATTTTTTCTTCTTTCTGATATTACTTGCATTCTTCAACATTTTGGGATATAGAACATTTATTTCCTGTATGTTTCAGAAAGCTAGAATTGTCAGAGAATAGAAAATTCTTACTAAGAAAATGCCATGAAGAGTCCCACCATGCTCATGGAATACAAGCATGGAAATGAAACATTGCATGCCAGATACAATGAAATTACTGGGTGACAAAATGCAAATGGACAATATGCATTTTTCATCCCTGTAAATGTTTAAAAATATGAATGTTAGTGTTTTCTTTTGTAGCAAGGCAGTTGCCGGCAAGCTGGATGAGAAAAAGGGTATTGATTCCTTACCAAGTTTTTGGGTAAAGTATATCTAGATTCATGAGTTCATGGTTTATTGATTTTTACTCAATCTTTGGTAAAATATGAGTAGGTTTTGGTGGATCATATAAGCAGTATGTTTGGTTAGAACTTGAAGTCTAAGTCTGAGAGTTTCAATGACGAAGTGGTTTAGTTTTAGTCAAGCTAGTAACTTCCAACAGACAAAGAATCAACATGTGATACAGTTCTATTTTCAGCTCCGCAAGTACTTCAAAGTCCCATCTCAGCAAAAGCCTGAAACATGAAAAATTGAAATTGCTCAACCTTCATAGAACAACAGCTTGACTTCACATTCATTTGGCATTGGGAATACTTTCAGGTGTTCCGCAAACTCGAAGTCCCAAATTGCTACAGCCCGATCTTTCTACAAAACATTGGAGCACCCAAAGGTTGTTTGGGTATATGAAAACAGGAAATAAAACGCAGGAGTTAGAGATCCAGTTTACTTGAGTGAATAACAACATGCAAATCCTCAGACCAAAACAAAGATCAATATGCTTGAAAATTGCTGAATATTCAACAACTAATAAACATAACTAGATTTAGTTTAAAAATTACCATTTGAAATCACAGCAACACAGCTTTCAAGTGATAAGAAGTCCATAACTTAGGACCTTAAGAATAAGAAGTATAAATTTTTTTTCCCAAATTTATAATTTCCACAAAGAGGACGAGAATGTAAAGGCGATGACGGGCTTGAGCACTTATCCAAGTTGCAAAGATCTTTGTTTTACAAACAAGAGGTTGTGGGTTCAAGTCCGCTTGCCAATTCAAAAATATATGATCACACAGTTGAATACATACATACCTACATACACACAACGAATAACGCAATGATATAGAAATCAAGAAATTTCATGAACAAGTTCATACATTAGAAAACACCATATAGCTAGCAACAATGAGGCCTACAGACCTCCCTTAACTACACCTTGAAGGTTGGGCTATTATGATTTATTAAGATTCCAGTAATTTTCATTTAACTTTTGGGTACAGTTAAGATAAGTGCCATTTACAAATAAAAACATTTAACTCTTTACATGGATGAATATGTACATCAGCTTTCATTAATGTTGATCCTATACTCATGGTTAGAATTGAAGTAGGATTTTAAGAAGTCACCGACCGCTACATATTAAGTTGTGATAATTTTTTTGAAGAAGAGAATGAACGGTCATCCGTTTTGGAATTCTACTTCAATCATGACTTGCTCACAATTTATCATCATTTTATCTCTTTCTAGCATTCTTCATGAAGCTATTGTATCCCCGTTTATGTTGCATTTCTGACAAGTTGTCTACTTCAGCTAGATCCTCAATAAATTTTCTTGAATTCAAAATCCTGGTAACATGTCAATTCTATATCTCAGAACCACCCTAATGATCTTGATGCAGATTAGGCCACCAGATTTGGCTTCAAACATCAATCCCTCAATATCTTTAAAGAAGCAAAAATGAGAGATCCATAGAAGAATCCACATATCAAGAGAAATAAGCAGCTTTGTAGATCTAAATTACATCCTCACAAGAAAAGCTTCATAGCTTTGTAGCCTCTGTGCTGATTATGTGGCCTATACACATCCAGCAGGCATATGCTGTGTCTTGCACAAATCTTGAAATTTACCGAGTTGCTGTCCTGTTCCCGAGAATAATACCATATGATGTATTCATGTATTTTACAGTTTGATGTGTTTATATGCACCACTTGCAGCCTCATCTGTGTGGATCTCTCCTCTTTCTTCATTCTTCTTCCTCTTTTTATCTTCTGATCTTCTTTTCCATCTTTCTTGCCTTTTGCTTCCTTTCCAACTGCTTGCTTCAATGTTTATCTCTCTGTCCAAATAACAAGAAGGAACTCCTATAAATAGGTTGGTTTTCCATCAGATTGGATCCTTCAACTTATCCCATAAGTGGAGATGGCAAATACTGTAAAATAAAAAGTCTAAACAACTCTTCCAAGGTCTCTAAAGATGCATGAAATGTTTGGGAGAACCTTATTTATTGCCCATTTAGTTGCACTTCACATATATAGATAATCGAAAAGCATAAAAATAGGAACAACAACTTTCTCAATCACAGTGAGATGCAGCTTTTATTATTTAACACAGTAAAACATTATTACTTCAACTCAAACAATCTGATTATGAAATCAAAATATACTGCACAATTCTAAGTGATTATAAATGATGAAATTCCAAGGGCCACTAGCAAGATTTAATAATATAATCTAGGATGTTAACACCTTATACAATCCAGTATGAACACACACAAAAAATTATGCAGCGCAATCTGATGAAAACAGTTGTAAATATGGATCCATGGGGAACCAAGTAAAAATTAGAAACTATCAACATGAAAGCAGATGTCAATCCTTATGAACCAAATTTCTTCTGCTTCACTAATGAATAGAGTGTAAAATAACCTTGCTAATTAGTTACTGAACAAGGAACAATTTAGTAGTCTACATTTAGTAGAGAGCGATGTTAAAGTTCTACAGCCCTGAACAAATGCACAATTGCAAAAGTTGTTTATCAACTAGAGCTAGAATGTTGATATAAAGTTACAATTAAAGCTTGGACATTTCGGTTTAAACTTAAAGAACTTAACTATGGAATTTCATGACTTGAAGCATGAAGAGCATACTTACAGAAGGTTATTGTGAATCTAGCATGCAACTGATAGACAGGTATAAGAGAAGCTAAACATGCACAGTTCTATATAATCAAGGTCATTACAGCTTCAAGCTTTTCACTATCAACCGAAAAGCTTTTACCAAGGAAGAGGCAAGGCTTAAATTGCACAGACCAACCTAAATCCTAACAGTAAAGTTTCTAATTCACAATTCAGCCCAGAAATTGCCAGTCTACCAGTCTGAAATTTTGTTTCTCAGTTGAAGCACTAGCATATCCAACCCATAGACACCAACAAAACCTGGTAGCATAATTTTTGAATTCTGGGAAGGAACAAAAAGAGAGCACCGCATCTCCTAGAGCCATCTGGTAGAGTTCAGAATGTCTTTCATAAGATGAGATAGAAAAAAAATTAATCGAGACCGTTATGAACCTGAAAGATATAAAGGCTGATAAAGATACAATATGGGCAACAATCTGTGTTTGAATAATTTATCAATGTTAAAGGGCAGCCAACATCAATTGATAAGAATGAGTATCCATGGTGCACAAATGAGATCCTAAGTACATGTTGTGATTTGTTCTCGAACCAGACCATACTAATATTGTTGATCTTATAGTGGTACCTACACAGTACCTAATACGGTCAGAGGCTCGAGGTGGTCATAGGGGTGTGCATGTGCAGCATCCAAAAGAAAAAATATTATTGATCATATCATTAAGAGTTCGATAGGAGTAGACATCATGAGCGTCCTAAAAAGTAAAAAGCTGCCCCCCCATTTTTTGACTATTTTCACACATCATTGGGGATTTTGTGATACTTTAACCCTTGTGATAATTTGAACTATTCATCTTAATGGTCTTCCCATGAATGAGCTCTGTCACAACAGTCACGTATGGTTGATCTAACCATTGTTTTCTTCTGAGCCATTTAATTGGATGGTATTGAAAATAGCACAAAAAAATAGTGGCAGGTGATTTATGCGACATGGTCCATCTGCAGAAAAATAGTTAAGATGAACAATATAGGTCAATCCAAGTTATAAGTTTTATGTTATGATAATAGTACATTTGTTCAATTCGAGAATAATCACTCTCCTGATGAAGCAAAAGCATAGAGACCCAATTGAGGGGTGTGTGCTAATATCATTTCTCCCCTTACAAATTATATGAGAGAAATTGTTGTATGTACCTAGCAAATGATACAGTGGTTGAATCATAAAAAACCAGCTCCCTGTATGATTAAACTGTGATTGTGTGGTCCAATTAAATAAGAGGAATGTTACAAATAGCAACGTGGTATTGCTTTGCAAATAAAATATTCTTACTTGTTCACTCATACCCTAAACTGCCTTGTTGAATTATCCAAATTCCACAAAAACAACAAAGGGCAAGCAATTTCATGCTCGCCATTAAAAAAGTATTTTAAACTTTTGATGTTTAGCTTGGATCCCAAAAAGAGAGAAACCTTATCAAGGTCCAAATAAAGATGTCAAATTTGGTCGTTTAACAAGTCTCTCTACTTCCACCTTTGCTAATTAATTCTCTAAACTTTCATTTAGGGAACTAGCTATTGGAAAACATTTAACTCGCACAAACTACATTCTTTGAACCTAAATTAGAGGCACACTATAAATGCCACTTCTTGAACATAGTTGGTGTCCCCAATATGCAAGGCATCTCAACAACTCTTATCTTCAGGATTCAACTAAGCTAGACTGAATCTTTTGCTTTATACTAATTTGCAATTAATATCATACTAAGGCCAATACTTTAGTCTCCAAATTATGAATACCTTAAGAAACTCAAAAAATCTGAAATCAAGTTTCTTATGCCTTAATCAAATCTCTCTTTTTCATAAGATCTCAAAAAGTATGATTCTCTGGAAAACAGAATAAAAAATCTCTTTTTCTCAAGATTTCAATGATTATGATGATATGGAAAACACAATCAATGTCTCTCTTATGTCTCTACTTCCTTCTTATATTGAGTAGCATGATGATATGGAAACATAATCATATCTCTATTGTCTTGTAACATATCTCCATGAGAAAAGTACCTTTAGATCTTAAATTTATAATGATCTAGAAATTATAATCAGACCTTAGATCACCTTAGACATAATATCATAGATCAAGAATATAAAGTTTGAATGAGAAACAAAATAGCATGATCATACCATGATTGTGTAAACTTGTATAATAATAAGGACTTCACAAGATCAATAACTCTAGAATTAAAGTACTAGAAAGCTTGAACTCTAGAGCCATAGATCTTCACAAACAAAAGAACACTTCAAAAGTGATGCACTAACCGGCAATCTCTAAAAAAATAGAAAATAGAGTGATGTATTCTAGTAAACTCTAGATATAGAGAGAATAGAATGATACATTATAACAAATTCTAAAGAAATAGAACACAGAGGGATGCACTCAACTAGCAAACTTTAAAGAGAAAGAAAGTGATATGGTACACTTTAGCAAACTTCGAAGAGAGAGAGAATATATGTAGTGTTGCACTCTGATAAACTCTAGAGAGAGAGAGAGAGAGAGAGAGAGAATGATTTGGTGCATTAAGAATAGCATAAGAGTGCCCCTTATATAGAGGTTTAGGATATTAGCATCTATGTAGTTAAAGGCGCGCCTAAGGGCTAGTCGACAGTTAAGCGCTTGGGAGGGGGCCAGGCGCAGAGCAGATGAGGCGCGCTCGCCTAGGCGAGTGCCTGGGCGCCCTTTCAGGCACGCCCCCGACTCCAGGCGCAGATGACTTAACCTGGTAGCTTATAAAACTGGTTTTTTTTTTTTCTTTTCGTTTTTCACCTTCCAATCCTAATTTTAATCTTCCAAACCTCCTGAGAAGGTGAAAACAACCATTAAAACGACCATACCTCTTCGATCTTTCACAGATCTAAGCAGAAAAAGGTATGGATTTATGAATTTTAGCATGTGTATATAGTTTCTGTGAAAAACGTAAAAACCAGTACCGTTTTTTCAATTTTTTTGTTTTTTGTTAACTATTTTCCATAGATCTTGATGGGTTTTAGTTCTATATGTAGAAGAAAACATTCCATTTGAGTTTTATAATTCTTTGCTCTAGATTTGAGTTTGTTTTTAGGTTTTTTACTGTTTTTCCAAAAAAATCAGTTACGGAAAATAAAAAAAAGTCGTCGTTTTTTCGTATTTCTTCATTGAAACGTAATTCTATCCACATATATAGCTTTCCCCTGCTTGTGTCTTCGTGTGTGATAATTTTTTCATCCTTTTTTTGTAATTTATGGTTATTTTAAAATTTTTTCCGAAATAAAAAGTTACGAAAATTAGGAAAAATTTGTTCTTTTCTATATTTATTAGTTAATACCTATTCTTATCCACATAAATAGCTTACTCATGCTTGTATCTTCATGTATGATGTACTTTTCATGCTTTTTTGTATTGTAGTGTTATTTTGTTCAATTTTTCTGAAAATAAAACTTACAAAAATTAGAAAAAAATTGTTTTATTTATATTTATTAGTTAATACCTATTCTTATATACATATATAGCTTTCCCATGCTTGTGTCTTCATGTATGCTGTATTTTTCATGCTTTTTTTGTATTTTAGTGTTATTTTTAGCTAATTTTTAATTATGAAAAATATAATTTTGCGCCTCAGGCTCTAGGCGCTCGCCTAGGTGCCCCAGGCTCCAGGCACACACCTTTGCGCCTCGCACCTTTAACTACATAGATTAGCATTGTAAAAGCCCAAAATCATTACTCTGTAATAGTTAAAAACATTATAGCATAACGGTTATGTAATAAACTAAAAAAACAAAACAGAGTTAATTACATTAATGCCTTCAGCTGTTATAGAAAAACATTATTCCTCACCTACTTATAATAATCAAATAAAATAAATGCAATGTTTTACAATAGCCTAATAAAAGTAGTCAATTTAACAAACAAATTTTAACAATCCTCCACTAGCTTTAAGTTAAAAACAACTAAAATAACCATTCCTCCCACTTATTCTCAAATTAAAGTAGGATCATTAAAGTTAGGCATTCATTAAGCTAAATGCATAAAAGAAAGTGTCTTTTGGACTTGAACTCCTCTTAGTGTATACAATTCATCAAATATCAGGGTATGTAGTGAACAAAGTCTTGCTTCCCTTTATGATAAGCTACAATTGTAACAAACACTTCTCTTTATGGAGATAGGTGTACTTTAAGCTCAACACCTTTGTGTTAGACCATGTGCTTAATTCTGTTATCTCAGACAAATTATTAATCTCATAGAAAACAGACTCACTTTCTCACTTGGAATAGGTGAATCTATCAATAGTGGTCTTGTATATACTACAACAAAAAGGATTTATAAATTCATTAGGATAAAATTATCAACCACATTGCGTACATGATACACTGCATACATCATAGGAATGGGCAAAGAAACTTAATTAATCAAATTGTGGTACTTCTCACAATGACTTATAGTTTGTTTTTCCCTTTAAACCTAGTCAAGGTAGGATTGCCTCAATTTTCCATTCAGTTGGGTTGTTAACCCATTCTACTTGATGTTTAGTGACATGTCCTCTTCGTAGCACCTTGGGGAGAGGATCAATGTCCTAGTGCTTTGACTTCACATAGTCGCACTGTTTGAGTTGAAATCTCTCACTTTATTGTGCTTCAAACATGATTGTGTCTCATTCTCATTATAATCCATGCTATATGCTTTCATCATGGCTATGTCATTATCACAATCACAGTAGTGGTTATAGTTTATATTGGCATCACCTAGATAGGCATGTCTATTGATGACGTTTTTGAGCCACTCTTCTGCTAGATAGAGCTCTCAATTCCTTCAAAAAATTCTTTACTAAAGAAAATATATAATACACGGTCACCTATGATATTGCCACTCATGGCTTTACATTTTCCTAGGTCACCTATCATTTAGTGAAAGTCTATGTCATTATTAACTCAGCTCATCTCGAGTCTTATCATTATAATCTCTTTAGCTACAATATAGCCTATGTTATAGATTCATTTAGATATATTGTAGATTCTCACGAATTATGTTTATTTCTATTTATTGTAGAGAATTCTTCCTTTAATTGGTTGTGTGTTGATGAGGACTTTCCATGTTTAAGAATTAATAGGCCTTGTTATTCATGTAATACCCAATGAAAGCACAATTGATTCTCCAATATCCAAATTTAGATTCTTTGTGTCCTAGCAACATTTCATGTGATGGTAACCCACACCTTCTAATAACTAAGTCTGAGTTTCCTCCTTTTCATAACTCATATGGAGTAACCTTATTATTGTTATTATTATTATTTTAGAACATGACATTTTGAAGAGCAATACTTCTCCTAATAGTTATAATCCTAAACTATTGAGCATGGAATGACCCCTATTAAATTGGAGTGGTTTTAAGATGAACAAAAATATATATTTAAGATGGCATTAAAATATTCTTCTAGCTAATTGTCTTAGAAAAGTTAAGAAAAATAAGACAATTTCTACAACCGTC
Organism: Warburgia ugandensis; assembly: GCA_035236585.1. Taxonomy (NCBI): domain Eukaryota; kingdom Viridiplantae; phylum Streptophyta; class Magnoliopsida; order Canellales; family Canellaceae; genus Warburgia; species Warburgia ugandensis. The sequence goes on from CP141126.1 coordinate 102,840,979, forward strand.
TTGATAAGTTTTTAAAGATAGTTTATGAGATAGTCTTAAAAATTGATTTTTAATGACAGTCTCTAAAACCATCTTAAAAGCATTTTAAAGATAGTTTCACAAGCTACCTTAAAAATATAATTTTTGAGACAATTTCAAAAATCGTCTTAAAATTACACTTTTAAAGATAGTTATAGAAACCATCTTTATAATCCACTTTTAAAGATGGTTTTTGATTACCATCTCACATACTGCATTCTCAAAGAGTTGCAAAACTTACTAATGGTATACAGTAACCTTCCTGCTGTTACAATCATCATCTACACCTTCTTTACAAAATTATTCATCAAATACTTCTAACATCTACATTCAATATAAAGAATTCACAAACATAAAAAGCTAAAAACTTCACAAATACTAACTAAAAAGTATTAGTCATTCTGCTCATACTTCTCCATATACCATTTACTTTCACACTCCAATATCCTCACATTCTTATAAAATAAAGACCTACATCTACCATAAGTTTCTTTTTTACTTTCAAACTTCAACATCCCCTCATTCACATAAGTAGAACGCTGCACAATCCCTTATTTAAATAAACAAATCACATATATACTTCAAACATATGAAAAATACAACACACATCCACAATTAACAATTAAATGAAGAGGTTTTGTTTTACTGATAATAATGTCAAGTAAAAGAATCAAAGAACCATTATATATAAATACAAGTGTTGGTGGTTGGAAGTAGATCATTCATAAAAACTTGGCCCATTAACATCTTTTTTCTTAGAGATTTAATTGGGAGTAAACTTTGTCTTCCCAATTGGGCAGCACCATTGCTTCCAAGATAACATATTTAATTTAATTTACTACTTATATATGTACTATTTAATTGTTATTTCATGTAGCCAACCCCAAAGATTGTGAAAAATATACGATGGGTGTTCTTTTATTTCAAAGAGGTTCTAAATGAAGGGTATAATGCATATAAGGAAAATAATGTGTATATGATTATGAAAGTCACTTTTTCAATTTTGATAAAAAATTATATGAAGGCATTTTTGTCATTTGAACAATGTATAAGATAGTAAATTATGGTATTCACCCTTATTTATGTATCGGACCATTGTATTTAACTAAATGTCTAATATGACCCTTTTTTTTAACAGCATAATAAAATTAAGGGAATATTTAATCTTGCAAATTTGAGGTACAAAAACTAAATTATACCTAAACTAGACTAAAGTTAAAGTATAAACTAATAAAGGTATTATAGTTAACTAGACTAAAGTTAAAGTATAAAATAATAAAGGTATTATAATTTAATCATTCTGTCCTTGTTTTGATTTGATTCTTCTGACATAGAATTAGAACTAGACAACAATTAATTTAGTTCCATTGACAAAGGACCAAAACCTGACCACCGATTACATATGAAAGACCATAACCTAATTTTTTGGTCCTTCTTAACACCCTAAAAGATGTCCGTTAGGAAAGACTGTGACAACCACCGTCCTCTTACCCTATTACCCTCTGAAATCATTTTAACAGTAACTAACCAGGTTTTGAACGTCCGACTTGAAGCTCCAGGATTTAGGGCTTAAGAGTTTCCCATTTTGCGTTATTGAGTTTTCATTTTTCGGCTTCAGAATCATATGTTGTAAAGATCAGTACCATGGGGAGTGGCAATTACGGCCATTGGAGAGCAGAAGAAGCCATTGGTGGAAACGCCAAAGCTCTTGAAGCATTAAGAGAACTCATCAGTTACCCCTTCATCTATCAACAAGAATCCCAAAAACTGGGCCTCAAAGTAACCATTTTTGCTCTTTTTTCCATCCTTCCATATATTATTATCTTCAAAATTTCATCTTTTTGCTTTTCTGAAATGTGTTATGATTTCTGGGTTCTTATTCAGTGGCCAAGAGGATTGCTGCTGCATGGTCCTCCTGGCACAGGAAAGGTATGAACTTTGCTACTTCTGCTTCCAATTTCAATCTTGTTTTGTACACCATGGATACTTATTCTTATCAATTGATGTTGGCTGCCCTTTAACATTGATAAATTATTCAAACACAGATAAAATGGCTCTGAACACTTATCTGTGTTGTAAGGTTGACTTTAGGGGCGGATAGAGTTTCCAGGAATTACACAATTAGGGACTATTATCCCTATGTGAAACAGGGCAATCGAGCCAACATGTCAGCTAGAGACCTTTTCTCATACACTTTTCTTGCTCTTGAAGGCCTAGACCAACTTGACATGCAACTCATATTATATAATTCTTACTCATGTGCTCACTCCACTATGAGTTTCCCCAGTTTGTTTAATAGGAAACACGTAATTGGAATCAATGTTGAGTCTACATGTACATGATCCATGTGGTTTTTATAGTCTTTTAAAAGATTAGCGGTCATTACAGATATTCTACTTTATAAAACATATGATCATCAAAACTTTTTGGCTCAGATGTGTTTTCTAATAGTCAATTACGTTTCCTCAGATTGGTAAACAGATGAAGGCAATATATCTTTGTTCAATTGTTGGCTTAGTTTGATTTGTTTATGGAGCTTTGATCATTGGATCTAGTTTTCGAATTTCAGATGCTTCTATTGATTTACTTTGGCTGTATCTGATACTGAATTTCTTTCTTCCCCAGACAAGCTTGGTCCATGCTGTTGTTCGAGAGTGTGATGCCTGTTTGACTTTGATTAGGTACTCTACTGTGATTTCTATTAATGACAAGTACTACAATTTTGCAGCTTAGCAATGTTGGTAAAGTCACATAGTGGTTGACCTATGGTCATGTCTCTACTGATACATAATTATCTTTCCAGCCCCCATTCTGTTCGTAGAGAATATGCTGGAGAAAGTGAGAAATTTTTACGTGAAGCTTTTCTTGAAGCATCTTCTCATGCATCATTGGGCAAGCCGTCCGTCATCTTTATTGATGAAATTGATGCCATTTGCCCTCCTCGCGATTCTAGGTATGTGATGGAATTAGTCTATGAATTAGTGAAGTTTCTCTAACTTCGTCAGTAGAACTTCTAAGTGGTAGTCACCATCGTCTGACTATTTTTAAATGTCATGTGACCCATAATTCTTCTCTGCATAGGAGAGAGCAGGAATCTCGCATAGTTTCTCAGCTCCTCATCTTGATGGATGCTGAGAAGACACTGTCAAAGCCTTGTCCTCGTGTTGCTGTTGTTGCATCAACCAACAGGTTGGTTAATTGTGTCAAAAAGCGGACTCAATCCAACTGCTTAATGATTTATATTTATTTGCATCAGCTTTATTTTCTTCTTTATTTCTGTACTTTGCATTTGTTACTTCAACTATATAGAATACTTGCTTTGAGACATTCTGTTTTGGATGTCATGCTGTAAATACTGTGTATGGATGTCTTTTATCACAAAGTTTTCTTGTAAGTGCTCGCAAGTCATGATTACGTTTTGACCAGCCAGACTTGCAACTCATCTGCTCATTGGAGAAATTTTTGTTGCATGTTATTAATTAGCTAAATACGGCATGGTTCACTTGGATAATAAATATTCAATTTAAGACCATTTTCTGGTTCATTTTCTACCATTTTTCTATAAAGATATGCTTAATTATCATTAGCAGGGAATCTTTATGCCCGTCTAAGAAACTGATCATTTTATGACTCCATGATTGTGCCATTAGCCTTGTACTGCGTGCGTGTTGGGTCTTGCCATCAAACATTCTCCTTCCCACAGTGTGGTTTCTAATATGGTTTTCACTAGGATGAGTGGACATGATAAATAAAAAGAAGAAAATTTGCTTATTACTAGAGATATCAAAAATTAAATGTCATATACACTATCTGAACATCTCGTGTAGCCATTCCTATCTGATATTCTTGTTTAGTTCTGAAATTCTCATATTCATTCATTTAAAAAAATATTTCTCATGTTGATTCATAACTAACATGTATTAATGTCTTCAGAGTGCATGCCATTGATCCAGCATTGCGACGATCGGGACGTTTTGATAGTGAGATAGAAGTGACAACACCCAATGAAGAGGAGCGACTACAAATCCTGGAGGTGAGATGGGTCCTCAATAATGCTTCAAAATGCATTCTCCATGAGGACCAAAGTAGAACTACTGAAACCCCCATAGTTTCTCGAAGTTTCATGAAAGTTCCAAGCTGCCAAAGACATCGATGACTTAAGCAACTTTTACTCAAGTTAATTTAGCATTGGCTTTAAACTGGATTTAGTTCTTAGCTAACTGTGCAGAGGCTTATCTGATTTCTCGCTGATGTTACATAATTTTATACATAAATGGATATGAAAACTTGGTCAATCAACAGATCGTCTTTGTGATTCATAGATCCGAGGACAATTTGTAGATGTACCTGTGTCATAAGATCATGAACAGAACAGAGATTGCACGCACACTCAATTACTGCAAGTTTTACACTTTGTGTCCTTGCATTTATTTTATTTACAACATCCAGAAAGCACTTGGACCATCTTTTGTGCACAATGTGATGAAGTCAAAAGTGCAAACCTTCAAAATTTTGATATCATATTTCCTCATTTCATTATGTTTGACTTTGAAACATATTTTTTATTTTATATATCCTCATCTTGTCATGTTTGGTTTCAAAATAAATTTTATTGACTTATTATGAACTTCTGCACCAGCATGACGTTACTAGGGAGCTTTATTATACATATTCAATACATGATTTGCAATTGTACGTTTTGATAACAGTAATAAGAATTGGTCTCAGCTCTATACGAAGGAGTTCCGGTTGGACCAGAGTGTTGATCTAGGAGCTGTGGCTGCATCTTGCAATGGATATGTTGGGGCTGATTTAGAAGCTTTATGTCGGGAAGCTTTAACATCAGCAGGCCGCAGTTCATTTGCAGCTAAAGATGATGCTGTAACTGTAATATCAGATGACTGGAAGTATGCAAGATCCGTGGTTGGCCCTAGCATTACAAGAGGCGTTACTGTTGAAATTCCCAAGGTGTCATGGGAAGATATTGGAGGATTAAAAGATTTGAAGGTCTGGCTATTTATTATACTTAATAGAAGATACTGAAATTTTCAGACACCCATAATTCCAATGATGACGTAATAGTAATCCATGAAACAGAAGAAACTCCAGCAAGCTGTTGAGTGGCCCATTAAGCATGCTGCCGCATTTTCAAGGCTGGGAATATCACCAGTACATGGTGTTCTTTTACATGGACCTCCTGGCTGCTCCAAGACTACGCTTGCTAAGGCTGCAGCTCATGCTGCAGAAGCTGCTTTCTTTTCTTTGAGGTTAGCTTATGCCACCTGACAAACCTAGTGATTTGTTCTTATATATGTATCACTATTGTGTTGAAAGACATTCTCACTTGAATTATGTTTGCACTGATGTTTGTGCTAGGCATATACTAACTAGTTAGTGGATAACCTATTGTAGATTATTTATGATGCTTCTGATTTTTGGTTTAACTGTCTGGTAAAACCCCAAAACATAGTTCATAAATTGCAATGTTGTGGTGCTGTTCTCTTAATAAATGATTTGCTTTCTTGTGCCAATGCTGGCAGATTATTCTGGAACTATTAGAACATTTACTTGTAGGATTTGGAGCAGGATGGGAATCTGAAACAGGTTTAAGTGTAGGAGTGACAAGAAATTGATCATAATTACATTCCTATCTTCTGCTCCTGATGTCCTTTCTATATTTGTACAGATTATGGTATCCACATGGTCTTTATTGACTTAGAAAAAGCTTATGATAGGGTCCCTAGAGACTTAATTTGGTGCGTATTGGGCGACAAAGGGGTTTCATGGAGGTATATAGACATAGTTGAGGATATGTGTGAGGGAGCAGTAACAAATGTTAGGACCCCTGTGATTTACCTATCACTATATGATTGCACCAAAGATCGGCATTGAGCTCGTACCTTGTCACGTTAGGTATGGATGAGTTAACGAAACATATGCACGAGAAAATTCTACGATGCATGTTATTTGTCAATGATATAGTTTTGATTAATAAGACAAGAGGGCATTAACACAAAGCTAGAGTTATGGAGAGACGCATTAGAATATAAAGGATTTAAAATTAGTCGAACTAAGACTGGGTATATGGAATACAATTTTAGCAAGGAGAGAGTGGGAGTGGAGTACCAATAAAGATTGATAACCAAGAAGTCCCCCTAAAAGACCACTTTTGATACTTGGGATTGATGATTCATGAAAGCGGAGAGATTGAGAGGGAGGCTAGCTAGAGAATCCAAGTGGGTTGGAAAAAATGGAGATGTGCTTTTAAAGCTTTGTGTGGTCAACTTTGCCACTTAAGCTAAAAGGAAAATTCTATAGGGTAGCCCGGTGCACAAAGCTCTCGCCTATGCAGGGTCCAGGGAAGGGGCGGACCACAAGGGCCTATAGTGGGCAGCCTTACCTTGCATTTTGCTAGAAGCTAATTCCACGCCTTGAACCCGTGACCTCAAGGTCACAGGACGACAACTTTTGCCGTTGTGGCAAGGCTCCCTCTCTATAGGATGGCTGTAAAGTTGGCTTTGCTTTATGGATTAGAGTATTGGGCTGTTAAGGAATAATGTGTCTATAGGATGAGTGTAGCCAAAATGAAGATATTGAGATGCATGAGTGGCAAGACAAGAAATGATAGAATTAGAAATGAAAATATTGGATGAAACCTAGAAGTAACACCAATAGGTAACAATATGAGGGAGATTAGACTTAGATGGTTTTGACATGTCCAATGAAGACCGAAAACAACATCGGTTAGAAGGAGTGTGGCAATCCTAGTCGAATGTTTTGGAAGGGCAAGGGTAAGACCCAAAAGAACGTAGATAGAAGTGGTGAGAAAAGATTTAAAAACTTTGGGACTTAATCAAGATATGATACTTAATACAGGAGAATGGACGAACAAGATTCATGTAGCTGGCTCCTAATCGGGATAAGGTCTTGGTGATGACGATGATGGTTTCTGGTGCATTTGTTTAGCTGTGAACTGTCTTGTACTTGCTGTTATATCTATTCACCCAATGTAATGTTGAATTGGTTTATCAAGAAATCGTGCATATTTTGAACTCTTAAAGATTTACTTTGGCATTGCCATATGTTACCCTTACAAGGCATGAGCCAGAGCCAATTGTGGTGTCAAAAAAAAAAAAAAAAAAAAAACTGTAGTTTCTTAAATTTTAGCAAACCAGAATGGCTAGGAATCCTTTGAAGCTTATTAATGAGACAAATATAACACATTCAAAATTGGTTTTCTGCTTATAAAAGAAACATGCTCAAAGGTACTTATAACTAGAAGGTGCATATTTAGTGAAAAAATTGATTGAGTTATTGGAGTTGATGGTCTTCATATGATTAATGCCTATAGCAAGAAGAGGAAAGATGTAATGCTTCGGGTTTTTGAAACACAATTATTATTTTTTTAAATTCATTTTGAAAGTTAGAATCCCTGTTTTGAAAATTCCGCTGCAAAATTAATCATGAATAATAGTGTTTTTCACAAAATCATTTTAAAGCATTCCCAAGTACTATCCATTTCAAAATTAGATTCACGAAATCATTCTTAGAGATTATCAATCGCAATCCAATCATAAATGAAAAACATACCAAATAAAGTCCAGCACAATGCTTGAATACATCGATAATCCATAAACTTAAATAAGAAAGTTTTGAAATAGCCTAGCGCCTCACTTTTCTGCCAAGCTTCTTGTTCCTTGAGTTCCTTAGTCCATGCTCCTAGTCCTGCCACGTTAATCTGCAGGTTTTTGGTTGGTTGTTTATATGAGGATATACTTAGTAGATGAGACTAAAACTCCAAACTTAAAAGTCACGGAGATGATTTTGAAATCATATTTCTATCCAAGGAAACAATATGACTAAATTCCTATTAGTTGTTCCATGCAATGCATCAAAGTACATTCAAATAAAATCATGATGCATTAGAATCATTCAAAATAATGATATCAACCTAACAATCTAGAACACTCGTCCCTATAGAGATTTCCACTCTCATTGGCACGTCTGCCAATATAGTCATGAGTACTCATCTATCAACCATAATCTATCGAACCATCATCTTTGCCCTAGGAGCGTAAAATACAAAATCTTGTGAATTCAAACTATGCTCACTAATAGCCCGGTTAAATAGTGTGCCCGCCAGAACATCGAGAAGGACTTCCCACCGCATCCTCATGGGACATATGGCTGTCTCGAAAGAGTGTCGTGAGTCACCTATTATGTACCCTATCATCAATCGAGAAAAATGCCACCTTATGGGCATTTGGTACCTACTACTTGAGGTTGGAGGCCAGGTGGCCAACTTGTACTAGATTCCTAGCATAGCTCCCACCAGGCTCATTAGCCTATCTCAAATCTCAAATCCGGGTATCACTATACCTTTATATATTTTGCAAAACTTTCAAGCAAAACTCATTCATGCACCTTTTAAAACATAAGATCATATAATAACTCTTTTTTAGGCAAACTTAAAGTGCAAATCATATCTCATATCACAGCTTACTCTCAAGGTAGATCAGATATCAACTTATTGTTTTCAAAGCTAGATTCAGAACATCACAATTAAGGCACATCTTAATGCCAAAACCGAGCATACTCTTGATTTGAGGTCATATTTTATAACTTACCATTTTTCAGGCATCAAAACATGCTTGAAATCAACTTGGTTTGAGTTCGTCAAAACTGTGTTTTATCATAGTTTAGCAACTTTGGTAAAAATCATCCTATAAAGCCTCAAATATATAATTTCAAAAACATAATTTTCAGATATAATTTCCAACTCAAAACCGTGACTAACATTGTATAGTTTCAATTTAGAGACCATTCTACATGGGGTGTTAAAATCATTCAAAATTAACATGCTAAAGCATTGGTTTTTATGCACATAAAACAATTATAAAAATGCCAATTTTCTGGATTTCTAATTGATTAAAAAATCAAGTTTGATGAAATGATTTATTTAAAACATGGAAACACAAGTTAAACACTTTGGCATGTTCAAAGTGCAAAAACCAGGCATCTATATGCTTCTTTCAAAAGTTTAGAAGGAATTGTCTTTCATTGATTTGTTTCCAAATCAAAATATGATATAATAGATACTCAATTCCATGCTAGAAACTGAATTCATGAACACAACAGTCAACATCCTAGGAGGAACACATATGAGATGCCTAAAAATCTTCTAAAACACTGCTTGAATAAGCTAAATATCAAACTAGAGTTTTATAGATAAATTCATGCTAAAGAGCATCTTTAAAATTGTGAATACCATGCTAGATAACCACCTACAACCAGTCATGATTTCATGTTATAACACATTCCCTACAGTCGTGAAAAACCATGCTAAATAAGCATATGTAATCATTCATGAACCCATGCTAACACATCATTAACAGGGGGATGGAAAAACACGTTACATAGCATACAAAGACCTTAAAATAGATATCATAAACCATGGCATTTTTAATAGGGCATAATCCTCATGAGAAAGTGTCTAACTCAAGTATAAATAACATTGATTAAACATATTTTAGCAGAGCATGCTCACAGGTTAGAAATCGCATAAAACATGTATAATCACAAGCTAATGAAAACCGTCTTTAATCACTATGAACATGATTTTTGTAGTGAAGACTTAACTATACAAAAATTCTCAAATATCATGTGCACAGTCATTGAAGAAAATGTCACCATTAAATCTCCAAAAACTTTTGGAAAAACTCGTCCAAACTTCATGGACGAAACTTGCATAGAAATCTAACGTTTTCCCCAACTTTCTTCTTCATGTTTCCTGTGTTTTCTCCAATGTAGAAACTGGCACAAGGCTGGGTGTCTTCCTCTTCTTCTCCTCTCTCTCTCTCCCATTCTCTCTTTCACTCTTTCTCTCTTGAACAGTTTTCGGCCAAACTTACCTGGCCTGGGTTGTCCTTGTTAAATAAGTCTTTCTAATTGATTTCTTTTATTTCCTTCCAGCCTAGATGTCATTATGTAGACACATTTCCTTTCTTGAGATGCTTCCACTTCTTTCCTAATCCTACTACTTCTAAAACACCTCAAAACTCCATGCTCAAGTACATTTCCTAATTCAATGTCCAACCTCCTTTCCGAGCAATCCTTTCTAAAATACATATGCACTCCTTTTCAGAACATATTTCTTTGATCACTTCCATTTCCTCAATGCATTCCACCACTTCCTTGAACACATTTTTCCTACTTAACTTTCCTAATAATAGTTCACCACCTAACTCAATGTCTCTCATTAGTTTAATGTCTCCTCGATTGACTTGGCTGCTAGGGTATAGCAGCTACATGGGTCCATTCTTTAAAAAAAAAATGTTGACTTGGCTGCGACACTCAGCCTATGAGTATGATGTTCCTTAACTGCCTAACACTCTGATCCATAGAGCATGGCCGGCCTTATAGTCATCCTATAGAATTTTTCCTTTAGTTTGAGTGGCACCCGCTGATCACATAAAACACCAGATGCACATCTCCATTTGTTCTAACCCGCTTGGATTCTCTGGGTAACCTCCCTCTCAATCTCTCCACTCTCATGGATCAATGATCCTAAGTATCAAAAGTGGTCTCTCATGGGGACCTCTTGGTTATCAATCTTGACTGGTGTTCCACTCCTACTCTCCTTGCTAAAATTACATTCCATATATTCTGTCTTAGTTCGGCTAATTTTAAATCCTTCTGATTCTAATGCTTCTCCCTATAACTCTAGCTTTATGTTTACACCTTCCCTTGTCTCATCAAGTAGGACGATATCGTCTGCAAATAGCATGCACCAGGGAATCTCCTCATGCAGATGTTTTGTTAACTCATCCATAACTAATGTGAAAAGGTATGGACTCAATGCCGATCCTTGGTGCAATTCGATAGTGACAGGAAAATCACCAGTCATGCCACTAGTGGTCTTAACATTTGTTACTGCTCCCTCATACATATCTTTAATTATGTTTATATACCCCTGAGAAACCCCTTTAACACCCAACACCCTTCATATTAACTCTCTAGGGACTCTATCATAAGCTTTCTCTAAGTCAACAAAGACCATGTGTAGGTCTTTTCTCCTCTCCCTATATTTCTCTACTAATTGTCTTAGTAAGAAAATAGCTTCCATGGTAGACCTCCCAGGCATGAAACCAAACTGATTCTCCGATACACTTGTTTCATGTCGTAGCCTCTTCCAATCACTCTTTCAAAAAGTTTCATGGTATGGCTCATAAGTTTGATCCCTCGATAATTAGTGCAGCTCTGAATGTCTCCTTTATTCTTATAGATTGGTACAATAGAGCTTTTCCTCCACTCATCAGGCATTTTCTTTGATTTTATAATCTTGTTAAACAACTTGGTCAACCAAACTACCCCAATATCTCCCATATGCTTCCAAACCTCTATTGGTATACCATCAAGCCCCATGGCCTTTCCTGATTTCATCTTTCTCAAGGCCTATTTTACTTCAAGCATTCTAATCCTACATTCATATCTATAATATCCAGTGTTATTTAGATGAATAAAAATTGAGTGATGCTTTTGATTATTACTCCTGATTATCATTCTAAAAGAAAAAGCACTTCTTAATGTTACAGAGTTAAAAATATCTTCCGATTTCTATAAAGTGAACTCAAAATTTCAAGCAATCGATGTTAAATAATCTCATATGGCAGGTGTTCAGTTTCTTAATTATGTTTATCTAGTGTCTTTTTCCGTACTTGCAATCTTTAAATTCCAAGGTCTTGCTATCACCCCAAAATGGACTAGATATGCATTTGATGGCCTTGTTACTGACTTGTTTATGCCTTTACCATTATATGCTCTAAAAAAAAAAAAATTTGGGAAAGAAGGTTCCACCTTAGAAACAATGAACATAACTTGCATAATTGATAAATTTCTTTCAGTTTTATATACATTAATTGATATTCTTGGCTAAGATTCTCGCAAGGAAAACCCAAAGTGGGATTACCTTAGTTTGTCTTGTTGATCGTATAGAAACTTGTTTTAACCTCCTAGTCATGCATTTTGTTGCAAATGTGTTGTGTTGGTTATGTTTTCCAGTTGTAAATGAAGGATTAGCAACCACAAAATTTGTTCTAACTTTGTATCCTTGAGTGTAATTTGCTAGCCTTGACTTGATGTTCTCTGAATTGTGTCTTAGTGGTGCAGATATGTATTCAATGTATGTTGGGGAGGGAGAAGCCCTGATACGTAGCATATTTCAGAGAGCTCGCCTTGCGGCACCTAGCATCATATTCTTTGATGAGGCTGATGTTGTTGCAACCAAGCGGTAGAACTTGTTTCTTTTGTAGAATAATTTTCTCTGTTTTGATTTTAGGAAGAGAGTAACTAAAAGATTATCTTGTGCTAAATTCATATGGTAAATAATCATGGAAAAAGGAACAAGATGTGCATCTTGTATTCATTCTAGTTCGTCTTGGATCCAGTGTGTAGAAACTTGGAGTCATACAAGAACTTAAGCAAGGGTAAACCCTAGTTGGTGGATGGAAGCCTCTAAAACAAGTCGGAATCAGCATTCACAACTATTGGCTTGTAGAGCCATAGTGGTTTTTTATTTACTCTGCCTATATGGCTTTATGATCTCGTAGCTGGTCTCAAGCATTAGATTGCTAGCTAATATAAAATCTTTTGGCAAATCCTATGATATGAATCTGACTACGACATTCCCTCAGGCTACGGTGTTCACTGTAAGTTGTTGCATTGGAGCCTAGATGCATAGGGAAATAGGCAAGGACTATTAGGGCATTCCTTTGTAAGCAACGTGATGCATCGGATCCCGGGTGAAGTGAGAAGTGGTCAAGGGTTGCTAGAGTGTTTCCTCAAAAGCAACATCTTGCATCAAAACCTAGCAGTAGGGAGTAGGTAGGGCTTCTTGTGACGTTTTAGATGTGTACAGGTAAAGAGACTAACTCAACAGAATAAGATTCGTATCACCACACGTAATATACGAACATTAACATGTAAGAGTATAGAGTTAGAAGATAAGATGAAATGTAAGATAGTCAACATAGCTTGTGTCCAAGAAACCAAGTGGAAAGGGGCTAAAATTAGAGAAATTGATGGGTATAAGCTTTGGTTCATAGGAAGGGACCATAATAGAAATGACGTAGAAATAGTGGTGGATAAAGAATTAGAGGATAAAGATGCAAACATTAGAGAAGCTATCCTTGATTTTGCTTTGGCATATACCCTAACTCTAGGAAACACATACTTTAAGATGAGGGATGAACACTTACTAATCTTTATAAGTGTATCTTATAAGAGCCAAATGGACATTTTTCTACTTAGGAATACTGAAAGATCAATGTGTAAGGATTGTAAGTTAATACCCGATGAGAGTTTGACTACACAACATAGGTTAATGGTTATGAATTCTTATATTAAGAGATGGAAGAAAGGATTGAACTTAATAGGAGTTCAAAAACTAAGTGATGGAACTTAAAAGGAGAGAAGATAACATAATTCACAAAAAAGTTGATGGTAGAAAGAAAGTGGAACAATGAAACAAAAGTAAACACCATGCGGACTAACATGATTGAGTTCATTAAGAAAGTGGCTAAGGATGTATTCGGAGCATCTAAAGGTAAAAGGCAACTAGTAATGGAAACTCGGTATAGTGAAAAAGTGCAAAAAATAATTAAAGAGAAACGGGTGTGTTTTAAAGCATAGTAGAGGACTAGAAATAACAAAAACTATGAGCAATATAAAAATGCTAAAATGGTTGCTAAGAAATTAGTAAGTGATGCTAAACTTAAGGCGCATGATATTCCCCATAATAGATAAGGTTCAATAGAAAGTGAAAAAGATGTCTTCAAACTTGCAAAAATAAGAGAAAAGGCGAGTAAGGACTTAGACCATGTTAAATTCATTAAAAGTTATGACCAAAGGGTGCTAGTCAAAGATGACAAGATAAATCAAAGGTGGGAAAGTTACTTTCAAAGATTGCTAAATGACAATTGCCCTGAGTATGTAGAGATTGAAAGAATCGTAAACCCAAATATTGTTGGTCTATATAGATACGAGCATAGGATTATGAAACTGAAGTGAAAGAGGCCCTGAAAAAGATGAAATCAGGAAAGGCCTTGGGGTACAATGGTATATCAATAGAGGTTTGGAAGTATAAGGGAGATACTGGAGTAGTTTGGTTGACAAAGTTATTTAACGAGATTGTAAAATCGAAGAAAATGCCAGATGGAAAGAGGAAAAGCTCTGTCTTACTAATTTATTAGAATAAAGGAGATATACACACTACTTATCATGGGATCAAACTTATGAGCCATACCATGAAACTTTGGGAAAGAGTGATTGAGAAAATGCTACGACATGACCCGAGTATAGTGGAAAACTAGTTTGGTTTCATGCCTGGGAGGTCTACCATGAAAGCTTTTTTCTTTCTTAGACATGGAGAAATGTACGGAGAGAAGGAATGACCTCTACAGTGTCTTTATTGACTTAGAAAAAACTCATGATAAGGTCCCCAAGGAGTTAATATGGTGGGTGTTGGGTGTGAAATAGGTTTCATAGGGGTATATAGACATAATTATGTATATGCACGAGGAACGGTGACAAATGTTTGGATCACTAGAGGAGAGATCGATGATTTTCCTCTGACTATAGGATTGCACCTAGGATTGGCATTAAGCCTATTCCTTTTCATGTTGGTTATAAATGAGTTAACATAATATTTGCACAAGGAGATTCTATAATGCAGGTTATTTGTAGATGACATAGTTTTGATTGATAAGACAAGCGTAGGCGTAAACACAAAGCTAGAGGAGTAGAGAGATGTTATAGAGTTTAAAGGATTTTAAATTAGCCAAACCAAGATAAAGCATATGAATGCAATTTTAGCAAGAAGAGGAGTGGGAGTAAAGCACCAGTGAAGATTGATAACTAAGAAGTCTTCCAAAATTACCACTTTCGATACTTGAGATCAATAATTCATGAGAGCCGAGATATTGAGAGGGTTGTTATTTAGAGAATTCAGGAGGGTTGGAACAATTGAAGGCATGTCTTTGGAGTTTTGTGTGATTGACGAGTACCACTCAAACTGAAAAGAAGATTCTATAGGATGGCTATAAAGCTGACCATTCTTTATAGATCAGAGTGTTGGGCCGTTAAGGAATAACATGTACATAGGATGCATGTACCGGAATTGAGGATGTTGAGAAGGGTGATTGCCAAAACAAGAAAAGATAGAACTAGAAATGAAAACGTTAGAGGAAACTTAGAAGTAGCACCAATATGTAGCAAGATGAGAGAGGGTAGACTTAGATGGTTTGAACATGTCCAACGGAGACCAAAAATGGCACTGGTTAGAAGGAGTGACTCTATCCAAGTTGAAGGCTCTAAAAGGGCAAGGAGAAGTTCCAAAAGGAAGTGGATAGAAGTGGTGAGAAAAGATTCAGAAACTTTTAGACTAAATGAAGCCATGGTACCTAATAGCCTAATTAGGATAAGGTCTTGATGATGATAGACTAAATGAAGCCATGACATTGGATAGAAGGGAATAGAGGAACAAAATTCATGTAGCCAACCCCTAACCGGGATAAGGCCTTAATGATAATGAGGATAAAACCTGAAATCGGACAAAGTTCTACCAAGCTATAATGTAATTGGCCTGAGCAAGTTCGTGATTACTTGGGGAGCCTCAAAATAATGCTTTGGTAACTCCTTTTTTCTGACACTTCCAGTAAGACTCATGCTTGCAGCTTATATTGCCAACTGAAATGGTAATAATACTTTCAGTTTTCATGTGTTACTGGATTGTTGTACATTTATGGCATCATTTAGCTGGCTGGTATAGATGGTGTAGAAGCACTTGCTTTTGTTCAAAGAGGAGAAGAGAAACATATCTGTGCCCACTTGTTTTGAATTTTTCTTGCAGAGAGAGAGGCTCTGGCACTAAAACTTTCATAATCCTTATAATAATCTTGCTTTCTAACTGAGACCTCTTTTTTCTTAGATCACTCTAGATTACATTATATACGTAAGATAATGGGGAGACTAAATTCAAGGAGCAACATGATCCGTCTTGATCGAGAATAGCTTACATGTAACTCTTTGCATAGATAATCCCTTCTAAGTACTCGTTTAGTCTGAAAACATACCATGAGCTGATTTCCAGGTCCTGCCTATATCATTTTCCAATTTCAGAGTGCAGGAGGATTTACACAGCATATTGGGTTGTGAATGGCACATCTTGGGTAATCGTACCGCCATAGATAACCCCTCATCTATAGAAGCAGCAATAAGGGGTTCTCTATATGATGTCCTTTCCTTTCTGCTTCTGCAAATAGACTTTTCAACTTGTAAATTTAGTACATATGTTTAATATTATCCTCGAATGCCCTTTGCAATAGTATAATTTATTTTTGAAGGAGAAATGCTAAACAGACCACCATTGGTGGCGTGCTTGATCAACCACAAAATTGTAGAGTCTTTGCATGGTATGACTCATTCATTTGATTGCTCAAGCTTTGGATGTCTAGTACATCAAAAAGACGTGGTTGGATATTCTAGCACTAACTTCTTCTCACAGGAAATTGACGGGAAACAACTGTCAAAATTCAACTTCCATATCTTGGAGCAATCAGATGAATGATTCAAATCACACGAAGCCAGGATCCACCATTTGTGGTTGATTGGGTGCACCTTATATGGTGGTCCATTTAGCATCCCTCCTTTCTAAAATAGTACCCTTGGCTCCAGCTGGCCTGACTTTTTGCTCTCAACATATTATGGGAGACGCACCTATTTTTGTTCTCTTATGGGTTAATTCTATAGTTCAATATGAGAGATTGGTTGTTTCTTTATTTTTGGTCTTTTGGTCAATGGACTTCATCTGGCAACCTGATGATTGTAAAAAGAGGCACTTTACCAACTAAGTAAATCCTCGAGTACGTAGATTTATTTTTATATATTCAGTACGTGTAAAACATCAATAGTTTTGCCACGGTTCTGATACCCTTATAATGAATGAGCATGTTCCGGTTTTGTGGTGTGATGCTATTGTCACCACACCTTCCCTCCAGTGGATCAATGAGATGCTGTGTTGCAGTGTGGCCCCATTGTACCGGCTTTTAGATGCATCCACTAGTTTCAGCGTTTACCACCTATTCTTGTTGACCTACATTTTGCAAGTTGCACATCTCTTATTTATGCTATTCTAGTCATGTTAACTTGCTGGCATTTTTCCACAGTAGTGGTGTTGGGAATTCACAGGGCAATACTACAGTTGGAGAAAGACTTCTATCCACTTTACTGACAGAAATGGATGGTTTGGAACAAGCTAAGGTGAACCATCACTTTCAATCCGTGGCTTCTCTTTGCAAAACCATTTTCTTGGTGGCAAAAGGACCCTTCTACCACAGCTAATCTACAGATTGAATCTATCGTGGCATTTTCAGGGAATTCTTGTTCTAGCTGCTACTAATCGACCTTATGCAATTGATGCTGCACTAATGCGCCCAGGGCGCTTTGATTTGGTATGTCATCTTTTATGGGCTCATGATATGATCTTTCTAGACATTTATTTACCATGTCGGAAGCTCTGGCTAAGCTCGAGTTCACAAATTATCTTCTTTTGGTTGAAGTATGGGAATGCCAATTCTGGCCAAGCTATACAATAGGATTCATCTTTTGTTGGCTGACAAATGGGTAAGTACAATATATGAAATCCTAGCTGATTAACCAAGTCCCTTCAAGAAATTAGGGGAATATAGAATTAAACAAACTCCTGACCCTGTAGAGTACTTGGTGCTAACCAATATCATGAATCTAACAACCACCGCTCTTGGCAGATCTACTAGGGCAGGGTTTAGTTATAGCTTCACAACAGTTGGGTATTGTTCTTAGAAATCATTCGATTCCTAAAGGTTTTAGATTTTAAATGGTTTATTTTGTACTGTTTACTGCCCTCCAGCCTTGTTATATACTTTCACTCCTTACTGCTTGTAGTAAGCTTGTACACTTGTGTAACTAACCTAAAATTGTAAGCAGTAATCACAAAATTAATCTGGACCTCTCTCTGGTTGGAAAACAAAATTATTGCATTTGTCATTGCACAGTTTTGGGCATGGATCTAGTTTAGAATGCATCAAGATTTTCATTATCAGTGACATAAAAAATGTAAAAAGGAACTGGTTGTCTTCCTTAACTCGATGTTAACATCTGAATCATCTTGGTGTTCTTGATTTGCTCTGGCTCCTTATTTATGTGCTTCATGGTTTCCTCTTCTTAGTTGAAGATATTGATTTACTACTAATTCAGAAAAATATGATCATAAAAAAAAATAATCTAACCGACTTTGCCTCGGCATGATCATTACTTAAGTTACAAGAGGTATATTGTGGTCAAACTTTGGAAACTTTGACTAAGTATAGAAGGAGAACTCATCAGTTAAAGTTGGTGGTATTTCTGGTTAGTTACTATGGAATCCTAAAGGGATTTTCATTATTTCTGAATAGGTTTCGACATTTAATTCCTTGATTTGGTTATTGATTCTTCAGGTGCTTTATGTACCACCGCCAGATTTAGAAGGTCGTGAAGAGATATTACGTGTACATACACGGAGGATGAACCTCGGGAATGATGTCAATCTTAGACGAATTGCCGAAGACACCGATCTCTTCACAGGAGCTGAACTAGCTGGTTTGTGTACCGAAGCTGGAATGGTGGGTCTTAGAGAAGACATTTCTGCTACAGCAGTGTTTGATCGCCACTTTTGGACTGCCAGGGGTTCTCTAAGGCCTGCATTGACCAGATCACAACTTGACTCATATTCATCCTTATGAATAAACGCTAAATCTGGAATTGTAGTTGGTAAAAATTTATGTGAAGGTTAATCCCTATTTCTTAGGGTTCCAATTTGTATTGAAACTTTTCTTGAGTAATTTATGATTTTTATTTTATCTTTTGGGTAGAGTTTTGTTACACATTTGCCTTGTACTTAAGCAAAGGGGTCAGGCGCCCAACTTTCCATTATTTTAACATTTGGCACTTTTGTCGTTTATATTTTTCTTTCGTTTTTGAAATTACTTATATGTGTATGTTACTTTATTTGTTCTGAATTTCCAAAGCCTACACAAGGCTTTCTTGTTGAATGGTCTATGAATGTCCAATCAAATTAAAATCAGCATCAATGGAATAGATTTGCCATCATCTATCAAGTTAATGAAGTCATAATGCTGATATGATAATGTGGGCATATTTGTTACCCTTGAGTAAGCAAGTGGCTTTCTCCTCAATAGTTTTTTATCTTAATTAGCACCTTTCTTAACCCCACAATCATACAAGCATTGTAGTCTTTCCTATTTTCTAGTTTTGACACAATTGACATAGATGATGAAGATTTGTTCTGGTAATGTGTGGATAAGGGGATAGAGGAGAACCAAGTTGAGTATGGGATAAGCATTAAAGGTTTAGGTAAAGGACTTGGGAGTTTGGCCATTGAAGTTTCATTGAGGATGGTGATCCCCAATGGATTCTGATATTGATGCCTTGCACTCTCCTCATGGATTTGATGTTGAGGAGGACATATGCGACTATGCCTATTTTAGTGAGAAGACAAACTGAAGAAGCCTTTTAAGCTGAAAGTGGGCCTCAAGTTCTCAAATCCCACTTTTTTAGAAAGGCTTTGAGAGAGTATGCCCTTAGAAAGGGGTGTAATCACAAATTCAAGAAGAATGAATCTAAGAGGATAGTGGATGCTTGCAGGAGAGGACACAAACATGCACCACCCAATCAGTTCAAACAAGTTCTACATGGTTTTTGAAGAGAAGCATACCCAGGGTTTCACCTAGAGTGTAGGGACTTTGGGGTTATGGAAGAGGTTATTTTGGTTTACCTTTTGGGGTTATGTTGATGTAGAATTTTGGGTTTATATATGTACATTTCTGGAACATTGGGTATGTACCTGTACATGGATTTTGGAATTTTGGGTTATAAAATTATGCACGGGAAATCATATTAAATGCATTCATTTTGGGGTTCATTTACAATTGGTTTCTTATTCTATGTAAGCACATGTGTTTACAACTGGTTTATTTACGACGATTGCTGGCTTAATCATTTCCTAAACTAGATGACGCTCACTTTTCTATTGATCTCAGAGAATGAAGAATTTGAGTGGATGGCTTGCTATGCTTGAATCCTTTCTTTAAGTAGCATTACTTATTGATTATGAATGCAATTTTTCACTAAAAGGAGGTCAATAGATGGGCTTACATAGGCGTCTGATAGTACATCCTTTGTGGACTTTTGTGCATAGATGGGTAAAATCTGTCTGTTGATCGATAGTGTTGCCTTCTACTTGTTATTATAATTATCTTCCATTTATCTTTGAAATTGACAAGTGTCCTTGTTGAAGAGTTTATCTTAATTCGTGGATCTCTTTGAGATTTTTATGTGGCCCATTTGTTGAGAGTGGACTACACTAATGTCTGACGATTAAGAAAAAGTCACTTATTAGCTTTCATGTGAAAAGTTATATCTTGAATTTTTCTTAGGAGGCTTCTATAAAAGGTTTTTCCATTTATTAGTTTCTATTTGAATTTCTCTTCTATTCCTAAAGATCAATCAAATGCTGAAGGGGCATCATCTAGCAAATTACTCCAGAAGTCTAACTGGGCTTCTATCCCATCTAGAGTTATGTCTTCCTTTTTGGGTGGGCAAGCTGGGTAGGATTATGCATAACCTGTGAGCGCCTTGAATCTGTGACCTAAGCACAGGAGAGGCCCATCTGGCACCACTGTGGTAGAAGGCCTTAGCTCTGCTAGAGTCATATCTACTGTCTGATTCAATAGACAACTCACATCCAACATTGTCCCCGTGAAGGTTAGTGCATCAAACTATATAATTATCCTCTTACTCCATTTGGTTATATTTGGTTAACAGTTCTTAGGAACTTTGGTCCTGTCTATGACATTTTCCTTCTTCTAGTAATCCCTGCTTTATTTAAAGTTTGGACTACAGAGATGTTAGCTAGTTGACTGCTTCACAATTGTAATGAACCACTTACTTTTGTAAGTTTTATGTCCAAACTACAGGGTGAAATCTGATTAATGCAAGTCCTAGATGTCTCAGATTACCTTCAACAGTCATTTCTGGTTTGTTAATTTCTTGATTGTTGCTGTCCATTTCTGTTTATTCTATCAATCAAATGAGCATGTGACATGGGAAAGACTTAAGTTATTCTGTTCAATATTTGTTTGCATTTTCTCCTCCATGAGGAAATGATTAGGGACTGGAGGCAATCACAATTATCTGCATTTACAGAATTTTTATGTTGTGAGACAAATCCTAATTGCTTTTCTTGGTATCCATCTTTTATTTTGCTTCCTTGAGGATTGAAGATAGGTATGGCAGCGTAGGTGTAGGGAAATAGTTAGACAGGGAATCTTGTATCCTCATATTTTGTAATTTAATCCAAACATTCTAAAACGCATGTAAAAAAAAGTGTACCAGAATCAGAATAGGACATATATGTTAATATATAATATTCTCGTGTATATATGTGTTTGTGTGCGTGCTAAACACGCAGGCACACACAGTCACAGATATAATGTGCATCTCTCTCTTTTCTAAGGGATATGTGGATAATGGCTGTGTGCATTGAGGA
Source organism: Warburgia ugandensis (assembly GCA_035236585.1). Taxonomy (NCBI): domain Eukaryota; kingdom Viridiplantae; phylum Streptophyta; class Magnoliopsida; order Canellales; family Canellaceae; genus Warburgia; species Warburgia ugandensis. The sequence continues at coordinate 102,862,637 of CP141126.1, forward strand.
GAGTTTAAAACTGGTACTGACCTCATCTATTAGGCATTGGGAGTTGTGTTCGCTATACTGGAAAGCTGTGACAATCTTTTTTCTTATTTTACTTTCTAAAAGGAAAAAATTATAAACACCAGCCAATTGGAATGCCAAAGCCTTGTTCTTGGTTCCCTATTTCTTTCTTGTTGATCTCTCTGTTTTTTTCCTCCTCCACAGTCACTTTTCCATATTTAGCTTTTAGCTGTTCCACTATTGCCTATTAGATGGTCATATCTGCAGTCCTGCTCTATAAAACTGGATGCCAATGGTGACCATCCAAATAGTGTTTGTTGCAGTTTTGTATTAAACATGTTAAGGATGATCAGAAATCAATTGAGTATTCTTATAACTCTCCTAACAGCAGCTGCGCCCTGGATTTGTTTCCGTTGTCACCATGTACGTCTGGGGATACTTGGATTACTTCTCATCAGTCTTGTAACAAGCTGAACAGAAAACAAGGAAAAGAAACCTTCCACTGTCTCATTTCACATGCATTATGTTTATGATTGCGTGTTTTCTTAGAAGTTCTACTGCGCCCCTGATTGGCTACGAGTCTAGGTGATTTTTTATTTTTATTTTCGAAGTGAGGACTCTTAGGTTATTATACTAATTTATTCATTTTCAATTGGTTTATCCTGTGAAAAACTTCCTGACATTCACTCTCTCAAGCCCAAGAATATAGGTTTTCAAAGAAGGAGCATAATGCCTCCATATGTTGCAAGAGATCAACTTCCCTCTTTATCCATGAGCATAACTGAGAATAGCTACCTCGGGTTTTTAAGCATGGTAAGTGGGGGAAAAAGGAAGAAGCATCTTGCTGCTCTCAGCCATCTCCCTCCCCCTTCTCCCTCTCTGGGTTTTCTGTTCCCTTTCCTTTGTTGATAAGCTAACAGAAAGCAAGTGAAAATTGCATAGTGACTTCCTCTCTATTGCATAAATGGAGCAAGAGGCAATCTTGAAATTACGGGATTCGGGATGCAGACCAGTGGGCTTCTCTAAATAGAGATCTATCCAACATGAAAACCAAGATTTTAGTATTTATATGCAGAAACTTGGGTTATGCACCACTTGTAAAGATGGAGATTTAAACATAAATGACTAACTGCAGAGTGCAGGAGAAGTCCACACATTTTATTTGTCGATCTCTGGGACGAAAAGTGGAAAAATCCCAAACCTCAAGAACTCTTCATTCAAGTTTCCGTATTTGTTGATAGTTAATAGTTGAGGTTGTTATAATATGCGACTGGTAAACCAATCCTTTGTTGACAAATTGGAGTTCAACCTGAAGTGATTGAAGTGGAAAGGTTTTTTTTTTTTGTTGCACCAAACTCTTTACAAATAGTCCTGTCTGCCACACACACGTGTGCACACACACACACACACACACACACACACACACACACACACACACACACACACACACACACACACACACACTCTATGATGCTTCTGCTGCATTAACTTTACTGCTTCATAAATGTAGTTGCAGCTATTTGAAAATTGTATGAGCTGATAATAGAATTTAAAAGTGAAGACTGGTAAAACTATGGAAACAAAGTGGTGCAGATATTGTTTTCTGAAAATAAGCCATGATTGGTCTTTGACTAGCAGGATTTATTGCTACTTGATTCTGCTTGGTTATCTTAGTTATGTTATTGTTGATTCTCTGCTGATTATGAATGTGTAGACAACATTGCATGAAACTAGAGTGAAGAAACTTGTCCCTGTGGCACTTTCTTTTTTCTGGCGGATTGGATTCTATGATGCTTGCAGCATTGCTGGACCAGTGCCTCAACTCCAATTGTAAGTGAACCAATGACTATTAAATTATTCCTTGATGACAGTTTTATCCATTCATCTCAGGACTTACTTTTTCTGGGACAGTCTTTCAATTTCAATTTCAACATTAACTTCGTTGTTTCCCCAGTAAATTGTTTAGTTTATCTAGTGTATTGGGGAAACTTGTCCATCGTTTCTAAGTACCTTCAAGCTCAGTATAATGCTCTAAGCTGCTGAAATTAAGTGACTGGATGTTACAAGACTTGATTGTTAAGTTTTGGTCAGGGAAAAGGCATGTCAAATACCTCCTTGTTGAAACCTATTGCTGACCTGGAAGATAATATGAAAAATGTCTTCTTGGTATTGCTAAAACCTAATTTACCCCTTTGTAAATTTTCTCATCTTACAAATGTCTTCTATGAAGTTTCCCTGCTGAATAAGAGTATCTCTTGTTGTCGTTGACAGATGATATCGATCTGCTCAATGTAAGCTTTGATGGCCAGCTTGCTCCTGATAGAATTTCTGGCAGGACAGGGCTAAAGGAACTTCAAATTCTAGAAGGTGAGGTATACAAGTTGAAATGTCACAAGATACCCAAATACATATCTAAAACTGTTGCCAGAAACTCTATTTATTTTGATAATCTCATGATCAATTAGAAAACATACTCGTTCTTTATTTTTCAAATTGAATCTGTAGTAAAAATAAACTTTTACATCAAATGAGGTGATGGACTTGCAACATGGCCAACTTTGTCATGTACCTCATCTCATAGCCAAGATATTGTTGGTTCAAGTGCCACTGCATACCTGTCAAAAGAATAAAATAAAATAAAATAAAAATACTAAAATATAGAGGAGGTGATGCCCCAATAAAATTTGGCTATTTGAAAATTTAATTCTGAATCAGTTGTTTCAATCATGTCAGAAATTCGTGTTCTCTTGGTGTAGATGATAGGGTCCTCATGAACAGTAGTAATTTGGCTATTTGTGCTCTACGTATATACACGGATTTTTGATTCTGTTTATTCATTGAGTAGCCAGACCTTTCATCTTATAATTTAGTGAATGATATCTTAACATCGTAGGTGGCGCCTTGTGGAGATTGATGCCGAGCTATCATGTCTGGCCCCAGAAATCCAGCATGTAATGTCACTCATAAATCCTGCAAAAACCTATATGGTAAACAATCCTATGTCTTGTTTGGGTACATTTACCTTATGGTATAGCTCATTACATGAATCTTTGTGCAGTCAGAAGTACACTGAGCACTTACAGTATCCATCTGTTCATTTCTTGAAACTGTTAGATTTGTTCGCCTGCTCATGGAACCAAGTCCGCATAACTTACAAACACAGACGCACATATATGGGCACATGTTCATGCTTTTATTACTACCCTTGCAACTCTATTAACCGCAGACCCCACTGATGAGCTCATAACCTTTTTGACAGCACTGTGGCCAAAAGTTTAGTCTGAAATGAAGCTGCTGCAACTTGCAAACTAATCTTACAAAACTGTTTGAGCAGCTGTGCTGTTCTAGTTTAGAAGTTTTCATAGGAAAATGAATTTTCCTAATGTTTGGGTAATTTATTGATTTTGACAATTTTTCTCCAGACATGAAACTTATCCTATTTTCTTGGAAAACATAAAATCTGCTGACCCTGTAACTATTTTTCCTTTTTTTCTTTTTCTGTTTTATCTAGATGCAAATGGTCCCTAATGAAATGTTTTACGCATTTGGAATTGTATTGTCAGGCATCTTCAGGGTTTGCTCGAAAATTTGACTTTATTCAATAAATTGAAAGTTCACGAAACTGGTTGGAGTTTCTAAAGGAAAAAGATGAAAACTTTGATTAATTATACCAAATTATTCATTGAAGATTGATTTTGGATTGAAAGATGTCTAAAGTCTGAACTCAATGTAGTAGAGCTAAATGCCAATAGATAATTATGTATTATGCTTCTTATCAGCCTTATCGTGGTGGGGGTGCGCCCTATTGCCCTAAATCTAAGCAATGGAAGCATCACTATCTTTGTAATTGGGCTTCAAGCTTTGCATATAGGGGATTTTGAGAATCTAGTATACTCCTACTTGATCCGAACACCAGTGATTTCAAACATCAATTACATGACTAGAAGAAAAGCTTCAAATAGAAGAGGAAGAGGCCTGATAGGACCATGTATTAGGTTGTCTAGAGTGAGACAGAATATAGATTCTGTCTAGACTCTGGATTCATTTTTCTTGGCACTTTGTACATGTTCAAAGGTTTCAGGTTTAAGCATTCACCAATTCATTTCTTAGTTTGAAGTCTGCAAATTTGGATGGTGGATTGCAACAGTCAGGGTATCATACGAGTTCACATATATCATATTGTATGAATCTACATATATCATAAGTTTCTGCCTCTTGTACACATTCTGTTTCTCTAAGATAGTTCCCAAGATGTTAACAAAAGTTGAAATTGCGTAAGGCTATGGGAATACAAGATATGAAGTACCTGAAAAATACTCATACATACAAATGAGTTATGAACAGTACATTGCAAGGTGACTGCAAACTTGGAATTTCATTGTATAAGTGCAGAACACAAAGGAAAAGAAAGTAAAGTACATCAAATGCCACATGACAATGGTACATCACTAACCACATGATGTCATGATCGTGTACATGGTACTTTTTTTCTTTCAATTCCTTCCTGGTTAATGAAGTTGCTTAGACTATGATGTCCATTTTTCCAGGGACCACAAGTACTTCATTTAGTGGTATCAGCAAACGTGTCTCCATGAACAAGTAGACATACCTGGTTTTGTATTTTTCTCAGTTCTGGGGTTTTTTCCCATTTCTTTATCTTCTATAAATGATCCCATTCATGACATTTGGACATTGTAGTTGATACTTCCACTCCATGCTTGCCATAATCCTGACACGTTCAAGAATGCATTGCTTCTGTTAGCAAGTTACACCATGCTTGGGAATGTGTTCAAGAAGTGGCCTCATAAACTTCCTTTTTTTATGTGTTCCAGGACCTGAATATTGGGATAGCGTTATGGTTGGCTGCTAATGGGGATGGTTGGGTGGATGAGGAGATCTGCAATCTTGGTAAGGGCCGTCAGCGTTTTAAGTACAAATCAGAGGCCAAAATCCTTCTTGTTGGTTCTGGTGCTGACGAGCAATGTGCTGGCTACAGTAAGCATAGGACAAAGTATAAACTGGGCGGGTATGCTTTGGCACTGTACACTTAGTTTCTGGTGGTTAGTTCTTCCTTCTAGGGAATTTCTTTTGCTTTTATGTAGTCCTAATATGCACATTATGCTGTATCTTTGGTACAATACATTGTGGTGTGTTTAATTACAATCTTTTATTGGAGATTTACATACATGAGTCTCTTACCATTTTACAAAAGTGAAACCAACTTGCTTAAATTCTAGTTATGAATACTGTATCAGGACAGTTGGATATGAAGAAGGGATCATATCTCATCTACACATCTCAACTTTGGCATTTAAATTCAAAAGGAGTGGGGATGGGGATATGAACTAATTCGTTTAATCCATTTACCTTTTCTCCTGTTTACTTATGAGTTCTCTAGTTTTTCTTGGATGTACTAGGTTGGGAACGTGAATGAAGTTCAAGAGGAACTTTAGTTATGCTTGTCTGGTGCACAACAAGATTGTGTTTCTTCAGGAGGAAGAGATTAGGGCTATAGCAAGCTGCTGCTGGATCTCTTTACAGAATTATCTTAGTGTGGTTTTTCCATAGACATGCCCCATAGCCAATACTATGCAGAAGCCTATGTAGATGTTCTAGTTGGGAATGAGAGATTTTGGTCCTGTCAATTTTTTTTATCTCAAAATTAGAGGTGGGGAAAAGATTTATCCGGAGCCATATTATGCAAACCTCAGATGCTAGTCTAGTTGGAGCAAAAGGAGTTCATTCCTATCAGTTTCTTTGTTTGAAAGGTGGAGGTTCGAAAAATATTTGCACTTGAAGAAAGAAATCCTTATGATGATTGTTCTACCAATTCCTCACATTTTTTACCGTTTCTGTTAGTCAGTCTGCTAGAAGATATTGAGCTCTTAGTAACTTGGGAGATATTTTGTTTCCTGTGTTGCAAATGGGGGATGTTGGCAATTGTGGTACTCATTGACTCTTGATCCACTCCACATGGACAACCAGAGGTGAGTTTCTGTGGAAAATCTCTACTTGTGCTTTGGACCATTTGGAAGGAACACGAGGGGAATTTTCAAGGGTGAGTCAGGGACGCTGGATCCCTGAGATTTTCTATTTACACATTGCTGGTCCAGGAGCTGCAGTGGTCATCTTTTAAATGGCGCCTCAATAGCAAAGACTTAAAATTGATTATTTCAGCTTCTCTGCTCCTGAATTATAGAAGCTCATCATCTCCGAGAAGCTGCCTTTAGAAATAGCTATAAAAGAAAGCTATCGTGCTGTTTTGCTTACTGTACTGATAGCAAAGTTAGTCCTTGGGTATACTATCATTTGTGAGCATAGAATATATAGCCTAAGTAATTTGAATATAGAGGATTAAGCTTCCCTAATGGTTGTCCTTCCATTTCAACGAAGTTGTAATTGCATGTTGTCGTCAAGGTTTCTGCCAACAGTGAGGATGGATAATGGTATATTAGCTGTGTTATGGAAAGGCACCGGGAAAGACAAGCGCGAGAAGGGAAGACAAAATAATAATAGAATACCTGAAGGTGTACACACTCAAGAGCATGTGAAGAGGTCCACACTTTCTTTTTCATGCATGATGAGTTTTTTTTCCCCATCAGATCTAGGCTTTTTCATCATGCTCTCTATACCAATATTTAAGTAACTGCTAGAAATAAATGCATTTGGATGATCCTAACCACTTGTTTTGGGCATTTGAAAAAATTAATAAAAATGAATGGTCATGATTGTTTACTCAATAAAGAGAATGCTAAATGCATCCACTGGGCATGAAATTTGATCTCCAGCCTATCTAACCATTCTGAATATGATCAATGACTTAGATCTAAATAAAAAACTTGTAAATGAATGGAATAATGGTGTGGACTTCTTCACATGCTCTTGAGCATGTACTTTTAACAGTGCTGTTAATAATAACAATAACTGAGTTAAAAAAAGTACAAAGTACAAACATGTAAGATGGTTGTTTTGTACAACATACGGGTGAAAGGCATGACTAATATGTTTTACTAATGGCAGGAGACGTAATTGTTGAAAGTGATTCTTCTCTTCATGTCAGCACTGTTGCATCATTATTTGAAGTGTGGGAAATGTGCAACTTCATAAGAGTATAACTAAAAGAGTTAGAAGAAGAGGAGTAAACAAAAAAGACACAGAGACAACTGCATGAAGTATTTATGGAACCTGTATTTTCCAGAACAGACTAACAAGCTCTAGGTTTTAAGACTACCCAATGAAAACCCAGTTGTTTATCCTACCTTACTGTCAGGTTCTAAAGCAAAAAGACCATCAATTGCTATCCTATAGCCTGTGTAACCAACATACAGAGATTGCCTTGCACATTGTTCACATAAATGGCTAACTTCAGCTAACTGGTAGGATAAAAACAATTTCCTATGTTCATGTTCCTAATTCGTATGGAAAATATCCATCTCCTGTTTTTCCTAGGGAAGTTTTCTGATTGAAGACAACCATGCAATCTGTTAATTTTCCTAAATTTAAACATTTTCTTCACTTCATGTGCTTTATAGTTATTTTTTTTGTCTCTTCCATATTGTCTCATTTCATTTCTTTAAATGTCCATCATCAGTTGGCATGCACTAGAAGAGGAAATGAAATTGGACATGCAAAGAATTTGGAGAAGAAACCTCAGGAGAGATGATAGATGCATTTCTGACAACGGGAAATAGGTATTGCTCTAGACATTTGATCTTTCTTCACTTACTATCATATTTTATAACCATGAAGACCCATTGTATTCAGGCTAGATTCCCATTCTTGGATGAGGATGTTATCAGGACTTTATTAGAGATTCCTCTTGGGGAGGTTGCTGAACTTGATCAACCAGTTGGAAGAGGTGACAAGAAGATTCTTAGAGAGGTATATACTCATTTTGAGTGTTTCCTTTTCTTCTTTAAATCCCTGGACATGTAACAGTTTACTGACTTTTACCAGAGTGTAGACTATTCTGTCTTCTAATTCATGCTTTTTCCTTTTCTTTAATGGTATGTAGTATATACTAAATCTTGAATGCATTCTTCATGTCTTGTTGCTGGATCTCAAATCTGATTCTAGTTATTTCTTATTCCATAGTTTTTATGTACAGTGACTCTGAGGAACCTACCTAGTTCTTGACATTTAGGGAAAATGGCATTTTTATGATTCAAGACATGGCTAGATGTGGAAGACCTGTACATATCTAGTTGTCCTTGCTATTTGGGATTATAGTTCTCTTCCCGAGTTTCACCTGTGCAACCTAGTTTGATATTCAAAGAGTGAGTTTCTTTTTGGTCAGTATACTCTTAATATTGTAAAATAACCTTGGGCCTTCTCCTTTTGGGCTCCTCAAATTCCTGTTATAATTTGAAGAAGCAAGTGTCAAGTCCATGGACAACTATCTAGATGAAGTCATACTCTAGTATGTCTACTCTGCCACTTCCTTGTCCCGTGACAATATCTAATCAAAACTTTATATTCCAAAGCATTAATGAGTGCTGCTTTAAAAGGGGTTTAAAATCCCTCCATTCCCTGGATCGGCCGCAGCTGCCCCTTATGTTAAGGGGGGGATCGACGTTCCTTGCCAATTCCCATGCAGCACTTAGTATGATTATTTTAATAGGATCATAAGAGCTGCTGCTCTAAATCATATGGTCAATCTCCTATCCAGGTGTGGAACACTGCTCTTTTATATGCAGATCTTTTGGGTTGTACTTTGTCTTCCTGATGACTCTCAACCAAGTTAGAGCCATTAAACCTCCACAATCAAGATACCGTTTACACTCTAGCAAGTGATCTTGGGGGAATCACAGCTTACTTAGACTGAAGCAATAATTAAAAATTGATCCACACAACTAGCGTATTAAAGAACTATCATCTCCAACTGTTAAAATGTTTACCAACTCTTGATATTTCAAAGACATTGTTTCTGAACGTATCATAGTTATTTTAAGTTGGGTGCATCTGCTGGTAAAACAATATCTTAGTGTTTTCTTCTTGTTCCCATTACCGTTCAATGCCCACTCCACTTCCTGCAGCTTGTGACAATTAAGCATAGTAAACTTCTGGAGATGCTATTCAATGGCAGTTGAACCATGAATCACTTAAAATTTCCAGCCTTCTTGTCCAGCCTTCTTAAATGTTTAAGCTTTTACATAATGAGTCACAAAACTACCATTACAAAATTGAACCCAAGGCAAACGTTCCCATGGCTCTATCTTGGCATCAGGACAGAAATATATTGATTCTTTTTCTTCATTGGAGCAACCCTTTTAAATACCATTGTTCAGGCATAAGAGGTACCAATTCTCCTGGCCAGTGGGCTTTTTTAACCCTTTTCCACATGTAATCCTCCATAGTCCAGCAGATTTCAGAAATGATGTTCATCAGCAGATGGTAAGCATAGCTGGTGCTGTATTTTAAAATAAAAAATGAAGTTTGTAATATTAGATGATTTTTTCGTAGTTGGAAGTAGGAGAGAGAGCCTGTCTGGTAAGATTTATGTACTATAGCTTGCTCATAATGTTGCCTAGATGTCTGAGTCTTGCTTTGTGGAACTGAAGCATTTATGCAATAAATTTCTGGAGGTTGCAAGGTTGCTTGGCTTAGAAGCAGCGGCAGTTCAGCCTAAGAGAGCAATCCAGGTACATTCATATCTCCTTCACTGCAGAATGAAATGGAAGTTGGAACATCGTCTTCTTTCAAGGAATTTTTGGTGGTTTGATGCAGATTTGGGATCCCCGTTTGTGATGACCCGGGTTTTTCAACCTTATATATTTAAAACTTTTCGAAAGGTGAGGCCCCATTTTTATTTTTTTTTCAAAAAAACCCAAAACAATGAAAATAATTTAAATCGAATTTCATTTTCAGAAAAATCCCGAGGTCAGCCATTGACGCGAAATAAGATTTTATTTTTATTTTTATTTTCCAAGTAAACATGTTTAAAATAGATTTACTATTCCAGGATCATCTAGTCATCAGCCACGTTCCCATAACAGGATAATCAAGTCCAATAATATACATACACAGTCCATGTGAAATTAGAACATACCTCTAAATGAGACTTCTCGATCACTATTCTTCTAACTCCTCATGTGTCCTGTCTTTCTTTAATATCTGAGGCATTGCAACAAACGCAATGCCTCAGCAAGCAATGCTTGGTAGGTACATAGACATTTAATGTATATCAATGAAACAAAATAGAATAATTGTGTTGATACAGTGAGTAAAGCAATTTTTACAAGAATATAATTATTTTAAGCAATGCTAATAAAATCTCAAAACATCATATACGAAAAAACATGCATCTCATAGATTTAAAACATGATATAATCTCATGTAAATGAGCATACAATAACAACAAGGCACCCTAAGGTATATGGGTCCCACGAGTGTCCCACACACTCGAATCACAGATCATGAGTACTCATATCAAACCTCTGAGTGTCGTCACACCCAGGCATACCATCACATCTTCATGCTCATCATGCAAGCACACCGAATAAGAGTATGGATCGTCATGCCGCAGTGGCAACCCTCCATGGGTCTCAACCACTGCCGCTCCCCGTCGACACCATAACGGGAGACTTAGCGTCCGTCCCTATGGAAAGGCCCGGACCAGTAGTGTGGACTATCCATGTTACCAACCCCTACCAAATGCCATCTACGGGCAGGTGTCTATCATATCAAAATCCCATCACATCACAAATATCGGAGGGTGGGTGGCCGGCCCTCTCCCTCCTAGCATGACACCCACCGGGTGAGAGCACCCGTCATAAAACTCAAAATACAAAAATCATGTATGTCGAAACCAAGAGCACTTGTGGCTCGTAATCCCCAAGGCACGCTCCTCATCCTGGAGTTAGCCTCTAAAAAGACCAGCCACCAAGCCTCTACTTTTCTTTCTCATAAAAACTCATCAATTTCAATGATGCAATAAGGAAAGATAATTTTCTAATTGTGTATAAGTAGATAATCTCAATTTCATGAAACCATCGATCATAGTCCATTCAATACATGATTGAAATCAAACAGCAATCATAGCATAAAACTCTAAATTTCATAAAATCATCGATTAATAATAAGTGCAATTTAAATCACCATCAATCATAATGCCATGATAATACAAGGTTTTAAAATCAAGACGAAACATTAAATGTCGTCACCTATCTCAATTGTCGTTACTTAGCTCGTGTCCCTCCTTCAGTCGAGTCCGAGAATACCTTGGTGAAGTCCTGAATGACGTTCAAATATAAGAGCTAGACGTTAGTTCTAGGTTCACAGAGTAAGGTTAGATCTATATGATTTGTTGGTTTCTAAGGGTTACTCTATGATATTTTTAGGTTGATCTATGCCTAAGAATGTCTTGCATTTTATTGTATAATTGGGTCCGTGTCAAAATTACGGACGCAGTGGTCCTTTTGGCTCGTCAAGCGGAGTTATATAGGCTCCGAAATTAGATTTTTCAAGGTCGCACCTTAATGGACGACCCAATTGTAGTGCCTAGGGTCCTGCGCGCCACGGTTCTAGAATGCGCGCTCTACGGTTTCTAGTATACGCGTGCACCCTGGTCGCACCGCAACCAGGTTGGGTCATGTACGCACGTCCGAATGGTGTGCCAGGGTGTGCACTCTGGATAGCATTGCGTGGATGCATCTTAGGCGTAGCTACGGCGTGCTTTGGCTCCCAGGACATCCCATGAGTCCTTGTTGAGCCAAGAAAACTATTCGCACGCGAAGCGTGCGCAAGGACAGCCCCCAGGGGGCTTGGTACAGGTGTGTGTGTCAAGCTAGGCGCCCCTTGGACCGCGCCATGCTCTCGAGGATGTCCGCACCCCTGGGACGCTCATGCGCCCCTGGGAGGTGCACTCTCTCTCTCTCTCTCTCTCTCTCTCTCTCTCTCTCTCTCTCTCTCTCTTGACGGGTTTTCACCCGTCTGGTTTCCCTCGCCGAGGACCGGTGATTTTCGGTCGGAAAATTCGCAGATCCGTCGAGGATCTAGGCTGGGAATGAGGCGGAAAGGAGGGGATAGTTTGGGAAGCCTGGAACGACACCCTGGTCGTAGGCCTAGGGTTCTGTAACGAACCCATCTTCCTAATGGGTTCTTTGGCCGGGAGACGCCAGATTTGGCTGGAAAATGAAGGGGAATGAAGGGGAAAGAGAGGAAGAGAAGCATACCTAGGACCTCAAGATGGAGTGTCTTACGCCTGGATTTCTTGCTTCAAACCCACCTTGCCGGAGCTTTGAACCCGGAAATACATGGAGGAGAAGGGGGCTTGGGGGGGTATTTATAGGAGCGGAAAGGCGGTGCCCCTCAATGGCGGTGCTGCCCTTTCCCCTGGCACCACCTTGCAGAGGCGGTGCTGGGATTTTTCTGGAAAAATCGGGAGAAGGAAGAAGATGGGGTGCCGTTATCAAAACGGCCCCCTGCGTTTTCTGCGTTTTTCGTTTTTAATTTAAATTACAGAAATACCCCTATCTTTAAACGGCCGTAACTTCTTCATATGGACTCCGTTTTGGGTGATTTTGGTCTTGTTGGATTCCTTTTTCCGAGACGCACCTAATGGTACCATTCTCAGGACCAAATTTCTGGGTTCAGTCAGGGTGAATAGTGAAATGACCAAAATACCCTTATCTCCAAAAAGTGATCTTTTTATTGCTGACTTGAGATTTCAATGTTACAAAATTAGAGTCATTACACCGTTTTTTACCGGGCTGCTGTTTTTTTGCTTTATCTGTTTTTCCAGCTGTGGTTCGAACTTCACTAGACTAATAATTCAGAATGTAGCAAACAATTCATATAAAGAATACAAGGACAGAAGCCGCTGATGGCAGACTGAAACTAGTCCTGCTTTCACGTGAGATGGGCTTATCCACAGACTATTTTGGTCAAATGACGCATTAGTTTGTTAAATGAAATGTGTGTGAAATAATCCAGGCCACTTTTTAACTCAAGCCAAGTAAGTATACTGTATGTGCATATGCACAACACGTACCTGCATGCATACATGTGGTCAAATACATAATTATAAACCGTGCCATGGGGATAGAACTGGTGCGTGTGTGTCACGGACATACTAATATCACGTCATGCATATAGAATCCAGCTTAAGATATATTCATCTTGATGTTTCACACTTTAACCACAGAAGAAAAGGGAAGATGGCTATTTCTAAACGATCTTACGCACATGACTTACTATCTGATTTGAACTAAATGTCAAACCACCTGTTGTTACTTTGGCCTCGGGCTTTCATGACTCCATTTCTGATCATGTGATAGCACAAACTTGCACAAGTAGATGCATGGTTGCATTTGTTCAAGAATGTCTATACGCTATCTTGGTTTATATTCATCAAAATTACTGCATCATACCATTGGCTTCTTTTCACATTAAGTATTCTTTATTGTCCCATTTTTCTTTCCTTCGGCCAGTTTGGCTCTAGAATAGCAAGAGAATCAAATAGGAAGAACTTCGGGAGCAACCGGGCAGCGAACCAGGCATCTGCTGGGAGTGTGGTAATCCATGACCGGTCAACATAACCCAATTAATGACGGGCTACTCGAGGGGGATCACGGATCGCAGAAAGCACCTGTTTTGGCAAGAGGGTGTGCATTCAAACATTTCGCTTCTAACTTGTATCCCGCACTTTGTAACTACAATTGCAGCTTCATTGAACTAATTGTAACTATAATTTTTCATGTGCAGTAATAAAAATAATAGGCCGAGCATGGGACCCGATATTTGTCATAAAAATGACCCTCAAATGGGAAAGACCGCTCCTTTCATAGTTTATGCTGCTGGGCTTTTTATTTACTAATTACTGCTCAATACCACTTCAATGAGATGGACTAAACATCATTCTATCTTCCCAAGCCTTCACAACTTTAACGCCATCAAGGACTTCTCAAAGGCAGCACCGCAAAGGAGAAACCCAAGGAACTTAGGCATGGAAAATGGAACCATCTTCTACTTCCCGCTGAAGTGGCTTTCTATCTTCCCAATGACCTACAAATCCCATGTGCATGCCGAGGGCCCTTTTGAGACCACCTGGTCTTACATTACTCGTAAAGCCTTGATACATCAAGCAGGAGTAACAGCTAGCATAGATGGAAGGTGGGTAATGGGAGGATTTAGAGATGGATTGTCTTGTCAATGTATTTGCAATGACGACATGATTTTGCCTTTTGTCTGCCACTCTTGGTACACGGCGTCAGCTAAACCTGTGTTGGAAAATTCTTGATTTTGGTTCCCTCCACCTTTGAAATATTGGATGGAGATATTGAAAGGAGATGATAATTTTGAGGAGAGATTGAAGACAGAGACTCTGCAACACAGTTCTAATTTGCGGACTTGCTGAAACTTGTGGTCACTTGTAGTCATGGAAATGCTGATATTTCCTGCTCTGGGCGGTTTCTTTGGTGGAAATTAGTGGTGTCAGACGAGTAAAGTACTGTAAACAAAGAAATTGGTCTTTATCTTCCTAAGCACCTTCTTTCTTTAATGGCCGGCCGGCCTGCCTTTGGTAAAACTATATTCTTCCTCGGTGATGAATTACATATATAGCGTCTTTCCTCGTATAAAATATGGCGATTTTCCTGAATGGAAGTTTAAAGAATTAGCAAATGTCTGGTAATTCAGACAGTACAATACTCGTTCTTTGGGGCGAGCGCATACACACACTACAGTACTAAACGGGCTTCTATTTACTGCCTTTAGGTGCCTAGCGGCGAAGATCCATGCTTGGCCTCGCATCACTTCTCCTTATGCCAACAGATTCAAGCCAGCCTTTTAGGTAAGTGGAAGATTCTTGGAGTTCAATATCTGCACAGTAATCCAGTTTCAATAAAAGATGTCCCTACAGAAATTAGCAATCTTTGCAAGAACTTTGTAGTGCTAGGAGCAAGCGGTAATAAGGTGAAGGGACAAGTTGCATCGGCTATTGGTACGTGGCTTCCAAAGATTAAGAACTTGATCTGAGCTACTCTATTCTAACCAAAGATAACCTTACGTTGATATTGAATGGTTGAAGGAGCTAGAGACAATATATATATTCATCTTCATCTAGATTATCTTCCAAAAATATCAAATAAAAAAAAAAAAAAAAACTTTAGTTCAATAGAAGAACTAAAAATTTCAGCAAATAATATTCCTACTCCATCCAAAATGGATTTTAATCTTTAATTTTATGGATCTAAGCACAGGAAGTGATATTAGGAAAATAATCAGCAAAGAATTTTATGCAAGACTGTAATAAAGACTTCAAAGTTTGCTACTTTAAAATTTTTAAAGACTGTCTCCAATATTATGAAGATAAATTTTTTGAACATATTCAAAAAAACTCAAGAATCAATAGTGTCCTATGGTTCTTAAATCACTTTCTGAGCAATGAACTTAACATAATAGAAAGAGAGTTGTCGATGAATAGTGGTAAATATGTTTCTTCAATTTATCTTCCTACCAAATCTCTTAGACTTAATAATCAAGATAAAATATTAAAACTTGAAATTGCGACTTATGCTGCAATAGAAAATTTTCAAAGTCTTAAAGATCTAAATTTAATAATAATAAAAAATAATTACACAAATCTTTTCCTTAAAAGCATAGGAAATCAATTAATTTAAATTGAAGAAAGTATGAATAAAATACTTAATTATCATGAAAAATAAAAGAATATAAAATTTTCAAAAAAGCCTTCTCCCATAATAGAACAATCAATAAAACCCCCTCTTGAAGTTGCTAACTTCAAAATGGATGAAGATTCTCATGACTTCATAAAAGCCATAAAACAATGACTTGAAAACTTAAAACTTAGTACTCTTTCAATCCAAGGGTTTGAAACTGAGTCAATTAAATCATAAAGTGAAATTAAACTTTTCAAAGAAATAAGTTCATATAATATATATGAAACTAAAATGTTACAAATTCAAGCTCAATTAAAAAAAAAAGAAAAAAGAAAAGAAGAAAAACTGGATAGGTTTTATTATAAATGACCAACTCTAGCCAACGTCTTAATTGAAGAAAATGACTTCCATATTCAAAATTCGATTTATGAGTGGAACATAGATGGAAGGACTGAAAAACAAATCTTTCAAATAATACATAGAATACTAATGTATTCAACTATATGCAAACAAAAAGGAAATTCAAATAAAGACATTGCTAATGTGATCATATCAAGTTTTATTGGTAATCTTGAAACTTGGTTGGATAATTCTCTCTAGCCAATTTAGCAAAATGAAATTTTATCTAAAATAAAAATCAAACCACATACAAGTCAATTAAAAGGAGATGCAATTTACAAACTTGTATGTACAATAGTTGAACACTTCATAGGCAATATGGCCAATTAATATGAAAATGTTCAAGCTTTACTTCAAAATATTTGATGTCCTACACTTACTCATTTAAGATGATATAAGAATGTCTTTTTAGCTCGGGGTCTAAATCTCACTGATGCAGCTCATAGTCACTGGAAGCAAAAATTCATTAAAGGACTTCCATACTTATTTGTTGAAAGAATAAAAAAAACTCTTAAAAATAAGTATAAGGATAATATACCTTATGAACAATTAACCTATGGGTAATTAATTTATGCCTACATCAATGAAGGATTAACTCTCTATAATGAAATAAACTAAAAAATCAATTAAAAAGAAAAATAATAAAAAAAAGGAATAATTAGGAGAATTTTGCCAAATTTTTGCCATAGATATACCTAAATAAAAAGACCTAATAAAGGTAATATGAAACAACCTAAGAATAGAAGGTTTAAATGTAAAAGATATAAAGATCCAAATAAACCACCCAAAAGAAGAAATAGTAAATATAATAGAAAAGATAAATAAAAAATTAAATATTATAAATGTGGTAAAATTGGTCATTATGCTAGTAAATGTTATACAAAAAAGAAAATTTAGGAATTAGAAATTGATGAAGGATTAAAGAAATCCTTATTGCAAAATAATGCTCAATTCTTCGGGCTTCAAATTATTAGATATCTCTACTTACAAGTCCTCATCTACTTCAAAAATCTAAAGATTATAAATAATGTTGTAATGAAAAATGTAATATAATTAGAAATGATAAAAATGTTAAATATTGAAAAGCAATTATTGAAATGTATAATTTATCAATAGATGGATTAAATCAATCTCAACAAGCTTGGTTTGATCTAGTCGATCAAGTAGAAGACAAAATCTAAAGAAAATAATTTTAAAAAAATACTCAAAAATAGCTAGGCAAGATGATACAAAAATTATTGATACTATTAAAGTGTATAAAATGTCAAAACTTAGAGCCTAAATAATAAATTCATAGTCTCGAATACAGCTACTATTTATGATCTTAAAAGGAAAATTAACTATCTTAAAATAGAAATTGCTATAATAAAGAATGAAAATATTTCTATAGAAAAAAAAAAACTAAGTAATCTTGAAAATCAAAAGAATGTTGAAATAGTAGAAACTTCTAATGTAGAAGAAACCTTACCCTCTCCTTAATAATTAGATTCAATCAGAAAAATATTTTTTAAAAAATAGTATATTAATGTAACCACTGCATTTGGTATATAATGATACCAATTAGATATAATTGCTCCTGTAGATAGCGGAGCATATATCAACTGTATACAAGAATGATTAATTCCAACAAAATATTTCAAGCAAATTACTCAAAGTCTTGCTTCAACAAGTAATAATAAGCTTAACATAAAATATAAATTAGCATATTCATTTATCAATAATAACGATTTATGCATTGCCACTTCATTCTTATAAAAAATTTGCATTATCATGTAATTCTTGGTACCCCTTTTCCTCATAAATTGATGCCAATCTCCAAAATAGATCCATTAGGAATATATTTTTTGAAGTTAGCAAACACTTTTTTGTTCATATTTATTATAGATCCTAAAACTCATTTACTAAATATAGTAAGAAAATTTTTATTGAAAGAAAAGCATATTAATTTTCTTAGAGAAGAGATTGCCTATCTTAATATTAAAAAGACTCATCAAAATAACTCTTTCAATTCAAAATTAAAAACCTTTTAAATTCCTTCCTTGATGAATTATGTAATGATTTTCCAAGTGCATTTTGAAACCATAAAAAAATATTGTTTCTCTTCCAAATGAAGAATTTTTAAATGAAAAGAATATTCTTACAAAAGCTAGACCAACTCAAATGAATGTCAATTTCCTTGAGTTGGATAAAAATCAGATAAAAATTTAGTGTGAAAATCTTCCTCACCCTAGAGTTACACTACTTTCTATGTCAATGAAGCAACAGAGAAAGAGAAAGATACGCCCAGACTGGTCATCAGTTACAGACCTTTTAATAAAGCTCTTAAATGGATAAGATACCCAATTCCCAATACAAGAGATCTACTAAATATATTACAAAATGCTTTAATCTTTTCAAAATTTAACCTTAAGTTAGGATACTAGCAAATTGAGATCAAGGAGACTGATAGGTATAAATCCCTATTTGTTCCTCATATATTTGGAACTTTAAGTTTATATGTTAAGAATCATTGATATAATTTTAAGTCTGGATAGAAAACAATTGTTATTACTAAGAGTTCTTTTCAAAGTTTTACTTGCTCTTGCTACTATTGCTAAACAAAAGTCATCTCACAGTAAAACTGTTTTAATAGGAACCAATTTGCTTTCTTCAAACAAAGCAATAAATAGAATTCTTAAATGAGATGAAATGACCTTCCCTGATTCTTGGCAACTTAATGAAGTTAATTTTCAAAACCAATAATAGATCAAAATTTAGATCAAATAATACAAATAGATTAAGGCAATGTAGAGATCAGATTTGATAATAAAAGATCCTTATGTCTTCTTAGAATTACCTCTCGTTCGTGTAGATCATCTCGATTCGTCTGACAAGATCAAAGAAGAAAAACCAAGCTCTAGTTCAATAGAAGAACTAATAATTTCAAAAAATAATATTGTCCATCCAATTTATAAAAAATCCATAGGATAGTACTCCTACTCAAAACCGTGACTAACATTTTATAGTTTTCAATCTAGAGACCATTCTACATGGGGTGTTAAAATCATTCAAAATTAACATGCTAAAGCATTGGTTTTTATGCACATCAAACAATTATAAAAATGCCAATTTTCTGGATTTCTAATTGATTAAAAAATCAAGTTTGATGAAATGATTTATTTCAAACATGGAAAACAAGCTAAACACTTTGGCATGTTCAAAGTGCAAAACCAGGCATCTATATGCTTATTTCAAAAGTTTAGAAGAAATTGTCTTTTATTGATTTGTTTCCAAATCAAAATATGATATAATAGATACTCAATTCCATGCTAGAAACTGAATTCATGAACACAACATTCAACATCCTAGGAGGAACACATATGAGATGCCTAAAAATCTTCTAAAACATTGCTTGAATAAGCTAAATATCAAACTAGAGTTTTATAGATAAATTCATGCTAAAGAGCATCTTTAAAATCGTGAATACCACGCTAAATAAACACCTACAACCAGTCATGATTTCATGTTATTACACATTCCCAACAGTCATGAAAACCATGCTAAATGAGCATATGTAATCATTCATGAACCCATGCTAACACGTCATTAACAGGGGGATGGAAAAGCACATTATATAGCATACAAAGACCTTAAAATAGATATCATAAACCATGGCATTTTTAACAGGGCATAATCCTCATGAGAAAGTGTCTAACTCAAGTATAAATAACATTGATTAAACATATTTTAGCAGAGCATGCTCACAGGTTAGAAATCGAATAAAATATGTATAATCACAAGCTAATGAAAAACGTCTTTAATCACTATGAACATGATTTTTGTAGTGAAGATTTAACTATACAAAAGTTCTCAAATATCATGTGCACAATCATTGAAGAAAATGTCACCATTAAATCTCCAAAAACTTTTGAAAAAACTCATCAAAACTTCATGGATGAAACTCGCATAGAAATCTAACGTTTTCCCCAACTTTTCTCTTCATGTTTCCTGTGTTTTCTCCTATGTAGAAACTTCACAAAGTTGGGTGTCTTCCTCTTCTTCTCCTCTCTCTCTCCCCTTCTCCCCTTCTCTCTTTCGCTCTTTCTCTCTTGAACAGTTTTCGGCCAAACTTACCTCGCCTGGGTTGTCCTTGTTAAATAAGTCTTTCTAATTGATTTCTTTTATTTCCTTCCAGCCTAGATGTCTTTATGTAGACACATTTCCTTTCTTGAGATGCTTCCACTTCTTTCCTAATCCCACTACTTCTAAAACACCTCTAAACTCCATGCTCAAGTACATTTCCTAATTCAATGTCCAACCTCCTTCCCGAGCAATCCTTTCTAAAATACATATGCACTCCTTTTCAGAACATATTTCTTTGATCACTTCCATTTCCTCAATGCATTCCACCACTTCCTTGAACACATTTTTCCTACTTAACTTTCCTAATAATAGCTCACCACTGAACTCAATGTCTCTCATTAGTTTAATATCTCCTCGATTGACTTGGCTGCTAGGGTATAGCAGCTACGTGGGTCCATTCTTTAAAAAATAAATGTTGAACTAATTAAAAGGTGCTGCCATTGTTGATGTTAAAAATTGTTTTGCTCATTGCGTAGATCTCCATTGTCGGATTTTCATCATCCTATTATCGTAACAAAGCTCCTTTCGAACTCTCTCCATCCATTAATGTTTCACCATCAAATTGTTGAGTTTTCAAAAATTCAATTTCCACAATTAGGGTAAAATCCAGTATTTTCATTAATCATAAAAATTTACAAAATTTAGGGTTATTACACATGTTTTGAAAATAAGATCGTATATGGTATTAAAGTTTTTCTTGTTACAAAAAGTTGACATCAGTTTGCTTATTTATGAAGTGGTAATGTTGCCAAACGTGCAACTAACATTGGGCTGGTCCCCGAAACATGAAATGGCCCTCAGTCAAATCCCTTCCCCAATCTGAGTGAGTGAGAATTGACCCACTCAGATTGCTTCTATCTTGGTATTTTAAACACCCAAAAATGAGATGAATAAAAATTGAGTGATGCTTTTGATTATTACTCCTGATTATCATTCTAAAAGAAAAAGCACTTCTTAATGTTACAGAGTTAAAAATATCTTCCGATTTCTATAAAGTGAACTCAAAATTTCAAGCAATCGATGTTAAATAATCTCATATGGCAGGTGTTCAGTTTCTTAATTATGTTTATCCAGTGTCTTTTTTCGTGCTTGCAATCTTTAAATTCCAAGGTCTTGCTATCACCCCAAAATGGACTAGATATGCATCTGATGGCCTTGTTACTGACTTGTTTACGCCTTTACCATTATATGCTCTAAAAAAAAAAAAAATTGAGAAAGAAGGTTCCACCTTAGAAACAATGAACATAACTTGCATAATTGATAAATTTCTTTCAGTTTTATATACATTAATTGATATTCTTGGCTAAGATTCTCGCAAGGAAAACCCAAAGTGGGATTACCTTAGTTTGTCTTGTTGATCATATAGAAACTTGTTTTAACCTCCTTAGTCATGCATTTTGTTGCAAATGTGTTGGGTTGGTTATGTTTTTTAGTTGTAAATGAAGGATTAGCAACCACAAAATTTGTTCTAACTTTGTATCCTTGAGTGTAATTTGCTAGCCTTGACTTAATGTTCTTTGAATTGTGTCTTAGTAGTGCAGATATGTATTCAATGTATGTTGGGGAGGGAGAAGCCCTGATACATAGCATATTTCAGAGAGTTCGCCTTGCGGCACCTAGCATTATATTCTTTGATGAGGCTGATGTTGTTGCAACCAAGCAGTAGAACTTGTTTCTTTCGTAGAATAATTTCCTCTGTTTTGATTTTAGGAAGAGAGTAACAAAAAGATTATCTTGTACTAAATTCATATGGTAAATAATCATGGAAAAAGGAATAAGATGTGCATCTTGTATTCATTCTAGTTCTTCTTGGATCCAGTGTGTAGAAACTTGGAGTCATACAAGAACTTAAGCAAGGGTAAACCCTAGTTGGTGGATGGAAGCCTCTAAAACAAGTTGGAATCAGCATTCATAACTTCTATTGGCTTGCGGAGCCGTAGTGGTTTTTTATTTACTTTGCCTATACGGTTTTATGATCTTGTAGCTAGTCTCAAGCATCAGATTGCTAGCTAATATAAAATCTTTTGGCAAATCCTATGATATGAATCTGACTTCGACATTCCCTCAAGCTAGGGTGTTCGCCGTAAGTTATTGCATTGGAGCCTAGATGCATAGGGAAATAGGCAAGGACTATTAGGGCATTCCTTTGTAAGAAACGTGATGCATCGGATCCCGGGTGAAGTGAGAAGTGGTCAAGGGTTGCTAGAGTGTTTCCTCAAAAGCAACATCTTGCATCAAAACCTAGCAGTAGGGAGTAGACAGGGCTTCTTGTGACGTTTTAGATGTGTACAGGTAAAGAGACTAACTCAATAGAATAAGATTTGTATCACCACATGTAATATAGGAACATTAACATGTAAGAGTATTGAGTTGGAAGATAAGATGAAATGTAAGATAGTCAACATAGCTTGTGTCCAAGAAACCAAGTGGAAAGGGGCTAAAATTAGAGAAATTGATGGGTATAAGCTTTGGTTCATAGGAATGGACCATAATAGAAATGACGTAGGGATAGTGGTGGATAAAGAATTAGAGGATAAAGATGCAAAATTAGAGAACCAATGATAGAATTATAGTAATAAAACTTGTCCCAGGAGAGAAGATGATCAATGTTATAAGTGCATTCGCCCCACGGCTAGGGTTAGAAGATAGAATTAAGAGAATGTTTCGAGAAGATATGGATGTAGTAATGTAAGAAATTCTCAATATAGAGGGGATATTTATAGGAATAGACTTAAATGGTCATGTAGGAAAAGAAAATGAAGAATATGATAGGGTACATGGAGGGTATAGTAGTGGAGAAAGAAATGAGATTGGAGAAGCTATCCTTGATTTTGCTTTGGCATATACCCTAACTCTAGGAAACACATACTTTAAGATGAGGGATGAACACTTATCTTATAAGAGCCAAATGAACATTTTTCTACTTAGGAATACTGAAAGATCAATGTGTAAGGATTGTAAGTTAGTACCCGGTGAGAGTTTGACTACACACCATAGGTTAATGGTTATGAATTCTTATATTAAGAGATGGAAGAAAGGATTGAACTTAATAGGAGTTCAAAAACTAAGTGATGGAACTTAAAAGGAGAGAAGATAACATAATTCACAAAAAAGTTGATGGTAGAAAGAAAGTGGAACAATGAAATAAAAGTAAACACCATGCAGACTAACATGATTGAGTTCATTAAGAAAGTGGCTAAGGATGTATTCAGAGAATCCAAAGGTAAAAGGCAACTAGTAATGGAAACTCGATAGAGTTAAAAAGTGCAAAAAGTAATTAAAGAGAAACGGGTGTGTTTTAAAGCATAGTAGAGGACTAGAAATAACAAAAACTATGAGCAATATAAAAATGCTAAAATGGTTGCTAAGAAATTAGTAAGTGATGCTAAACTTAAGGCGCATGATATTCCCTATAATAGATAAGGTTCAATAGAAAGTGAAAAAGATGTCTTCAAACTTGCAAAAATAAGAAAAAAGACGAGTAAGGACTTAGACCACGTTAAATTCATTAAAAGTTATGACCAAAGGGTACTAGTCAAAGATGACAAGATAAATCAAAGGTGGGAAAGTTACTTTCAAAGATTGCTAAATGACAATTGCCCTGAGTATGTAGAGATTGAAAGAATCGTAAACCCAAATATTGTTGGTCTATATAGATACGAGCATAGGATTATGAAACTGAAGTGAAAGAGGCCCTGAAAAAGATGAAATCAGGAAAGGCCTTGGGGTACAATGGTATATCAATAGAGGTTTGGAAGTATAAGGGAGATACTGGAGTAGTTTGGTTGACAAAGTTATTTAACGAGATTGTAAAATTGAAGAAAATGGCAGATGGAAAGAAGAAAAGCTCTGTCTTACTAATTTATTAGAATAAAGGAGATATACACACTACTTATCATGGGATCAAACTTATGAGCCATACCATGAAACTTTGGGAAAGAGTGATTGAGAAAATGCTACGACATGACCCGAGTATAGTGGAAAACTAGTTTGGTTTCATGCTTGGGAGGTCTACCATGAAAGTTGTTTTCTTTCTTAGACATGGAGAAATGTAGGGAGAGAAGGAATGACCTCCACAGTGTCTTTATTGGCTTAGAAAAAGCTTATGATAAGGTCCCCAGGGAGTTAATATGGTGGGTGTTGGGTGAGAAATAGGTTTCATAGGGGTATATAGACATAATTATGTATATGCACGAGGAGCGGTGACAAATGTTTGGATCACTAGAGGAGAGATCGATGATTTCCCTCTCACTATAGGATTGCACCTAGGATTGGCATTAAGCCCATTCCTTTTCATGTTGGTTATAAATGAGTTAACAAAATATTTGCACAAGGAGATTCTAGAATGCATGTTATTTGTAGATGACATAGTTTTGATTGATAAGACAAGGGTAGGTGTAAACACAAAGCTAGAGGAGTAGAGAGATGTTATAGAGTTTAAAGGATTTTAAATTAGCCAAACCAAGATAAAGCATATGAATGCAATTTTAGCAAGAAGAGGAGTGGAAGTAAAGCACCAGTGAAGATTGATAACTAAGAAGTCCTCCAAAATTACCACTTTCGATACTTGGGATCAATAATTCATGAGAGCTGAGATATTGAGAGGGTTGTTATTTAGAGAATTCAAGAGGGTTGGAACAATTGAAGGCGTGTCTCTGGAGTTTTGTGTGATTGACGAGTACCACTCAAACTGAAAAGAAGATTCTATAGGATGGCTATAAAGCCTTGTACTTAAGCAAAGGGGTCAGGCGCCCAACTTTCCATTATTTTAACATTTGGCACTTTTGTCATTTATATTTTTCTTTCGTTTTTGAAATTACTTATACGTGTATGTTACTTTATTTGTTCTTATATTCTTAACTTTAAATGCCTTAAATTTAGTAACTATCCTTGTACTTCTTTCCTTTACGAGACTATTAATCTTCTCTACTAAAATACATTTAAATGTAGATAACTAGTCCACATTATTCTCCTCTCTTCCTTTATAGCATTACTTTGAAGTCCACATGTTCTTTTCATTTTTGTTTTTAAATATTTAAGTCCACATGTTGATGCTTGAATCCATACTGGTAAACTTGTACATCATTAGTGGCAAACTTTAGGTTGCTTGGTCCAACAAAAGTCATTGGTTCTGAATTTCCAAAGCCTACACAAGTCTTTCTTGTTGAATGGTCTACGAATGTGCAATCAAATTAAAATCAGCATCAATGGAATAGACTTGCCATCATCTATCAAGTTAATGAAGTCATAATGCTGATATGATAATGTGGGCATATTTGTTACCCTTGAGTAAGCAAGTGGCTTTCTCCTCAATAGTTTTTTTTATCTTTATTAGCACCTTTCTTAACCCCACAATCTTAAAAAGCATTGTAGTCTTTCCTATTTTCTAGTTTTGACACAATTGACATGGATGATGAAGATTTGTTCTGGTAATGTGTGGATAAGGGGATAGAGGAGAACCAAGTTGAGTATGGGATAAGTATTAAAGGTTTAGGTAAAGGACTTGGGAGTTTGGCCATAGAAGTTTCATTGAGGATGGTGATCCCCAATGGATTCTAATATTGATGCCTTGCACTCTCCTCATGGATTTGATGTTGAGGAGGACATATGTGACTATGACTATTTTAGTGAGAAGACAAACTGAAGAAGCCTTTTAAGTTGAAAGTGGGCCTCAAGTTCTCAAATCCCACTTTTTTAGACAGGCATTGAGAGAGTATGCCCTTAGAAAGGGGTGTAATCACAATTTCAAGAAGAATGAATCTAAGAGGATAGTGGATGTTTGCAGGAGAGAATGTGATTGGAAGATAAGAACAAATTAGACTAATGGAAGAGATGCCTACCAGATAGACTTAACCAACAAGCAAACATAATTGTGGAAGGCACTTCAAGAATGTTAGGCCACATCTATATGGCTTGCTATGAAATATGTAGAGAACATCAGAGATGATACATAATGGAAACTGCCACACATGAAAGGACTAGGTCAAAGAGACTAATATATAGGCATTTACCGATCCAAGATAGCAAGGAATAAGGTTGTTGCTATGTTTGGGCACTCTTTAAAAGAACTATATGCATGATTAGGGGACTATTGTGAGGCTACACTAAATTGCAATGTAGGTTCCGCATTGAAGATCAAGATTGATGCCCCACCATACTTCCAAAGTTTATATCTCCTTAGATTCTTGTAAGAGAGGTTTCTTAATTTCGTGTAGGCCTATATAGGCTTAGATTCTTGTTTCTTAAAGGGGCTCTATAGGGGGGCAACTTATGGTGACTATTAGTTAAGATGGGAACTATATCATATTCTCAATTGCTTATGTTGTGGTTGAGATGAGAACAAGGCAAGTTGGAATTGGTTTGTCCAACTTCTTTTTCAAAACAATGGTGCTGATGGAGAACACATTTGGCCATTCATTTCTAACCAGCAAATGTCCAATACAATCATTTATTAAGTGTCTTCTTAAGTAATGTGTACAATAATTTCTAACTAATAGAGTAGTGCAAAAATGTTATAGTACTAGGGCACTTTGAGTACTTAAATACCTAAGGGCACTTGAGGTGCCTATGTTAAGAGTACGTGGATTACCAGAAATACCGAAGGATAGCTATGGTAAGGTTACTTGGAGTACTAAAGAGCCTTAATGGTACCTATGGTAAGAGTTGTTGGAGTACTTAAGATATATAAGAGTATTCGCAGTATTGAATATATAGTACCTTCTATGTTTTGAGTACCTATAATTATAAATATACTTAAGAGTACTTGTTTATACATTAACTTGTTAATTGACTTTTCTTGTAAGGCTTTGTGGAAACCTTCAAGCAAGAAACTCCCAATATTGACATAAGAATAAAACATAGAGATTTTCATCGTTTCTCATTAAATTATTTACAGCCCATTCTTTTGATTTGATTATCTGAGCTACTTTCTCACTCCAAAATAATTTTAGAAAAATCCAAATAAAAATTCTAAAGTAATAAAAGATATTATCAAAAGAAATAATAAAAAATTCAAATTTGGTAATAAATCTGTCCCAAAAATTTTCAAAATTTTTCACAACCTTACCCATGAAATTCCCAAATCTTCCCTGGAGTTTCAGCTCCAAATTTGCCTTCATCCTTCCCCAATCTCTCTTTTCCTTATTTCTCTCTCCTCTCTCTAATTGGAACAAGAGACCTAAAATCAATTAGGCACTCCGTTCCAGGTAGAATATCATAAATCCCACTGTCCATAACATCATATACTACCGTATATACAAAAATTCCAATCAATTTCAAGATCCAACGGTTCAAACAATGAAAAATCACAAGAAAGGGGACAATCGGGCTATATTATCATCAACCGGTAATTCTCTCAAATTGGGCTCGAATATAAGTTTTTTCTTCAATCAGGTAGGTGAAACTACTTCCTAGACATATTTACTATTGTTTTGTGTAATTTTTATTTTTTTGTAATTTCATTTGAATGAAAAATTGTAAAAGTAAAGTTAATACCAGATCCTTCAATTCATGGTGATGGAGAGCTCAAAATGAAAATCGGATCCTACCAATCGATCCACAAGGGTCCCGAAACCCTAGGGTAAAATTTTTAGAAAATTTGATTAAGTTTTGGACCCTCAATTGAGAGAGATTCGTTTTGCTGGGCCTAGATCAAATCTGGACCCTAGGAACGGCTGTAAACTTCAAATGACGATTGTGGAGTCATATGAACTCCAAATTGATATCAGAAAGAAGCTATGGAAAGCTTGTAACATCTAGTTTCTTATGAAATCATAATATATATAAAATTATTCATGAAACGTTCTGTAGTTTAGAGATAAGTTTCCAATTTCTAAGATCTTCAAGATATGAGGTGATCAGATCTTGGGAATTTATTTTAACGATGATATAATACTGCAATAAAGTAATATCCATGGTTAATTTGGATAGATTTGGAATAAATTAAATGATCTACCCTTTATGGTAGAAAAACCCTAAAAATACAAAGGGACCTACTTGATCAATGAGATCAAGTATGATTAGATCCTTGGGATGGATTAAATAGATGATATTATGATGGAATCCAGTTAGATCATGAATTAAGTGTGACAAAATCAAGTGGATATGATTTTTGGATCTTAATGGATTAAAAACCTTAAAGGTAATTAAAACCCTTGATCTAAAGGAAAATATCTAAGATCTAATGGTTGGATCATATTTAAAGATTTATAATAAACTTAATATAATTAGCTTAATTGCCTTTTATTAAATAATAAAAGTGTAAATGTGATTTATGTTATAAGTTAGAAAGCATGATAGTGTAATCTTTAAATGTTAGCATGCTATGCCCTAAATGATTAGTTTGTTAGTAGATTTGATTATCTTAAGGCCATGTTAGTGTAAATTAGAGAGTTAAACATGATTCCATCAGGATAGAAGTACAGTTTTATGTATTTCATAACTTAGGATCATATTAGTTTATGTATAGTTTTATTTCACTAAGTTAAGTTACATTTATAGGAAGAATGTTAGTATATGGTTGTTAGACTTATATTTGATTTATGCTTTCAAGTTTATGATTTACTTATTGTCAAATTTTATTCAATTGTTAAATAGTTGTTAAGATATAATGAGCATAAATCACCAAAAATATAAACTAATGAAATATAGAGATTCATGGACAACTAAGATAAATGAATGATTTTGACTTAATAAGGGCTATAGTTAGTAGGACAATATAAGGAATGATTTATCATTTTCTTGGCCCAAAGTAGGAAAATAATAAACATTCATGGATGACATTGTGCATATCCATGGAAATTAATTAAAATCAATTAGAGAATGGACTTAAGGTAAAGAGCTCATATGAACCTTGTCAAAGGTTAAACTAGTACTACTCTAGTGGATTCTGAACATTGTGGTTATAGGGGGTATACAAGAGCCAAGTGCTTTTTCCTCGCCTCCCATTGACATAAGAGAGGTCTAAACGCCTCCTTACATGAGGGCTGTATTAACCACTTTTTGAGTAGACTTTAATTGGTAAGTACTAATCATCCTGAAATAAGGAGGAGCTGTCTAGTAATAGGAAGAAATAAATCATCTTCAACCAAGACACTAACTGGTTGAATAATAATAAGAACATAAAAAGATAACAAATTATTTCACCCTAATAAAAATAGTAAGTAAGATAAGGATGATCAAATAAGATGAGATCTTGTATGATAAAAAACAATAAGGAAAAAGAAACACCAATGTAGATTAGATTGTTTATGTATGATATAGATAGTATTTGTATAGATGATAATAAAGATATATGTTATTCAAGGAAGAAAGATTCAGATCATCCTACATAAGGATGATTAAACAACCATGTAGTATGTACCCTTGATTAGAAAAATGACATTATACATATGATTTGACAGATATATGTTGATTGAGACTATGATAGATTTCAAGGAGTAAGAATACCTTATTGAGGTAGGTGGATTATTAAGAATGCCTTTACATGAAGATACATGTCTAATACATGATCTTATGTTTTGAAGTATTGACATGTATGATACCAATATATTAAGGTAAATACCTCAAATTAAAATATGATCCAACCAAATAATGAGGAAAATAAGTATAAAATGGTTAAGTTGAGAATTGAGAATAACCCTACGTGAATAGGAAAGTAGAAAATATTCCAGTCCTAGATAAACAAATAGATAGTCGGATATGTATAAATATTATTTTACATACAAGCTTGGAGGCTTGTGGTTTTGTTTTAAACAGGCATAGGCCTGGGGATGCTATGTTAGGAGAGTTAAGAGGGTTTGGCTACCCGCTCTCTGAAACTTGATGATATTGAATACCAAGCCTAAGAAAGGCTAAAAGTCGGGTGGAGCAATTATGGCAAGGTCACCACTGTGACAGCCATAGTCCTCCCATATGGACATGGATATTGTAATTTCATTGAGAATGGTATAAGTGGATTATTGAACAGTTATCCAGGCGCGCTGTACGGATCAGACTGCAAGCATAGTAGTCCTTGATTATTTTGCATTATGATGCATATGAAATTGGCATAGTAAAATGCCTTAAGGGATGGCATGATGAAATGCTAGGTAATTGTATATTACCAATATTTTTTCCAAGAAGGGAAAACTCTAGTATAGTAACTGGTTGAGATACAAATCTCCTATAATGAAAGGAGTTGATCAGCTTTGTATAGAAATGATTATTGATTATTTTTACAATTTTAATGGATTTTTCCTTATATAATATGTAAGTATAAAGGTGAACATAAATGACAAGGAAATGAGATGTTTATATCAATGATAGTGGTCTATGAATGTGTTTATGATAGAATGAATTATTAGATAATTGAATATTGAGATTTTACTGTCAATAACTTACATTCTTATCCCCTACCAAGCATAGTTTGCTGAGATATTGTAAATGTTCGAATGTTTACAATATCTCAAATACAGAGAAGGAGACTTAGGAGTTCAAGACTTGAAGAACTATTGAAGAATAAGTAATCAGGGTATATCCCTTGAAACATTGTATTGAGAGCATGTATTGTATTTAGAACTTTGTAATTTGGATTGTGTATTTGGACAAATATTGTAAGAATACAATGGGTTGTATACTGTAAACCACTGGATGGATCCTGGAAGTTTAATAAAATCATATTCTTTCAATGGAATTTTATTTTGTACACAAATTGTACTTATGTTATGTATAAAGTGGTGACTTAGGTTTTCAAAACAAGTTTTAAAAGAAAAGAATTTTCACTGCTTTGTTTTGCAAAAACGTTTTACTGAGAGGATGCCCTTGCCTTTGAAAAATATATTATAAAATGTGTTTAAAAAACCCAGGTCTTCACAATAATAAAATGCAATGTATTCCTAATAAGTTGCATGATATCATTCGCCGTGTGCATACATTTAAGGACTTGGGTGACCAGCTTGTTTTAACGAGTTAACTAAGACTCGATTCGATTTGCTATTTAGTTGAGTAAGTCAAATAAGGTTTCTGAGTCAGCCCTTAAGTTTTAGAGCAATGAGTTGCACTACTGTTGAGGTTACACCAGTATTCTCATGAAGCATTTCTTTTCCAATGGTTTGAATTTTTATTTTTATTTTTCCTTTTTTAATGTTACGCACAAACCCATTTAAACGTTGAACCCATGGTCTACTAGGTACATGGGAGAGGCCCTTCTTGCATAGTTTAAAACCTCAAAAACTCAACTTGACTTGAATTACTTGAAGTGATGTGGGTCACTCGAAAATAATCAAGTGATCAACTTTCTAGTGGTACATTATTTCCTTTTTTTATGTTTAAAATTTTTACTTTTAATGTACATGTAGCTGCTAGGTAAGTTGGTTAATATATTTTGTTAGGGAGAGGTCTTGGGTTCATTTCTATGCAGAAACAAAGCATTTTTGCTACCTATTGAATCAACTCATCAAGTTATTCGATTTGCTACTGAGTAGAGAGTAACCCATATGAGCCAAAAGGCAAGGCAATCATCCAATCTCTAGCTTCTTTTAACTACTCTACATCTAAAACCGAAGTAATCAGTGGGAGAGGCCTTCTTGCACCCCAACTATTTCCTATAATCAAAAGTACAACTTTTCTGATTCCATAATCATCCAATACACAGCCTTCTTTTAACTACTAAACATCTAATCAAACCCAATGCAATTGGATGAAAAAGTTGAATAGTCCTAAATTAAGTCCCCTATGCAAAACTGGGCATTTTATTTTTCTAAAAGTGAAGAAAATTTTATTAAAAACAACCGAAAAGATCCGAGTGAAATAGAAGTGTCGTTCCCAAATTGAAAGATTTTAAGCTTAACAATCTCAGTGTTAGCAAGAGGTCCAATGGATGTAACTGGCCACTAAGAGAGAGTCAAGACTTAAAAGGAAACCTCCGACTTAAAGAAACAGAAAGGAAAATTGCATAATCATTTATAAATCTGAATGATAAAGAATGAAATGGTGATAAAAGTATTTCTACGAAGAAATACCAAGCAGTTCTCAAACGTAAATATTCTCAATCCCGCAGA
Source organism: Warburgia ugandensis (assembly GCA_035236585.1). Lineage (NCBI taxonomy): Eukaryota > Viridiplantae > Streptophyta > Magnoliopsida > Canellales > Canellaceae > Warburgia > Warburgia ugandensis. Next base: position 102,894,813 of record CP141126.1, read on the forward strand.
TTGACCACCTTCTCTTGCTAGAGAATGCGCTTCTTCATTGCCGGACCAGTGAGTGTCTAAACAGCAATGATCTTGAAACTACCCATAAAATCAAGCAATACTCTCCCAACTTAAACCCTGTTATGATTAGGGCCGTCAGTGGTTCAGATTATCTGAAAATCCTATCTGAATGAACCTGAATTCACGTGTATATGGAAAGTGAATTTCACCCGATAGATAATTTTCTAATTCAATTTTAGATATCTGCATTTATACAAATAGGGTATGTTTTGAGGCATGAGATAACCAAAACTAAGGGCTGAAGTCATTTTTCACTTTCTTTTCCTTGTACTTGAATCTCGACATTTAGGTCCCTCTCTCTTGAACCCTAATCTCCTAAACTCTCTCTTGTGATTGAAGAGGGGCAGCTCCAGTACACGAAGGTCCTGCCTATGCGGGGTCTGGGGAAAGGGCAGACTACAAAGAGCCTATAGTATACAGTCTTACCTTGTATTTTTGCAAGAGGTAGTTTCGATGCCTTGAATCCATGACCTCAAGGTCACATGACGACAATTTTTACTGTTGCGCCAAACTTCCCTTCAAGGCTGTTTCCTAAACTCTCTGTTGTGATTGAATATGTAATATTTGTCGATTCCCTTTACTTATTATTATTACTAGCAACCGGTCATCTCCTAAACTATGACAAAATTTGCCATTTTTAGTGTCCTTTCATTTGGTGATATTTATATATTTATGAATATAACATTTCTACCAACATTTTCTTTCTCCATAGTAACTTTCGGTTTCTTTATATTTACGGACGCCATGTCGACCAAAGCTTTATTTTTTCGTTGTTGATGTAGTCTTCCGCTTGGTAAATTCGTCAACTGTCTTTATAAGGGGGGTTTGCTTTCTACATAGTATAGATGTTTCTTCCGTGTAGAGACAAAGAATCACAAAGCAAAGTTGTTTACACACTTTTCTAAATCTAATCTTCGGCCAAAGGAAAATGCAGAGACTCCAACTTGCAACCAAGCATATTTGACCAACTCCGCTAGACATTCTTTGCTTTCATGTCTTTTGGTACCGCTATCTTAGATATTTCTATCCCCGGTTAAAGAAGAAAGTGGCAACTCAAACTTACAACCAAGCAGACATTCATGGCTTTCATGTCCTTTGATACCCTTCCGTTGAACATGAGCCGGACTGGCTCTATCAGGAGGCTGGTTCTCAACCCTTAAGATTTACGCGTTCTACCAGTATCAGTTTTGCTTTGTCACCGGTAGAAGCAAGTGCGTACAAATAGAGATGTTTCAATAGGAAACCACAAGTCGGCAATTTGTTTTACCTTGATTGGATTAGCCTCTTGATTTATCAAGCCTGGTTCAAATTTTACAAACTACATAAGAGTCTCTCACTTGGGTCACCAGTGTTGTGGACGAGAATCTGTCTGTCTAACTTTGAAAAGAAAAATCGATAATAAGTAGATCCTGTAGGATGTGATCTTATGGTTGAAATGTCTGCTATGTACAAGAGTGGAAGTACATGTTCTCCTTTAGGCTCGAGGAGGTAATCGGTTCGGCTAATTCTTAAACATAGTCAGTTTCGTTCATCCAATTACTCCAGCCTGAGGTTTTTGTGTTTTTATATAAAAGTTTAGAAAGTGTCTTCCGAAAGCTTAGCTGATTTCATTCTTTATAAAATTGAAGAGTCGTTGAGTGGACTCCATGCTCTGTTAGCAGAGCTAAATAGGCAGAGTCTGTTCCTCTCCTTGAACTTAACCCCCCACTTCACGTCTCAGAACTGGGGTTGTCAACCAAATCTAGCCAACTTGTCCAATCCTTCTTCTAGAAATCCTATTTTTGAATGTTAGACAGGCACCCATGAGCACCTCCAATCCATGAATTACTAGACATCACAGGAGTGGCCCATCTTATGGCACTACTGTTTCTTATGATCAAAAGTACTGAATTTTTTACCTCAGAATCATCTAATCGGGATGCTTTTTGAACCACCAAATATCTAAAGCCCACGCAATCAAATGAGCAGGTCAGGTCAGATCATCCAAAGATGTGACCTTACTGCAAAAGTCAGGTGCTTTTTCAGGACGCGCATCATCCGACACGTCCAATTAGCATTTATTTCAAGCCACGGGAGGCATCAATAAACCTTAAAGTAAAAACCGAAGAACATTGTTCCTACCATGAAGAATACCCAGATACTCAAAGCAGAAGTAATCTAATGAGGAATTACAAGGTGGAGCATCCTAGTAATAGACCAGGAAACGGCGTATATAAGTCACTCCTTTTCTTCCTTTTCTTTTTCTTTTTTTTGGGTATAAAATTCGCTCCTCGTGAAGAATAGAGGAATCCTTAACAATGACTTCACTTGGCAAACCAAACTTGACCCATGCAAACTCACGGCAATTACTTTAAAATAAACAGGCCCGATGCTGCTTGCTGGTGTGTAACTTGGGCTCCACAGGGATCAATGCCAAATTAGATAGGGCCAAGTTCGATTAAGGAATGAGGAAAGGTTCACCCAATGCAGTCCCCACTGAAACTAAGTTCAACTGCCAGTGGGAAGGAATTAGGATACTAGAATCATCTTTCCTGCGCACATTTTGGACATCCAAAGCCAGTCTAACCAAGTGAACGGCCCTGCCGATCCAATGTTGAACCGTTCCATGCAAATGTGGGCGACCAAACCCCAACTGAAGGCATATCGCGTTCTAACATACCATTCCTCACGATGCAGATTAGTTCAATCCCCCAGACTCAGAAAGTCAGAAACATCCAACGGTTACTGCCAAACCCTTGTTCTATCTCTTTCCCTCTCATCAATTAGTACATTGGCCTCATTCCCAAAAAGAACTAGTGCCTTGGACTACTTTTGTTTGTTTATTTTTCATGAAAAATTATTCAAGGTTCCCGCTTCAACTGCAGACTAAGGACCTTCAATTACAGTAAAATGATGTCCCGGCTGTCAAGGAGAAGTTAAAATATGCAGATAAAATTAATCAGACAACAATTTCCTCTCTCGCATTGGATTCTTGGGTGGTTTGTTTTTCATGGACCTGACATGTGAGCATACTTTTTCCAGTTTCATGTCTCTCTTTCCAGTCCAAGAAAAGTCAGGCCAAACTGTACATCAAAGACTGGGGTCTCAGAAAAGATAACTTCAATGATTTAGTAATCTACTCCGCTGATTATGGAATTCGTCATTTCGTAATAGAATTAGCACTAAAGCAGGTTTTAAATAAAGAGATAAATGTGAATGATACTTAAAATAGATTCATTGCTCCGGTCCAGAATACAATTAATCCAGCATGGGCACTATTCAATTGGCTGTTTTTGCATTAATTGCTACTTCACTGGTCTTACTGATTAGTGTATCCGTAGAAGACAAGGTAGACCATAGAACCAGCTTTTTATCACTTTCAAGTTAACATAATTACATATATTACAGAATGGATACTAACGAATGCATGAATAGTTGAATACTCAAACCATAAACAGGACTATCATTCCTGTTCCATTTCTTCATTTCCTGCCTATTAGACCAGTATTTTTAGTCAAACCTCAAATGAAAAATGAGCAAGTCATGAAACAAAAGGATTGCTGGTACTGTAGGACACTGTGATTGCCATCATATGTGACATGTTCAATGAGTTTCAGTGGTTTGATTAACGTAAAAGTCTTTCAACTAAGATAATTATCTTGGAATAAGACTTAATTCTATGTTCACCTTCAGTCCAGATAGCCCTGCAACTTAGATGATGCTGACCGGTCTATATTCCAGTGCCTGTGACTCGACCAGTGAGTTTGTTTGGTACACAATGTTTCTTAACAGCCAATTTGGAGTTTCTTGTATTGACTGTTATGATCTTCAACTTGACAATGATGTTGATTGCACAAGAATCTGATATGAGTACCATCTACACCTGCAATTCAATCATCACATGAATAGTTCATATTAATCAAATTGGACATGATGTGCATGATAAAGCTATGAAGCATTGCAATATGATGGATCCATGATGCCATCTGACTGCTACAGTGCTCTCCATTCCACCCAACTGAATTGTATGAAATACTTATTTTTTCTTCTTTCTGATATTACTTGCATTCTTCAACATTTTGGGATATAGAACATTTATTTCCTGTATGTTTCAGAAAGCTAGAATTGTCAGAGAATAGAAAATTCTTACAAAGAAAATGCCATGAAGAGTCCCACCATGCTCATGGAATACAAGCATGGAAATGAAACATTGCATGCCAGATACAGAGAAATTACTGGGTGACAAAATGCAAATGGACAATATGCATTTTTCATCCCTGTAAATGTTTAAAAATATGAATGTTAGTGTTTTCTTTTGTAGCAAGGCAGTTGCCGGCAAGCTGGATGAGAAAAAGGGTATTGATCCCTTACCAAGTTTTTGGGTAAAGTATATCTAGATTCATGAGTTCATGGTTTATTGATTTTTACTCCATCTTTGGGTAAAATATGAGTAGGTTTTGGTGGATCATATAAAAAAAAAAATATGAACAGTATGTTTGGTTAGAACTTGGAGTCTAAGTCTGAGAGTTTCAATGACGAAGTGGTATAGTTTTAGTCAAGCTAGTAACTTCCAACAGACAAAGAATCAACATGTGATACAGTTCTATTTTCAGCTCCGCAAGTACTTCAAAGTCCCATCTCAGCAAAAGCCTGAAACATGAAAAATTGAAATTGCCCAACCTTCATCGAACAACAGCTTGACTTCACATTCATTTGGCATTGGGAATACTTTCAGGTGTTCCGCAAACTCGAAGTCCCAAATTGCTACAGCCCGATCTTTCTACAAAACATTGGAGCACCCAAAGGTTGTTTGGGTATATGAAAACAGGAAATAAAACGCAGGAGTTAGAGATCCAGTTTACTTGAGTGAATAACAACATGCAAATCCTCAGACCAAAACAAAGATCAATATGCTTGAAAATTGCTGAATATTCAACAACTAATAAACATAACTAGATTTAGTTTAAAAATTACCATTTGAAACCACAGCAACACAGCTTTCAAGTGATAAGAAGTCCATAACTTAGGACCTTAAGAATAAGAAGTATAAATTTTTTTTCCCAAATTTATAATTTCCACAAAGAGGACGAGAATGTAAAGGCGATGACGGGCTTGAGCACTTATCCAAGTTGCAAAGATCTTTGTTTTACAAACAAGAGGTTGTGGGTTCAAGTCCGCTTGCCAATTCAAAAATATATGATCACACAGTTGAATACATACATACCTACATACACACACAACGAATAACACAATGATATAGAAATCAAGAAATTTCATGAACAAGTTCATACATTAGAAAACACCATATAGCTAGCAACAATAAGGCCTACAGACCTCCCTTAACTACACCTTGAAGGTTGGGCAATTATGATTTATTAAGATTCCAGTAATTTTCATTTAACTTTTGGGTACAGTTAAGATAAGTGCCATTTACAAATAAAAATATTTAACTCTTTACATGGATGAATATGTACATCAGCTTTCATTAATGTTGATCCTATAGTCATGGTTAGAATTGAAGTAGGATTTTAAGAAGTCATCGACCGCTACATATTAAGTTGTGATAATTTTTTTGAAGAAGAGAATGAACGGTCATCCATTTTGGAATTCTACTTCAATCATGACTTGCTCACAATTTATCATCATTTTATCTCTTTCTAGCATTCTTCATGAAGCTATTGTATCCCCGTTGAAGTTGCATTTCTGACAAGTTGTCTACTTCAGTTAGATCCTCAATAAATTTTCTTGAATTCAAAATCCTGGTAACGTGTCAATTCTATATCTCAGAACCACCCTAATGATCTTGATGCAGATTAGGACACCAGATTTGGCTTCAAACATCAATCCCTCAATATCTTTAAAGAAGCAAAAATGAGAGTTCCATAGAAGAATCCACATATCAAGAGAAATAAGGAGCTTTGTAGATCTAAATTACATCCTCACAAGAAAAGCTTCATAGCTTTGTAGTCTCTGTGCTGATTATGTGGCCTATACACATCCAACAGGCATATGCTGTGTCTTGCACAAATCTTGAAATTTACCGAGTTGCTGTCCTGTTCACTAGAATAATACCATATGATGTATTCATGTATTTTACAGTTTGATGTGTTTATATGCACCACTTGCAGCCTCATCTGTGTGGATCTCTCCTCTTTCTTCATTCTTCTTCCTCTTTTTATCTTCTGATCTTCTTTTCCATCTTTCTTGCCTTTTGCTTGCTTTCCAACTGCTTGCTTCAATGTTTATCTCTCTTTACAAATAACAAGAAGGAACTCCTGTAAATAGGTTGGTTTTCCATCAGATTGGATCCTTCAACTTATCCCCATAAGTGGAGATGGCAAATACTGTAAAATAAAAAGTCTAAACAACTCTTCCAAGGTCTCTAAAGATGCATGAAATGTTTGGGAGAACCTTATTTCTTGCCCATTTAGTTGCACTTCACATATATAGATAATTGAAAAGCATAAAAATAGGAACAACAACTTTCTCAATCACAGTGAGATGCAGCTTTTATTATTTAATACAGTAAAACATTATTACTTCAACTCAAACAATCTGATTATGAAATCAAAATATACTGCACAATTCTAAGTGATTATAAATGATGAAATTCCAAGGGCCACTAGCAAGATTTAATAATATAATCTAGGATATTAACACCTTATACAATCCAGTATGAACACACACAAAAAATTATGCAGCGCAATCTGATGAAAGCAGTTGTAAATATGGATCCATGGGGAACCAAGTAAAAATTAGAAACTATTAACATGAAAAGCAGATGTCAATCCTTATAAACCAAATTTCTTCTGCTTCACTAATGAATATAGTGTAATATAACCTTGCTAATTAGTTACTGAACAAGGAACAATTTAGTAGTCTACATTTAGTAGTGAGCGATATTAAAGTTCTACAGCCCTGAACAAATGCACAATTGCAAAAGTTGTTTATCAACTAGATCTAGAATGTTGATATAAAGTTACAATTAAAGCTTGGACATTTCGGTTTAAACTTAAAGAACTTAACTATGAAATTTCATGACTTGAAGCATGAAGAGCATACTTACAGAAGGTTATTGTGAATCTAGCATGCAACTGATAGACAGGTATAAGAGAAGCTAAACATGCACAGTTCTATATAATCAAGGTCATTACAGCTTCAAGCTTTTCACTATCAACTGAAAAGCTTTTACCAAGGAAGAGGCAAGGCTTAAATTGCACAGACCAACCTAAATCCTAACAGTAAAGTTACTAATTCACTATTCAGCCCAGAAATTGCCAGTCTACCAATCTGAAATTTTGTTTCTCCGTTGAAGCACTAGCATATCCAACCCATAGACACCAACAAAACCAGGTAGCATAATTTTTGAATTCTGGGAAGGAACAAAAAGAGAGCACCGCATCTCCTAGAGCCATCTGGTAGAGTTCAGAATGTCTTTCATAAGATGAGATAGAAAAAAAATTAATCGAGACCGTTATGAACCTGAAAGATATAAAGGCTGATAAAGATACAATATGGGCAACAATTCAGGCGAAACTGTTTTTCTCCATGTAGACAAAAACATCTACTAGTCCAGTCAAATATCTACAACAAATAGACTCACCACTTCCAAAAATTCTGAGTCCCGAAATTACAAATAGGTTCATCTAACTTCTAAAAGACTGAAGTAAACATGCAGAAAAGAACTGAAAGAATCTAGCAGCTGAATAGCAGAAACACTAATAAGTGAGAAGGGGGCTAGCTGGATGCAATACAAAACAACATGCTTTTGTTTCAGTTGAAATCCCTGAGTCTCCTCTTCAATGCATCCATTGACTTCTTACGAGCATTTTGCTTGGTATTCCGACCAGATAGACTTCCAAACAGCCTATCTGGTGAATCCTTAAATTTTTCACAGATAAGGATCACCTTCTTGTGGTCCAACAGACTGTAGTGTTTCTGCCTTATAACAGGATTCATGAAGTTCTCAGGCTGATTGCTTAGGAGAAGGTTGAGCAGCTGTCGAGATTCTGCCAAGCATTCTTTAAAATTTCCTCCTTTATGTATATCGCTCAAGCCAGTGCTGTGAAACCTCTCTTCTGCAAAAGACTCTAACAGCTTCAGGTCGTTGTCGATGCCTATGATGGCACTTGCAGTGAACCGTTTTACGCTGTCACTGAGAAAAGCTGCCATAATGGAATTGGAGATATGCTCAAGTGCACCACTTTCTACTTTATATAATGCATCCAAAGGCAATATTTGCTGAGCTGCAGGGAACATAAGAGTGTCAAGGAAATCAATGACCTCATTTATATTTTTGTTACCATTCTGTGGGGGTTCATCGGCTGTCCAATTGATATTATCCATGAGGGCCATAATCTCATCCACCTTCGAAGTCAATAGGCTCAACAACGCATGATATGCAGCATCTTGTGAAGTTTTTAGAACTGCCCTAGCAGCTAAACTAGCATGAGGCCTTTCCACCAAGTGAACAGGGATACCACACAGTTGAGCAACTTGCCGTAGAAAGAGATCACAGGCACGCTCAAGCACAGCTATGTTGGCTGCAATTTGTATTGCTTGTGACACACCTGTGGTGCTATTGATTGCTTTTAGTAGAGCCCCATTCAACACGTCTATCAAAAGCTTGTCCAGATACTTCTTCACAACATCATAAAAATTCATATGACCTCCATAGGATAAATAATTAACAGAATCCTCAATGAATGACCGCACAATGCGGCAGACATCAGGAACAGTAGAGGAGAAAGGTGCTACATATGGGAAAGCTGGCATTATGTCCGACGTCTGAAGATGGAAAGATAAAACATTCATATTGTACTCATACTCCTTCTTCATCACCATTTGTTTATATGTGTCATTTGCAAGAACATCAGTTATCTGCTTCCGGCATTCATTCAGAAGGAGCTCGTGGTATTTGTCTCTGCTATTATCAAGAACCTCAAGTAAAGGTGATACCTGGTACCCATGACTCCTAAGAGTCGCAACTAGAAGAGTGACATAATCCTTGATCAGAAGAAGGTGGCTAGCAGCATCAATACGAGAAAAATTCTCCTCCAATACAGAAGTCATTTTAGCAACAGCTGTCTCCCATATTCTCTCGACCTGAGTAGCTGACAACAACCCTCCGGCAGTCCGTAGCACCCGATCCTCTACTATGAAGTACCCAGCAATCTGAGCAAAAAAATTCTGATGGGACTCGAGAAAAGGTTGCATCGAGGATATTTCCAAATCCAAATTCAACTGCATCAACCGATTTTCATAGTAATAGTTTCGGAACTGCTCTTGAATACCAAGACAGGTATGGATATGATGTGCACGATACACAGGCGTGAGATCAAATTTCACAACTGAATCTTCATCTACCTCTTCAATATCCAAAGTGTACACACAATCCACTAAACCCAAACGACTCTGCTCCTCAGCTTCCCGCTGGCGTATATGCATTTCAGCATCTTTCTGACGTGCAGATGCCGCCTGTCCAATAGCCAACTGCCCAATTTCCCTTGCACTGCTCCGTATATGAACAAGCCACTCATTGAATTCAGCACAAACCTTTTTCTCAATGTGCAACTTGATTGCTGGGATTTGTTTCTCAATCACCCTTCGAAGAGCCTTAAGCGGAACATTATGCAAAGAATCCTTCTCAATGAGCTCCAAAGTCTTCAGTGCAGGGAAAAACCGACCTTCTGAGATATGATGGTTACACTTGAGACAAAGGTTTACAACTTTAACACAAACTTTAGCCATCTGTATAGCGTCCATTACATTTTTCTTTATAGAGTACAACTCAAGGAGCTCCTCAAGCTTCAACAGAAGAGAACTCCCAACTTCTTGGAGCCGGAAATTCTCACTTGAAAGTGCATTTTTCAGTTCATCAGCATCTACCAGGACGCTGCGGAGCTCGTCAACAGCAAGAATGAAGTCCTCATAGTGGAGTTTGCAAAGCTCCTCAATTTCAACCTCTTTCTTTCTAACGACATTCTTCAGCTGGTGTAAGAGGGCCTCGGGCTTTCCAACTTCAAATGCATGCCTTACAACAGGAGCCAAATCATCCCCATTCCGAATTAGAGTAGCAAGCACTGAGTCTTCTCCTGCCTCCCCATTCTCAGTAGCAGTCTTCCTCTTGGGTTTCCCTTGCATGGTTCTGGTCAAGAAGTCAAGATAAGCTAACAACAAGGAACCTACACACAAGTAAATTGACAAATAAATGATTTAATTTCATCCCACAAAGTGCCCATCAAAGAGCAATTATCTAAGGAAACAGGAAATTTGATGAGGATAATTCTCATTCTCTTCAAATTCAAATTGGTTAACCGAAACAAGACCAATCACTTAGGAGGTTAAAAAAAGAGTCTTTACAAAAGAAAAGGTTGAAATCTGAATATGGGTTCAAAATAAGAAAACTACCAACTGACCAACATATGGAAAATAAAAACAGCAAAATAGAAGAAGGGATGAAGTCAGGAATATCTTCCATCTTAATCGTTCACAACAGGAAAGGGCAAAAAGAAAAAGAAAAAGGAAAAATAGCTCCTTTAGAAGAACAGTGCCCACTCCAGGATGGATTTTTCGTCAAAACAATATAACCGGTAAGAACATAAGAAACAATGCGAATGTTTCTCAGTTCAGATCCCAACCAACAATATTTCAGAAGAAAAGAAGTTATATTCAAATCAAATGGGTCTTACTCTAACAATACCCTTAAAACTACTCAAAATTGAGATTAACAAATAAACTGAAATCTGGTATATCAAACACCAACCCATCATCCTCAAGCAAAACTATTCCTCAATCAAAGAAATACCACCCAGAACACAAACAAATGAATAAAAGAGTCATCATTTCACCATACCCAACAATCATTCCCAAAAGAGAATCCTTTTCTGCTCAAATGGGTCAATCACGAAACACATATAGAACATAACCAAAAGCAACGGAAGCAAAACCAAAGCTAAAAATAGGCTGAATTTTTCTCTGTTCTCTACTTATATTTGGAGAAAGAAGAGCCAACCATCCCATATAAGAAAATCTTTTACTCAAAATGGGTCAATCATTGAACACAACCAGAACATAAGCAGCAAGAGAAGCAGAAACATATCAAAATCGAAGCTAAAATGGGTTGATTTTTCCTCTATTTTCCACTTACATACGCGGAAATAAGAATCTGTTCTTCTTAGCTAGATTTCTGAGGACTCAGAACTGGCAAACCCATGAAAAGAGAACGTTTTTTGTTTTTCTTCGACTACTACTGCTACAGAATCTACAGAAAACGAGGGAGTGAGGCCCTCTTTTTCTTTTTCCTTTTGGTTATTTTTTGCCTCCGGAATGCTGGTACAGGGCGCGCACTACAAGAGCTTGCCGCAGTGCTCCCCAGTTTGACATGATAGGACCCAGACTTGGTTGATCAGAACCCTCCATCTAATTTAAACATCTTTGGAGGACTACTGTTCTAAAAACCGCGAGGATTGAATAAGTATGCAATCTGAAAAGTATGCTTTTGATCAAAGCATATGAACGGCTGGAAACACGAACGGTCTATAATCAATGTGCAACGTAATCAAGTTTTAGGAACTTGGGTCATTCAAATCCGATGGACGGCTCCGATCAAGAAAACACGAGGCCCATCATGTCAAAGTAGGGTGCAGTACAGCAAGCTGCTGTGGTGTCGCGCTATACCAGCATTCTTCATTTTCCAATTCTCTCCGTTTTTCTTTGGTTACGAGCGACTAAAACGAGGATGTCCGGCTGAATAGGTAATGGGGCGAAGACAAGTTCAGCCCAAACAAAGCATGCGGCAGAAAACATTCCCCCCCATTTTCCTTTTCCTCCTTTTTCTATGTTGTTGCAATCGTCCCATATCTATCATTTTTTATAATATGGGTAACGTAGTGAGATCCTCTTTGCATCTTAGTCGTTGATTGTTTTTGGAATAGCCGTTGGATTGATGGACTTTGCCAGCTGAACATGCACATGTATTTGAAGTTTGCTAGAGTAATATTTTTAGACTTTTTTTCTAATGGAAGATGTACATCCATGCACAGCCTCATCCCTTCATTAAGTTGAGAGACTCTTCTTACACTACTATGCTTATGCTTAGAAGGCTTTCTTGACCTGCCTCTAATGTTTGATGGATGACATTACTTGTGCAAATGGACTTATATTTTTGGCTAAAACTGCCTCAATTGTTAGTCTCAAGCAATGAAAAAATAATGGTGCCATAACTGTCACATAGGCCGATATAAGATCTTCAGAAGAGGCTGTTACGATAAAAAAGAAAAATAATAATAATAAATTGCACCCATATCGACAAAATTGCATCTGTAAAAGTTACACCAGTGATATTTATTTTTGCATGACATCGAAAGTTTTAAAAGGACAAGAAAAAGTTCAAAAGAAAGCGAATAAAAATAGTAATAAAATATTTTAAAAAGGTACTTAACAAAGAAAAATAGAGGAACAGGATTCATGTTGTCAGACTTGTAATTAGTAACCGTGTGATCTTACGACACTAAAATCAAGCTGATATGTCCGAGATCACCGACACATGTCACCAATATGCATGTCGACACACAATGATTTTAAAAGTAACCAGTGTGGCGACTGATACTACTATTTTGTTCCTTTAAATGCTCCCATTCTAGTAGAGCCAATGGCCGCCGTTGGTCTTTCTTATATTTGATTATCTATTTGACGGTCATCGGTGAAGGACTAAAATTCTGTTACTTTAGAAATAATGGTCCAGGCTAAGGATCACCTAAAAACCTTGTAAACAATGTCACTGTTAGCAGCCACACTTTGGACAACAAATGTAGCAATCAAATAATTGGAGTTACAAAGGTAGTTAGTGTAATATTAGTTATTAATTCAAGAAGCCAGCATCTCAGTATTCACTGTAGTCATACCATCTGTCAGTATATTGGTGGTGCCAACCATGATCAAATCATAGGCCTAGTAATTGATTTGATTAGGTAGTCTTATTCTATAGGATATGAAATGTTGACAACTTTAAAGTGTTAGTTGCAAGCCACTTACCTACTGGTATCATTGAGCAATTAGATTTTTAGACCATGAAACAGGTAGAATGGGGACCGAGCTATGACTGTTTGGGACTTTCATAGATTTGGTATGCTTACTTTATTTCATGGAACATGATTGTTTCCCCAAGATTGCTACCATGTGAAAAAAACAGCATTCTTCTACCTCATTGCGTTTAGCCACACCAACTTGAAAAAGGAGCTTTGACCCAAAATTAAATGGTAAGTATGGCTAATATGCAAGGTAAGACTATGTACTTAGGCTTTTGTGGTCTACCCTTTCCCTAGACCTTGCATAGGTGGGAGCTTCGTGCACTAGGGCTGCCCTTTTTTTATAGCTAATATGGTGGACGTTTTATTTTGATGATCCAAACTATTCATCCTCTAGAGCGTATTTTAATTAGATCATGTCTTTGGTGCAATAGTAGAACTGTTGTCGTGTGACCTTATAGTCATCAATTTAAAGCATGAAAACAGACTCTTGCTAAATGTAAAGTAAGGCTGAGTACTATAGACCCTTGTAGTCCTCCCCTTCCCGGAACCCTACATATGCGAGATTTTTTTTATGCCTACAATATCTTCTCCACTGTAGGATCCAAGCTTCTTTTTTCGAAGTGTAAAATGGATGGCCATGAAAAAAAGCATTTTAAGCTACATTTATCCAAGAAAAAAAACAACTTAAGGAACATCTGTCCAGGAATAAAGAGAAACATCTTGGAGAAGGGGAGCCTTGGCGCAACGGTAAAAGTTGTCGTCATGTGACCTTGAGGTCACGGGTTCAAGGCGTGGAATCAGCCTCTTGTAAAAATGCAAGGTAAGGCTGCCTACTTTAGGCCATTGTGGCCCGCCCCTTCCCCGGACCCCGCATAGGCGGGAGCTTCGTGCACCGGGGCTGCCCTTTTTATCTTGGGCAACCCAAGGGCATTTTGGCATGAGATATTCTCTTTTCTTTAGTGGTTCCTTCATATATGCAAAATTACCACCAGAACTTTGGTACCCCCTTATATTACATAATGGGAAACTTCAATTTATAAACATCTGACGATCTGAACTTTCATATATATTGCAACTAGTATTCTCTTATTCTGACATCAAGACGCAGGATTTGTGCTTAGATGGCGCTGCCAAATCCTTGGCTAATGGCATCTTATGTACTACTAAACTGGTTTTTTTATCTCCACCTTGTGGATGAGCCATCCATTTTACTTCTAGGGAGATCAACTCCTCTGGCTCCAAAAAACGGTACGTTTCTAGTGGGCCACATGCCAACCCTATACGTCTCCTACAAGGACTTTACGGAAATCTAGAGTTGCTAGCTGTGCTATCTATTGAAGGTCCCTTGGCACAACAGTAGAATTGTCGTCACGTGACCTTAAGGTCACGGGTTTAAAGTGTAAAAATAGTCTCTTATAAAATACAAGGTAAGACTGTATACTATTGACCTTTGTAGTTTAAACCTTATAATACTGCTACTAGCGGTGCTATCTATTACACTCCTGTCTCAAAAGTGGATGCTCAAGGACTACTACAATAATGAGCGAATCTTAAAGTTTAGTACCAAAATTTGGAGTTGCTAGCTGTGCTATTTATTACGGCTCCTGTCTCAAAAGTGATGCTCTAGGACGATCACAGTAATGAATGGTCTTAAAGTAGAGTTCCACTATTCCTGTAATCTTCTCAGCATAACGTTTGAGAGGAGATTAATTTGTTGTGTTATATATGTGAGAGGTTGTTGGTTGAACTTCAAAACTTCAGCGACCTTCCCTTTCAGTCTACGTCTCAAGTCATCAATCATGCACATTGACGCCAAGGTAGGGGCGAGCAGCTAGCCATATACACCCACGAGTGGCCTCGGACCGGCTGCTCCTTGTGCCACTGCACTGCACTAGAATAAGTGCCTTTTTCCATTTATTCCTTACTTTTTGTCAGTGTTTTCAGTATAATAGTGCTGAAATCCAGTGACTCGACGCACTTATACCTGACTTTTGGTTAGTGTATTCATTTCCTATGAATGAAACACACGAAGTATATAAAATTATAGCTGATTTCTTCCAGGAAAATTTTCATATTCTTACCTTGCAGTTGTCATGAGATCTCTTTGATAGGCCTAACTTTCCAAACTGAACACGTGAAGAACGTAACTTTTTACACCGTACCTCTAAAAGAGCCGCCCCCGGGGCAGGGCACAACGGGTCTATAGTAATCGAAGTCTATGTAGAGTCTAAATTTGAGAGGCCATTAAATTCATTGACCGAAAGTTATCTCATGCCATTCACATTCATATATATATTAAAAATATCATTTGAAAATGAGCCGAAACAGAGAGATTTTGCCCTTAATCTAGTTCGTTAGCATCTAGACACTGAAATGAATGAACTTTCCTTCAATAGAACTGATTTTTCACAACCTAATCTTAAAAAGAGCTGCTTTCTACATATGATGCTGAATGGTGGGACAGAGCATTAATGGGAAAGAATGGTGCATGGCTTATCTAAGATGGCCCAGCAGATTTTGGAACTTTACAAGCATAAAACCAAAAATGACAATGGGCCCAGCAGATTTATGCCCAAGTGCACAAAGCTCTCTCATATGTAGGGTCTGGGAAAGGTGGACTACAAAGATCAATGGTACATAATCTTACCTTGCATTTTGCAAGAGGCTGTTTACACGTATTGAAACCGTGACCTCAAGGTTACACGATGACTACTCTACCGTTGGGCCAAGGCTCCCCTTCACCCAGCAAATTTATGTGTTACACAAAAAAAGGAAGGATCGCTATAAGTTCATTCACGTCATGCCCCTCAAGATTGAAAGTTTAATCATCACAAGGAGGACCCACGTGTACTGTGGCTTGTTTAGTCTCTCCCTCTCAGATAAGTTTTCTTTTGAGCACCTAGCAGGTGATATATTCGCCTTTCCTCAAGTGGTTCCCTTGATAAATTGAGCCTCTGTAAACATCTCTCTAACTTTTGTTCCTTTTACAACGGGAAACTTTCAACTTCATAAAAACATCATACACCGCAATTACTCTCTAGCTATTCTCACCTTAAGATGGAGACTCTATTTCCGTTCTAGTATAGTTTTTCAAGCCTATAATGATAAATATCTTAAGTAATCTACCTTTAGGAGGTCTCTACTACAACCACAAAGGTGAGGACATGGATTCAAATTAAAGCAAACAGTTTTCCATTGCAAGCAACTAGGTGTCTTCTGATAACTTTTTCCTTTTGCGTATGATCTAGCTTTTCTGCCTTTCGGGATATGGGTTTAGTCTAGATGGAGGATGAAGAAGCAAAAAATTGGAAGTTGTGACTCAATTGCCAATAGTAAAACTTCTAGCTTAGCTTTGGCGATGATTTATTGATAGAAATCTTTCCTCGATTGCCAGTAAAGAGTCTCTCTTTAGATTCAACTGCGCATCCAAAGCATGGGGTAATTTAATTTCCGATGAGTCCTTCAAAGAAGTCTGCAAGTGAACATTTGTGGAATCATTTACCACAGCCATCTGATCAACTTTCATGCTAAGATAGGGTACAAATATGCTGAGATGAGGTTCCCTCCATATTCTCTGGAATCAGTAATTCTTGGTTGCTGCAATGGCTTGCTTCTTTGCCGTTCTAGGACTACCTTCCGCACATAAAATGTACCCTTTTACATAGGAATTTGGTGTGCTGTCGAATCCTTGACTAATGCCTCCTTGGTACGTTGCCAAAATGGTTTTTGATCCCTATGTCTCGCCCCATTACGGAGTAATTTCAGGATTACCTTATACATGTGTGAAGATCTACTCCTCTGACACCATAGAGTGGATCATGTCTGTGGCGACTATCTTATAGGTCGACCCCCAAATGGAGTGGTTTATTTAAACAGAAATTTGCATTTTCTCGCTCGTATGAAATTTTGAGGAAATGACTAGCTGGAGAGTCAATTTGCCAGGCGACAAGCTGGAGGATGATATTGAACGGTATGCCACCTGTTGCAACTATGGAAACTCAAGGACTACTACAGTAATGAATGGATCTTTGAAGCGTAAAATACTCAAGCCCTGCAATAGGAACATTCTCAATCCGTTTGCCATTACACGAGGGTGAATATCCATCCAGTCTCCATCTCTTGGCTTCCAATCCTGATTTAGAGGTTATCTACCTTAAAGATGCTCGAAGTTATGTTCCTATCATCTTCCCAGCGCATCTTTTGAGGAGATTTTTGGTGTTATATGTGACACAGGCTGTTTTGACTAAACTTAAGCCACCTTTCCTTTCAGACCGTGTCTAAAGAGGGCAGTCCTGGTGCACAAAGCTCCCAGGAAATGGACGAACACAAGGATTAATAGTGCACAGTTTTTTCTTGCATTTTGTAAGAGGCTGTTTTTACGCCTCGAACCGGTAACTTCAAGGTCATACTATGACAATTCTACTGTTGCTCCAAGGCTCTCCTTCTCTTTCAGACCGTGAAGTCCTCAAACATAAGTGATCCAGTGGACATTGACAACAATATGGTGGTAAGCAAACCATATGCACCGATGAGCAGCCTTGAACCGATGACCTACCCCTCCTTGCAACATCGTGCTAGGAGGCTTTTTCCCATTTGTCTTGCTTTTTATCGGTGTGTTTCAATATGTTAGTGGGCAATCTAGTGAGTTAATGCACTAATCATTTTTTTCTACGAATGAAATAAAGTGTCCATGCAATCGTGGCTGGTTTCTTCTATGCACAACTTGAATGAACTGTAGATCCCAATTCAAGGAAAACATCAATTGAGTGGTTTGATACTTAATCACTGAGCAATGCGGACGTTCTCAGTCACCTTACAAATTTTCAAATTATTGCAGTTTGAAGTTCAGGTCTTTGGTAATGTCTAATGAATTTTTGCAGTGATTCTAACAACGGTAACCAGTCTTTTTTGCAGTAATCTAACAAAACGAGCTCTTGGTTATCTACTTTGCTTTGTTCTAATTTCAGTCTTCCTACTGGTTAAATTTTGGTGCATGACTCATCCACTGCAGTGGGGCCTAGCAGATAAATGGTTTGGATCATTGGACGGGTGGAACCCACTTGCCTTCCCTCCTCTATTTCCGTAAGAGTATGCTCTTCACCAATCGGCAGAAAGCAAAAAATGCTCATCCATCATAAAAGAATCTCATAATGAAAACTCCATCTCCTCTACTCAGATAACATATTTTTACATTGTGAATTCTTATCTTTCCAAAGTAGAGGCTGCAGGCAAGACTACATGCAGAGACTACTCTTTCAATGGTACAAACCCTACAAGGCTATGCTGCCTCCGTCGTCCATTTTCTCGGATTCATTTTGATGCACTTTAGCCAAAGATAAATGTTTTACGGCATGCAACCCAATATCCCTTCTCTTCCAAATATTTTTTTCTTTTTGAATGCCCGAATGACCTGAAATCCAGCCTCACTGACGCATGTTAATCGCATAACACATGTAGCAATCGTTCAGAGGCAACTAAATTTGAAGCTTGAACACTAAAGATTTCGTTCGTTTTGGCTCAAGAGGCGCGCTTGTTTTTCAATGGTGTTCATCATCTAAATCAGTGCAAAAGTTTGCAAGTACATGTGAGGCCTAAACTTCTATGAGCCAAACCGTTATCCCCTAGGCAGCATTCATTTTTCCCTCTCGTAGATAAAACCGGCAGCCCTGGTACACAAAGCTCCAGCATATGTGGGACTTGGGAAAGGAGAGGGTTACAAGGGTCAATAGTACACAGCTTTACCTTGCATTTTGCAGGAGGCTGTTTCTACGCCTTGAACCCATGACGTCAAGGTCACGTGACAACAACTCTACCATTGCACCAAGGCTTATGGATAACCCTAAATGCCCTACTTCAATGACTTAGCGCTGGAAAGACTACTTGTGCCACTTCAAAGGCCAGGACTCGCCCTCTAGACAGCATTAGGTAGGCCATGTAAGAAAAAAAGAATATCCTTTTGATAATCCTAACTGGAATGGAATAGTTTAGATCTTTAGAGAGAGCATCTCGAAAAAACTTAGCTGATGAAGAATTAGTCCCATCCACTATTGCCAAAAGGCATCTAGCCCATTTGGTTGCAGACAACACTGCCTAACCTCGTTGCACTTGGTTAGAGGTTTTAGGTGTCATTTTTCCCTTGTTGGGGAGGCTCTCGAGTAGATTTAGGAATTAAAACAATAGGTTGAAGACAAGATTTTTTTATTTTTTATTTTAACTAGTAAATAACATATTTTGAACTAGTAACTCACACATTCAATAGATCTTGATATATACACTATCTCCTTGTATATTCTTGGGACACATTACACTTAATTTGCACCCTTGTCAAAGATATTCTTAGGACACCTGCCTTCAAACGTGCAAACAGCCTACATCCCTTAAAGAGATATGCAGTGACCTTCCTTGAACCTGTCACCTACTTATGGAGAGGCACCGTAACTTAATGACAGAGATATCTTGGCTTACGTGCCAAAAAAAATGCACAAACAGTTTACTTCTTAATTCTTCATTTCACCCAAAAAAGAAAAAGAAAAAATAAAACATTTATTGGAAAAGACTGGAACTGGTTGATATAAGTTGTGACATAGAAGATGACGATTTAGATCACCCATCCCATTTTAAGCACCATATATCCTTTTCGCATACGTTAATTCAATAATGTACAAAGTAAAAATAATTCTCACAAAAAAAAAGGGGAAAAAGAGAAAGTATCCCCCAACTATATGAAGGAAAGGATGATATTATTAGTCGTGGATGATCACTTGTGGAAAGTTTCAGGCGGAGGTGACATATCAGTAGGTCGTCTATCAATCGCCATGGTTAGGTATGCATCAAGAGCAAGTATTAGATGCATTGCCTCAAATTGAGTTTTGCCTTTATTTTGTTGGAGACCCCGCAATTTTCCAAAAGTGGAACGCTAAGACTTATATTACCTCACAACTATTCTAAGGCCATACAAGATTTAAGACCTTTTAACATGGTCGGGTTAACAACAGAAAGTGCAATAACTTAGCAAGCTCACAGTTACAGAAATTTAAATGCATGCCTGCCACTGTCTGTAGTACAGTTGGTCACAAATAACTCCACATCACCTGTGAAATATGCTTGGTCGCAGGTATGAATAGTTGTTTTCCCATTTTGTGACTGATTAGATTTAGAATTGTATGTGAGTTAGAGTGAGTGATTTGCTTTGTAATTCTTCACTTGAAACAAAAAGAAAAAGAAAATTGAAATGAATAATTGAGATTAGATTTAAGAGTGTACACGGAGTTAGAGTGAGTGACTTGCTTTATAATTCTTTGCTTGAAGCAAAAAGAAAAAGAAAATTGATGTGAATAATTCAGATTAGATACTGAAATAACTTACGAGACATTTTAATGAGCAAGGTAAAGGGCAGCTCTGGTGCACGAAGCTCCCACATATACAGGGTATGAGGAAGGGGCAGACCATATGGGTCAGTAGTATGGAGCCTTACCTTGCATTTTGCAAGAGGCTGTTTCTATGCCTTGAACCCGTGACCTCAAGGTCATAAGACGACAACTCTACCGTTACACGAGGCTCCCCTTCTTTGATGAGCTAGGTAATATACATATTATTTTCTATTTAACCGTCGTTACCGTTCCATTCTTGCTAGAATTTCTGTAGCATTTCGAAATGGGAAACTGTTTGACCTTAAAAAACTCCTATCGGAACTGTGATCCATTCTACTTGTTTTTGTTCGCTTGAGCCCTCTTGGAGTCATTTTGGTCTAAAATTCTCGTAAGCTACAATATTTTTATTTTTAATGAATTCTTTTTCTAAGATACTAACGCTAATTTTACTCTCAAACTAATGAAATCTCATATGATCCAATTTCATCAGCCAAAATGGATAGGATACCGCACCAGAATTGAGAACCATGCATTTGATTGACTCATGCTGACTTTTAGTTGTAAAACAATGTGGATTGGACAAGCCTAAAATCTAAAGAAACGAACTTAAATAGCTAGAAATACTAATAAAAAACAATGCAACAATCAACGAGTAAAGAAAACACATTTTTTCTCATATTAGAATGATTCACCCAGTGTGGTATTTTGAAATGTAAGTATCAAAAGTTAAAAGAAAGGCAGCCTCGGTGGTGCACGAAGGGTCTGAAGAAGGGACAGACCACAAGGATTAATAGTATGCAGTCTTATCTTGCATTTTGAAATAAGCTGTTTCCACACCTTGAACCCAGAACCTCAAAATCACACAACGACAACTCTACTATTGTGCCAAGATCCCCATATGTAAATATCAAAACAAGTTATAAAAACCAAATGGATGAGTCTGTTCAACCAAAGGTGAGGCGCCCACCACATCAAAGTGAGGCGTTATATAGCGACTGCGTCCAGGATAGTAAGGGAAGAGTGCAAGTCGTTCCATGGTGAGGAGGGTGCAGGAAGATGCGGGCAAGAGCGAGGTGTGCGTTGAAAATAGGTAGCCCGTGACGGACAGCAGTGGTTAAGCTTGCATTGTTACGTTATCTCCACGTCTAAATCAATGCACAAAAGCTGAAAGGACCTGCCCCCTTCACGTAGCCAGATTTGGCCATCCGCGTCGCTATCCTTGTTTCTTTCCTTTGGCCTTTTCCCCATTTCTATCCCAGTGGCACTAAATTGAGAAAAAGAGGGAAAAAGACGGAACAATTTTCTCAATGTTGCCATCACTTTAAAGTGCTGGTTTCCTTAAGATCTACCTAATATTACATTATCTGCCTTGAAAAAGTTGGCATTCCGGAGTTTGAAATTGGTTTCTCCTTGCAGTCGACTTTAGCACAGTAAGGACTCCAACTTCCAAAGATCCTACTTGGTCGTCTAAATGCTCTAACTTTAGATACCTAGGTCTTCTAAATCATCATCATCAAGACCTTATCCAAATTAGGGGTCAGTTACATGAATCATGTTCCTCCATTCCCCCTATTAAGTATTATGGCTTTATTTAATTCTGAAGTTTTTAAATCTATTATCACCACTTGTATATACGTTCTTTTAGGCATTTCCATTGCCCTTTTAGAACTTTCTACTTGCATTATCTTACTCCTTCAAACTAGTGCCGTTTTGGGCCTCCTTTGGACTTGTCCAAACCATCTAAGTCTAATATCCCTCGTCTTGTTATCCATTTGTGCTACTCATAAGTTTCCTCTCATATTTTCATTCCTAATTATATCCTTTCTTGTCTTACCACTCATCCATCTCAACATCATCATTTCTGCGATGCTTATCCTATAAATATGATGTTCCTTATCTGCCAAACACTCTGATCCATAAAACATGGCCGACATAATAATAATAATAATAAGTTCAAGTATGCACTCGCATTTTATTCATGTCAAATGCTCAATATGCAGCCAAGTTATCATTTTTCAAGGGATTATTTGAAATGACTAAAATTCTTAAAGGGGAATGTTAGTATAGAGCATGACAAGACCCCAACAACGGCGAAACTCCTCCACTTCTGTATGATAGTCTCGTATACCTTGATCAATGCCATTCACCCGACTCACTCAACTTTTAGTATTTACTAGTGCATAAAGTCATGCCAAAAGAGCACCTCTATCATCCAAGAAATGGTGCTTTCTTCTTGTTGTTGAACCCAAATAGCCTGAAGCTCTCCACAAATCAAGGTTTACATTCAGCTAACTAAAACACAATGTGTTTGACTCACTTTTGGGATGATGATTGAGCCACCAGGCAGACCAGGTTAGTGCAGTCAAGTAAGCGGGGTGATCAATGCTACGTGCCTTCCCCCATAAAAACTTAGAGATGCATCACTGCTAGGAGGTGTCTACTCTGCACCAACATTTCTTTTCTTGAAAAATGATGTTTAGTGAGCACTTGACGCTAATAAAATGTAAGTGGGGATTTATCATTTTTACACAAAAAGATCAGATGATTGAATGATTCTAGCATTCTTATAAAAACCCATATTTTTTAGGGTTAAACCCACTCTTGTTTATAGAAACTAAAAGGACAGTCAGGCGGACGAAGCTCTTGTATGTGCAAAATCTAGTGGAAAGGGCAGACCACAAAGGCCAATAATACTCAGCCTTCCATTACATTTGTAAGATGCTAAAATCATCCAATCAATGTGCTTTTTGAACTACTTGACATTCATGCAAAAGCAATGAGACGAACCAGCGAGATCATTCACAAGTGGGGCAATCATGAAAAAGTGGAAAAAGGGTCAATAGATTCCTCTTAAGTTGTTAAAATGACTGAGAATGGTGCAAATACTTTCCCAAGTAAAAACAACATCGATTAAGGAATTGTATTACCATCCAATCAATCCAAGTTTTTCCTCCTGCCAACATATAAGAAATGATTTCCCGGACAATCAAGTAATTCCAAGTGAAAGCAACATCATGGTGGAGAGGGAAGAGGTGAGAGCGACGTAGCCTTCTGCTTGTCATTTGTCACCGACCCCGTTGCTCCGGTCTCTAGATTCTCTGCCCTTCTGACCATCACTAACATGAGCCCGGCGAAACATGCGCTCATTTCCGGTTAGATGCTAGCCACAGGCACTTCTAAGATTGGATTTTGCCCATGACATGCTCATCCCACCGAAAATCTCCCGTACCAATTCCCAAACCAGAACATTAGATTTCCCATTTTAAGATAAAATAAGAAAATCAGATATCCACGTAAAAACTGACGATGAATCCGATCTGACGGACTGGTTACTGTTCTTTGGGCTCCACAAAAAAAAAAGAAAAAAAAAAGAGAGCGTACTTTAGCAAAACTCACTATGAGTTATCTATATTGCGCCTAACGCGAAAAAATCTCTCCTTTTGAGGAGACAACCTAGTACAATCAAACTGAACAGCAAGCGTATTTTAACGAAATTCGCACAAAAGTTCTAACAATCGCACAAGCACTGCATTTGGTTCCCGTAACACCCCGCATATTTTATCACAAACCAGAAAATAAAGTCTAACGTGCGCTCTATACGAAGCAGGCCCACATCTCCGGCAAAGTCATCCGGCGGACCACCAGCGCAATTGAATAAATAGCCGTGAATTTATCTAAGATGAGCCCTGATGCGAATGATTGCATAATAAGTGGAAGGCAATCTCCCGCAGGTTTATCTGGAAACCCCCACGCATTTTATCAAAGACCCGTTCATTTCTCTAACGTGAGCACTAGCAGTCCACGCATGCACAGGCAGCCCTCCGGAAAATCTCAGGCAAATCTGGCCCTCGATTCCAATTTCCACCATCTTCATCGTAGATCAAAACCAATCCTTCCTTAAACCCCCTACAATTCCTTCCACTTCTTCTCAATAAATCATCTATACACCCCATCACTTGAACCAAAGCAACCTTCTCTCCAACCCCAACGCAACCGAACCTCACTGCAGTGTCCAGTCTAACTTGCGCCGGTAGTGGCGGACTCTTTAACCTACACCACTCTCCAAACCCAACCCTTCCTCTCCTGCCATCGTACCGCCAAAAAGAGAGCTCCACAGCGTGACTGGCCAGAACGTAAACGTAGCCCGCAACGGCACACGCTGCCACCACGCAACCACCTCCCGGCACGTGTCTGCTCTTCAACCATAGTCCCGCATCCACGTCATACAGGTCCATCAAACTAGCATACACGTGCGCCTCTAATCTCCCGCCACGTGTAAATAAATCAGTTCTTCCCCCAATTTTCAGCCCTCCGATGACGTAAAAGATCCCATCCACCGCGGCCCCCACACACCCGTACCTTTTCCTCGGCGCTTCCGCCACCACCCGCCACGTGTCGGTTGCTGGATCGTATTGCTCAACCGCCGAGCTCCGTGCGCCGCCGCCGGCGACGTAGATCTTCCCGGCAATGGATGCGGCGGCGAATTTTTTGCGGGGGTAAAGCATTTGGGATCTCGGAGATGTGGATTTCGTCCACGTATCGTAACGGATGGTGGAGTTTCGGCCGAGGATGAAGATGTAGCGTCCGATTACGGAGAGGCGGGCATGGGAGAAGGAATCGTCGATGATGGACGGTAGAGATGAACTGGGGAATGGGGTGGTTTTCCATGTGGTGTCGGAACCAATACGGTGGGTGGCAGAGAAAACTCCGAAATCGGAAACCGCGAGGGCATAGAGAGTAGGCCGAAGGCGGTTGAGGTTGCGGCGGGAGTTGTAGAAGGAAGGAGTATCGAGCAGGTGGGACCATCGGCGGCAGACGAGGGAGACGGACGGTAGGGATGAAGAGGAGACTCTAGAGAGGATTTCGATGAGGAGATCGTCGGGGAGGGATGAGAAGGACGGGGGCGATTGATCGGAGTGGCGGGGAAGGAGGATGGTTTTCCGGCGGGTGCCTTGGTGGGGATTTGGGAAGCACGATTTCAGCCATGTGAGGCTTCTGGAGTTGCAGGTCTCGTCCATTGAGAGACAGAAAGAGAGAGATTTGGATATAAATAGAGGGTTTTGACGGGATTAAATCTGAGAGAATCAATCATGGTGTCCGTTGCTCTGCTAAATTTTCTTTTGGGATGATTATTCCCGCCCATGCGTTTGATAAGACCACCCCTTTCTCCTGTTTTTTTCCAACTATAACAAATGTGGCAGAAACGCACTTCATCGGACACAAGAAATGCTACAAGGCCACATGGGACGCTTCCTCAGAAGCGCCCTCACATTTTGGATGAAGGGGCCTACATTAGGATGATCTGAACCGTTAATCTGATTGATCTAACTTTGTTTATCAAGAGCACAAAATTTTGTATGGATGATATGACTCTAATAGCATCTTGAAACATGCTTTCGAACTTGAATTCAGCTTGTTATTTATCCAAAGTTTCCAACAGTCAATTTTCTGTGATCAAAAGTACAATTTTAAGATGTTATTTTCAACTATAAGTCACTAAAAGCCATAGACTAGATGAACGAGTCCGATCATCCACAAACAGGCCCCATCAATGCAAAAATGTTACGTGTTTTGCACAAAAATAATAATATTACGAGTGTAACCATGAAGAAAAAATGTTACAAGTTCTAAAGGGAAAGTCTAATGAAATGGGGCAAGTCCTTGTATTTGTTGAACATTTTGATTGGTTGTTGATAGTTGTTTGAGTACTTTATAAGTGTGTTTACACATAGATGTATGAAAAATGGAAAAGAGGAATATAGGGTTCCTAAGTTTTTGAAATATGAAAATCTTAGGCAGGGAAAGTAGTTGCATTCCATCAATGAAGGACAAGTTGCAGTAGATGGGCTCTACTTTTGATACATGGGTGGTGGGATCTCATATAGTCTAAAATCAACTACCATCTCATGATCCTTATTGTGGATTCAATGCCGCTTTTAATGGGAATCATTGGATGTTTTCCTTTTATCGCCTATTCATTTGAAAGGCTGTCAATCACACGCTGAGGATGATATAGGGCATGAATTTCGATCGCAATCTGTCTATATATGGCCCAACAAAGTTGTTAGTGGATCAATTTTTTTCTTTTTCCTCTTTTCTTTCTCTTACAAGCCAAGTGTTACAAAGCAAATCACTCAAACACACTCTAAAAGTTAATCTCCATTCAAGAAAAAAGACTCAAACCTATCATTATAAGGAGTATTTAAAGAGATGCCTTAAGTGTTTGTAGCAACTACACTAGAAATTTGTTGGCTCAATTAATTATACTATCATGCATGTATGTTTAGCAGGATAAATTACCTTCAGTAGATCGATTTACCTAAAGGACAGCCCTGATGCACGAAGCTCTTGCGTATGCAAGGTTTGTGAAAGGGACAGGCCTCAAGGGTTAATAGTACGTAGCCTTACCTTGCATTTTGCAATAGGTTATTTTCATGTCTTGAAGCTGTGACCTCAAGGTTAGGGGTGGCAATTCGGGTTGGCGGGTCGTGTTTGTGGCGACACGAACACGACACGATTAGAGTTATGGGTCAACACGAACACGACACGATTAATAGTCGTGTCAAAAACCTATGACTCGTACACGACCCGATTCTTAAAAAAATAACACGACACGACTTGTGTAACACGATTAATTGACTGAGTTGTGTTGGATATACGGCACGACATGAAACGACTTGATTTCCCTATTACGACTTAGTAAAAAAACTGCTCCCAAGTGAATGGAGCCAAACCAACCACAAAACATAGGACGGTTATTTCTGGCCCCTATATGTTATGGGTTTTATAGGGTTGTGAACAACCGTCCTATATGTTATGTTTTTATAGGACGGTTAAATCGAACCGTCCCATATATGTTATGAGTTTTATAGGACGGTTGTGAAATAGCAGAGTCCCATATGTTATGGGTTTTATAGCGGTTGTGAAATAACCGTCCTATATGTTATGTTTTATGTGAGTTATGTCATAACCGTCCTATATCTATGTTTATAAGACGGTTAACGACTAACCGTCCTATTTTTACACATATGGATATGGTTTATTAGTACTTTACCAATCTATGAGCGTGGGCCTGATGTGTCGGACTTCCGGTGACCCGATGCTGCCTTTATGTCGGCAAACGGCCTAGCCTTCCTACACACTGACCGCCCGACAGGACGTATAGTTTTCTTTCCTCCAATTCCAAGCGGCAAGTGGCAACTAGAGTTAATGAAACTTACACTTCAATCATTTGTCAAATATTTTGAGTCCTTAATGTTAGATCCGACGTGTGGGCCCCCTTGTAGTGGGGGGAAAACAAAATGAAAGCGAAAACATAAAGGTTTAACTAATTAATAATTATCTAGGTCTACAAAGTCAATCTAGTCTAAGACAATTGTTTTGTCTTTTTGTATGTAAGTAAGCCCAATTCCCATATCCAATTATCCAATTAAATTTGAAGTCTTATGCTAAAGCTAAGTCGCTAAAGCACCCCAACTTTAGTGTTGGTGGTTGTTTCTATAAGCCTATAACTATAAGTTATAACCTAAGACTTAGCTAACGTACTGCCTCTAATTTTCTTATCAAACATTTTAAAATTAGCTACACATTGTCGATTACAAACTTACAAGTTACACTTAGTACAAAATTAGTTAACCAAGTTTTGTAACTTGTACAAGTACAAGTGAAGTGAGAGACTAACTAACTATCATATATTGTATAAATTTATAAATACTAATGATTTTCTTATGTTAATTTCACATGTCATCACCAATTGATCTAATATATCTCTTTTTCATCAAATTCATGAATATCATATATCTAACTTATATAACTCAATATTTGTTTCTCTTTTCTAACTCCTAATTGATGATAATAGATTAGGAATAACTCATTCATCCATGATCCATCATTCATGCAGAGTAAAATTTAGTAACTCCCTTAGTAATATCATTTAACATGTGTTTTTTCTCTCATGATTATTATTCATTTTACCCTCAATGCCACTTCTTTTCAATTTTCACTATATAGTATAGGCTACAATTCATAATTAATTTTAGTTTCACAAAAGTTATCATATCAATATCCTTCTAATTCTCTCTTGATAAGCTTTTATGTTAATTCAATACATAACTCATATTCTCTGATCTCATTCTCACCTCAAATAATGAATTAATTACATAGCTAATAACTATTCCCTTCATATACTCATTATCCACCAATGAGATAATTACATAACTCTTTATATACTAATTCTCAAGGCAATTGTTTTGTCTTTTGTATGTAAGTAAGTAAGCTCAAATCCAATTATCCAATTGAATTAGAAGTCTTAAGCTAAAGCCCCCTTACAGTCGATTATTTGCTATAACTATAAGTTATAACCTAAGACTTAGCTATACCTATACACTGTCTCTAATTTTCTTATAAAACATTTTAAGATTAGTTACACATTATCAATTACAAACTTACAAGTCACACTTAGTACAAAATTAGTTAACCAAGTTTTGTAACTTGTACAAGGACAAGTAAAGTGAGAGACTAACTAACTGTCAAATATTGTATAAAATTATAAATGCTAATTATTTTCTTATGTTAATTTCACATGTCATCACCAATTGATCTAATATATCCCTTTTAATCAAATTCATGAATATCATGTATCCAACTCATATAAGTCAATATTTGTTTCTTATTTTTAGCTCCCAATTGATGATAATATATTAGTGAATAACTCATTCATCCATAATCCATTGATCCATCATTCATGTAGAGTAAAATTTAGTAACTCCCTTAAGTAATATCATTCAACATTTGTGTTAATTCAACACATAACTCCTATTCTCTCGATCTCATTCTTACCTCACCTAATGAGTTAATTACATAACTAATAACTATTCCCTTCGGCACCTTCCTATACTCATTATCCACCAATGAGATAATTACATAACTCTTTCTATACTCATTCTCAACTCTCAAGCTACTAAGTTAATTACATAATTGTTTCTATTCTCATTCAGGTCATTCTTACCTAATGAGTTAATTACATGACTCTTTCTTTACTTATCTCAACAACTTTTGAATTGAGTATGAGTTACTTACATAACTTTGCTTTTTTAAGCTGATCCTCAACTGAGATCAGATGAGTTAAATACATAACACTTACTTTACTCATCCTCAACCTCAACAACTATTGAATTGAGTATGACAAGATGAGTTATTTACATAACTTTGTTTTTAAGTTGATACTCAATTGAGATGAGTTAATTACATATATGCTCTATCTTTTGAAGCTCATCCTTCAGAAAATTAAGATGAGTTAATTACATAACTCTTTCTTTACTCTTTACTCTATACTTAATAATTATTTTTATTTAAATACATCCTCAACTAAGATTAATTAAATACATAACTCTTATAGTTTATATGATGGTTATGCAACAACATGTTAACAACTTAGTCTTATAACTTTATAATAAATAAAATAACCATCCTATATAACTTATGGGACGGTTATAAAAAATCATCATATATTTCATTATATATATTATAATGATTATTTAAAACCGTCATATATTGTTCTATATATCATTTTTCACCTTGATCAACCCTAATTTCAAATTTTCAATCTTCCAAATGGTCCAAACTACTGCGAAAGTGAAATGACCATTCCTCTTCGATGTTTCTGAGATCTAAGCAAAATAAGGTATGTATTTACTGAATTTTAATCTGTATACGCTTCTATAAAAAACATAAAAGCATTACCCTTTTTCAATTTTTTTGTTTTTTGTTAACTATTTTCCATAGATCTTGATGGGTTTTAGTCTGAGAAGGTGAAAACGACCATTCCTCTTCGATCTTTCACAGATTTAAGCAAAAAAAGGTATGTATTTACAAATTTTATAATCTGCATTTATTTTTTTTGTTTTTCGTTAACTATTTTTCATAGATCTTGATGGGTTTTAGTTCTATGTGTATGAGAAGCATTCCATTTGAGTTTTATATTTCTTTGCTCTAGATTTGAGTTTGTTTTTAGGTTTCTACTGTTTTTTCGAAAAAAATCAGTTACGAAAATTTTAAAAAAAGTCGTTGTTTTTTCATATTTCTTCATTGAAAAGTATTTCTATCCACATATAGAGCTTTTCCATGTTGTGTATTCATGTGTGATAATGTTTTCATCTCTTTTTTTTTTGTAATTTAGTTTTTTTTTTAAATTTTTCAAAAAAAATAAGTTACGAAAATTAGGAAAATTTTGTTATTTTTTATATTTATTAGTTAATACCTATTCTTATCCACATATATAGCCTACTCATGCTTGAATCTTCATGTATTAATGATTTTTAGCTAATTTTTAGCATTTAGTCTAATTTTTAGTAATATAGGACGGTTCTTCATATATAACTAGCAATATAGGGACGGTTCTTCAGGGAACCGGTCTATATAACTAGCAATATAGGACGGTTGTGCAGGAGGCAGTCTATATAACTCGCAATATAGGATGGTTCTTGAAGAACCGTCCTATATTACATGAGTAATATAAGACGGTTCCTCAAGAACCGTCCTATATTTTCAACCATTCCATAGGTTAGAATCATGTCAAGGTGATGAGTAAATAGGTCGCACATCAAGCAATGTCCACACGACGGTCAAATTGATTGACTCGAACACGACACGATTTTTGGCGTGTCATTTGACACGAACACGATAAGACTCAACCCGAACCCGCTAAATTCGTGTCGGGTTCGTGTCGTGTTATCGTGTCGTGTCATATTTTGCCGCCCCTACTCAAGGTCACACAACAACAACTCCACCATTGTGCCAAGACTCCCCTTCAATAGATCGATTTACCTATGAGTCGAAATCACTTCTAATGGCCAAAGGGGTGCAAATGGTTTGCTTGGAACCAGAGAACCAAACACAGTCCGAGCGAAAAAAAACTTAGATATGAAATACAGTTCTTCATGGTTCTCTCTCTCTCTCTCTCTCTCTCTCTCTCTCTCTCTCTCTCTCTCTCTCTCTCTATATATATATATATATATATATATATATATATATATATATATATATATATATATAGGACAACCTGGTGCATGAAGTTCCTGCATATGCAAGGTTCAGGGGATCTATAGTATGCATTTGCGAGAGGCTATTTCTATGCCTCGAACTCATGACCTCAAGGTCAAATAATGACAACTTTACCGTTGCGCCAAGGCTCTCCTGCTTCTCTCTCTTATCTATCTATTCATATATATATATATATATATATTTAATCAACCTGATTGTAGGGGATTATTTTGAAAGTGAGCAGTTAGGGGATACACCTCTTCCATCTTAAGAAGGTGGCAAGGAAGTCATATAAGTAACAATCTGCCACAAAGAACTGTGGAGTTTTCTGTCACCGAAGCATTCAAAGATCCCTCAAACCGAACACACCAACAATAGACAGAAAGAAAGGGAAAGAAATATAAACTAAAAGAAGCGGTTACTTAAAGTATAGTTCTATATTCATCTCTACGTGTATATATATAATTATGCATGTTATAGTAGGGGCTTAAAATATTGCTCATAGCTTGCATTTTTCCATATAGCATTGCTTAGAAGTTCAGGGTCTTGCACTTTTTTCTATGGTAGGTGAGATGCTCCCTCAGCTCCAGCTCAAATGACATGTTTTCACCACCAACATGATTCTACACATTTTATCAGGAGTGATTAAGAAACACATGGTAGGGCTGTTTGGCCTTGACCTAGCTATCTCTCGACAAGGTTTTCCGTCAATTATTTGTTCGGCACTCTTCTTTTGTTTTTCTTTTTCTTTTTTTACATCCTAAACATAATTTTGCGATAAGAAATGGATATTAATTTGGTGTTATTGTATGTAAATTGATTATACATAAATAGAAGGAGAGTGTTGGTTCAACAGTAGAGTTGTCGTCGCATGACGTTGAGGTCACGGGTTGAAGGCATAGAAACAGTCTCTTACAAAATGCAAGCTAGGACAACATACTATTATCCT
Source organism: Warburgia ugandensis (assembly GCA_035236585.1). NCBI lineage: Eukaryota > Viridiplantae > Streptophyta > Magnoliopsida > Canellales > Canellaceae > Warburgia > Warburgia ugandensis. The sequence goes on from CP141126.1 coordinate 102,927,242, forward strand.
TGTACTCCGCCCCTTCTCTGAACTACGCATACACATGAGCTTCGTGCACTGAGCTTGTCCTTTGATTATGCATAAACACCACCGGTTATAGGAACCAAATGGGTTGTTTTGTGCATCAAATGGATTCAATCTGTAATGTGAAGCCACCATCACCCAATGTGGTTACGTTAATTTCTAAATTGATCGGTATTCATGTCAAAGGACTAATAACCCAACCTTCAAACGTAGGCACGAGAAAACAGTGACTCAAACTTATAGCCAAGCATATTTTAAGAGAGATGCCAAGTTATCTGCGACTAGATGTACTAGACATTGCTGGCGTTCTTACCTTATTCATGGAGGTAGAAATACCCAAAGTCATGGTTTACGAAGCCCGTTCACATCTCATATTATTCTTTGCAGTATACAATTGCTAGGTGCATATGTTTAATGCAGTAGGTCATGCTTACAATGAGGCAATAGGAAGCTAAAAAGAAATCAAATACAAAAATTAATAAATTAAAAATGCTTAATAAATTGGATGATGGGGTTCTCCTTTTTAAATGATCTTAACCGTTCATCTTAGAAATTTGCCACTGATTTTTCTGAGCTATTTTGGATATAGACAGTTATATTCTCTCGTCCAGCTTAGGATTCAAAATAGTTCAGTAAAATAATGGTAAAGACCATCCAAACTACTTGATTTAGAACAGGATTCCTCTATGGCAGCACAGTTAAGATTAATGATTCAGATCATTTAAAAGGTGGTCCCACCTATACTTTTCCCATAAACCGGTGTGGCAATAGTAATAAAGGATGTGTGGAAATACCGCTTCCCCATTCTTATTATTTATTTAATTGAATTATATTTTTATGTACGTTTTTTTAGGACCATTGCATGAAGAACACAAGCACGTGACCCTATAAGAGTCTGTCCTTGGAATCATCCATGCACGTGATTTGGACTTCGATAAATACAAAACTGGAATAGTACTCATTGTTCCCATGTGACCCTCTTCTTATATACTACAAAAGATGTCATATGATTCGTGCATATCTATCTTGGCCGTATTCCCAAGTCCTCGGGACCACTTAAAGTGGTAGTCTGCCACAAGCTCTGATTGGAAAAGAGGTGCTAGCTTGCATGCAAAATTCTCCATATAATCTAATTTTTATGATAAAATTCCTCGATTTAAAATTTTTTTTTTTAAACATCAAAATACAGCTGTGAAATCAATTCCCAATTATGCTAATTTCAGAAGAAATTTTTGGAGTAACTTTTCAAAGAAAATTTCCATTTTAAAGAAAGATGACTAGGAATTTGTTGGAATGGCTAGAATTTATTGGAACGAGCCAGAATATAGACCAGAACGGCATGCATGATTTCCTGTTCTATTATTCTAACTGGGAGGGACTAATGTTATGATTCCCGCCGGAAGGGAAAGAAATTGAGAGCTACATTTAAAATATAAATATAAATACAAATTTACTAAATTGCTTACAATTTTCATGAATAATTTATCACTTTCTCATACATTAGTTGGAAATCTTGAAGAAGGTTATGATCATTTAATATACTGATTTGATGAGTACATTCATTCAACCATCCATCACAGGCTTTCATCGGCCATGGCCATGCATGAAAACCTAACCTGCCTAACAAAAATAAAAGTAATTCATTTTTTTCAAACTATTTAGAATGCTTATGTTGATTTATTTTCTCCAACTTGCTCTGTGCATTAATTTCAGGTGTTTCATATATATGCAAGGAGCATGTGATATTTGATTGGCTACAAAAAAGTAGAAAACATAAAAAGTTAGAGGAAATGGTAGTTAAAAAACTTTTTCTAGGCCAATCAAATGTCATATGCACCTTATACCTGCAACTCCTTACTGAAATTACATCTCCCCTATATATATAGAATTTCATAGAATAATGAATGAAATTTTCAACCCTTATGGTCAGTTTATAATAACTTATATTGATGATGCTCTGATTTTTTCTCAATCAATAGATCAGCACTTCAAGCATATTGAAATGTATAAATGGCTAGTTAGGAAAAAAGGATTAGTTTTATCAGCTCCTAAATTGAAGTTATTCTAGGAAGAAATTAGATTTTTTGGTCATAATATATTTCAAGGAAGAATTGTTCGAATTCAGAAAAGCATTGAATTTGCTTCTAAATTTTCTGATGAAATTACTAATGTAACACCCCGGATTTTTAAGACAATTTTTTTTTTTTTATAATTTAAATAAGAGCATTTGGGATCCCATGAGAAAAGATTTATTTAACATTTTACTAAACCTATCTTAAAACTCCGGGTGTTAATTTTCCTTTCTCAAAATAGCGTACATGAAATTTAAACACCAATAAATGATCCGCATATAAATCAACGTCAAATAAATAGGCGCCTTTATTTTAAATCAAATAAACGTCCAAAAGACAATAATAATATGGCCCAGGGTCTATCCATCATAACATCCCATATAAATGTCCAATATATGTCCAAAGATCTAAATCACAGCCAAATATAAAGTATGCAGTCCATAATGAAATTCAAATGATAATCCACTCTAATGACTACACATTCTTGTCTAAAAGCTATAAGGAAAGCTAGTCTTGACTCTCGAGGTTTATCAACGCTTTTCCTTTACGGTGTCGCTCGAGATCTAAGGCATTGCAAAACAAAGCTTGCCTCGGTATAAACGCTTGTGTAGGTGCATAGACAATTAATGTAATAAATGCAAGAATTAATGAACGACATTGATGAAAAGTCTAACATTTATGGAAATAGTAATATCATAATGCCATGTTCAAATAAATGCCAATTTATTCCAAATGCTAAAACATGAAGTTATTTGAGTTAAAACATGACATGAATCAATAAAATGGAGCATACGAACGAGAATAAGGGCACCCTAAGGTAATGGGTCCCACCACATCGCACTAACATCCACGATCGGGAGTACACATAGTCAACCTACGAGTGTCGTCACACCGGGCATACCATCTATAACCATGCTCATCATACATGCACACATAACAAGAATATGGGCCATCATGCAGTGGCAACCCTCCATGGGTATCAACCCCGCCAGCTCCCCGTCGACACCATAACGGGAGACTTAACGTACTGTCCCCATGGAAAGGCTCGGGCCAGGTAGTGTGGACTATCCATGTTACCAAACCCCTACCGAATGCCATCATGGGCGGTGTCTATCATATCACAAACTCATCACATCATAATCTCGGAAGGTGGGTGGCCAGAGCCATCCCTCCCCAGCATGGCCTTAGCCAAGGCGCAGAGCACCGTCATCAAATATAAAACACGGAAATCATATGTATATGCTAAAACTTCAAAGAGCACTTATAGCTTGAAATCCACAAGACATGCCCCTCATCCACAGGGTTAGCTTTATAAAAGGACCGACTCTTGAAGCCTCATACTCATTTCCATGTAAATCCATGCATTTTCTATATATATAATAAGTAATAAATCTCTAATTAAGCATAACTAATTAACATCATGCTTGTAAAAGCATTTTAAATAAGTTTATTCGGTAGAAGAATTTAATTTGGAATAACCATCACGTACGCAATGTCGCATGAAATCCATGGTAAATAAAAATCGCAATTTAAAACACAATCACACGTGATCTATGTTTAAAACATGGTTTAAAATCAAGGCAAAACATTAGTTGTCATTACCTACCTCGGTGTGAGATCAGTAGCTTGCTAATAACTCCCTTTAATTGGTATATTCAAGTGCACTGTACATGTCACATCACTATTTTAAAATTTTTCTAAATAAAAAGTGGTCATTTCTAAGTTTTTAAGTTAAAACTAGGTCAGCGTCGTCAATACGGTCACAACGCCTCTTTCGGATCGTGATTTGGACCTCTCTAGCTCCCAAAAATCAAGTTTTAATGAAAACTACGCAAAAGGGGCATGCTTGGACCACCATAAGGTGGTTTAAACCGGGCGGCACCCTTTTCCGCCGGTTTATACTGACGTGCGCATTGTGGCGCACGGACGCACGGCGTCGCGAGGAGCGCCGCACGGGGCGCGCGCGCGGCGCCGGCTGGCCCGTGACGCACGCGCGCGTGCGTCACGGTCGCAACGCGCGCGTCCCGGTCCCCACGCGACAGCCCAATGGCGGGGCGTCCGCACGCGCGCGTCGCCGCGCACGCGTGCGACGCCCGGCGTCATCCGACGTCGTCCTGCTGTGCGTCCGGCTGTGCGTCATGGCGTCGGCCCAAGGCGCCGGCCGTTGACAACGCGGAGAAGACGGCCAGGATTAGGTTCGCCTCCGGCGAGCTCTGAGCTCCGTTTTGCGCGATTTTTGCGCCATTTTCTTCAGAATTCTCTCTAGAATCCATTTATGCCCTCCTTTTGCACTAATTTTCTCAAAAACCATGGTTTTTAAATGATTTTTTCCAAGTTCCTAAAAACTTTCCTAGTCTTGGTTTTTGAGTTTTACGGGCAATTCCACCGTTGGATCACTCCCAAATTTAAAGGGTTTGCTCTTGGGTGTCTTGTGCACTAGTTGGACGGTGCGATTTACAAACGGACAACGTTTGGTCTATGAAATCACCCTCCAACAGTAGGCGTGCACAAAACCCCAAAAATCCAATTTTTTCCTAATTTTTAAATGGTTTTCTAATTAATTTTCTAATTAATAAATACATAAAAACATAGGTTTTGAGGCTTACCTTGCACCTGGCCGGAGTTGCTCGTGTTGCGGGGCTCCACTCAGCCGGAAAAGTCAAGTTTTTACGGATCTAGGGTTTTGCGTAGCATTCATGGAAAACGCTCGAAGTGGAGCGTTTTGGCTCTAGAGGAGCATAGATATAGGGTTTTTAGAGTCTTGGGGAAGAGAAACTCTTCCCCACACGGGCTCTTCCACGTCTCTCCGGCGATTTGGCCGGACCGGTAGGAGACGTGTGTAGACAGGGTGCCGTTATCAATTTGGACCCCTGTGTAACACGTTTACGTCAAAGACCATTTTGCCCTTACAACTTTGACGGCTCATAACTCCCTCGTTTGAGCTCCGTTTCTCGCGTTCTTGGTGGCGTTGGATTCGTATCGACGAGAACTTTCTAATTATTATGTTTTCAGGAAAAAATTTCATCCATAAATTTTTATTTTAATTTATTTAATAATTTCCTATTTTTATCTTAAAAATTAAGGATATTACATTCTTCCCTCCTTATAAAAATTTCGTCCTCGAAATTTAGCTACATACACTCTATGTAAATAACTCTGGATGTATCTTTAGCATCTCCTCCTCGGTCTCCCAGTAGCCTCCTGTAGTGAATGATCTTTGAAGGACTTTGACGCCGGCAATGGTCTTATTCCTTAACTCCTTGACTCTTGTATCTAAGACGCGCACCTGGTCTCTCCTCAAATGTCATGTCAGCTGTAGCTCTCTGGGATCTGCTCCAATACATGTGAGGGATCGGCACACGTATTTCCTCGGCATAGACACGTGAAAGACGTCATGCACATTTCTTGTTGTGGTGGTAAGGCTGGGCCCGGTATGCCTTGACCCAACTCGTCGTAAGATCTCGAAAGGTCCAATATACACGGGACTAAGCTTTCCTTTATTTCCAAACCTCAACACCCCTTTCATAGGAGAAACTTTCAAGAATACATGCTCGCCCTCAAGAACTCTAAGTCCTTTCGCCTCTTGTACGCATAACTTTTACGTCGTGTGGTTGTCGGTAACCTCTTAGAATGAGTTGGACTTTCTACGCACATTCTTCCACTAACTCGATTTCACCACGCGTCTTTCTCCTACATCACTCCAACATAAAGGTGACCGACAAGGTCCGCCATAAAGTGCCTCATATGGAGCCATCCCAATACTAGCGTGATGACTATTATTATAAGCAAATTCCACCAAAGGTAAATGATCTTCCCGCCTACCCTTCCAATCCATAACACGGGCTCGTAGCATATCCTCAATAGTCGGATGGTCCTCTCGCTCCGTCCGTCTGTCCGAGGATGGAATGTGCTAAATTTCGATCTCGACCCTAATGCCTCTTGCACGCTCTTCCGGTATTTTGAGGTAAATCGCGTATCTCGATCCGATATAATTGTCAAGGGAACGCCATGTGGACCGACGATCTCCTTAACATATAATTTCGCTAAGCTATCCACGGTCCCGATTTTGTCTGATAGGAAGGAAATGAGCAGACTTGGTCAACCTGTCCACAACGACCCATATCATGTCGTGGCCGCTAGCGGTCCTCGGAAGACCAGAGAACGAAGTCCATGGTAATATGGTCCCACTTCCACTCCGGGAAGGTCCAGTGTCTGAAGTAGTCCTGATGGACGCTGATGCTCAGCCTTGACCTGCTGACAGGTCAAACATCGTGCTACACACTCTCCAACATCCTTTTTCATACCATTCCACCAGAAATGTCTCTTGAGATCCTGATACATCTTCGTACCCCCGGGGATGAATTGTATAAGGGGATTGGTGTGCTTCTTGAAGTAACTCGCGCTTCAATTCGTCATCTGGTACTACCAACCTCCCCTTAAATCTAACTCCTCCATCTGGTCCCCTCGAAAAATGTCTTATCGGTCGGATCCTGTGTTTCCTTGTCTTTGCCCTGTGCCTCTAAGATCCTGTCAAAGAACTTAGACCGAGTTGTCAAATTGGCAATCATCACACCCGCCTTCCTACTCAGGGCATCTGCAACGACATTAGCCTTCCCAGGATGGTACTGTATGGTGAAGTCGAAGTCCTTGAGATACTCCATCCATCTGCGCCGCCTCATATTCAATTCACTCGAGTAAAGAAGTACTTGAGGCTCTTATGATCGGTGAATACCTCAAATCTCTCACCATAAAGATAATGTCTCCAGGGACTTCAACGCAAATACCACTGCTAATTCCGGGTCATGTGTTGGGTAATTTACCTCATGTGTCTTCGCAGACGCATAGGCAATTACCTTCCCATGTTGCATCAACACCGCTCCTAATCCCTTGCCGGAGGCGTCACAATAAACTACATAACCGCCGCCCCGGATGGTAAGGTCAATATCGGAGCGGTAGTAAGTCTCCTCTTGAGCTCTTGGAAGCTCTCCTCGCAAGCCTCGGTCCATACAAATTGAGTGTCTTTCCTAGTCGGGGGTGGTCAATGGTAATGCGATCTTAGAGAATCCCTCATGAATCGACGATAATACCGCCAAACCGAGAAAACCGCGTATCTCACCACCTTGTCTTGGGCCTCTCCCGGTGTAGTCTTGCCTCTACCTTTGTTGAATCCACGGCCACTCCATCTTTAGATATGACGTGGCCTAAGAAATGCACCAGGTCTAGCCAAAAATCACACTTACTGACCTTGGCATACAGGCGATGTCGACGAAGTGTGTCTAATACCGTGTGGAGATGCTCTCTGTGTGTCTCATGACTAGGCGAATAAATCAAGATGTCATCCACAAATACAATCACGAACTTATCCAAATAAGCTCGAAAAACACGGTTCATTAGATCCATGAACACTGCAGGTGCGTTCGTCAATCCAAACGGCATCACTAGGAACTCATAATGACCATAACGACTCCTAAATGCAGTCTTCGAGATATCCTCTTCTCTAACCCTCGGTGATGATACCCTGACCTCAAATCAATCTTGGAGAACACTTGTGCCGATTGGAGCTGATCAAATAAATCATCTATGCGTGGCAAAGGGTATCGGTTCTTTATAGTAACACCATTCAACAACCGATAATCAATGCATAGTCTCAGTGATCCATCCTTTTTCTTCACGAAAAGGACTGGGGCACCCCATGGTGATCCACTCGGCACCGATGAAGCCCTTATCCAAGAACTCTTGCAATTGTACCCGAAGTTCTCTCAACTCTGCTGGAGCCATCCTATATGGTGCCTTAGAGATGGCGATGTACCCGCACCAAGTCAATGGTGAAGTCAATCTCCTACTTGGCGGCAATCCCTGGTAATTCCTCGGGAAATACATCGACAAAATCACGGACAACATCAATCTCGTCAAGCCGTGGCTGCTCCTTTTCCTCAACGGTCACATATGCGAGGAATGCGTTACACCCTCGTGCATAAAATCGTGCCGCCTTCATAGCAGAAATGATGCATGTACCGCTCGATCTTTCCTACCCTGGAACACTATTTCGGTTGCCCGGGTATAAGAAAAGTGACTCGCTTCTTTCGGCGGTCTACCATAGCACCATAGTTGGCTAACCAATCCATCCCAAGAATAACATCATAGTCTACCATGTCTAATAAGATGAAGTCTCGTGTCCATACTCACGCCCGATATCTCTACGGTATATCTCTAATATATTCTCGTAGTCTCTACTTGTCTCTCCCACGGGTGTCATAATATCTAATCCAAATGCTAGTTTGTGTACACATACATCCGGACAAGATGCAAAAATACATGATATAAAAGAGTGTGTAGACCCCGTGTCAAAAGAACTTTGGCATGTCTATCCGAGACTAGAAGAGTACCTTCTACGACACGGTGTGATGCCCGTGCTCGTCCCGATGAGATGGCAAATACTCGTCCCCCGGCTACGTGGCGCATTAGTGCCTCTGCTCCCATCTCTGTTCGCCTGCGCCCTTAGGGCAGTCCTTAATGAAATGGCCAACGTCTCCACGGTTGAAACACCCGTATGGCTGTCTCTCGGTAAGGTGTATAGGGCTGTCTCTCGTGGTTGGGGCTGCCTCGCCGTGGTCGGTCGAATCTATTACACCCTCGCCTGTGGTGCCAACCCTTGCACCTATCACATCTCTTCCTCTCGCCGTCTCTCTTAAATTTGGCCCGTGGTGGATGACCCGATGCCCCATGTGTCTCGCATAGCACCAAATGGCCGCTTGCCTTAAAGGGTGGAACGCACTCCCTCTATTCCCGAGAGAGTTCTTCTCATGCATGGACGCCATATCGCGGCATCTCGCACGAAGTGGGTCGAGAAGAAATCACGCGATCTCTCGCCCAAGGAGTCAACCCATCCACAAATCTGTCGGTTGCCTCTCGTGTCTCGAGGCCGGTGCGTGAGGTGCAAATCTCCTCGGTCGTGTAAATCGGTTCGGTGCACCGCCGAACCGTCATATCTCTCTGCTCCAGGGTGGCAAACTCCTTCTTCATGGACCGCAATGCATGGGGTGGAAAATACCGAGTGTCAAAAGCTGTTTAAAGGCTGCCCATGTCATCGTCTCGGTCGGATCTGGTCGGGTGAGTGTGAAAGTCCGCCACCGGAAGCCGGCCTCACCTTTCGGCCAGGTAGGAGGCTACTCTAACTTGATCATCCGGTGAGATCTTCATAGCGTCGAATGTCCTCTCCGCCTCAAATAACCATCGCTCGGCCTCCTCGTGTTACCGTCGCCATAAAAGGGTTTCACCATCTTTTGAAACCTTTCCAATAATTTGTCGGTCTTCTTAGAGTCACTGTAGCATCGCCCTCCGTGGCTCTGTGACCGATGGTTCTGTATTGGTTGTGAGGACCGAATCCGACGAAACCATGGGTGCCACTTTAGGTGGTGGAATAGGGCTAGGGTTAGGCTGCGTCAACAATGTCCTAACTCTTTGTATAAGTGGTACGAGTCCCGACATTAACCGATTCAATAACTCGGCATCTCGATCCCCTTGATCGAGAGGACTCGGCAGTGGAGCCACGGGTGTAGGGTAGACCTTGTCCTTCTCCGAGGAGCCATCTCGTCAAAATTTTACATGTCACTAAGTGTAAGTTCCTCTCTCATAGTTTCTCTCTCTACAACTATTATGGATCGTTATTCACATATAAATGGACATTCACAAGGATTATGATGGACTAGGCGGGCTCACGATACCAACTTTGTAACACCCTGATTTTTAAGACAATTTTTTTTATAATTTAAATAAGAGCATTTGGGATCCCATGAGAAAAGATTTATTTAACATTTTACTAAACCTATCTTAAAACTCCGGTGTTAATTTTCCTTTCTCAAAATAGCGTACATGAAATTTAAACACCAATAAATGATCCGCATATAAATCAACGTCAAATAAATAGGCGCCTTTATTTTAAATCAAATAAACGTCCAAAAGACAATAATAATATGGCCCAGGGTCTATCCATCATAACATCCCATATAAATGTCCAATATATGTCCAAAGATCTAAATCACATGACCAAATATAAAGTATGAGTCCATAATGAAATTCAAATGATAATCCACTCTAATGACTCACATTCTTGTCTAAAACTATAAGGAAACTAGTCTTGACTCTCGAGGTTTATCAACCGCTTTTCCTTTCTGGTGTCGCGCTCGAGATCTAAGGCATTGCAAAACAAAGCAATGCCTCAAAGAAGCTATCGCTTGTGTAGGTACATAGACAATTAATGTAATAAATGCAAGAATTAATGAACGAAAGATTGATGAAAAGTCTAACATTTATGGAAATAGTAATATCATAATGCCATGTTCAAATAAATGCCAATTTATTCCAAATGCTAAAACATGAAGTTCAACGAGTTAAAACATGACATGAATCAATAAAATGGAGCATACAACAAGAATAAGGGCACCCTAAGGTAATGGGTCCCACCACATCGCACTAACATCCCACGATCGAGTACACATAGTCAACCTCTCGAGTGTCGTCACACCCAGGGCATACCATCTATAACCATGCTCATCATACATGCACACATAACAAGAATATGGGCCATCATGCAGTGGCAACCCTCCATGGGTATCAACCACCGCCGCTCCCCGTCGACACCATAACGGGAGACTTAACGTCGTCCCCATGGAAAGGCTCGGGCCAGGTAGTGTGGACTATCCATGTTACCAAACCCCTACCGAATGCCATCTATGGGCGGGTGTCTATCATATCACAAACTCATCACATCATAATCTCGGAAGGTGGGTGGCGGCCACTATCCCTCCTAGCATGACGCCCCAGGCGAGAGCACCCGTCATCAAATATAAAACACGGAAATCATATGTATATGCTAAAACTCAAGAGCACTTATAGCTTGAAATCCCCAAGACATGCCCCTCATCCCGGGGTTAGCCTATAAAAGGACCATTTACTAAGCCTCTATACTCATTTCCATGTAAATCCATGCATTTTCTATATATATAATAAGAAATAAATCTCTAATTAAGCATAACTAATTAACATCATGCTTGTAAAAGCATTTTAAATAAGTTTATTCGGTAGAAGAATTTAATTTGGAATAACCATCACGTACGCAATGTCGCATGAAATCCATGGTAAATAAAAATCGCAATTTAAAACACAATCACACATGATGCTATGTTTAAAACATGGTTTAAAATCAAGGCAAAACATTAGTTGTCGTCACCTACCTCAGTGTGAGATCACTAGCTTGCTATTAACTCCCTTTAATTGGTATATTCAAGTGCACCTGTACATGTCACATCACTATTTTAAAATTTTTCTAAATAAAAAGTGGTCATTTCTAAGTTTTTAAGTTAAAACTAGGTCCGCGTCGTCAATACGGTCACAACGCCTCTTTCGGATCGTGATTTGGACCTCTCAGCTCCCAAAAATCAAGTTTTAATGAAAACTACGCAAAAGGGGGGTTCGGGACCACCATAAGGTGGTTTAAACCGGCGGCACCCTTTTCCGCCGGTTTATACCGACGTACTGTGGCGCACGAAGACGCACGGCGTCGCAGACGCCGCACGGGACGCGCGCGCGCGTCGCCCGGCTGCCGTGACGCACGCGCGCGTGCGTCACGGTCGCCAGGACGCGCCGCGTCCCGGTCCCACCGCGACAGCCAATGGCAGGGCGTCCGCACGCGCGCGTCGCCGCGCACGCGTGCGATGCCGACGTCATCCGACGTCGTCCTGCTGTGCGTCCCGCTGTGCGTCATGGCGTCAGCGCCAAGGCGCCGACGCCGTTGACAACGCCGGAGAAGACGGCCGGATTCCGGCCGCCTCCGGCAGCTCTGAGCTCCGTTTTGCGCGATTTTTGCGCCATTTTCTTCAGAATTCTCTCTAGAATCCATTTATGCCCTCCTTTTGCACTAATTTTCTCAAAAACCATGGTTTTTAAATGATTTTTTCCAAGTTCCTAAAAACTTTCCTAGGTACTGGTTTTTGAGTTTTCTGGGCAATTCCACCGTTGGATCACTCCCAAATTTAAAGGGTTTGCTCTTGGGTGTCTTGTGCACTAGTTGGACGGTGCGATTTCCAAACGGACAACGTTTGGTCTATGAAATCACGCTCCAACAGTAGCGTGCACAAAACCCCCAAAAATCCAATTTTTTTCCTAATTTTTAAATGGTTTTCTAATTAATTTTCTAATTAATAAATACATAAAAACATAGGTTTTGAGGCTTACCTTGCACCTGGCCGGAGTTGCTCGTGTTGCCGGGGCTCCACTCGCCGGAAAAGTCAAGTTTTTACAGATCTAGGGTTTTGCGTAGCATTCATGGAAAACGCTCAAAGTGGAGCGTTTTGGCTCCTAGAGGAGCATAGATATAGGGTTTTAGAGTCTTGGGGAAGAGAAACTCTTCCCCACACGGCTCTTCCCACGTCTCTCCGGCGATTTCGCCGGACTGGTAGAGACGTGTGTAGACAGGGGTGCCGTTATCAATTTGGACCCCTGTGTAACACGTTTCTGTCAAAAGACCATTTTGCCCTTACAACTTTGACGGCTCATAACTCCCTCGTTTGAGCTCCGTTTCTCGCGTTCTTGGTGGCGTTGGATTCGTATCGACGAGCACTTTCTAATTATTATGTTTTCAGGAAATAATTTCATCCATAAATTTTTATTTTAATTTATTTAATAATTTCCTATTTTTATCTTAAAAATTAAGGATATTACAACTAATAATAAGTAGTTACAAAGATTTCTAAGATCTTTAAATTACATTTCAGAATATTATCAAGATCTTGCTTCTGACACAGCAATTTTGTTTAATAGGCTTGGAAAGAATGCTAAACCATGGTAAGAAGAACACACTAATAAAGTTAGGAAAATTAAAAGCAGGGTTTAAAATCTTCCTTGTCTTTCTCTTGCTAATATTGAATATTTTAAGATTGTTGAAATAGATGCATCAGATATAGGATATGGTCGAATTTTGAAATAGAAAAATCCTTTGTCTAATAAAGAAGAATTGGTAAGATTTACTTCTAATAAATGGAATGATACCTAGAAAAAATATTCAACCATTAAGAAAGAAATGCTTTCAATTGTTAAGTGTATTTCAAAATTTCAGGATGATCTATTAAATCAAAAGTTCTTACTTAGAATTGATTATTCTGCTGCTAAACAAATTATTGAAAAGGATGTGAAAAATATTATCTTACGTCAAATTTTTGTAGGATGGCAATCACAATTATCCGTATTTGATTTTGATATTGAATATATCAATGGAGAATATAACTCTCTTCCTGATTTTCTAGACAGCAATTCACTTCGCAGAAATTTGCAAAAGAGATTTTAATAATGACTACTGAACAATATATTTAGAAAGAATACAGAACAGTAATACTATAACTTGATAGAAAAAAGATTAAAATCATTTATAATCCAAGATGGAGAATAGATATGAGGCAAATGCTTCAAGAAAACTATCCCCCTCAAATGGGGAGAAAACAATCTTAATGGAGAAATTACTCCATAAAATTATTGCAGTGGAAATAAGTCACTTTTATAATACTAATAAATCTATAATAAATTTCAACAAGATCATAATACATAAGATCTTGACCCCTCAAGAGTGGGATAAACTACTAACTCATACCACTCAGTTCCTATTGTTAGAGTGATATTAATATACCATTTCTGGGAAGTAACTTGTTTTATTAGATTAAGATATTGTTTAGGAGATTCTTCGACTATTTCTTTTCTCTTAGAAGATTCACTTATTTGAAGAGTCTTTTTATCTTCTAGTTGGGTTATTCTTTTATAAAAAATTTGATTTTTATTTTTTAATAGAATAATTTCTGTTTTAAGTGTTAATTTCTCTCATTAAGTCTTGAATTGTCACATTAGCCAAAAATTTTGGCTTATTTTTTAATCTTTTAGTTACCTCTGACATTGTATATGCATTATCTATATCTAAAGAGCTATCTCCTCTTTTTATTGAAGAGGTTAACAATTTCTCATTTCTCTATCCTCAATCTTTTCTATTAAATCAAGAATTTCTTGTTGGGATTGAGAGAACACATTAATTGAAAGACCATTCATTTCAACAATAGATTTTCAGTATTTGTCATCTTCATACCTACTCAATGTATTACATTGTCCGCAACATTGTTTAGATTCAGAGGAGGATGATTCAAAGTCTATTTCTTCATAATGTTCTAATTCTGAACTATTAATCATTACTTTACACAAAGATTTCTTTAATTCGTCGTCTATTTGAAGTTCTTGAATCTTTTTCTTTGTGTAACATTTACTAGCATAGTAGCCATGTTTGCCACATTTGTAGCATTTTATTTTAGACTTATCCTTCCTAGGTTTCTTCTTAAATTATTTTTGTGGTTTCTTTAAAGGATTATTCTATCTACCCTTTCTACATCTTCTATTATACCTTGGTGTTTTATGTTTTTTAGATTTTGGCATTTTCAGTACATTCATTCGAAATTGTTGGCAAAATTCTCTAAGCTATTTCTTTTCAATTAATCTTTCCTCCTTGAGTTGGTTTCTCAATTTGAGATCATTACAAAGAGATATTTCTTCAGTGATACAGGCATACATTAATTTGCCATAAGTTATTTGTTCAAAAGGTATTTCATTTGGGTAAATTACTTTTAAAATCTTTCTACGAACAGATATGGAAGACCTTTAATGAATTTTTGCTTCTAATAACTCTGATTCTGTAACATATGCCTTTTTTAAATTCTAGAAATATTTAATTTTGTGGAATTATCAAAAATTAAAAATTTTGAGAAATTGAAATTTTAGAAAATTAAGGATTTGGAGAATTTGGGGATAAAATTCCGAGTTAAAACCTCAATAATTAGAATGTACTTGAAAAATGAAATCCAATGCCACTAATAACGCTGAAATCAGAGACCGGAGGAAGAATGACTAATTAATTTAATTTATGTATTTAATAAAACAAGCATGAAGCGTAGATTGGTAATTTTACATGGAGGCCCGCAAAATCATACACAAAAGGAGTATTTATAGGGTGCCTTAACTGTACAACTCCCATCAAATTTCCTCGATTCTTCTTCCCCCTTGCACACTGTTAGGCATGCTACAAGCACACAACGTCCCACCCACGCATGCAACACCATTCCTCTTTCTCTAGGGGCGACGGAGCATTTTCCCTAGTTGGACGACCTGAGGTAAGTCATCCTTTATCCTTTTGATCATTTCTAGTTGTTGTCTCTTGAGTTTTACTGTTTTCAACACCAAGAAACAATGTGGATTGTCATTTTCCTGGTAACTGTATATGCGCTAGTGTTGTTGTCGAAAATAGACTGATGAAATGGTGTCATATGAAGATCTGAACCGTTCATCTTATGCATGATAAAAAAAGAAAAGAAAAAAGAACAAACCCATGAAATTTTATGGAGATCCAACAGCTAGGGATGTCGAAAAACTAAGAAAAGTGTAAGGGGAGAATTTTTAGAAATGTGATAAAAATAGTGTAAAAACATGAGATAATGATAAAATTTGTTGATAGAAAGCTTAAAAATAAAATGTACGAGAAAAACAGAGCGAAATGATGCAAAAATCGCCATAATTGGGCACCTAGGGGGTTGCACGTTGGCAACCAGAGTTCAGCCATCGTCTCTGGCAACAGCGGGCCAGCCCAGTCATCATTCCCGGCAACGAGCACGTGGGCGATGTTGGGAGCCAACAAGCACAGCGCGAGAGCATGACAAGCACACGACATGCGCCAATATGCAAGGGGCACGAGATTTGTATAATTGGTTTGTCTTATGATTTCATTAAGACTAGTGATCTTTCCTAAACCTTCAGGTCTAGAATAGGCTGCAGTTTCTTGTATGAACTCTTTATTTTCTGCTGATGTCATTCTATGGGGTTTTGTTAGAGGAAATCCTTGAGACACCTTCGTCCCATCCTCTGCATTACAATTTCTTATTGTATTAAGTTCATTCTCAACAAAAGTTTGTAAAAACCTGGAACAAAGAATTTTGGCTTTTGAGTTCCATTTAACTCTTCATAGAATTTTTCTATAAAGTATTGTAAAGTTTCTTGATTAAAACTTTTGAAATACCATTCCCTAAAGACTTTATTTCTATCATATTTAAATTCTTCACTAATTATCTATCTAAGAAAACTTCCTAGCTTAAAATCCATAAATTAGATATTGAAATCCATCTCTGATGGAGTAGGAGTATTATCTTGAGTTTTCTTGCAAGCTGGATGGACAACATCGTTTTTAGATATTTTGAGTTCCTCATTGAGCTTGATTCAACTTTATTATCTGTAACTGAGAACTTGGATGACCTAGAAGAACATGATGTAATTCTAGGTAGTCTGAATGACCTTCTATAATCAAATCTAATCTCAACATCTCCATCTTTTGTTTGTATTAGCTGATCAAGAGTTTGATTGGAGATTGGTCTTGGCGGAACAACTTCTAAAAATTGCCAAGACTGAGGGAAATTTATTTCATCCCATTTAAGAGTCCTATTGACTACAATGTCCTAAGACAAAAGGTTCGTTTCAATTAGGACTGTTTTGTCCTTAGGTGATTTTTGTTTGGCTTTAGTGACTAGTGTCGGAAGGACCTTGAACTGGATCCTCTAGGTGAGAGCTATGGTCTCTGAACTTGATTGAAAATTGTATCCATGAGTCTTAACATATAGACTCAAAGCATCACAGATATTTGGATCTGTCAAAGATAGGCAAAGATCAGGGAAAACATTAATGTAGACTAGTCCGTGACAGAGACTAGTATGAAGAACTCCCATTAATGAAATAGCTCAATCAAGGCATCTAGCATCCCTAAGAACTGCTAGAATCGAAGCATTAAGACAATTTAAAGTTAATGGTTTAAATCCAATTTGGATTAATCCGATGTGAATAAACTTATATTTATTTGAATTTAGATAGGCTTGTAAATCTCTTTCTTAGAACATGTTAATTGCCTTTTCTGTAGTATTTAGACTTATTATCTGTTCCATGTTTTTTTATTAGTTTTGTCAAGTTAAATTCAAACTTACCAATATTATAAACCTCTTTAGGTTTTACAGTTGGGATTGTCCATTTATACAATGATTCAGTGTGCACTGGATATTCCAGTAGGTTCATGTTTTTAACATGCATATTATTTTCCGAAGCCATGTGACTTAGGTGAGAAGGAGAGTTAACATTTTAGAGACCTCAATGGAAATGGTTAAAGTAAATTCATAACAACCTGATATAACATGATATTATAAATTCCTATCCTAATCATCTTAAAAGTTTAACAGACAACGACTTACAGCCATCCACAAAGGACCAAGATCATTCTATTTCCCCATCTATCCATCCTGCACGGCTGTCAACAACTTACGGCAAACCCCTATGCCATCTCTCGACTGCGGGAAACAAGGCCAACGCGACTTTGATACCATCCTGTAGGATAAACAGACAGGCAAAATAAAATAATCCAGTGCCAGCGAGACTAACTAAACCATAAAATAAACAGAATGGGAATACATAACATCATGCGATAATAGAAAGCATAAAATAGATTAACTGAAATCCATTAAATTCTAAACGACTAACTCATCCCTCCCGGGCCGAAAAAGAAGAGATTGGCTCTGTTACCCTTCGGAGCGGAAGCATATGAAGTAATTTAGCACAATAATTAAAAAGAAGAAACACTATGTGTGTGTGTGTGTAAACGTGTTACTATAATTAAAGTAAAATATTTGGTAGAGATAATCTGGTAATATTCAGATAAAAAATGGACCGTTGGATGCAGTTTACTTGGCTCGGATTCATTTTCCTTTTTTTTTGGGATGGTAAGGTTTTATTTGTCAGCTAAATAGAAGAGATTATCTTAAAGAACCATTCGTCAATGCCTGGCTCCCAAAGACTGTTAGGTGGAGACTAGGGGGGAGTGTTAACTCTTGTTTTTTTTATTATAAGAAGCTAACTACTAACTTTGGTAGACCATGTTAGGGTATCATTTAGCTCCCTCTCTATTTTACTTTCTTTCCATATATAATGAAATAATATTATATGAGTTGGATATGCTAAAGCGAGTCCTTTAGATTAATACATTATCTTTAACTTAGGAGGAGCATGATTAGTTCCACAAAGCATGCATTAGTTATAAATAAACCCTCTCAGCCATTAGATGGGTGGTGGGCATCAATCAAGACCGTCCAACAAAATATTAATTTACGCAATACGAAAAGCCAATCTGTGACTTGTTTCTAGTCTTTTGAGCACTTAGCTATTCTTGGATGATCACGTGTTGATGCTGTGGGCCAAAGAAAAACCTCGATCAAATCGAAGGGTTGAAATCATTATTTATTTTGGATTCTTTGCTCCGATGTTTCAAATTACTCTATCTCTTTCTTCTGATGATGTTTTTAAGGAGTGAATCCTTCCTTGTTATAGCATCTCTTCCTTCATTCACAGCATGGATGGGTTCTTCCAAAGCAAATATGCTTAGACCTATCACGTCTTTTTTTATTAGTAACAGCGCCCCGTGTGAACTGATTACTCCTAATTTTTTATTACTGAGTACGTCGTGCATTAAACCATAAGACAAGTAAGCCTCTCTATACCATACAAATGCTCGACGGGCCCAGCTTCGTCGCTGAGACCTTGGTTATATGCCTGCACAAAGATGATGGCCCATTATATGGATGGTAGGATTGCATGTGTGTATAAATGATAGATCTGATAAGATCTACACGTTTCCAATTTCTTTTCCGGATGCAATTCATAATGATGGGACCCTTTCATGGCACTAAGGGAAACCGAAAACTAGGGGAAATTATTGCCTTTTATTTCGGTGTTTTAGTGGCTGGAATGATGAGAACACTACTAAACTTTGAAGATATGTAGGATGTTTAATGATTTCGGGAAAGAAAGTGAAGGAAATGAATCATTGTGTAGTGGCCACGGCATAATGGTGGTTGATGCTGTCTTCTCACAATTCATAATGGTAAGCAAAATGGACGCATGGGGCTTCACCTTTAGAATCATTGAGGCAGATTGGGAGCATAATGGTCGGTAGGTCATGGCCCAACAGGAAAGCGATGGTCCTACTTATAGCCTGTTTGATTAGCAGGAAAGTCCATGGGAATTGAAATGCATTATTTCTGGCCGAACTTGATTTCCTTTGCTTGGTTTGGGATGGACATCGAAATCGATTTCCTCAAGAAAACCATTCTCCTTCCAAGTTCTCACGCAAAACAGGAACAATTTTCAGGGAAATGTATATAGCAGGGAGAAATTATTATTATTATTATTATTATTATTATTATTATTATTATTATTATTGTCGTCATATATAAAGGAAATTCTAAGATGAAAATGGATCAAATTAGTGAATTATATATTTTATTTATTACTATTAGTTATAGCAGTCCCTGTGATTGAAACTCTTGCATATGCGAGATCTGGGAAAGGGGCGGACCACAAGGGTCAAAAGTACTCAGCCTTACCCTGCATTTTGCAAGAGACTGTTTCCACGCCTTGAATCCGTGACCTCAAGATCACCTTACGACAACTCTACCATTGTGCCAAGACTTTCCATCTTGTTAGTTATAGTAAAATAAATATTATAGGATAATTTTTTTGTACTTAATCTCTATGATAGCTATTAATGTATCTTTGGAGCATGCCAAGCTATTATATTCTCAAGAAGCCACTAATTCATGCCTAATATATTGCGATAAGTATTATAGGATAATTCATTTATGACTTCGATCACATTGACATTTATAGTTGACCAATACATCTAAGAGAGAGAGAGAGAGAGTTTTCTTTTTTCTTCACTTCCTCTCCTAAATTTAATTCCTAGACAAAAATTCACAGCCAAAAGGGAGAGCGGCAAGCTAAACCAGCAACCAAGCACCTACTCCATTAAAAATGCTTCGTTATTTGTGATCAACTATACTAGACATTGTTGGCTAGAGAGAGAGAAATTGTTTGCCTTAAAAACTATCGATGATCAACCAATTAAAAATAGTGTACTAGGGAGTTAAATTCTATTATCTTTACGAGGTTACAAACAGGTGAATTTCCTATACTCCTGCTCCTTCTCCTTGTGTAATATGTCTCTTAATGTTATATTGCTGAAGTAAACCGGGATTGATGCATAAATATTTTTTCCTTTTTTTCTGATACTTCGAAGGAAGTTTATTCAATAAGAGACAAGGTTACATGCGTCTTGGAACGGTGCCTACATAATCCTCTCATAATGATTGGCATAGCCAAGAAAATGGTAATTACTGTGCCAAACATGATTACACCTAGAGGAAGAAGCTTCATGAGCAAGCCTATCGGCTGCTTTACATCCTTTTCTGCTTGTATGCAAGAGAGAGCCAACATGAAATGGGAGGCAAAAGAGAGAGAGTAGAGGAACTATCAAGGTTGTGAGATAAGATATATGCAGGGAACATGCCAAGCATCTAGAAGGAAATGATGCCAATGTATACATACCAATCCTTGAAAGTGAGACCAAAGGGCAACAAACCCACCTCTAACCATTAAGCCCTTGGTGTTTAACTTCAAAATCTTATAAAGAGTTGTGGGTTATTGAATCCAGCTCTAAAGGTCTACTAGGATAAATCTTTTAACACTCACATGTTGTAGCAATGTTTAAAAACCCAAAAAACTCGAATAGCTACCGATCCTAGTTTTCACTGAGTCAAGTAATCATAACAGTGATCCAGTATAGAAATAATTATATAATTACATAAATAATAAAAATATTTAAAAAAATACAAAAAAGTATAAAAATTTGTCAAACTAATAGCAGTGATAAACCTACAACATAAAGATTTGGATTTCTCACTTCAAATAAAAATACATGTTTGTATAATGCATAAATGAAAGTAATCAAACAAAATTAAACTAGCACTAATAAATAAATAAATAATGAACTAATTTTTTTTGAAATTATAAATCATCATTTATTTGCATCTTCGAGAATTATGAGAGGAAGAAAGATATTTTTTATAGGAATATAATGGTGAGGAAGAACCGAAGAAAAAAGAATTGGTTTATTTTTATATTTGAGTTCTATACTTTAGAATAGTAACCTATGATTAAGTTGCTAACTTTGGGCACTAAGTTCAATGACTTTATGATGAAAATTTTCAATGAAACTTGTTATCTTATGCAATTAAATTACAAGGTATCTAATGCTACGGCTAGATTTCAATAAATAAATAAATAACCAATAATGATATATTCAATTGTAAACATACTATGTTTATCAACCTGCACAACAGTACTTGTTAAGCATCTTTAATAAAATTTAATAATTTAATCTTTGATTTCTCAATAAAATTGATATAAAACTCTTTGTAACATAGATTAGAACATAATCAATGCTTTTTATCAATAAAAATAATAAATTAAAGAAATTTTCAAGTTCAAAACATTAGCAAAATATTATTACTACTAACGCAAACAGCAATGAGAAACAGAGTTTAAGTTCTTTGTTCGATGCCTTTTTAAATAAAAATTGAAAATCTAATACTTGGGTCTTCTTCTTCTCAATTTCTACTACCTAGAACAATCAATTTAGAGAATTTTGTTGATTGATGAAGCATGAAAGCACATGCAAAGTCCTCATGTTCACTGCCATCCATCGAGAGAAGGGTAAAATAAAACTTACCGAGTCACTGAGAAACTCAGCAGTCTTTCAAAAACTTGTTTGAGTTTTCAAATCCAATTCACCGAGTCAATTTTATGATGATGTCATCTGAGTTATTTGACCGATCCAACCAAGTTTGCTACCGATCCAACCCTAATCAGCTAATCCCCCAGTCGGATCACCTGGTTTTAAAACATTATGATGTAGTCTTCTTCCTGAAGGGCTCAATGTATGAAACTTGAAGCACAATCTACAAAGGAGGAGGAATGCTAAAACAAAACAAGCATTTGGAGTCAAAGTGCTCTACTATTTTGCATGAACAGGTCTACCTTTAGATGATAGTACCTAGTTCATCTAATTGCTTTCAATTTAGATGTATCTTAGTATAAGTTCACACAGATTGAATGATTCTAACATCTAAAAAGTTTTTTTCATATATGACTAGAAACTTTGTAAATAAAATTTATATTCAACAACAAAAAGCACAATCTTGTAACATGCCAATATTTTTCATTTTCTTCTTACATGATATCTAACATACAGGCAATTATATAAATGATTCAGGTCATCCAAAGGTGAGCCCTTTCATGCATAAGTTAGAGCTCTTTGGTTTAGCATTCCTCAAAAAAGAAACTAAGAATATTTTACATATGTTTGCATGTCATTTTCTTCGTATTATATCCAAGTTTCTCTCTAATCGACCTAAGAATGAGATACATGAAACACCCCCATATAAATGAACTTAACACCCATTTATTTTCATTTGTCGTCGTCATCAACGTACCACTTTGCCCTACGTAGATAATCTGGATCGTTGATCTGTTTGGCGGTTATTTGGATGGCTCAAAGGCTAAAGTCTACCAAACATTTCGGCGAGGCAAGCAGATGGAGAAGTAACAGAAAACAGACCACTGCCCACTTCAGCAAGTAAACTTGCAGTTGCTTTGATAGTTAAGATTGTTCTGTCGTGTCCAGTTAATTAGCCGCCACTAGTTACATGATGGTCTTGTGATCAATGGTCTTTATAGACCAGACTGCTAAACTAATGGTTCAGCACTAAGAAGTGGGCTCGGCTATTTAGAGGCTGGTCCTTTGGATGGACACAACCCTGCGGACTGCAACATGGGTGGCAGTTGGTTGGAGTCGTGGGTTTGCTCCACAGGGATCCAATTTCATCTCTGGGCTTACCTAGATGTGAGTGGTTTGCACTAATTGCACGCTCATTGTGTCAAAAAGAAAGGAACACATCAACCCTCTGATTTCTTACGTTCAAATGAACGGCTGGCTAGTAAATGAAAATAAATATTCTTATTCATCATCTCCACAAATCAAAAGCTTAGATTAATCTCAAATGACGGAGAACATGTTTGGTCAAACGCAATTTGGAGAGAGAGAGAGAGAGATGTAAAGGGAAGAAACTTATTTTCCTCCACATATATGTTGCATGTTCAGCTAATTGCCTGATTTTAAAAATGTACATCCTTTGTAACAGGCCCACAAATTTTGCCTCCTTACTCAAATGTATTTGTTGAAGGGGAGCCTTGGCACAATAGTAAAAGTTGTCGTCGTATGACCTTATGGTCACGGGTTCAAAGTGTGAAAACAGCCTCTTGTAAAAATACAAGGTAAGGCTGTGTACTATAGGCCCTTGTGGTCCACCTCTTTCTCAGACCCCACATAGGTGGGTGCTTCATGCACTGGGGCTGCCCTTTTTACCCAAGTATATTTATTGTGACAAATGTTCATAAACTAACTTGATTTATCATTTAGCTACCAAAAGTTCATTTTCAAAACAATTTTATGATTGAAGCTCCGGTGGATTGTCCAAGAGTACTGCTGAACTTCAGGCTCTAGTTTTTCTTGCTTTGTTGTTTCTCGTTTAGAAAGTAAATTAAGTAACTTTTATGGTTATAAGTACTTTTATATTAAGATATAATCTTTTTCTAGGAAATTATGGGAAAGTAAAACTGAAAACGAACCTGTTTATGTGTTGTCTAAGAAACATTATTTCTTAATAAACGGTAGATGGGCTTAGAGTTTCAACAAAGTGGTCATGAGTGAGGTACCGGAGAAAATCAACAAGGGCACCAAAAAAAACTTCTATGCATGTTTTCAGAATTGAAATGTTGATGCTGCAGATTCCTTAAAGCAAGAAGTCTGCTTGGGAGATAAGTGCAGATATGATCTTGAATGAGGTTTTTTTGTATTATTATTATTTTTCTCCATCTTAGACTGATATCCTTACTCCTATGCTTCTTTTTTCCTGAATTTCTTAGACCTGTAGCTTTGTTCAATTTATAGATAACTACCTACTAGTCAAATAGAAAAGCAAAAACTGAAAAGCCTTATTTGAGCCACGTACAAAATGGAGTATTATCATGGCCCTTCATCTAGCGTGGGCATTCCTCTATAGTTGCCATCATCTAGGACAATTTTTGCATGTTGGGTGTAATATATGGGGCAGCATGTTCAGAATTTTGCTCTCATCTCAAAGTTGCAATTCTCTATTTTGCGGATTGCAAGGGCTTGGTTAAGAATATAAAAACCAAGGATTTGCATTCATGAACAACCCCTCCATAAGTTAAAGGCTGAGAATGGTTAGATGGGGTGAATTTGGGTGTAGTGTATAGCCCATCGATAATAAGGTCTATCTATTACTCGTAAGAAAAGTATGAGTGCGTGTCTGAAAAACTTGCTTTTATTGTTTTACTGTAATTTTTTTATTTTCAAGTGGAAAATGCCTTCTACTGTGAAATACAAAGAATACAATAAAAGCAAAAAAATCAAGTTTGCCAAGCACTGAATTTCTTTGCCCCTTTACTTGAATATGAATTTCCTTGTAGTAGTTATAGTCCAATATGCTAGCTGCTCAGGATAAAGCTCAACTATTCAGCCCTTTTTATATCTTGGAGGCTAATGTGGTTCGAAACTATTGGTACCCGATCCTTTCGTAAGGAGGAGAAGATAATTACTATGTTTGTATATGAGATTATATTTCCACCTATGTAGAGCCTTGACGCAGCGGTAAAGTTATTGTCGTGTGATTTTGAAGTTTAAGGGTTGAAAGAATGAAAACAACCTCTTGCAAAAATGCTAGATAAGATTGCATACTATAGACCCTTGTGGTCTATCTTTTTCATGAAGCCTGCATATGGCATATACGGGAGCTTGGTGCACCAAGGCTGCCTTATATATATATATATGAGAAGTGTCAAGTGATATGTGATATGTGCAGGTACAAGGAGTTGGTGACGTTTGATTAACTGAAAAAAAAAAAAGAAAAAGTAGAAACAGAAAAAGTTAAAAGGAGATGACAATTAGAAACTTTTTCCTGACTAATCAAAAGTCACCTATACTTTACACTTGCAACTCCTTTCTAAAATTACCAGTCTCCCTATATGAGTTTCTTTTACATGGATTCCATTTATCTTGGGCTCATTTAAATCTTTTCAAGTTTCCACATTTTTATGTTGAGGAACCTTGTGAAATCGTGGTTGATAATAGTCTGGGATGTAGCTTCCCTTTTCAAGTCTCTACATTTTTATGGTGTTCAAGAACCTCGTGAGATCATGGTTGATAATAGTTTATAGATGTCGATTCCACCCTACTAGGGGATGGATAGATCAAAGAGAATGTGTGAGTGATTTGCTTTATAATTCTTCACTTGCACTTAAAGAAGAAAAAGAAAAAGGAGGTAACACGTTCACTCAACTAAAGTCTCTGCTGCAGTGATGCTAGAAGTGCCTCTCTTGTGCTTAGGTCATGGGTTTGACGTGATTGTTACGAGTTATCTACGGATAGATAACTCATACGTACATAAGTATCCATATCTTGCAAGATGCGGGTTTCTCCCTTGCCACTCAGTTTCCTCAAATGGGTCATGACTCAGGTCACATGACTCAGTAGAACTCAAAGACTCGGAAAGCATTGAACTCGTTTTGCAGTCTCTAAGATTGTTAACATCTTTTTTTAAATTTTTATGTGTATAGATTTGACATATTCATTTATAAATGATAGCCGGAATTACATGATTGGTCTTCTTTGGTGGTTAGGACAAGTCTATTTTAGTCACTGGAGATCTAAGATCTTGAACCAGATGGACGGTTTGGATCATCCATAATAAGAATTTGGTCCATTTCATGATTTATTAACCAAACGGGCAATTTTCATTAAATTTCCTCCTCAACTACACTCTCTGCATGGATAAGGGCGGGAGAGTAGTCCCCACCTTCAAATCCACACATTCTCTCTCTCTTTCTCTCTCTCGCTCATGGCGACTGCTTCTGCAACTCCACTCTCCCACATTTCCTCCTCCTCAACCCCTTCAAGATATCCATCATTTCCTCCCAAACTTCCCACAATTAATGTTAACCCCATCAAATTGCATGCTGAATTGCACCAAAACCGCCAACAAATCTCTTGCAGAAGAGAATTCCTCAAAGGAATTGCCTTATTTTCCATTCTGTTTCAGAACCCACCAATTTCAGAAGCTCGAGAAGTTGAAGTAGGTTCATATCTCCCTCCATTACCATCTGATCCGTCTTTCGTCGTCTTCAAAGCCACACAGAAAGATACTCCTGCTCTTCGTGCAGGTATCGAAAAATCCTTACCCTTGAATCTATACTGTTCTAAAATCATTTCCATATCCTGTAGTGATACATCAAGTAATCTTTTTGTCGTTTTCAATTTAGTCTGCAAATTTCAACTTCAAAAGTTCTAATTGTGTGCCTGCTTCCTGCCCAACTGAGAATGCTGATGAAGAAGAATGAATAATTGGACTGCTTGATACAATTAGTAGCAACTTAAGAATGATCAGCTTTAGATAAATTGTACATTCGAGTGCGAATCGAATAGATAAATCTGATGAGAAGTGGCTAATTAATCGCCTTTGTAGAGAATTTTGTCTATCTTTTGTCTAAGACTACTTAGATTTGGAGACTGATCGATTGGGATATATTAATACAATCTGCTTCTCCTGCGCAGTTGGATAAGTGGAACTTTGAAGAGCAAGTAGTAGATCTTTTGAGTACATTGTTTGCCTTAAGTTAGACTTGAAACATTAGCTGAATTTTCGCAAAATTATGTTAGACTTTGCATACTTTTAAAGTATATTACCATGCAGTATTCTGCTAAATAAGTTAAAAGTTCGTGGTGAGAATTCCCAAGAACAACACCTGCCCCCACCACCTTTGCACAATGTCTGTTGTGGGAGACTTTAATTCTATATTTAGTACACAAAATCCATTGCTTCTGTTGTTTCTACCTCCGACCTGGAGGCAAATCTACTAATGCAAACAAAACAGTGGAGCAGCCTCAAATTACCTTCCTTTTCTCTTCAAGCATTTAAAGTGAAGGTTTTCCCTCTTCCTTGATTCTTTAAAGAGAGATTTTAAGGCATCATTCCTTATGTAGAGCTTGCATTTCAGTCACTAATACTGAGACAGAGAAGTGAAGAATGGAGAAAATGCCTACAAATTGTCATGACTCCCCTTTATGTTGGCGCTTCTAGTTGTTGTCATCGTACAGACGGTGAAACTGTCCTAGTTATATAGTCATAAACTCAGTATCTAAATAAGTTATGGATAACCACTATTACTCTCAACAAGGAAA
Source organism: Warburgia ugandensis (assembly GCA_035236585.1). NCBI lineage: Eukaryota > Viridiplantae > Streptophyta > Magnoliopsida > Canellales > Canellaceae > Warburgia > Warburgia ugandensis. The sequence goes on from CP141126.1 coordinate 102,954,593, forward strand.
AGTAGCAAAGAAACACTGTATTTATGCATTCCAGTTGTTGATACAGGTAGCTTTCCTCTGTTCGTTTTTGGATTCTTATCCAGAATGAATTAGTGCAAGAGTCAATTAACTGTTGAAGAGGAGTAGCAATCAGCTATAGGAGGGAAAAGGTCATTTGTGTTGGCTATTAATAAATAATCAAATGCAGAAACTAGTGTTTTCATGTTGCATGTGGCGCTAAAATTTACCACTTGATCACTTCGAGCTGTACCATTATTGAACCAACCACATATTTAGTCAGTTAGATTTGTATGAGAAAGAGGAGAGTCCTCTTCTTCCAATTCATGCAAGTAAAAGGCCAACACTGCAAAGTGTCTCAAGTGTGGTGAAGTTGGGCATCAAATCTTTGGTGCTTGCTTGATGGTCTATTCTTGTTGACTCGATAAGGAGAATCAGATGATGCAACTAGTTGAAGATCGTCAAATCAATGTATAAAGAACTTGGCCTCTATTCTTAATTTCCAAGTTATGAGACACATGATCATGCACTTATAGAAGATCAACTTGAAGTGAATGGTTTCTAAGAGCACAAAGATTTCTTCTTCTTTTTTTCTGTTTTCATAAGAGCACAAAGCTGTTGTCTCTTCTGTTTTCTCAAACACATTAGATGCTGCTTTAACAATGAACTTTATTGAGGACAAGAATACAGAAAAATCTGTCTAATGGATTGTCTAGAACAACTTCTGCAGAAAACTAGGTAGTGGAGTCTGTCTTCCTTCTGTTAGATTTTGGAATTTTCAGTTTGCGGTTTATAAGCTATCCCTAGCTTCAACACATGGCCTAGAGACTGCAGTCTGTTTACTGATGATAGTTGGGTCCTCCACCTTCCAAAAAGATTTACCCAGTACCAACTGCTGAACTCAAACGAGGCTGCCACTAATTTGAGGAATTGTATTTTTGGTCATTTATTGACCTTTGGACAATGCACAACTTTTACTCCAAGATTTAACAGAGGAGACCTAATTCACCCTTAAAGTGCTGATTCAGATTTATCCTAGCTCAGTTACTAAACGTTTCAAATAAGAAAATTGAACCCAGCATACTTATTTCTAAAATCTTCATGTATTCTTTGAAAATAACATTAGAACTGGATCGGCATGTATCTCCATATACTCCATACTTGGAAGCTTTTTTGGTGAATTTTAGCTAAGCAGGCTATCAAATTTAGCACAATGGTATAATAAGCTCAAACTGGTTTTTTCAAATTGTTGGGATCACTCTTTGCACCATTCACCTCATGTACAAGACATTCTTGGTTGTTTCCATTGAGATAAATCTAAACATTTCAATATTATTTATGATATATTTATCTGTCCCTGCCTATGTGATTAGATAATCTTGTGATTGTAGGGATCTCGTGATTCCTAGACAATGGACCATGACAAGGTTTTGGTCAGAATAACTGTTTTGCATTCCGTAGATTAAATTGAAAAGAAATTCTTACTTGTTAAAAGAAACTACTCTGTTAAATGAAACAAGATAATACACTTCCAAACTTCAGAATGACCAGCTAGCACCGATTCTCTTTCAAATTCCCTTTTTATGTCTGTTAAGTAATAAACATTTGGCCTTCTTAAGATGTTATTGACTCTTAATGCCCATGGCTTGAAGGAAATGTGCAGCCTTACCAGTTCATTCTCCCACCTACATGGAAACAGACACGTGTTGCCAACATCCTATCTGGCAACTATTGCCAGCCAAAGTGTGCAGAGCCTTGGGTGGAGGTGAAATTTGAAGATGAAAAGCAAGGCAAAGTCCAAGTGGTAGCTTCCCCACTAATACGGCTTACTAATAAGCCTAATGCTACCATTGAAGACATTGGAGACCCAGAAAAGGTGATTGCCTCACTTGGCCCCTTTGTCACCGGAAACACATATGACTCTGATGAGCTCATTGAAACTTCAGTTGAGAAGCGTGGAGAACAAATGGTAACATTTTTGTCAACTTATATCCTTAGTTCTCGTTTGTTACTAGTATCTATGCGGACATAATATGTCAGAAAGTTTTTTCTTTAGACAAAGATTTATTTAGTGATTTGAAGACATCCATGCAATAATTTTCTCTGAAAATACATGGTTTCATTAAGGGCGAAGGCCTTGAAGATTTCGAAACAAACTGCTATTTTCTGGTAACTTGTCAAATTTGCAGCAGGACTATGATTTCCTCAAGAGCTGAGGCAATGAAATTGAATGCTTTCTAAGCCTCTGATTTTGTGTGATGAAAATTTTCAAATGTGTAATTGTTCTTGCTCCTTGTGAAACAAAATTTGATGTGATTTTCACAATTGCAAGTCTTCTTGGTGCATGCAGTATTACAAGTACGTACTCGAAACTCCATTGGCCTTGACAGGTTCACACAATCTTGCAAAGGCAACTGCAAAAGGAAACACAGTCGTCCTATTTGTAGCTAGTGCCAATGACAAGCAGTGGTCGACATCTCAAAAAACTCTCAAGGCCATACTTGATTCCTTCCAAGTATAGTTATCCAATAAACATAGAATGAATTTATTCATTTCTTATGATATACAGAGACACTACTGCTCTGAAATTTTGTGTTGTACAGAGGCACTACTGCTCTGAAATTTTTTGTTCTGCACTATATGGTTAAAGGGCAGCCCCGGTGCACGAAGCTCCCGCCTATGCGGGGTCCGGGGAAGGGGCGGGCCACAATGGCCTAAAGTAGGCAGCCTTACCTTGTATTTTTGCAAGAGGCTGATTCCACGCCTTGAACCCGTGACCTCAAGGTCACATGACGACAACTTTTACCGTTGCGCCAAGGCTCCCCTTCTTCTGCACTATATGGTTGCAATAACAAAATGCACAATTGGATTTTTTTGTGTCCTGCCAGTCTGTTTGGAAGTGGTTGTGCTGCAATCCTAGTGGCATGTAACGGCTTCCGAAGGTTTGGCAATGTGAAAATTGCTGTACCATTAGAAAGAAAATGAGAAGAATGCTGTAGATTATCATGGATTAAGAAATTTGAGAGGACAAGTCATTGTACATGATTAAGACAAAGCCATACCAGATTGGATCTGGCATACTTAAGATTTTGTTACTTGAATGTTCTTATTTTATCAAGGAATTCACATAATTGTCTAAGTATCTGCCTTGCATCATGTACAAGAAAATTTTAATGCACAAACAGTTATCTCCATGGCTTGAAAGCTTCTGTAACGCTCCTTTTGACAATAAGGTGCAAATTTTGAAGCCTATCCTACAAACGCTTGGATGAATTGGATCTGCACAAATAAAGTTCATCATGGAGCAAAACATTTGATTTACAGCGGTAAAATCTGATCCAACAGATCAATGTGCACATATGAGTAACTAAAAATACAAATTCCTACCCATTTCCTGAGCCAGACCACATATCTGCTAGGCCCTACAGTGGTAAGCCTCTGCACTTTGTTTTGAATGGTTGCGAAAATGGAAAGCTAACGTCATCAACAAATGCTCAATAAACCAACGGCTTAGAATAGTGAAAATAAAGAGATCATTGGGGTCACGACTGCTCTATGGCAAGGCAATAAATCATTCCTTTTGAGTATCGAAGAAGTGAACTCCTGTCTCTCGTTTCTCCTCGAAAATTTTCATCTTAATTGCATGCAAACCTAGCTCTTTTTTACATACATCTACAATTAGTAGAAACCTGGTCAGACTTCAGCTCCTGGTCAATTGACAACCTTAAGCTTGTCCTTCCACTTTCAAAGAGAAAATGCCTCGGAATGTGTGACAGCAAAGGGCAGTCTCAATGCACAAAGCTCCCACCCATGCAGGGTCCGGGGAAGGGGCGGACCATAATGGTCTATAGTAAGCAATCTTACCTAGCATTTTTGTAAGAGGCCATTTACACGCTTTGAACCCATGACCTCAATGTCATACGACGACAACTTTTACTGTTTCACCAAAGCTCCCCTTCAAATGTGTGACGGCAACTGGTGGAAATTTGGATGCTCAATCCACCGACCGGCCTTGGTCCAACAAAACTTTAGCAAATTAAGGCATACATAAAACAAGTCAGCACTTTAAGGAACTCCTAAAGACCCTCTCTATAGAGGTTAGTGTCATGCTTTCCAATTGCACTAATGTAGTGATCCAACATGCTGGTCTGCGCGTATAAACTTGCAAACTGAGCCTGTGTTTGGCAAACTTGTTTTACTGTTTTTGTTATATTTTTTCTGTTTCACAGTAGAAAATCAGTTTAGTTTTATACTTTAAAATAGAAAGAATACAATAAAAACAAGTTTTCTAAACAAGTGCTAATTATATCCTAGTCAATCGGTATGGTACATCGGAATTGGTCTTTGTTCAAGGAATTCAATCTTTTTTCTTTTTGTGAAGAGCTTATGACCACACGAGATCCTTTTGACTAATTAACCCTATTTTTAAGAGGGAATGCACACTTCTTATATGGCTTTTAGATAATGGATGATCATATTTTCTACCTTGACAATATGAGAGGTCAAAAATAACTGGGGGAACTCACAGTTCAATGATCCAGACATATTTCTCGTATGCCATGGATGAGCCGCGCATAATAACTGGGGGAACTCACAGTTCAATGATCCAGACATATTTTGGTTACCAGCAATACCCAGTTTCAGAATAGCAAGAAATGTAAGACTTGAAGACTCTCCTTTTAATGGTTTAAAATGAGAAGAATATGTATGTATGTAACATGGTAAAAAAAGTCTGCATGTATTTTTATTGTGATTCCTCAAAAAATGTGCATAAATAAATCATTCTCAGTGCATAGTATATGGTCTCACTTATTCTTATATGTTTACTTGATCCTACTTCAATTTGTTTCTTTAGGGCATGGAATAATTTATGCCTTAACCTATAGCATCACCAGCAAGATGTAGTCCAACAAAAATCAGTAGTTAACATTTTTATGGTAGAACCTAAAGCATAGTTTTATACATCCGCTCTAGGATCATTTGATCGAGACAAATCAGCTGCATTGGAAGAATCTCTAGTTAACAGTCAAATTATTGGATGAAAATGAATTTCTCTTTTTGTATTATCTCAAATAAAACATGAAACATTGCCTTAATGTTCATCAATCAAGATATTATTTTCATACATATTATCAGCCTTGATCAAGAAGATACCTTCCAAGCTGTTGTTAATGGGAATCATTTGAATTTCAGAATGGTAGAAGAAGACTCTTGTGTGGTTTCAATTTCTTCTTCACTTAACTTCAATGAAACAGGTTTGAAGAAGTGCTCCCATTTTAATTCTTTCTGAGCTATTTAGATGACTGTTGGTCTTACTATCTTTATTTTAGATCCAAAAAATACCTCAAGAAAACAATGATATTTTGGGGTCGGACAGATCTATAACAAGGTAAAGAATATAAATGTTTTAAATTACTAAAAAGGTGGGCTCCTTGGTTAAAATACTACAAAATCCCAAATGAGGGTGTGCCAATAGCTCTAAAGGGCCATAGGAATGTCATTTTTCATTAGAGAATAAACTTGATTTGGCATATTCTCGATATTGGGGTAGATGGATCAATTTGATGGTCCAAGCTCATATTTTATTTCTAGAGGACTTCTTAGAAATATATATGATAATATCTCATGGTAATTTCTAAAAATACTACAATTATGTAGTTAAAAATATCTAAAAATAGGTGATGCCAATAATGATGTAATAAAAAAGAAAAATCTAGAAAAGATGACGTAAGGAGTGATGTAGGATATTTTTGGAGAGTTCTCCGGACAGTCATTTGTAGCAATTAAATTAAAAGTGTGCTGGAACAATCGTAATTGTTGGTTGAGATGTCCCATTAGTATAAATGGGGTAATTCCTCACACTTTTGCACCAAGTCAAAAATCAAGCAACAGATAACAAGTTCCTTCTTCTTAACATCACATCTCCACTTCTTTTTCCATTGAAGTTGTTTAACAAAAAACTCTTCCTCCTAAACTAAAACATTAAGCCCACCTTTTTAACAATTTGGTACCAGAGGCAAGTTCATTCTTGTCATTAGTAGAAATGTGGGGTTCAATGAAAAAGGCATGAGAGATTGGAACATGAAAAACAATGAATACTATGACTTGTTACCATTATGTAAAAACAAAGAAAAAGAATGAGCTCAAAGAAGAGATGAAGTTCAAAAACTTACAAGCCTAACTCTATCATCGTCATCGTCTTCCTCCATTCAAGGCTCATATCCAAGTTCAAGTGAACAAACACTGTGGACTAGAAGCCTGCAAGAAATTTAAAAGGTATCGGAGAATTTAAATGAGCTAATTTTCTTTTGCCTATTTGTTTATTGTGAACCTATAGGTTTCAAGGAAGAAATTGATAGAAGCTATGGATGAAGAAATCAAGTACATTCAAAGAAATGATATATGAGAGCTAACAAGTCTTCCAAAAGGCCAAAGTCTATTAGAGCAAATTGGGTTTACAAAGCAATGAAAAATGTAAAAGAAAAACTTGAAATGTACAAATCAAAATTAGTAGCCAAAGGTTATAAGTAAAGGTATATAATAGATTGTGAAGTGGTATTTGCTCCTGTTGTTCCCTTAAGACTATAAGCTTGATAATTTCTCTATATCAATAGAAAATAATTGAAAAATGCATTAAATGGATGTAAAGTCCACATTTTTCAATGGCCTCCTTAAGAAAGAAATTTATGCGAAGTAACCCATGGGCTGTATGGTTTCCAACTAGAAGATAAAGTTTTTAGATTAGAAGAATCTTTATATGGCTTAAACAAGCTCCAAGAGCATATAATAATAGAATTTGACAAATATTTTGTAAAAAAATGACTTTGTAAAATGTCCAAGTGAGTGTGCTCTCTATATAAACTAACAAAAATGGAGATATGTTGCTTACGTGATTGTAAGTGAATGATCTCATTTTTAAAGGAAATAATCTAAGTATATTTGAAAATCAACTTCAAGAAGCTGATGGGCTAAGAATTTGAGATGATCAATATTGGCCTCATGTCTTATTATCTTGGTATAGATGGGAAGCAAATTGATGATGAAATCTTCATCTCTCAAGAAAGTTATGCATGGAAGCTATCAAAATATCTGGCATAAAGCAATACAAGCCTATAAACACCCTTGTGGAATGTGGAGTAAAGCTTTCCAAACATGATGAAGGAGAAAGAGTCAACCCTACTTAATTCAAGAGCCTTGTTGGAAGCCCAAGGTATCTAATATGCACAAGACTGGATATTGTTTAGTGTTTTTCGCAAGTACACGGCTGTTGTAGTCTAACTATTGCAAGTCCGGGTCAATTTCCACAGGGACTCGACTTAAATATTGGAGTTTACATAAAATTTAATTAACAAAAATACAAATAACAGAGATAAACTAACAATAAAAGAAAATTTCATATTTATTTAACTGCTGGAATGTACAGACTTATTTATTCTAAAAAAAACAGAAAATAAACTAATTAAGCTATCCTGGATAAGCCTGTCCTTAGTTGCATTGTCCCTGGATAGTCAAAATGTGAATAAAACAAAACCAGAATAGTACAGGGACACATATATAATTAAAGTGAGGACACAGTTGGAATTAATTTGGGGACACGTTGGGAATTCCTGAGATCTACCAAGGGCAGATGTGTAAATTTCTGGAGTTCTGATTTTTAACGAAAAAAAAACCAAGAAAACGTGGGTAAGAAGAGAAGAAAAGAAAGGGGAAGAAGGGAAGAGGAAGAAGGAGAAGAAGGGAGGATGCCGGGAAAAATAGGGGAAAAAATAAGGAAAACAAGGGGAAAACCCGGATTGGGTTTTGACCCTTGGAGAGGAAGAAGAGATTCCGGCCAGAGATGGGGCTTTCAACAGTGAAGAGGCCGGAAAAGGTGAGTAAGCGAGAGTGAGGAAGATCGAAAACAAAGGAACGAGGGCTGGTCGAAAAGTGGGAGAAGGAGGCCAAGCCATAGAGATGGATAGGTTGTCGGCCGGAGTGGAGAGTTGTGGTCGGTGATGAGGAAGGGGGTTTGAGAGTTGGTGTGTCACGCACCAGAGAGAAGGAAGAGAGAGAGATCGAGTAGAGAGAAGAGAGAAGAGAATGAGAAAGAAGGGTTGAAGGAGACAGAGAAGAATTAGAGCGTGGTGCGGTGCGATGATATGGTGGAGAATGGGAAAGAAGCAAATGGTGAAGAAGAAGGGCTTAGGGTTTTCACGCTGAAGAAGAACAAAGAGAGAGACTGCGAATGAGAGAGTAGAGAGGAGGAGAAGCAGATGCGTGTCTGGCAGAGGATAGAAAAAGGGGTTCCAGCTGGGGGTGCGTGGTGAACAACGAAACGACGCCTAGAGAAGGAGATCTAAACGTCCAGGTGTTGTTTGGTGGAGTGCTGGAGAACACAGAACAAGCTCTTCCAGATGCTCCAGACCTTGCCGGAATCAGTGATCTAGGTCGATGACGACATGGTGTAGTGTTGACGCAGAGCCCAAGGAATAAGAGAGAGAGCTGTGAGTGAGAGAATGGGGGAAGAGAGAACGAGGGGGAGAGATGGATAGAAAGAAGGAAGCAGGGAGAAATGGGAGAGATTTGCGGGTTTTCTACGGTGTAGCAAAAAGGGCAAGGGGAGAGAGAGAGAGAGAGAGAGAGAGAGAGAGAGAGAGAGAGAGAGAGAGAGAGAGAGAGAAGAACAGTCCTTCCACCTCTTCTCTCTCAAAAAAGGAAAAGAAAGAAAAAAAAATGAAAACGAAGTGGGAAGAGGGAAGAGGGAAAAAGGGAAGAAAAAAAAGGGCCCCCCTCATTTCAACCAATGTTTCCTTTATAAGAGGATTTGCCATCATTGGTTAACTTTGTCTAGATTTTCCATCATTGCCCAGATTTGGTCAGATTTGCCTAGCTTTGTGGCGTGGGATCCATCAAAATAGCCTTATATGAACCGTCCAACGTATTTTGAATTATCTACAAAGCAAAATATAAAATTAGAATTAACTTATGTAGGTAATTAACTATAATGATCATTTAATCATTTAACTTTTCAAATTAATGGTTAGATGGTTGATTATACCTAAACTTGATTAAAAATCACAAAAATAACTTATAAAATGATCTAATAAAATAGTAATCTAAGGTTATTTTTTGCAAAATTAAGGACTCAACAGATATCCTATTTATTTTAGGATGGTTAATCATTTCATGGAAGCACCTAAAACAACTTACTTGAAGATTACCAGGAGAATTCTTTGATACATCAAGGGGAATATCAATTATGGGCTCTTCTACTCTTCATGTGAAGACTTCAAGCTTCTTGGATATAGTGACAACAATTGGACCAAAAATTTAGATGATAAAAAAGGTACAACTGGGTTTCTTTTATTTATGGAAGGCACTACTTTCACTTGGATTTTAAAAAAGCAATCTATTGTTACACAGATTTAGTTGTTGAAGCCAAATACATTGTTACTACCTCTTGAGCATGTCATTCACTTTAACTTCACAACTTGTTGAAGGAATTATACATGCCACATGAGATGCTACAAAAATTTATGTTGATAACAAATTAGCTTTTGCTCTTGCAAAGAATCTTATCTACCATGATCAAAGTAAGCACGACACACGCTATCACTTCATGAAATAGCTTGAGAGGCCCACACACAACAATATTGTCCGCTTCATTAGAGAATGTTGTGTGTGGGGCTCTCGGTCTATTACACTTCATCAAAGAATGTATAACAAGAAAGAATGTTTATTTAAAGTATACAATATTCCAAGATCAAATTGTGTATCATCACCAAGCACCTCAAATAAGAAGTCCTTAAGAAATTAAGAATGATGCTTGGAGTTACAAAATCAAGTTGAAAGGAAGGTATTTGATAATAACTTGATTTGGCTCATTCTTAAGATTGGGCTAGATGGATCAATTTAATGGTCCAAGCTCATATTTTATCTCTAAAAGACTTCTTAGAAATATCTATGATAATATCTTCTAGTAATTTCTAGAAATACTATAATTATCTAGTAAAAAAAATTAAGATATCTAAAAGTAGGTGATTTCAATGATGATGTAACAAATAGAAATTAATATCTAAAAAAGATGATATAAGGAGTGATGTAATATATATGATATCTTTGTAATATTCTTTAGAAAATTATTTGTAGCCATTAATTAAAAGTGTGTTGGCAAATCCTAGTCATTGGTTGAGATGTGTCACTAGTATAAATAAGGGTGTTTCCTCACACTTTCATACCAAACCAAAAATCAAGTAATAGATAAAAAGATCCTTCTTCTTAACATTCTATCTCTACTTCTTTTCCCATTTTAGTTCTTTCACCAAAAACCTTTTCCTCCTAAAACAAAGCATCAAGCCCACCTTTCTAACACTTACCTGCATTAAAATAAGATAAAATTCATAATCTAAGCTCAACATAAGCAAAGTGAAGACTAGGAATCATCGAACAAAATCTCATCAATTGGAGATGGAGCAATACAGAAAAATAAATCAAGCTTAGACAATCACAAATTACCCTTGAAAATGCAACAAAAACAATCATCATTTATAACGAATTATTAGATTTGGATTAATAACTCAAGTTACAATATTTGTAGACAATGGAAAACAAGATGATGCCTTCAAACCTAGCAACACACTACATATTTGCAATAGAAAGGAAATGCTATTCTTATGGTGCATGAACCCTGTCTTTCTAACAAACATAGCTTTATTTAGTCTTTTCCTAGTTGGTTTCTCCAACCATATCTTTAAGTTTTTTCAGTCAAACCTCTAGACTCCAAAAGACAAAGGACTCAGATTAGACAAGATTTTACTGGCAAATTTAGTGTGAAAACAAGTAGACCTTGCACATTTTTTTGTGGTGAAGGTTCACCTCTTGCTTGATCCATAGTATTCTTCCATTGTTCATCCCCAAACCCTAATGTAAACCTTGTGTTCTCTAAGTAAACTAACTTGAGTTATGACTCATCTGAGATGATATATATTTGTCTAAGGAAAAAACCTCATTATCCAGGACAAGGATATAGGTGAACAATTGATGACCACCTTAACAAGAGAAAGACATTAGATGCAACATGTCCTCAAGTTGATGACAAAATACCAATATCATTAGGTTATGCTAACATCCACAATAATGTGTTTTTGGTTATTGAATGTGGAATATTGTAAGTTTCCATCCCTCTAGCTATTTCTTATATCATTAATTTTTTCCCCCCAGGTACTATGGTAATCCAATAATCATGGTTTTTGGATTAGTAGACATTCAAAGGCAGAAATTATATGAAAATTTTGGAACAAACAAAGGTTGGCCTATTTATGCAAAAGTGTAAAGCCAGAAAATATTCATGATCACCCCGATCCACTTTTATAAAGCAAGCCTCATTTGTGGCTGATCCAGACTTGTCGTCCAATATTCTAGCATTCACCCCCAGAAGATATTACTAGGATGTTCAATTTAATATTTGAATTTGTACCTTTATTTGATTAATAGATAACCAAGTTTGAGTCTAATTCCATAAATTCATGTATAATTTCGTAAATCTATCTGGAATTGAGAATATGTAAGAACTTTAGGAAAAAATTAGGAGATCTAAAAGTCCTAACTTTCTTTTTAAAAAAAGAAAAAATGGAGATTTTTTTAACTACGCGCATCACTATGACCTACGGGGAAAAATAGGAGGAAATGAAGAGAAAATATAATAGATAAGAGGAATTAAGAAAAGAGAAAAGAGAATTTTTTATTTTTCCTAATGTTGTTAAGGAAGGAGGCTAAGATGGTTATGAGAGTAAAATATTGTTAACAGTCTTAACAAATCATACTTCTCACGCAGCCCATAAATTTTGAGGAATCCCATATGTAGAATTTAGAAACACAAATCGCACGGTTCAGATCGACAACCACATGGACGTTGGACCCACGTACTCTTACATGTTGGAATACATGATAATAAGCTATTCACAAGTCCAATTCCGAACTTGGGGAAGTCACTAGAAGAGGAACCGACGCGCAATCAAATCATCATCATCGTCATCAAGACGCGCAATCAAATAACAAAACAACATAAATATGAACTTCCACCTCTTGTTCTTTATTTTGAACGCGAACCCTCCTCCGCCCTACTAGCCATGTACGCGCCTAAAACGAAGATCAACTGCAGGTTTAATGGCTCCTTTCGGTTCTTTCCATCCTCTTTAGAGTTTCGTTACGTTGGTGGCGAGACCCGGATCATTTCCATTAATCCAACAATAAAAATCTCCCAACTTCTCTCCAAACTATCCGAATTCTGCCCAAACAATTCTTCTCTGTCGCTCAAATACCATCTTCCTTTATGTGAAGATGCGCCTTTGATATCGCTCAAAACCGACGACGATGTCCAATATATGATGGAAGAGTTCCACCAACTAGGAGCCATGGGAAGGAACATCCAGCTTCGTCTCTTTGTCTCCAATGTTAATCAAGATTCTACATCTGTTGAAACGAACTCTTCCTTTCCAGGCGGCAAACAAAAACCGGCCATGCCGACGCGTAAAATCAAGCTCTTCTGCCGGTTTAATGGCGCGTTCCGTTACTTTCCTTGTTCTAAAGAGTTTCGTTATGCTGGTGGAGAGGCTCGAATTATATCCATTGATCCAACAGTCAAGTTCTCCGAGCTCTTCTCAAAACTATCCGAACTTTGCTCAAACAATACTACTTCTGTGTCCCTCAAATACCACCTCCCTTTATTCGAAGATGCGCCATTGATATCGCTCAAAACTGATGATGATGTTCGTTACATGATAGAAGAACTCCTGCAGCTAGAGGCTGAAGGAAAGAATGTTCGGCTTCGTCTGTTTGTTTCTGAAGCCAAACCTTGTTCTTCTCCTTGTCGTCCTCAATTCGGGAAATCAAGTGGGAAACTTGGAGTTTTGGCCAAAGATAAAACTTACAAGAATTGAGAGCGTTTTGGAAGCCAAGTTTTGCAGTCCTAGTTTCACTCAATATCCTCACAATATTTGCATGGACTTGAACAGGAATTTAGGTGATTGGATGCCAACACTAGGTCGATTCTTATAGTTAAACATTGTACTAGATTCAGTAATATGTAATGAGAAACCCTAAAGATTGAAGTTTCTTGGGACATCTATGTTGATACAGCAACTTTAACTTTGAAGGTGCATGCGTGTATTACGTGAAGGATTAGAACTTGCCCATCTTTCCTTTAGCGAACACCTAGAGCCACTCACAATTGGGACATTTCCAAAATCCAAGAGCTTGAGATTTTCCATTTGCTAGAATATCAATACTCCAAATTTTACTTCGTGGATCATCTATAGCATGATCCCGAGATAGACGATTTGGAGCATTGGAAAGAGTGGGCTCTACTGGTCAGACTTTTATCTCAACGATTCTAATCATTTAATTATCTGCTGGAGGTTTCTATGGATGATTCATACATAAGCCTTCGATTTGTTGAAGGTATTTTATCAATAACCGCCACCCATCGAAAGGCAAAAAATCAGGGATTTAGGGTATGGGTTTTGATTTTGATCCATAAATTATTTTTCGTCCAAGGAGAGGTGGGCGACGTATGAATGACATGTAAAGATTCTCTACTTGGATGATTGTATTACTTTCAAAATGTTTTGGTCTCATTGATGAATGCAGATTGTTGCTTTCTCCCTTTCTAATAATCATCTGATTAGAGGTCCCTAATCAGAAGCTAGAGCTGTGAGATGGTTTCCAAATTTGGTGCATGACTCATGCGCCGGTAGTTTTTCCTCCTGAAAACTTACGAGTACTGACGGTCACAATTCAGGTTGACCCTAGATGGGTTGTGCTCGGAGATTGGGGTTTATGAGTACTGACGGTTATAATCCAAATCGTTCATGGTCCTGCCTTGAACTTGGATGAGTTGTGCTCCTGGACTCTTATCAATTGGAGGATCCTAACAACTGGGCAGTAGGTCTCCATCCATAATATCAAAACATACGCCTCAGAACAACATCTATATAAAGGGTGGCTAGGTGCATGAAGCTCCTGCTATGCAGGATTTGAGGAAGGTGTATACCATAAAGGATCTATAGCACGAAGCTTTACCTTGCATTTTTGCTAGAGTTGTTTCTATCCCTCGAACCCATTACCTTTAGGTCACACAATCACCAAGACTTCCTATTTAGAACAACATGTTCATAGTACATGCAAATGAAAGTTAGAGGAGCCCATTGACACAAGTCTAGATCATGGTACCAAAAAGCATTGCACAGCTAAGAGTAGTGGAGACATAGCAGCTTGGGCTAGTCTACATTTTGCACACATGATTGGGTTTTGGATTTTTCTTATTTTATGCAAGAAAAAGGTTAAAAATATATACTTTCTATTTTAGAGGAAAAAAGTTTTTAAGTTAATGAGGAGGGAACTGAAGTTGCTACTCCTACTACTAGGGTTCCAATTTTAGGAGGTTAAGCTTTGATATAAGTTTTCAAAGGTTGATTTGTAGCAAATCATCCATTCATCTTCATGATAAGGGAAGAACTTGCCAAGGTTCTATTCTTCATTAGCGAAGTAGTTAACCCTCGCGGATGGCTTGAGTTGATCATTTGCGCCTCCTAAAATCAGATTGAACTTGGTAGCTGTTAATTTTTTCCTTTAATGGTAGATCAATAAGAGATACTAAGTCTATTAGCAAGAAATGACACCACCAATCCAAACTGGCTCTAATACGGTTCCAATCCCATATGCTCTTCCAAATAAGATCCATGCAAATTCCAACATATGCTAAATCCTTTAATCGGTTGCTAGGAAGATGAAGAAAGAATAGAGGGTTGGTTTTGAGCATTGCTCGCCCTTCTAATCGGCTAGTACTAATAACAAAGGCCTAAAAAATTAATAAATACATTCTTTCTACAAGATGGACCATGTTGAGCAGAAAAAAACCATGTTGATTGACATAAAATAAAGATCAAAGTCAAACAAGTAAAACTATGAAGATCAAACACTAAAATGACACACACATCTTCAAAGAGGCTAAGCAAATCTCTTAACAAGATCTAGACGATACCAAACAATTATCTCCTACCAAAAGATAACAATGAAAATCATGCATTGACCACCTCAAATATTTAAATTTATTAAATTCAATATTCAACAAAAGAAATTTACTATTCATTTTAGATTTTTCTTATTTTATTCAATAAAAAGTTAAAGTATGTACATTTTATTTTAATAGGATTTTTTTTTTTTTAAGTTATTGAAGAGGGAACTGGAGTTGTTGTTGCTATTGGAGTTCTAGTTTGACGAAGTTGAGCTCTGATTTAAGTTTTCAAATGTTGATTTTGAAGGTTGATTGGCAATGTAGTTAACCCTAGTTGATGGCTTGAGTCTATCATTTGCTCCTTTGAAAATTAAATTGAACTTTGTAGCTGTTAATTTTTTCCTTTAATGGTAGAGCAATAACAAAGACCAAGAAAGTTAGTCTATCAACAAGAAAAGATGCCACCAATCCAAAATGGCTTGAATAGTACGATTCCAATCCCATTTGCTCTTCCAAATCAGATCCATGCAGATTCAACCTATACTGAATCCTTTAATGAGCTGTTAGGAAGATGAAGAAAGAATAGTGGGTTGATTCGAAGTATTACTAAGCTGCTAGGAAGATGAAGAAAGAATTGAGGGTTGATTCTAAGTATTACTCATGCCTCCAACCGTTTGTTAGCAATAACAAAGGGTTAACAAAATAATAAACACATTCTTTGTACAAGTTGGATTTTAATGAACAGAAAAAACCATGTTGATTGACATAAAACAAAGACCAAAGTCAAACAAGTAAAACTATGAAGATTAAACACAAACAACACACACATCTTCATCAAGGCTATGCAGATCTATTAAAAAGATCTAGATAAGACTAGTCAATTACCTACTGCCAAAAGATAAAAATGAAAATTTTGCATCGAGTATATCAAATATTTGAATTTATGAAATTCGTGATTCAAGAAAAGATAGTTATTGTGAAATTTAAACTTTGAAAATTCAAGAAAAGATAAGTATTAAAATTTTTGAGATAGAAATCGATCTTTGATTTACAAAGACAAAGGAACTATTTGAAAAATAAATAAATAAATTGATGGATGTAGAATAGAAGGGAAAAGGAATCATCACATACTGAGACATGTAGAACATTAAAAGGAAAGACATCTAATCAAATTAAGAACTTTAAATAATAATAAAAATTGGAATAGTGGTATGTATCAAGTAAGGAGTCTGAGAAATATACAAGGACTGATCAAAAGGATAAAGACCATAAACCAACATGCCAAAAGCGATACAAAGTCCAGCAACATTAGTAGATGTAGCAGAAATATGTGAGAAGAAAAAAAAAATTTAGGAAAAAACCAGCAGAAAGATGCAGCCAAACAACACCAAGAGGCATAGAGAAAGCTTAACCCGGATCAAAACATATGAAGCACTCACATGAGACCGCACTCTTTGTCCATTCATCAGATTTTCTTCTGTGTCCCAAACTTCTATCGAGTCATTCTATTGAATGTTGTAGGCAAAGCAATGATGGAATTGGGAAGAGCATGCTGGGACCTTCCTTTGACCAATTCGTCAGCAGCTGAGTTTCCCGTTCTAAGAACACAGGAGAAGGTTATATTCTTATGCAATGTCATTATAGAATGTCCTCCATCTTATCAAGAAATCTCCAAGGTGGCTGAACACTCCGCTTTAGCCACTTGATAATATTAGCAGCATCACCTTCAACTATATGAGGGCACACAGTGTTGCTTCCAAGCCTTTATTCCATTACAAATAAACAACCATCACTCCTGTCTCAGTAGAGTCAATCGTACCTGCTCTAGTTCGAATATAGTTTTCCCCTCATGATTTCTAAGAACTGCCCCAATTCCAGCTGGTCCTGGATTTCCCATGCTAGAACCATCAAAATTGAGCTTGAAAGATGGTGGTGGTTCCATTTAACTATGGGAGGTGTAGAAGCTGAAGTAAGGGAAGAAACAAGGTTCCAGTGTGTCATGATCTGAAAGTGAGAGTAGTTTGGGCAATGATTACTGGCTTTAATCCATCGAAAAGAAAAGGGAATGGGAAGAAGTTTCTTTTAAGGTGAAACATCTCTTGCATCACTCCTTCCACAAGGACCAGAGAACAAAGAAAGGAAAATAGCTTTCCAAAGTTTCTCCTTTAGTGAGGGGCAAGGAATGAAAGATCATTGACAGATGACACCCTTAACTATAGCAGGCCAAACCCAGGCAAGTTTGAAAAGTTTCAAGAAAAAGGACACATTTTAACCGCAAATGGCCGAGAGAGAAGGATGTCGACAGACGTTTCGACAACTCGTGGGCATGTATAATACTTACTCATTAGATACCACTCTCTCTTTTGGAGGTTATCAGCTTTGACAGAAACTCGTCGTGGGTGCCAACGAAGAGGAAGAGAGAGCCCTGAGGGGGAGCTAAAAAAGACCGATGACCCGGGTTTTTCAACACCTTTTAATAAAAAAATTTGAAAGTTGGGCTGCCATCTTTATTATTTTTTTTACCAAAACAGCAAAAAAACAATTTCAAATGAACTTCATTTCAAGAAAAAACCCTGAGTATCAATTATCGACTTAAACATCAATTAAATTCTTTTTCTTTTTCAAGTAAACCTTTTCTTTCTTTTTTTTTACTACTCCAGGACTCATCCAGCCAATAGCCACATTCCCACAACAACATAATCAAGTTCAATAATATAGATATACATACATAGTCAATGTGGAATTAGAACATACCTCCAAATGGGATATCTCAATCACTATTCATCTAGCTCCTCATCAGTCTTGCCTTCTCTCAATATCTAAGGCATTGCAGCAATAACGCAATGCCTCGGCAAGCAATGCTTGGTAGGTGCCTAGACATTTAATGTAATAACAAATGAAACATAAAAAAAAACAAGTCGAATAGCAATGCTAATATAAGTGTAGGTCATAACATCCATGGAATATAAGTATCATAAGCAAAACACCATGCACGATAAAACATGAATCTTATGAGTGTAAAACATTATACTCTTACGGATATAAAACATTATATGATCCAACCTCAATGGGCATACAATAACAAGCAAGCCTCCTAATGTACGGGGGTCCCACAAGTATCCCATATTCTCGTATAATAGATCATGAGTACTCATATCCATCCTTTGAGTGTCATCACGCCCAAGCATACAATAGCATCTCCATGCTCATCATGCAAGCATGCAGAACAAGAGTATGGATTGTCGTGCCGCAGTGACAACCCCTCCAAGGTCTCAACTACCACCGCTCCCCGTCAACACCATAACAGGAGACTTAACATCCGTCATCATGGAAAGGCCCAGATCAGTAGTGTGGACTATTCATGTTACCAAACCCCTACAAAAAGCCATATGTGGGCAGGTGTCTATCATATCATAAATCACATCACAATTTTAGAGGGTGGGTGGCCAACCCTACTCCCTCTTAGCATGACATCCACCAGATGAGAGCACCCGTCATAAATCATAAAACACGAAAATCACATATCTCGTAAAACTAGAAGCACTCGTGGCTTACAATCCCTAAGGCACACCCTTCATCCCTGGGTTAGCCTCTCAATGGCTGGCCACCAAGCCTCCACCACCAATTTTGTGAAAGACCACCAATCTCAGTGATGCAATGAATAAAGAAATATATTTACTAATCATACATAAGATACGTAGTATCAATATCATAAAACAATCGCTCATGAACTCATTCAATATACTATCGAAATCTAATATCGATCATAGTATAAAACGTTGAATTTTACAAAATCTCAGAATAAATAAACAAACGATAATTAATCACAATCAACCATGATGCTATGATAATGCAAAGTTTTAGAAATTAAAACATAATATTAAATGTCGTCACTTACCTCAATGAAAGATAACCCAATCAAACATGTAATCTTCTTAACTCGCATGCTCTGATGTACCTGTCAATATCATGATACTATTTCATGTTATTTATTTCCTTCATCGAAAATCTATTATAAGATTCCTCTCAAGTTATGTCTATTTATATAGTGATCTCCTGATCTAGCTTTTGATCTAGATCGCCTAATTTCCTTTACTAAGTCAGTTTCCATAATATTTAATGCCTATCTATCTCATCTGATTATTAATCAAAGTTATGGATTGCCAATTTAATGTCTCTTGATTTTTAAAATTTCAATTTATTCCACCTTAATGAAATATATGGTGATACAATTATTGAATCGTTCTTTTAAGGCCTTTGATTACGATTAGATCATTAATTCTAACCTTAATCATCATTAATTAGTATCATTTCATGTTCATTTACTTATTTTAGTATGTATCTAAAGTTTACACTTTGAGTCGACAGTCAGATCACTCTCAAATCAACAAATTTCAATATCTGTATTAAATCAATGGTCTAAATCAATTTATAGAGTGAATATACATAATCTGGTCCTTAGAACCATCAGTTCTTCTAATAGATTGTCTAATTGTTCAAGATCTATGGCTTAATCACCCCTGATCTAACCTATTCATTTAATTTTCATGGTTTTCTGGGTAAATCAATCTACATTTAGTTTTTGATCATAAATTTTATGGCATATTTAGGTCGGCGTCGTCAATACCATTCTAACGGACAAGTCGAATCATTAATTGAGCTTATATAGCCTTCTTAATTGTAGTTTTAGTGTTTTAGGTCAAATGAACTGTCTAGATTAAATTTTTTGGATCTCAACAGGGTCTGCATGTCATTATTCCCAGGACGCATCTGTGTCTTGGTCGAACTTTGACACCCCCACATGCGCGGTGTACGCACGACAGGTGGCCAGGATTGCACGTCCTAGAGATGCGTTCCTTTGTTCTCAACAGATCTGATAGCTCTATTTTTCACCGGTGAATGCCCCACCAGCGAGAACAGATCTGACCTAGATCTGAGAAAAGATTGTTGGAAAAAGGAAGAGAACAGAAAGAGGACGTAGGATTTACTTGGATCTGTCAGTGGGGAGGTGGATCAGGGTTTACCGGTTGTAGCAGCCATGCTGTGCTTGATAGTGCCTCTAGCTGATGGAGATCGCAAAGAGCAAGGAAAACCGGAGAGGAGAAAAAGAAAAAAGAAAAAAGGGAGAATGAAAGGGGTTTCGGGCCGATGTCAAGAAAAAGGGGTTTTCTAGTGGGAATTTGCTGGAACTCTAGTTGCTGGAACATTGCAATAGCAAAGGGTAAGGTCGGAGGGAAAAAGGTGCGATGGAGAAGACGAGGAGAGAAAAAAGTTTGAGAGAGAGATCGCAATGGGATGAGGATGGGAGGTTTTTAATGCCAGTCACAGACCTTCTCCTCCGGTGGCATTGGCATCGGAGACAGAATGGGGTAGAAGGGGGTGTCGTCATCAAAATGACCCTCATCCTCCTGGCCTATTTACCAAATTTTCCTTAAAACTTAAAATGTCCATATTTTCCTTATCCGAACTCCGTTTTCGGTGTTCTTTATGTTGTTCAAATTCTATAGATGCGTACTTTCTAAAGTTAGTAGTTTTAAGTCAAAAATCTATTTATAATATTTTTTATTCATTTTATTACAATTTTTTTGTAGTAAAAATTGAGGATATTACAAAGACAGATTCGACGAAAAACTTACACGGAGAACTCTCCTGCTAAGCAGGATCCAAACTCTAATGTCATTTATTAGAGGAAAGATTTTAATAGTAAGAAGGAATTCAAGAAGCTCTTGAAGTTGCTGTTGTTCTCTAAAAAATGGAGTTCTTCTAGTGGGGGTGATCCCATTGCACACCATTGTTTGTAAAGGAGTAACAATCAGCAATAACAGCTAAAGAGTTCTTGGCAATGAGAATACTTTATCAAACTTACTGGAAAGAGGGCTAAAATTACACCACTTATCATGTCAAAAACTAATAGATTTGCTATTTCTCACTAGAATTTTGCATCTTTCTTCATCATCTGACCTTTCTTCTGAGACTCTCTTCCAACAACTAGAGAAGGACATGAACTTTGGTGAGGTAGGAAACCACCTATCCTGATAGTATCCATACTATCAATTACTTTCTTCACAAGCTATCTTACTACTTGCATATCTCCAATTCCATTTTGCAAGAAAAGTCATTGATAGCTTGTGGGTACAATGAGGATGGTTAATTAGAGGGCAAATGGTTTCTATGTTAAAACTATCCAATGGATAAGATTTCAGTTCATAGTGGAGGCATGATCGTGAATGGTCAGGATCTTCCAAGTGTGGGCCCAGTTGGGCTTCTTACAACAACGAGGGAGACGCTACTGACGTGAATCGTTTCTAGTTACTGCTTATGATAGGATGCCACATCGGCTTACGGAACTGCCTAATTGGTTGTTCTCAGAACCAATGGAAGTGATTTTAATAGGCAGTCTCCAATTGAGCGTCCTTGTAGCCGTCTTCTTATCATTATCGGGATTAGAGGGGGGCGCCCTTCGTAAAATTACACGCACAGATTTATAATCTCCCGCCACTAAGAGGGCAGCAGGACGTCCAAAACTCGTTGCTAGAAAAGACGAGGGAAAGAGTAACTTCCATCTCTCAAGGCCACATTTGAATAACCCCCTCTGCAATTCCTCTGAAAGCCTAGGGTTTTTCCTTTCAAATCCGGGAAGAGAAATCTCAGAGTTTCGCTGCCGATGAAATGGAGAGAAGAAATGACTACGTGTACCTGCAACTTAAAGATGCAATAACTTGCATTGGCCAGAAGGTGAATCTGGCAGCCGTCGTCGTTGACTTTGAGCTTCCAAAGAGGAGCAAGGGAACTGGTTGTCACTATATACTCTTTAGTTTCTGTCAACTTTCATTGCTTCTAATCAGATTCTGTTGTTCTTTCTTGTAAATTATTTCTAAGTATTCACTTGCGGACTTAGGGTTTCTTTTCTTGTTTAGTGTTCTTGTTTATAATGTTTAGTTTTGGAAGAGGACCCTTAGCGTAATGATTGAGTTGTTGCTGTGTGACTTGGAGGTTAAGGATTTGAGGCATGAAAACCACCTCTTGCAAAAATGTAAGGTAAGGCTGCGTACTGTAGGCCCATTGCAGTCCACCCCTTCCCCGAACCCCTCATCTGTGGGAACTTCATGCCCCGAGCTGTCCTTTTTATTTATAATGTTTGGTTGACAAAGTTGTTTAACAAAATTGTAAAATATAAGAAAATGTCAAATGAATGGAGGAACAACTCAATTGTATCAATTTTTAAGAATAAAGAACACATACAGAGTTGCATTAATTATTGTGGGGTTAAACTTGTAAGCCATACCATGAAACTTTTTAAAAGAGTGATTGAGAAGAGGTTACGACATTAAACAAGTGTATCAGAGAATTAGTTTCATGTCTGGGAGCTCTACTATAAAAGCTATTTTCCTACTTAGACAATTAATGTAGAAAAATAAAAAAAGAGGAAGGACCTCTACATAGTTTTTATTGGCTTAGGAAAAGCTTATAGTAGGGTCCCTATAGAGTTAATTTGGTGGGGTATTGGGCGAGAAAGGGATTTCACAGAGGTATATAAACATAATTAAGGATATGTATGAGGAGCAATATCAAATGTTAGGATAACTAACGGTGAGATTGATAATTTTTCTGTCATTATAAGATTGCACTAAGAATTGGTATTGAGCTCTTATCTTTTCACATTGATTATGGATGAGTTAAAGAAATATCTACCCAAAGAGATTTAATGATGCATGTTATTTGCCAATGATATAGTTTTGATTGATAAGATAAAAGAGGGTATAAACACAAAACTAGAGTTGTGGAGAGATGCATTAAAATCTAAAGAATTAAAATTAGCCAAACTAAGACGGAGTATATAGAATGCAATTTTACCAAGGAGGGGAACGAGAGTGGAGCACCGATAAAGATTGATAACCAAGAAGTCCTCATAAAAGACCATGGTTGATACTTGAGGTCGCTAATTGATGAGAGCGAAGAGATTAAGAGGAGGTTTCCTAGATAATCCAAGTTAGTTGGAACAAATGGAGATGTGTCTCTGGTGTTTTGTGTGACTGGCTGGGGAACTTAAACTGAAAGGAAAATTCTATAGGATGGATGTTAGGTCGGCCATGCTCTATGGATTAGAGTATTGGGCAGTTAAGGAACAACATGTACATAGGATTAGTGTAGCTGAAATGAGGATGTTGAGATTAATGAGTGACAAGACAAGAATGAATAAAATTAGAAGTGAAAATATTAGAAGAAACTTAGGAGTAACACTAGTAAGTAACAAAATGATGGAGATTAGACTTAGATGGTTTAGACATGTCCAACGAAGATCGAAATAGTGTCAGTTAGAAGCAGTGAGGCAATCCAAGCCAAAGGTTCTAAAAGGGCAAGGGGAAGGCCCAAAAGGACGTAAATATAAGTAGTGAGAAAAGATTTAAAATCTTTGGGACTAAATGAGGACATGATACTTAATATAGGGGAATGGAAGAACAAGATTCATGTGGTCGACCCCTAATCGAGATAAGGTCTTGATGATGATGTTGATGAGTGTTTTTATTTATATTTGTTATGTGGTAGAAATCTTGCAAGGAATTTGGAAAATAAGTTCTCTTTTCAATTTCATTTGAAACATGATCTTCTAAAGTTACATGATGTTGTAGGTAGGGAGGATTCCAAGGAATTCCTCAGTTGAGTAAGTATGTCGATATTCAGTTGAAGAATTTGAGGAAATTGAACAATAACTTGCAAGAATTTCTAGAACGTGTGGGTTAATAGTATCATGGCAAGAAAATTTATGTTGCTCCTCCAGCAATAAAACCTTTAACATATGATCATATTCCTCAGATGTTAAATACATGCAACATTAAAGCTCTTTTCACTGAAAGGGATTGTTGAAGAAGACAACTGCTGACAAGAAAACGAGGTTTTGATATGTTCTTGCAGGTTTTCTGTAGAAAGTTGGTAATTTGGAACATTATGACTGCAAGCTTTAAACAGTAGGGCTCCTAGGAGTATGCTTTTATATAATTAGAAGGTGAATGTCTGTTTATGAGACGCTTCCATCTAGAATTTAAGTAAAATTGTTGGGAAACTGATTGGCTTTTGTCAAACTGAATTTTTTTAAATTTTGTCAAAAAATAAACTAACGGAAGTATGAATTTTACCATTTCAAAACAAATAATATTTTTGTATTATAAATCTGTTCCTAGAAGAGAAATATGAATTGTCAAATAGGGGAATGTATGGGATCTACTTCAGTAAGTGCATCCAAGTGCACAGTGGCATTTATCTTTCATTGAGAATTTTTGCTTAATGTCATGGTCCAAAGTCACATGTTACCACCGTTAGAAAAAAGATGATGATTCACAAGCTAATAGGTTCTGTATGACATCTAGGTCCACAATGGATGATACCAGGAATTACTTGATGCTTTCAATGTACCTATATATTGAACAGTTAACAGTACAAGGAGACTAATTTCTTGGTCTTTTATATGTAGCATTTACAGATTAGCTCTTCTTTGCAGATTATTTCTGCATGATAACAATAAGTGATACATCATATGAAGCTTCTGGACTATCTGTAAATTTTTTTGTGGAGAATGAGACAAAGCTGCCCCATGTAAAATCGGCTAGAGATATAATTTATCTCCACCATGTCTTGGTAATTACTGATCACAATGCTTTCTTAAATGTCATCAATAAGAGCCTTAATTTTTCACCATTTCTTTTTGCAAAAGCATCCTTAGCATTGTACCGGTGTATAATTTTGCAGCTCTTAGTTACAGGTTTAGTTCTAACACTAGCTATGGGTACACTTTAGACGTGAGGTTGTCTGATATTCTCTTCCATGCAGATGCAAATTTTCTTCATTGTTTGTACTTGGAAAATGAAAAGTTTGTTTGTTTCATAAGCACAAAGCTTTGCCCTCTTTTGGTACTGGCACAAGTCTCATGTATAACTAGAGTTGGAATGTAGCTAGCATGGATACTGTAGCTTCCACAACCCTTGTTCTAGTTAGAAATTGCTTTCTTAGAAATTACTAAGAAACTCACTCTTTAGATAAGTATGTATCATGATTTAAACTATTAACAAATAGAATATGGATCCTGGTGCATATTGATACATTTGGATGCATCTATTCAATATTTTAAGTATCAATCACGTGCCAGAAATCATATTTGAACTGATGAGACCAGGATCTTCAGTCCTCTGCTCTATCTTCGGGGCTATCCCGACCACTCCCAATGCAGATGCAAATTTTCTTCATTGTTTGTACTTGGAAAATGAAAAGTTTGTTTGTTTCATAAGCACAAAGCTTTGCCCTCTTTTGGTACTGGCACAAGTCTCATGTATAACTACAGTTAGAATGTAGCTAGCATGGATACTGTAGCTTCCACAACCCTTGTTCTAGTTAGAAAATGCTTTCTTAGAAATTACTAAGAAACTCACTCTTTAGATAAGTATGTATCATGATTTAAACTATTAACAAATAGAATATGGATCCTGGTGCATATTGATACATTTGGATGAATCTATTCAATATTTTAAGTATCAATCACGTGCCAGAAATCATATTTGAACTGGTGAGCCCAGGATCTTCAGTCCTCTGCTCTATCTTCGGGGCTATCCCGACCACTCCCGATGCACCATCCACTAGAGTACTGGGTCTATGGCATTTGAATGGATTCAAAACTACTACAAAATCTTACCTAGGCCTTGGAATTTCTTGTTGAGTTCCAAAAGCTTGAGTCTCTTATTGAAACAATTAAAATTACTGGGTAATGTCTTCCTTATATCAGTGATATGACCCAATAATAGATTGTCCCATGATTTGAACCATTAAAAGACCGAATTATCTTAATAGTCAGTGGTCTCACCTGTCTCTGCCAGTGAAATAGTTCATTAAGTTAAACCAGTTATATGCCTTGTCCAGATTAATAGTCTTTGAACTTATAAAGTGAAATCAAGAGTTACATGCGTTTTCATTTCCTTATCATAATCATTGCTAGATTTCTAGTGCTTAAGTTAGGCACCATATGTTTTAGGTAAATGAACACTCATGTATTTCAAAAGTCAAATCATGTGAATTTTAAGTTCAAATTCTCTAGGACCAAGCTCATTACATTGAACTTCAATCCTATTAACATTTTTTTCATAAATGCTCACATCTGAAATTGCAATCCACATGTTAGATTTGGGTGAGGACAAAGGACTGCGGTTTCATATCAACAAAATCATAGATGACTGTTGCCTTGCATTTCCCTACATTGTTAGATTGTCTTTCCTATCCAGCCTTTCTTAGCCAGTCTGTATGATGCATCACATTAAAATTTCCTCTCTGTCGGTTTTGAGGACTACTCTTGAAAAGGAAGTTTACTGTTTCACTCTCCTACTTTAAGTCTTTTGACATTTTTCTGTAGCTGCTCAGATCTGAGATTGCAAGATGCATGTTTGACAGGCTTCTTGAAAATTACTAGTTTGTTTTGACATTTTTAATCAGGTTTAGAACTGAACTTGAAATGTCTGACTATGTGCAACATAAGCTTCCACATTCTAACTTGCAGCTTCTGTCCAACATTCTTGTTCATGATTTATTAGATATGTGTAGGAGGATCTGTTGGCTACAATGGGAAGCTTATATTGCTTGTGTCAGGTATCTCCTAGAAGGGGAGCTTTGGCGCAATGGTAGAGTTGTTTTCGTGTGACCTTGAGGTCACGGGTTCAAGGCGTGGAAACAGCCTCTTGCAAAATGTAAGGTAAGGCTGCGTACTATGGACCCTTGTGGTTAGCCCCTTCCCCGGACCCTGCATACGCGGGAGCTTCGTGCAGTGGGCTGCCCTTACCTGTTTCTTGAGTTAAGAACCATTAGAAGCTGAGTAGCTGGTAAGAATGTATGCCGCTGTCTCTATGTTGATGATGCAATTGACAAAATGGGAATTTTATTTCTTCATTGACATGAGTGAATCAAAATTTTCTAAACTTATTTGACTGTCATTTTGATGGATGCAACTCACAAATTGTGCTTACTTTTTTCTTATAGGGCATGGTCATTCCTAGAATTCCATAATTTGTCTTAGACTTTTATATGCACAATTACTGTTCATTCTCTTGCAAAATGAACCTGCCGGTTCCTAATGTTCTTGGAATCCCTCTTATATTGGTTGGCTAAAATGTAGTATTTAATATTTCTTAATGCTTTACTCATAAGTATCATGATTACTGGGGTCCCTTTAAATTATAGGCATGATTTCTGCAGATGAAAATTGTTAATCGGAAGGTCTATGCTGCTTTTGACAAGAGGTATTCCTCTTTTGCTCTATTCGAAGGGAGTCCTGGTGGAGCCACTGAACCATATCAAGTTTCGCCAAAATTCGATACTAGAGTCCTTGACAAGGAGCTACTAGCACAATTACGTACATGCTTCTTTGATAATCAACTTGATACAGGTTGCTCCTGAAAGTGTTGAAAATATTGTTACTGCTATTTCTAACTAATCTATATTACATTTCTGATTGTGCTTTGCTTCTGAGTAACTGGGCAGATTCATGTCATGTTTTGGAAAAGCAATATGTCCAGGGTTTGTGCATTTGTGCATTTCCATTGAATATTCTATAGCACTAAAACTGATATCTGCATTCTGCTATAAATAGATCTATTCTTTCAAGAATTATTATTAGTACAGTACAAGGCTACCATCATTTAGTTAATGGAGTCTTCTTGTTCAATATTTTCTTTCTCAAGAGTATCTTTCACATGCAGTTAATAATCTTCTTTGAACCCATGATACCAGTCAAGAGAAGCATTGCCAACAATTATTGCTCTTTTGACAAAATTTTGGTTGTTTGCTTTATAAATTTTCAAAAGAAGTTTGTTGCATTTTGTTGTAGGTAAGTGTTGTTTATCTTCGATATTCCTTGTATTTTTCTGCATGTTTATCTTTTGCTGATGTTGTATAGTGCAATGCCACACGACTTGGACTACTTAGGTTCCAAGTGTACTCTCCACCAGGTTGTTGCACAGAAGGATAAAATGTAACTCATGCAATCTTAAACTTTTGACTATATATATTATGTGTATGTTGGTACTGTTGGAAGACTAGAATCATGATGAGACTTTGATCTCCATGGAGTTGATCATGTCTTGCATAAGTTCTATTGCTTCCACTGCTGAGTGCTTGCTTTTTGTGACAAGCACATATTACTGACATGGATCATATGCACCCACACACTCATATAATATGTCTGTGAGTACCCTTGGTGGTGGTGAACAAACTATATACCACTTGTGCAGTTGGAGTTGGAGTTCTTGCAGTCATTCTCGTGGTGCTACATAGTGAGCGTGAGAGGAGTTACCTCCACTTGGTAGCGGAACTCATTTCTTCATGATTAAGTAGAAGTGTAAAACAGACTCGATCATGTCCTGTTGAAACCCTTTATTTTGTAGCCTTCCTCTGTTCCCTTCATTTGCAATTGGGTGGACTATTTTGTTTGTCTTCATTATGATCCAAGAAGTGTAGGAATCACTTCAGGAATACATCGACTTGTGCATGTTCCAACATCTGCTCTCCATTTTCATGTCCACATTTTGCCAATATACAGTGGGGGAAAGAAAATGTCTCTCTTATTTTTTTCAAATTTCATGTCATATGAGTACCCTAACTTCATTCATTACATATCAGATACTATCCAACTAAGTGGCATATGCATGAAGTGCATCATTTGCTAGGACAACTTGGTGTACTTTGTCTCAAGCTAATATAGCTAGACAACTAGAGCACATGCTTAGCATGATTGTGTTCTTCAGTGACTACTATTCATCATATCGAGGTGCTTAATATCATATATCAAACTTTGCTGGTTGACTTTTTCAGAAGTGGATAAACGGTTACTTCTGTTCAGAGAGATTAAAGCTGGCGAGCCTCTTGATTTAGTATGCAAGGTAATATCCTTGTGACTTCTTATGATTAGTGATACAGAGCCCTATATCGGCTCTCTACTGGAGGAACTTGAGTGTTTCATTACGATGAACTAATTCATACATCTTTCTGATTTTTGATGAAATAGATTATTTGTGCACAAGAACTTACAGAAGATAGGTGGATGCTTTTTGTTTGGGATGGAACTGATGCACCTCCTATAGGTTTACCGATGAAGTAAGTACTGTTAGTTTGATGCTTTAGTTGTTAATTATAATTCTGTAGCATTAGAGAAATAGAACCGCTATTTTTTAGGTGTGCATGTATGTGCATTTGATATACTTCTCTAAAGGGATTGATCGGATGGGAGTGCAAAGCCTTCCTGTTCAACTAAATTGCAACATACATTCTCATAATGGGAGCGATGTGATGCATGACGTTCACCGTGCTGGGAATGTGTTCACAAATAAAAACTTGAGTAGTACCCCTGTTGTTGTTAATTCTCCTTCATTTTTGACATTTCTTTAATGAAAAGGGTATTAAATGTAGGTGGCTATTCTTCTGGGCCCCACTTGCCCCGTGTTATTTGAGATATTTTTTTTTTTTGTATAGATTTAACAGCTGGTCCCCGGACCCCGCATAGGCGGGAGCTTTGTGCACTGGGGCTGCCCTTTTTTTTTTATAGATTTAACAGCTGGTAATTAGCATGTCATGGTGTAGGTTAACATTTTTGAGAAGTTTGATGGAACAATGACAAATAAGTTACCATCTTCGAGCAACCTTAAAGGATGGAGTCAAAACTAAAGGATGAGGCCAAGTAGGTCATTTCTTGGTTTGGAATTGCAAGATTGATGGAAGCTTTAGTAGAGAGTACACAATGAGAAGCCCAAGCACCACCAGTTGTTTTCTATCTTTTATTAAGATTTTGGAAACATAATTATGACTTCCATCGCCAAGTGAGATGTCTATTGCTTGCAACTTAGTCGTGTAACCTTTGCAGTTGACTGGGATGAGTGAAATACCTTGTTTCTAGCTACCAACTCAAAAACCCAAAGCAAGACTCAAAAATGGAGATTTTGAAAAAAAAACCATTTCAGAGCAGGGTGTTCTAGAAAAAATATTTGGAACAGTGTCCGGACTTGGAATTTTCTCATTTCCCAAATTTTCTAGATTTTTTTTCTCTTTCATTATTTCCATTCCAAAATGAATTTTCTGGAACTGTTGAGGAATTAACTATGAAGATCTCATAGGATTAACTATGAAACTCTCTGGTGTGCATGTGTTTTACGAGACCTAGTTTTGTTTTTTTTCCTAAAACATCATATTAAATATGTGCTCAGCAAGTGAAATAACTATTTCGAGGGTGATAATTGTGCTGTTAAAATATTCGGATAGTGCCGCATAAAACTGTCATGTGACCTTGAGGTCACGGGTTCAAGGCGTGGAATCAGCCTCTTGCAAAAATGCAAGGTAAGGCTGCCTACTTTAGGCCATTGTGGCCCGCCCCTTCCCCAGACCCCGCATAGGCGGGAGCTTCGTGCACTGGGGCTGCCCTTTTTTAGTGCCGCATAAAACTATGCTAATATCAGTAGCAGAATTATACTATTTCTTTTTTCCAAGAATGGTTGTTCTCTATCATGTGAAAACTGTCAACGTGCGGCAGATTCCTTACAAAAGGAGTCGTCTCCAGTGCACTTCTCATCTCTTAGCTCTTTTCTTCTTGTTTAGCTTGATGTATTCTTTTTTTGGGGTGCATCTTTAATCATGCTTCCTTCAATATAGACTCAATCCAAATGATGATTAGATATTCTGTTTGTAACAGCATCCATCTTTGAATCACTTCACTGTGTATGCTATTTATGTGGTAAAGGTACAGAGCATCAATGTCTAGTGCCATTTTGTCTATACATGTGCATTGATCTAGACTGTGTTACGCATTAGTTTGAAGGTAAATGACAAAGCTTCCCGGAGAGTGACAAATCAGCATGTTGGAGTTTCTGGTCAATCTGATACAGGAACCCTAGGGTAGAGTTATGTGTTGGTTACGCACATTATGTTTGGTCTCAAGCACCACATCTACATGACCCTGTGAGAATGATTACTACTGACATTTGTATTTGTAAATAAACTGTACAGAACAAACTGTCTTGGTTTATTGTAGTAATAGTTCAAGAAGTGTATCCTTATGTAAGCATGCATTCAATTGTACATTATTTTCTTGAGTCTTGGTAAGAGTCGGTGCTCAAGTGCCTTCAAAGAAGTCAAAGCTTAATATTTGTTTCATGGATACTGATTTATTTTGACAGATCTAACCTGTTCATCTTGGTTGGTATGCCACAGATCGGGTGGATACCAAATTTCAAGACCACTGGATGCTTATAGCCCATTTTATGTGAGATGAAAACAGCCACTGATTTATTTATTTTTTTAACTTTTGTGAGAGATATAAAGCAAGTGGTTAGGATAATCCAAATGTTTTGAGTCTTTATGGGTCACCTATTCTTGTTACACCGGATCTTTCAAAATAAATCAGGCATTGACTTCTTTGAACAACCTTGAGTGCTGACTCTTACCGGAAGTCTATTTTCTTTTTCTTTTTTTTTTCTTCTTTTTTTTGCATTTTCTAGTTTTATCTTCCAGTGGAAGTTCCTGTTTATTTGACTTGAGAAAGATCATTTTTAATATAAAATGAATGATGATATTGGCCTGTTTCTAACTCAGGCTAGATGAAGTAGCGAACCCACTTCCTTTACTATTAGAACCATCACCTTTGCCAAGAGATGTTTTACGTAGATTTCCTCGCGTGGGAACTGCCTTGAGAGTAATCATTGCCAAAAAGCTCGGTCTACAAGTACAACGTGGTGAATGGATCAAACTCCGCAATATAACCTGTGAGGTCAAATCTGGGCTATGGCTAGGGGTATTTTCACCTGCTTCTAGTAGACTTCAGGTTTTGTCAACTGAGGACAAATTTGTAAGATGCCTACAAAGGTATGCGCACACAAAGATTTTCTTTTGTTGTATCCATCTCCCGTGAGAAAAAGATTTGTAGGTACAGAATCCAATACTAACGTGTTTTCGCGAACTAGGTTTCACAAAGAGCGTATATCCTCCCGATTGGATCGCATGCCTTTCTGGAGCTTCCCTTGGCCTTCTCGTATAACAGGTATTTGTTATTGGATGGAATATTTATTATTCTTTCATGGTTGGCAGTACGAATGCTTTTATGATTTCAGCTACATCTGTTGTCATCTTAACATAGTGAACTTTTGTTTGCAAGAACTATCATGTTGCCAGATTGCTTGTTTCATTAGAAGACTTACAAATGGAAGAGTTATAGTGTCTCCTCTACATTGCCCTATATTGGCTCCCTACTGGAGGAACTTGAGTGTCTTATTATGATGAACTAATTTATACATCTTTCTGGTTTTTGATAAAATAGATTATTTGTGCACAAAAACTTACCCGTAATCGAGATATTATAGTCTCCTCTACATTTAATGATATGGACATTTGCACGGCAGTTATACAGCTTCTATTTTTTATATATCTGTATGTTTTCTTTAGTCAGTAAGCATGTAGCGATTGGATGTCTGGAGAAAACCTTGTTATAGTTCCATTAATTGGGCAGGGAGCTTTGAGAAGACTTCATGCTACTATTATGAAACTAGATTTTGGTGGGATTTACAAATAGGAATATCTAGATAACAAATAGAAGGGGAGCCTTGGTGCAACAGTAAAAGTTGTTGTCATGTGACCTTGAGGTCACGGGTTCAAAGCGTGGAAACAGCCTCTTGTAAAAATACAAGGTAAGGCTGTGTACTATAGGTCCTTGTAGTCCGCCTCTTCCTAGGACCCCACATAGGCGGGAGCTTCGTGCACCGGGGCTGGCCTTTTTTAATATCTAGATAACAAATGTGAACCTTGAGGGATGTACTTGTACTGTTATCTAGGACTAAATCTCTTGTTTGCAAAGAAACCTGCTATTGATTGCCATTTCATTTGTTTGTGGTAGTAAAATATGCTGCTTTGCTTGATTAAAAGAACACGTTGTGCCTCCACTGTCAAGAGTACCTTAAGCTGCCAGCGAATGTCATGATGGTTAAGGGCTTAACCTACGTCCACTCTACTTTTTCCTGCTTGAACAGAGAAATTAAATGTATCATTTTGTTTAAACTTCATCAGGATTGGAGATTACCTGTTTCTGACCTCATTGGAACAATGATTGCTTGATATAGTTGCTACCTATTATGATGAAGGTATTTTGCCTACCATATTATCCTTAGTATTTGTGAAGTTTCAGGAGATTTTATGTAATAAAATCACACAATTTTCTTGTTTTAATCACTTTTTTGAGGAAGGATGTTTATCCTTCAGGCAAGTAGGTGGGAGAACACCTTGTGCTTAATTACATAAAGGAGCGCTGTAAATAGTTTGGTCCTTCATAACAGTTTCAGTTTCAGTTTCAGCATTGCAGCATTTCTCTGTCTGTTGGCATCTGTGAAGTCGATTTGTTCAGACATTGGAAGCCTTTGGAATGATTGCTTGTAAAATGCACCAACTACAAATTGCAATTTGGTTTTTCATGATAGACGTGTTAAGCTTGTTTCTCTGTCATGTCTGTGTCTTTTTTCAAAGATTCATTGCAACTTTTATGTTATTCTCATGTCAGTGTTATCCCAAAGTATCAACTAGTTGATTTGTAACACATGTCATATTTATTTCAGAGACAGATTGTGAGCTGTCATTTTCAACATTGATGGATCTGCTCACCCACTCAAAGGTCTCTCTCTTTTTCCCCATATAAGACCCCATGTCTGCATGCATGAATAGCTGTTCACCTGCTGCTAGCTAGTTAATCCAGCAGATTGAGACAGTTTATACGATAACCATTTTACAAGTCTGGGTGACCTCTCCCATTAGAGGGTTTTGTTTTCTATCACGTTTTCCTGCTTAATTTGTTCAGAAATTAAAGCAGAAAAATCTCATTTTGCAAGTCACATGGCATCAGCAATCACTCTTTTCTTAGTATTATTTTTAGTGTGCTTTGGGAAACTTGTTGGTATTGTTTTTATTGTACGGTTTCTATTTTACAGTAGAAAATTAAACTGATTTTCTACTGCCAGACAGGAAATTACAATAAAAAAAATTAAAAAAAAAGTTTCCCAAACACACACTTTTACCTTGTGTTGGAAGCAAAGAAAACATTGATAGATGGACACCAATTCCCTAGCAACTTGTCTATGTAAATTGTTGTTCCCCTCGAAATATGAGAGAAGGAAGCTTCAGTATCTACTTAGACCTGATGCTGGAAACCTCAGATGAACATGTAGGAATGTCCTGCATCCATTTTTCAATTGCTAACTTTTTTCAAGGTCCTCTTCTTTGCCTAAAAAGCTCATCATGGTTCTCAACTAATATATAATCTTTGACCCATGGTTCAAGGAACATAATAATATATACCTGTCTATCTTCAATTGAAACAGTTTATATGCCACAGGTACCGCACAAATATAAGTGTGTTGTTCGTGTACTGGCCGTTTATCCCAGCCAGGCAGAGTTGTTTCGTTCTGCAGTGACACAAGTGTATCGTCTCAGATTGACACTAGAGGATCCTACTGCCAGAATACATTCTTTCATATATGATGAGGATGGGGTAAGATACGCTTCCTCTGTCAATTTTCCTTTGCTTTTGCTTTTGCTTTTGCTTTTGCTTTTGCTTTTTTCTTTTCTTTTCCTTTATTATTATTATTATTATTTATTTACATATAAAAGAATTGAAGGGGAGCCTTGGCGCAACGGTAGAGTCGTCGTCGTGTGACTTTGACGTCAAGGGTTTAAGGCATGGAAACAGCCTCTTGCAAAATGCAAGTTAAGGATGAGTACCATTGACCCTTGTACTCTACCCCTTCCTTGGGCCCCACATATGTGGGAGCTTCGTGCACTAGGGCTGCCCTTTTACATATAAATGAAATTAAATCTATCCTTGCCCACTTCCTAGAACATGCAGCAGCCCCCCAAATTTAGTCAGGAATTCTTCCTGCCATATTTTTATGTAGACTTTAGAACCAAGTTCTGTAATTATACACCCTTTATATATTGCACACTTCCCTGTCGCAGTTCCTTATCGAATAGCAGATTTTATCTAACACTATCTTATGCATTGGAAGGGTAAATGGCTTAAGATTTATGTCTGAATTATGCTGAAAAAGTTGTTGCAAATCTTTCCGGATTGTGCACGCATCTTCATCTAACAAATGTTTGGACTTAATAGGAAGTAAAAAAGACCGGCAAAAAGTGTTATATTTTCCTCTAGGTTCTCGTACAATTTGAAAGCTTTTCCCGTATATAATATTTGCTTTTCATGCCTCTTAACATTTGTCTTCATCTTAGTCATTGCAGGTAGAATTTTTTGAGGGTTATCAACCTGCAGATGTTCTGACTGTTAGAATGAATAAACTGCTCGGAATTGCTGAAGGCACCGGCAATGAGGAAGTCAGAAATCCACCATGGGTACAACTCTGCCTGAAATCTTATTATCTTGACCAAAATGATACCTGGGGAACAAGGCATTATCGGATATTTGGGACCAGACTAGTCGGCTGAAATTTTTGACAGTGTTTGTAACGGGGAAGGAGAGTTTTGGCACAACGGTAAAAGTTGTCGTCATATGACCTTGAGATCACGGGTTCAAGGCATGGAATCGGCCTCTTGCAAAATACAAGATAAGGCTGCTTACTATAGGCCCTTGTAATCTGCCCCTTCCCTGGACCCCGCATAGGCGGGAGCTATGTGCACCAGGGCCCTTTTTGTTTGTAAAGTTTCACAGGTTTGTATAGTGAAAAGTGCAAAGAAATTTTGGCTTCCGAGGCAGTGACCGAGCCCATAGTGGTTGATCTATGAACGGACCAGGACTTATGGTATAGATAAGGAATACGCAAAGCACAAAAAAGACTCACCACAAATTCCAAAATCAGGTAGACACGATGCCCAGGGAAGCTTGGAAGTTTCAAGTAAAATATCTTATGAACGAAGATGAGAAGTAACAATCAGAGATCTAGGAAGAGCTCCATGGAGGGCGCGGCCATTCATTTTGTTTGCCCGTTTAGATAGGCCACGTGCCCACTGCAGCACAGGTTTACCATGCCACTCATTTGTTACCTTAGGGTTATTTCTTTTCTATTCTAGCTCATTTGTTGAGCCACATAGAGAAGCCATGTCTTAGAAATTTTTTTCAAAGAATTGATCCTAGCATTTCAAGTGTTGGGCCATTTTGGGAGTGGTCAGCTTTTAGAGAGCCCACAATCAAATACCGGAAAGTAAAGTGGCCCCAAGGTTGAGGGTTGTCTTGATCCAAACTACATGCTTGACACTGGGCCCCATACAGTTAAGTCATGCCTTATAAGGATCTTCTCCAAGTAATATCTTAGCCTTCAAACTTTCGGATCGCTTTTGCCACTGGTTTAGTTCTTTTCGTGTTTGTCTTGACTAAAATAATTGTTTCAGCAAGCAGCATTTCTATTTCAATTCCTTAACTTCTAAATCTAGATTGTATACCTAAAATGTCTCCATCTCTAACATTTGCTATTTATCTTCTTTTAGTTTTAATTATTCTCATATTATAGGCTTGGATTATTAGTTGAATGAACAAATTTGTTAGTATTTTAGATCTAATCGTACCTATATTAGTTGAATAATCAAATTAATTATAGTAGAATATCCTCATATTCTAATCTAGAAGGGGAGCCTTGGCACAACAGTAAAGTTGTAGTTTTATGACCTTGAGGTCATGGGTTTAAAGTATGGAAATAGCCTTTTGCAAAAATGTAAGGTAAAGCTATGTACTATAGACCATTGTGGTCTGCCTCTTGAACCTTGCATAGGTGGGAGCTTTATGCATCAGCCAGCTGCCCTTTTTTCATATTCTAATATAATTGAATACCTCCTCTTCAAAGTAGGCTTGAATTAGTAGGTTGCATCTATGAACAAGTGGGTTACCACTGCGCTGCGCAAGGCAAAAGTGTGCAATCTCTATGTAGTTAGGATATCTTGTTGTTGATCGACTGAGTTATAAATAGGAAAAGCTAGGTAACAAATGTGAACCTTAAGAGATGCAGTTCTACTGTTTCCCAGGACAGCCTTTTGTTTGAAAGAAAATCCTCGATTGCCTTCAAGACTGCATTGTGCATTTGCTCAACAAATAGCCCTTGCTTTGGCAAAAAGGGGTGCTCTCCTGTTGGCACTAGGTTGGGGGTTCAAAGTTGGCATCTCCATCCCTGTTCGAGATAAATAGATCTAGGAAAGTGTTTTTCCTTCGAAGTGCTTTGCTTGATTCTTAGACCCAAAAAAAAAAAAAGGAAAGAAAAGGTGCACATTGTGCTTTCACCCTCAAAATTACCTGGTATCCACTTTATAATGCCATGATGGTCAATTTAAGAGGTCAAGTGTCAAACCTCCATTCTACTTTTCCTTTCTTGACTGGGACGAAGTGCCAAACTTATTCGAATAGTTTTATGTTATAGGGCTGCAATAGCAAGGAACAAGATCAACAATCTAGGGAGAAATTCATCCGCCGGATTGTTATTACCCTATTGTGAAAAATTCCCAATAAAGAAGAAAACAACTGTTGCATTAAGTAAGTGGATATCATTCATGGAAATACATGTCAATTACAATCCAAAATTACATGAGTAATTTAGGCATGTATGTACATTAAGTGCTTGTCACGTGCGTGCGGCATCTGCTGCTGCACCTGTTTCCCTCACTTCCATCCTCTATGGAAGATAAAGGTGAGACAGAAAAGGTAATCCAGTTCGGCGTGATGGATACACAGAAGAAAGATCCAAAGGACGGAGAACAAATGTAGTTCAGCTAATTGCTGAAGTTATCTTCTAAGTGGTTACGAGATGAGGGTTAGAACCTTTCCAGGGAAGAACGCAGGAGTATGTAACATACTTGACACTGTCTAGGAGCACAACAACAAAGATCCGGGAGAGGGATTTTGGAGACACCATCCCCTCACCATCACCATCACCAGTCTCTCTAGGGTCAATCAGCACAGAAACAACCATTGAGGGAGCAGATATGTTCCCTTGGAAGTTGCCATCCCTTGCAGCTTTCCCAGCATGTTCTTGTGTTGTGTTGAGGACAGATCCTGCAAGTGGTATTGGTGGATGGTAGAGAATCCTTCTGTTCCTTTTGTTGGAACGAGCCGAATCAGGACTGCGCTCTGCAGCAGTGTTGACGACTGAGGTTGCTGGGACAATAGAACCTTTCGCAATCTCAAATTGGAACACTTCAGTACACATCCCAGAACTAAATATGGGACCTGACAAAAAGATTGACAGCACAAAGTTACTAGCTATTAACAGGCAAAAGCAAAGTATTGCAAAAGCAAACAGAGTATAGGGTACAGCCACTGTGACAAGGAATTCAATTTAAGCATCCACATTCACTTGAAACGCTGCAGCTAAATAGTGGGAAAAGCAAAATCATATACTCCGAATGTTGCACAGAAACAAAACGAGCCTGTGGAAATTTATCTTTTCTCCTGTCTATCCTGTCTCAATTGCAGTTAAAATGACAATGCTCAGAAACCACAAATTGCTGTGGTTTATTTCTTTCAACTAATAGAAGGCATAACTTTTTCAAGAAAATATCATAACAGTAACAACTGCACCTAATGTGGCAACCAGAAATGTTTCTGCCCATCATATCCCATCAACGATCTGATAAATGATATGAATTGACCTGACCTAAGGACCTATCAAATGGTCCCCACATATCCCCGCCAATCCCTAGTGTTCTAGAAATGTAGAGACAAGGGTGCCGGGCGGAGCTACCACCAAAAGTAGCTCATACATTGAGAATATCTGAAGACATTATCTGCAAGGAAGCTTGCCAGGTAGCCTTTGTTTGTTAGATGATAATTTCAGCAGAAGATTGGTTCCATGAAATAATGATATAGAAACTAGAGTTTAAAGCAAAATGGGCTACCACGTGAATGAAGGCTTCTCCTGCAATATGAGGACATGAAACTTGTGAAAGGAGCAATTTCATGAGAAACATTGCTCCAGGAACTGACAATGTAGCAAGGAAACTGGTCTTAGGCTTATGAAAAATCTTAATAGGAGCTATAGACAAACTGATAGGATCAAATACATGGTGATTCCACCAACTGAGAGACAACAGAAAAAAGAATCAGACAAAAAAGGGGATTAAGCTCAGATTGGGAAAAGTAAGCATTTCCAAAGCAAAGAGGGTTTCCAAAGCAAAGAGGGTTGAAACTCCCTTTTATTTCTAATAAAGCACCATCATTCTGAAAAAAATAAAAGAATATTAAAGAAGGCACTGGCAAATAAAACAAGCTCCAAATAATTATAGACTAAAGAGAAAGAATTGCCTGGCATATGGAACTAAACAGCAAAAACATAGCAATTACAAACTGCTAGGGGTCAAAATAGAGAGAAGAGTTCATCTTAGCCTCAGTTGCATCTTATTCTTATGGGCCGAATGGACTCCCGAAGAACATAACAAGGTGATTATGAAAATCAAATCCCAAAGAATAACAAAAGATTATAGACACAAGCCAGCTATAACCAAGGTTTGAAAAGTCACACAATACCAACATTATATCAAGTGACCACAGTTCCGTTTGCTGTGGCAAGTGCTCCATGCTTCCATGGGAAGTTATAGGCATTTATAAATCTACAGATTTTTAATTCTATGTTAAAATAGGAAGAATGATAAATCCAAGTGCCACTTTAGAATCAATTGAGAATGTTGTAATTTATCGTGAATCATCATCATCATCATCAAGACCTTATCCCAATTTGGGGTCGGCCACATGAATCTTATTCCTCCATTCCACTCTATTAAATACCATGGCTTCATTTAGTCCCAAAGTTTTTAAATCTTTCCTCACCACTTCTATCCACGTTCTTTTGGGCCTTCCCCTTGCCCTTTTAGAACCTTCTACTTGTATTGCCTCACTCCTTCTAACTGGTGCCGTTGTTGGCCTCCTTTGAACATGTCCAAACCATCTAAGTCTAATCTCCCTCATCTTGTTACCTATTGGTGCTATCCCTAAATTTCTTCTAATATTTTCATTTCTAATTCTATCCTTTCTTGTCTTACCACTCATCCATCTCAACATCCTCATTTCTGCAACACTACGACCTATGAGTATGATGTTCCTTAACTTTGCCCAACACTCTGATCCATAGAGCATGACCGGCCTTATAGCCATCCTATAG
Source organism: Warburgia ugandensis (assembly GCA_035236585.1). NCBI lineage: Eukaryota > Viridiplantae > Streptophyta > Magnoliopsida > Canellales > Canellaceae > Warburgia > Warburgia ugandensis. The sequence goes on from CP141126.1 coordinate 102,994,724, forward strand.
AATTTTCCCTTTAGTTTGAGTGGCACCCGCCGATCATATAAAACACAAGATGCACATCTCTATTTATTCTAACCCGCTTGGATTCTGCAGGTAACCTCCCTCTCAATCTCTCCACTCTCATGGATCAATGATCCTAAGTATCGGAAGTGGTCTCTCATGGGGACCTCTTGGTTATCAATCTTTATTGGTGCTCCACTCCCCCTCCTCTCCTTGCTAAAATTACATTCCATATATTAAATGTCTTAGTTCGGCTAATTTTAAATCCTTTCGATTCTCTTTGCTTCTCTCCATAGCTCTAGCTTTATGTTGACACCTCCCTTGTCTCATCAAGTAGGACTATATCGTCTGCAAATAGCATGCACCCGGGGAATCTCCTCATGCGGATGTTTTGTTAACTCATCCATAACTAATGTGAAAAGGTATGGACTTAATGCCGATCCTTGGTGCAATCCGGCCGGTGACGGGGAAAATCACCGGTCCACGCCCTTTAGTGGTCTTAACATTTATTCTTTGCTCCCTCATACATATCTTTAATTATGTCTATATACCCACTGAGAAACCCCTTTAACACCTAACACCCTCCATATTAACTCTACAGGGACTCTATCATAAGCCTTCTCTAAGTCAATAAAGACCATGTGTAGGTCTTTTCTCCTCTCCCTATATTTCTCTACTAATTGTCTTAGTAAGAAAATAGCTTCCATGGTAGACCTCCTGGGAATGAAACCAAAGGCGATTCTCCGATACACTTGTTTCATGTCGTGGCCTCTTCTCAATGACTCTTTCAAAAAGTTTCATGGTGTGGCTCATAAGTTTGATCCCTCGATAATTAGTGCAACTCTGAATGTCTCCTTTATTCTTATAGATTGGTACAATAGAGCTTTTCCTCCACTCATCAGGCATTTTCTTTGATTTTATAATCTTGTTAAACAACTTGGTCCAAACTACCCCAATATCTCCCATATGCTTCCAAACCTCTATTGGTATACCATCGGGCCCCATGGCCTTTCACGATTTCATCTTTCTCAAGGCCTCTTTTACTTGAGCATTTTAATCCTACGTTCATATCTATAATATCGAGTGTTATTTAGATTTATAGTATTTTCAATTCCTCTATTCTCAGGGCCATTGTCATTTAGCAATTTTTGGAAGTAGATTTCCCACCTTTGTTTGATCTCAGCGTCTTTGACTAATACCCTTTGATCATCGCTTCTAATGCACCTAACATGCTCTAAGTCCTTACTCTTCTGTTCTCTTACCTTTGCAAGTTTAAACACATCTTTCTCACCTTCTCTTGTTCCTAGTCTATTATAGAGCTCATCATATGCTTTAAGTTTAGCCTCACTTACTATTCTCTTAGCAACGTTTTTAGCATTCTTATATTGTTCATAGTTTTCATTATTTCTAATCTTCTGCCATGCTTTAAAATGCATTCGTTTTTCTTTAATAGCTTTTTGCCCCGTTTCATTGCACCACCATGGTTCCTTTGTTAATAGCCTTTTACCTTTAGATACTCCTAAGACATCTTTTGCCACTTTCTTAATGGACTCGACCATAGTATTCCACATGGTATTTACTACATTTTCATAAATCCAATTTCCTTCTACCATCAACTTATTTTTGAATGAGGTTATTTTCTCTCTTTTTAAGTTCCACTACTTAGTTTTGGATGTGTATTAAGTTCAGTTCTTTTACTCCATCTTTTGATATGAATATCCATAACCATTAACCTATGTTGTGAGGTTAAACTCTCACCAGGGTATCACCTTACAATCCTTACATATAGATCGTTCATTATTCCTAAGTAGAAAAAAGTCTATTTGGCTTTTATGAAGTCCACTTTTAAAGGTTATTAAGTGTTCATCCCTCTTCTTAAAGTGTATTTGCAATGGATAGGTTATATGACAAAGCAAAATCGAGGATATTCTCCCCATCTCGTTTCGTTCACCTATACCATACCCTCCGTGTATTCTATCATATCCTTCCTTATCTTTTCCTACATGGCCATTTAAGTGCTGCTCTATAAATATTCCCTCGGTGTTGGGAATTTCTTGCATGACTCCCTCCATATCTTCCCAAAAGCTGTCTCTTAATTATATCTTGTAGCCCTACTTGTGGTGCATATGCACTTATAATATTTATAAGTCTGCTCCTCCTAGAATCATTTTTATTATTATTATTCTATCTTGATTCTTTTAACGTCCACAACTTTATCCTTTAATTCCTTATCCACTATTATTCCTACGCCATTTCTATTATTTTCCTTTCCTACGTACCATAATTTATACCCATCTATTTCTCTAGCTTTAGCCCCTTTCCACTTGGTTTCTTGGATACAAGCGATGTTGACTCTCCTACGTTTTATCGTGTCTACTAACTCCAAACTCTTACCTATCAATGTCCCTATATTCCATGTAGCGATGCGAATCTTATGATTTGGAGATTCCCTATTTACTATCGCCTTTCTCGACCTCCATGGTATGAACCCAAGTACATGGTTGCCAAGTGACCAACCACAGGTCCACAGCTATGCTCATGTTTATGCAACACACTATTTATTTGCCAGCTTGATTACTGCTGAAAAATAAAAAAAAAGCTTCACCATGTCTCAAGAACCCAGTTCTGATTACATGAGAATGATAAATGAAAAGTGACGAAGAAAAAAACAGAAAGTTACAAGATTCAATTACTTGTATCTTGGGTAACAGAAAACTATTCATTGTATAAGAGTTTTGGATGCACATCTATGAAACAGTGCCTTCTTCTGAATTTCTTATGGTTTTCCTAGCATCCCTATAATTTCCAAATTCTACTTTCTATTTCTTTAATTCCTAAGAAGATTCAGTGGACTCACTCATGCTTATGATGAAGAGTACATGATAAACAGTCTCAAGTCCTGCTTATTTATTAGCTATTTTCTTTAATAGTTACATGTTTAGTACCCTTTAAAGTCTACTCAGTAGAGAAGAGAAGTGTGAAACTCAAAGCTGATGCTTACATGTATAGTAGACAAGTCACAAATATCTGAAGCTTGTACAAACTCTAATCATGACAGAATGAGGATTTTCTAGTGTTATAGACTACTGGGATCTACCTTGAAGCATGGAAAATCAGACACATATAGACTGGAAGTAGTTGCATGCAGATAAAATTTCTTGGAGGATAGTGTGATATGAAAAAAATTAAATATCAGTATGAATCACTATTATCGATAACAAGCTATATTCTCACCTGCAAGACCTTCACGAAACCACTGTTGGAGCGGTCCATCAGTTGTTGAAGCCGATTTCGCACTATCCTTGTAAGCATCTCTGGAACCTGAAGCAAGAGCTTTCAGTTGTTCTACAGGACCCCGGTGCACATGAGACTGTCTCTCATTCCTTCCATCTGACACAGCAAACATAGAAGCCAAACTACCAGGAATCGCCAAACCACTCTTCCCAGCTTGTCTATTTAGAGGCATTGTGACCTTGTCACCCTTTGTAGCTGACCTTGATCGTGAAGATGCAATAGCTTTCTCACTAGCAAGGACAGAACTAATTATCAAGTTCCCATCAATCTTCTCAAGCTTGTCATTTCTCGGCACATACAGTGAAGCAGCCAGAGGTTCACTGGCATTGCCTCGAGAAACAAATTCATCAGAAACGGGTGGAGACTGTGACTCTGTTCCGGTCGCTTCAGTCCGAACTCCATTGCTATTAATAAACTCAAGTTTGCGATTAGCAAAACCTGCTTTTCCGGAGTACAAACCCAGATCATCATTCTGAGCCGATCCATTCAAATGTCCAGTAACAGTAAAAATCCTTCCATGTGAATGATTCTCCAAAACACTATAGCCAGAATGTACTCCATCAGAAATCCAGTTCTTACTTCCTCCAAACCCAATATTAAGAACAGGAACTAACCCTCCAAAAATCAATATAAAGAAAAACAAACCCACGAAACTAACACTAGCAACCTTCTTAGTCTTCCCCTCAGCCTTCTTACCATCAGTCTTCTTTGCCTTAGAGACCGATACTGGTTGCTTCGGTTTTAATCTAGGAATTGGAACTAAAGGAACTTGAGTCCCCTGGGAATTCACTGCATAAGACGGACAGGAAACCCATGGAAATTGCATAGGAGGCATCCCATTTGGAGAATATAAATTACCAGGAGGACATTGCCCTCCACCTAACTGCTGCCGTAAACTCGCATTTTCAGCCATAAAAAATGAAATCTTAGTATTCAATTCAGTAATTGTAGCATGCATTGATCTTACCTTATCTTCAAGCTCTTCGACATAATGCTTCTTCCTCTGTCTAGACAGCTGAGCACTCTCCCTGTTCCTCATTAACCTAGCTTTCTTCTTCTTCTGCTCCTCTTCATTCCCAGCACCAAAAACATACGGAAAATTAGCCGAATTCGCGTTCGTTTCATTCGAAGCCCTACGAAACTTACTACTCCTAGGGTTAGGGTTAGCATTTCCCTCTTCCTTCTCTTTCTTCCTCTTCGCAACCCATCCGTTACTTTCCTCTTCAGTTTTCACCTTCTGATCATTTACTAAATTGCTAGAATCCAAAGTGGACGTTACAGACCCAGAATAAGAGTGATCAGAATTACCTGATTCCGGCGACGGAGAATTCAAAACCCTAGCAAAATCAAAACACCCAGAATCCCCGGAATTCGAAGTCCTAGCAACATCCAAACTCTGATCAGCTGCTACAAATCCTGATACTTCTTTACCTCGATCATTTCCTGAATTTGGCGACGTCGCACTCATAACGGTGGCATGATCCGAGTTCGAACCACAAGACACTCCCGATTCGTTACCATTTCCAGCCGGTAATCCATCTTCTAACATGAGTTGGTCATTTTCAGAGGGAAGAAGGAGATCATCGAGGGAGAAGTCGAAGTCATCGTCGACGGAAAGATCGGCCATGAGACCTTCGGGGAAGGTGAGATCGACGGAGAGATCATCGGGGAAACCGTGATCGAGGTTGGGGAGAGGGAGAGATTGGAAGGCTTCGGCAAAACTAGGGTTTGATAGATTCATCTCTGGAGGAAGATGATCTTCGACCGCAGGTTCTTCCATGGAGAGAGAGAGAGAGAGAGAGAGAGAGAGAGAGAGAGAGAGAGAGAGAGTTTTTCTGTGTGTTTAGAACCAGGAAATCGCTGCTGGTCGCAGTGGGCAAGAATTCTTAGGGGAGGAAACCCTGAAGCGACATGCTGCATAAGGCGCGTCGATTTACCAAAAGTCCATGGCACCACCTATACATCCATATGATTTCTCCGGCTTATTATGTATGTAGTGTTAAAATAAAAAATAAAAAAAAATTGCTACATCAATAATGTCAACAGCATACATTTTGCCACAACAAAGAAATAGGTTACAAACTTTGTATAAACCAGTCTGAATTCTGTAAAATTAGTGGGTTTGATGGTCAATCAAAAGAGGATGATCGAACATGTTCATTTGTAATTCACAGTTCTAAACAAGTGGATTGGACGAGTCTAACATCTGAAAATTTCAGCACTTCCAATCATAATGTACAAATGAGCTACAAACTTTGTATGAGCAACAGCCTAAATTCTCTAATTAAGTGATTTTTTTTTTATCACCAAGAGACGTTGATCGTCGAGTTTTTTTCATCTACGAGACATTCAAAGCCAGAAAAATCGAATGAACGAGTCAGATCTTGCAGTCCTCTCATCCAAAATTTGTATGCGGTCAGCGGACGCTTCTTACAAGATATTCCTCCAACATTAAGGCGCGTTGCGGGCATCGCGAAACTTCTGTTTGTTTTTGCATAAAGCGTTGGGTGGATTGCGCGTGGTGGTTCACCTTTCCCTTGTAAACAAAGGGTAGTCCTGGAGCACGAAGCTCCCACCTATGAGGGGTTTGGGGAAGGGATGGATCACAAGGGTCGAAAGTACATGGCCTTATTATGCATTTTATTATTTTTACTTCTTAAATTTGTGATCCCAAAGTCACATGACAACAACTTTTAAGGTTGTACTAAGGCTGCCCTTCCTTCTCCTTATACACGCGCTTCATGGAATAAAATTTACCCACAGGCGGCTTCGACTCTAGGCAAATGTATCACAAGGTGCACTCGCAACTAGGCCATTATGATTAATTTAGTAATTGAATAAGATCAGGAACCTCTCTCTCTATCTCTCTCTCTCTCTCTCTCTCTTAGGTGCATTTATTGAATCATTAGTAAGAATTAATAAATCAAGTTTAATTCAAATTAATCATTTTTTGTGACTGTTTTTTTATGTAAACAAAGAATAGGAATTAGAATGAGCAAAGTAGCAGCAATAAATGTGAGAATATTGACTTCTATAATCTTGTCTTTTTTCTTATTCTTTTTTTTTTGTTTCGCCTTGTTCCCAATGAGTCTTGGCGCAACAATGGAGCCATCATCCTGTGATCTTTGGGTCAAATATTTGAGGGGTAAAAATATCCTCTTGCAAAAGTGCAAAGTTAGATTGTATATTATAGACCTTTGAGGTCTACCTCTTCTCCAAACACTGCACATGTATGAGCTTCATGCTAGGCTACCTTTTTTTAACCTTGTTCTCATTATAACAAACAACTCAACATCTTATCTAAAATATGCTTAATTGCAGGTTCGAGTTGCCAAATTTTCCTTTGATTAGGGATTAATTTAGGAGATTGTGCTAGTGAATTGCTTTAGAAGATACAGCAAAAAATGAACTCATAAATTTACTCTATATCCCATTAGTACCTTAGGAGAGTGACCAATGGTACTGTGAGTTGGGAAACTCTATTCATGAGTAAAAGTAGAGAGATGAGACTGTGAAATATATGTAACAAGGTAGTAAAGATATAGTCAAAGTACCTCTATGGGGAGTAGAGGGAGACATCAATCAGCCCAATCAAGAACACTATTCCTCTTTATTCGAGTTTCACTTGTATTATTTGGCTCCATATTGCCATGACAAACATCAGAGCTGCTCTTCCTTGATCAGATAAAATGGGTTATAAGGACAGAGTAGACTACTAAACTAGTCATTAGCTACCCAAATGTGTTAGTGCCGAGTGACAAATTTCTCTTAGAACTTGTGTTTTCTCCTAATTTATGCTGAAAATTCTCATATTACCTCTCTCATATCATTTTTCACAAAAATAAAGAGCAAGATCTATATGATACTCAAGTAAACATTTATGCAGTAAACTCTCAAATACACACACACACATATATATATAGTGGCAGTTTCTATCCTTGATAGCTTGTGAGGTTACTTAATCAGATGGTAATTATTTTCAATAAAATAAATGATAAAAATCTCCATCATAATTGGGTCAATATTAATTGAGGCGTATCTTGGAGGAGACATTGAAGCCCCACTATATCTTTCAAACAACATCTGTAGCCTATGTCTGCATCATCTATTTTGCAACTAGATCAGAAAATCATACATTTTCTTCTAATATTTGTCAATTATTTACGTTTTATGTAATTACCCTTTTAATCATTTTTAATAATTAAGGATCGATCTTTCTTATTCTGAAACCGAAATTCAATTTTGTCCCTAGACCAAATTCATGAATATAACAAAATTGCCAATTTTGTTATAGAATAAATACTATATTTATTAATAACTCTTTAATTTACTTAAAATTTTCCTTTATCTCAAAAAAAGAGGGACGATCTTGTTTACCAAAAAGAAAAAAATGTGCAAGGAAAAATAAATTAATAGAGCACAAGTAATTAAAATAATGAAAAGAGTGAAACATAAGAAAAGGCCGCATTTTCTTTACTAGAATATGCCCAAACTGCAAGACAGTTCTATAATTATATTAATTCAAAATGAGATGTTTTAAGGTCTGATTGGATAGACAAGTAAACAACAAGATGTGAATTATGTTGCCTAATTATGCCAGTCTTAGGAATTACATGTAAATCATTAATCTTAAACTGATTTAGACCAACCATGTCCCAAATCTCATAATTTGACATCTAAAACTCAATTAATTAGGATTATGTAGGTTTTGCTTTTCAAGGTAGATTCTCTGTGAGCAAATACCTTCTAGCATAGTGGCACAAGAAGTCCTCTTCCAAGGTGCTTGTGAGTGTGTTTGAAGAAAAAAAGGAACAAATAAATAAATAAAGAGAAGGTTTTTGCTTCGCTATGGAATTTAATTCTCTAGTGACTGACTCTCTTCAAAATCCATTGTGGAAAGACAATTGAAAAAGAAATGATCCCAAAGTATAATCAGTGGATCATCATCGTCATCAAAGTCTTGTCCTAATTAAAGTTGGTTACATGAATTTCATTTGTCTATTCTGCTCTGTCAAAGGCGATGACCTCATTTAGTCTAAAAGTTTTTAAATATTTTCTTACAATTTCTACTTATAATCTTTTATGCCTTTTTCTTGTCCTTTTAGAACCTTTAGTGACAACCCCTAAGCACCCATCAATGATAAGAATTCACGTTTTCTTACCTATATCTTAAAGACTATAGATCCACCGTAGAATTCAATTCCATCTTAACTTAGAGTTGTTAGATCATATCGCTAGAGAAGTTTCCATGAGTTATGCTTTGTTTCGAGATGGACCCGGATGAATGGACTTTTGTATCCCCATTGACCCGACAGAATATTCGAGTCCATCCAAATCAAGCCCATCAGTAAACAAATCAACGACCAATAAACGATCACAATGCTCTCATCAAAGCTGATTCACATAGCACCATCCACATGGTGTGGTCCATCTAGGTACAACCCAACTCAAGTTCTATTAGCCAAGTAATTATTTCAATCCAAAGATGAACGGTAAGGATCCTTCAATCTGATGTGGATCCCACAAGAGCCCACCCTATCTTGGCAGTTTGAAACCGATTCTAAAAGAAACTTCCTTCTCCTAGCCGACGTGATCGCTTTCAACCAATCGATTGGCCGGTCAGATCTGGAATAATTTAACTTTAAACCCGACACGCGTCCGGTTTGGATCAAACAACGCCAGCCTATATTTCATTGAGGCCTAAATCCGCGTTTTAGCTAGAACTCGTTTCGGCGGATTTGTCCTTTTCCTTTTTTGTCTTTTTCGGTTTAGAGAGATGGAGAAGACGAGGGAAGATGGAAATCCTCATCTTCTTCTTTAAGCCCTTTTCAGGGAGTGGTGGGAAGAAGGAAACGTGGGGGTGGGAGGGCCTACCCACGAGGGCAGGGAAGATCTGTCCATCTCCACCGTTCGATGATGGATTCCGCCCCAGATTGCGTAGCCTACGCTCCTCCGGCGCTGGACATCACGACCCAGAAGGAAAAAGAGGGGTCCCATTCCCTCGTGGATCCCTTCTTGAAAGAGGCGCTGCAAAACCCTCGCCATCGTCTTACAGGTTAGTGATTCTTTCGTTTTTTCTTATTTTTGTGGATTTTGTTAGATGGGTGCTTGAGATATTGGATGGAGACATGTTGATTTGATTTGTCGGTTCGTCTGGGTACTTGTTGGTATTTTCTTTGATTTTTTTGAGATGGCTTTAGATCTGACTTGTGGGGTTTTAGGGTTATTTAGAAGGTTTTGGATCTGTTTTGTTCGGTTCGCGACTTCTGCGTTTCGGAGATTTTACGGTTCGTTTCTTAATTAGGATGTTTTATGGGCGTTGTAGGATTTTTATTTTTTTTTTAATGATGTTTATAGGGGGGTTTTTTTTGGTGGATTTGTTTCGGATTCATGAATCTGCTGTTGTAGATCTTTAATTGTTTTATAGGTTGTTGCTGTTGGTTTTACTGATCTATTTTGATAGCCGTCATGCTTGGCGTTTTTAATTAGCACGTGCTATGCATCTTCTCTCCTTTTCACAGCAGTACGTGGATATTGAGAATTTGATTTCTTTATAGATAATATGTATAATTGACTTACAGTTTTGATATTAAGTGGTGGTTGTGAAGACTTAGCAATTGCTTTGTTTGAAGGACTTATGGCTGTCCTTGGTATTACAATCATATTTCTTCCAACCCCAAGTAAATTTCATGTCACATTGGTCATTATTTACATTTGTATCTGCCATCCATTTTCATAAAACATGGTCAATGTGGCCATCACCATCAATTGTGCTACCTCTGTATAGATGTGACTATGGAACTTTCTAGAATTGTTTGGTCAGTTTGCTTGATACTTTGTGTTCATTTCTATTTTCGTCACAAAATTATAGCAATTATAGTATTTTCCTTGCTGGGGATTGATTAGAAGAATCAGAGTCTATTACCTCACTAGAGAGTCTTTTAGAACTGTTTCATGATTCCTCCCTCTCTCTCTCTCTCTCTCTCTCTCTCTCTCTCTCTCTCTCTCTCTCTCTCTCTCTCCTGGAAAAGAGGAAACTGTAGTGTGGTATTAGCTATAAGGAAGATTGGAACTAGAGTTAGGATTCATCATCGTCATCATCATCATCATCATCATCATCAAGACCTTATCCCAATTAGGGGTCGGCCACATGAATCTTGTTCATCCATTCCCCTCTATTAAGTGCCATAGTTTTATTTAGTCCCAAAGTTTCTAAATCTTTGGAACTAGAGTTAGGATTCTAGAAGAAAAATCAAGGGTAAATAGTAGATACAAGGTAACTCCTGAAACTCTCGATAGGGGAAGGAGAAAATAGTAGCACCGAATTCTATTTCCTTTCTCTTATACATGACAGTTTAGGCTTGGAGCTCCATCACGTTATTAAGTCCAACCTTTTGGGAACTTCCAGAGAATAAGTGCCTGCTTCGTTTTGTACAGTCCATGAATGTGCAGTGTACTCCATTACTGCAGAACTATGATTATGATTCCCTTATGTTACTTGTACATGATACACCTGATATCAGTTTTATACCACTTATTTCTCATGTAAATGCTTTTTCCGTAGATGAGTCTCTTTACTTGTATGGACTTATTGCCGTGGGCAAATTGGTTTCCTTAGCTGGTTTTCATTTATTTGTTTCCTGACACACGGAATTTTACTCCATTTTATCAAATGAAACATCGAATATGATATTGTAAAACAGAAAAATATTAAATGGTATGTGGCTTAAGACACTGCATGTAATCCATTAACCTTTCTCGAGCTACTCTGTAGTTGTTACTCTTTCCTTACCCATGAATGTTTATTGTAAATCTCAGTGTTGCGGATGGAGTTGGATATTCAGAGATTCATGCAGAACCCTGATCAGCAACAATTTGAGTTTCAGCATTTTCCAACTTCATATTTGCGGCTTGCTGCTCACCGGGTTGCCCAGCACTATGGACTTCAGTCTATGGTATTGGATAACGGTATAGATGGTTCAGGTAGCAGAATCATAGTGAGGAAGACAACTGAAAGCAGATATCCAGCTGTCTGTTTGGCAGAAATTCCTGCAAAACAGGGAGAAAATGATAAATCTGAACATGTTAAGATTGCTGTTAGACCAAGGCCTGGCAAAACTTCCCAGGGTGATGGAACTGAACTTCGAATTAAAAGGAGTCCTGTAAGAACTGTAGAAGAACGAATGGAGGACTATGACAGAGCACGCGCCCGCATCTTCAGTGGCCTCAGCAGTCCTGAGTCAGAAGGGACATCTTCCCAGCCATCACTGGATGGAAGAAGCCCATGCTTGGACAGAGAGGAGAATGAAGGTTGCAGAAATACAATAGATGAACCAGAGAGAACTAGCTCCAAAGATGGTACATCCAGAGTTGCCATCTTCAGGGATAGGGAGAAAGACCGCAGTGACCCAGACTATGACCGGAGTTATGATAGGTAACTATGCTGCCTGCCCCATCAATGCTTGTTATATCAAGACTGCAGATGTTTAATTGGTTGGACGAATTTCTGCTGAGCTCAAATCTTTTGTAGGTATGTTAGGAGCCTCACTCCTAATCAGAATTTCAGCCTAGCACCATTTACGATGCTCCAGCCTCCCTTTGTTCAGTACGAAACTGGTTTTACTCAGTTGGGTCAGTTGCCGAGGACCCAAACTACCATGAACTACAGCCCTTCAAGTCCGATGATCAACCCCTCTGCTGTTGGATTGAATCAGACTTCCACTAGTGCTGTCTATCATACGCGTTGGCCCAGTCCTACGATGATGTACGCGCACTCGTATGATCATTTCAGACATGGCATTTTCCAGGTACGCAATCTTGTGTGTGTGTGGGGGATGGGTGATGTAAAGCCTTTATTCTTTATCATTTGGTTCTGATTTATGACAATTTCAACTATTTCTGCAGGCTCCGTTCAGTCAACAACCTTTGAGCTTCGGCTATTCTGAGAACCACTAATTATGCAGGGTGAAGGGTTATGTAACAATTGATACTTTAGGTCCCCTGTAGGTAGAAATACTTGAGATCTGTATTTTGTTTTGGGTCCAGGTTTTCCATTTTCTGTTGTTTCAGGAGGAGGGAGGGTAGAAAACCCTGGTATTATCATCTTCATATATTTTTTGCGAACTCTTTTCAGTATTTTGGTGGTAGCTTGAGTCTTTAATTCTTTGACCAATTTCCATTTTTTCCGGTCTGTGTAGTCATTTTCTTTGTTTCCAATCATTCTGTTCTATTATTTTTAGAAGGTTGGCCTTTGAATAATTTCGAGTAATTGATTCAGTAAGGTTATGGTGGATTTGATAATTCAAAAAATTTGGGTTGTGGTTGGGCATGAGGACAAGTTGATGCGGCCTTAGAGCAGCTCTTTTGAAGATCCGAGCCATTGATCATCTTCGGCGCATAGAAATTAGTTGGATGGCTAGAAATCAGTGTGTTCAGATGACTCTAGACAGTGGCTTTGGCTCATTGAAAGAAGCCAATAAAGGTTGGTCTAGATTTTTAGACCAATGATTATGTGGTGTACCTGTAGATGCATTCAACGGGTGAACGTATACTAAATATAGATTTTTGGAACACGGTGAATGGCTTAAATTTACCAAAAAAAAAAAAATCATCGCTATACATGAAGAGAGAAGGAGAGCTGTTGTGCAATGGTAGAGTTTTCGTCGCGTGACTTCACGTCAGGGACTCTGTTTTCCTCCCAAAATATATTTACTCTTTTAACCCACATTGGACGTGGCTATAACGGGGAAGCTTGGAAAAATGAAGGTGAAGAATGCTCCAATCCCTGTGGGGCACTTCCGTAGAAGCGCCACTTTTTTCTTTTTATCAAAAGATGGTCACTTTTGAGTGATTGGATCGTGATTACTGTGTGTGTCTCATAAACGAACAATCACAAATGGTTGCATGAACTCAGTACCCTAAAATAAATATTTTTGGGACGAATTTGAACGGATGACTGTATAGAGTTTCTAACCGTTCATTATTTGTGATAAAAAGCAATACCTCCTTAGATGTTAAAAGTATTCATCTACATGATGTTTGAAATATTATATATCCAGGGCTATAATTCAAAAGTGGACCCCTTCAAGTTAAGATAAGTGGCGCTTCTAGGCAAGTGCCCGATAAGGCCTTCAGCCTAGAATATGTAAGGTGGTTTTTCAAAATAAACACTCCAGGGGCACTTTACATTAGGGCGGGAGCTCACGGTGGCTTCTCACTTTCTCCTCGTCCCCGGTTGATCTACACCGTTCATCTGATCTCTCCCTTGTTAAGATACCTAGATCTGAAAATCGAGTTTCAGTCATCGAACTAACACTCCATGTTCAGCAACCAAAAACCACATTCGTTGGAGTGCTAGAGTTTTCCGATTGGCACGATCTTGTTGCTACAAGATGAAATCAGACGAACGGTTCAGATCAACCATCCATCGCGTACAGAAGAACGGTTGAGATCCAATTGGTCATTTTTACCGCGGTTGATAATCAGGACTTTTGAAAATGACCAAACTACCCTTCCAATTAAAGTTTTCCCGCAACAACATTCAATTGAATTCAAATAGAAACACAAAATCCTCTCTCTCTCTCTCTCTCTCTGCCTTCAATCCAGTGAAATTCATTCTCGATTCTTCCAAATCTCTCCACATTTCAAGCTCCAAACCCGTTGATCCCTTCACAGAAACGCCGTTCCAGAAGGTTTCGCGGACAAATTTGTCACAGAGACGGGAAGAGAAATTAAAAAGAAACAACACTAGAAGAAGGAGACGAGTCCGATTGTTTTTCTTCATCCTCTTGACCCATAAACAACATCTGTAAATCCCATCTGTTTGCTTTTTGCAATTTGATTTTCAATTGCAGTCCCTTATGCTGTGATACAGAAAGTATCACTTTTTTTTTCTTTGTTCTGCTCGATCGAGGGGTTTTAATTTTACCCAATCGCTGATTCTGGGGTTTCATTTTCTGCCATTTTTATCCTTCTCCACATCTGGTGCTATGGTGAGTAGATCTTCCAACCACTCTCAAATTTCCTTTTTTTTTTATTCCTCATATTTCTCTTACTATTTTGAAATCCGGGTAGCTGAAAATCGGCAACGCTGTTGGATATTTCTTGTTTTGCAGGGTTTTCTCTGGATTTATTAGCAGTTTTTGGAGTACTTATGCTTTTCTCATGAAACCCACTTATTTGAATTATCGGTTCATGTTCAAATTTTGGAAATGCTAAAGTAAGTAGGAGAACGAACTATTTTAGTTTTTTCCCTCTCTTCATTGTTCGGATTAAACCGAAATGAACATCCTTTCTCGGTTAGTGTTGATTGGTCCGTTGATATGAGGACGCATAGAAATACACCTTCCAATCTGGATAAGTCCTATCTTCCAAAACAACTCAGCCGCGTCCCTTCTTGGACAACGCAGGCTTGATCCAGACAAACGGAGTTAGATGAATTCTATAATCAGGTGTAGTGTAGGCTGAATTTTCAAGATTTCTTTTGCGCTCTCCATGTTTCACCAGGATAATTTTCTTGGGCAGAAGCTTGTAGTATGGTTGAAACGTCTCCTTTTGATTTTCTCCATTCCTCTTTGCTTCTTTGTTTGATTCATCTTCTACTGTTTGTGCTTGCTGGAACTCATACTTATAACCAATGCTAATAGTCTGAACTAGTTTTGGAGCATATGATCTTGGTTTGCTGGTTGTATATAAGCTCCATTTCTCTTCCTCTGTGGGTGCGGGCGCATGCGCGTGGGGTCAACTGACTGGACTCTCCAATCTGTTTCTTGACATGTTTCAGATAATTGGAGAGGGAGGTCCTCATGTCTTCAACCAGAAAATCCAGGACTGTTAATAAACGGTTTTCTAAAGTTAGTGAGGAGTGTCCTGATAAAGATGGAGGAAGTGTGAATAGAAGTAAGCCACGGGTGAGTTTGTTGTTACCTTCTTGAACATATGGTTTGTTGGCTGTTGGCTATTGTCTGCTATGATAACATATGGCCCAGTTGATATTTTGATCTCATTAGTCTTCATTTCTTGGTTATACTTATTTGGTGATATCCATTGCTGAATGTAGATCTGCTTAAGAAAGAGTATAAATTGTTTTTAAATTTATTTTCTTCATTTTCTTCATCTTGGCTTCAAAATGTTTAAGACCTAAACTCATGATATTCATAGCTAGATGATTTAATTGGAGGATAGAGGATGGACCTAGAGTATCTTAAGTATTTTCTTCGGGATTTTAGATGGTGGACCCATCACTAATTCCATTAGTTTTTTGATGACAATCATACATTCAACTGGGGGTCATGAGAGGAGAAGGTTACATCATCAGCATCAAGACCTTATCCCAATTAGGGGTCAGTTACATAATCTTGTTCTTCCATTTCCCTCTATTAAGTGTCATGGTTTTATTTAGTCCCAAAGTTTTTAAATCTTTTTTGATCATTTCTATCCACGTTCTTTTGGGCCTTCCCCTTGCCCTTTTAGAACCTTTGATTTGGATGGCCTCACTCTTTCTAACCGGTACCTTTTTTGTCTTTGTTGGATATGTCCAAACCATCTAAGTCTAATCTCCCTCATCTTATTACCTATTAGTGCTACTCTTAATTTTCCTCTAATGTGTTCATTTCTAATTCTATCCTTCTTGTCTTGCCACTCATCCATCTCAACGTCCACGTTTCAGCGATGCTCATCCTATGTACAAGTTATTCTGGGGGAAAAGTGTACATTGCTTAGAAAATCTTGTGTTAAGATTTGCTTAGTCTCTTCCTAGATATTTATTTTTTTGCCTTGTTTGAGGTAAATTATGTAGTCCAAACCTTTGCATTTGATGCACACATGGATTTCTGTAGTAGCACAATTTGAGGTAAAGTCAGTTTGATTCCTCCTTTTTCTTTTCTCTGAAAGGTGGGTGGATTTGGACCCACAACCTCTTGGTTGTGATAAAGGCACTCAACCAATTTAACAAGTCAGTTTAATTCTTATTTTTATTCATTGATGTCTAATGGCTGATTTAGCCCCATCTCATTCTATTTTGGAGGTCACATGAAGGAAACAAGGCTTAAAGCAAATTTCTTAACTTGGTCTCAATCAATTTAACTATCCATTGGATTTAAATCAATTGGCCTGTTTGGAATTGCCAAGTATTGGAGGCAGATTCTCTTTGAATGGGACCATAACCTATTTGCTTTTGCAAAATATTCAGTTGCCAGGGAACATTTTGTGCACATGACATAGCACCTTTTCCTCTTCACCTTGCATCCAACCATGATTTTTATTTCATTCCAGACCATCCACATTTGCTATCCCAAAAGTGTGACGCTTTCCCTTGGTTTTATAAATGGGATACAATTGGTACTGGATTTATATGCTTTGAAGCACCTCAGATAATGGAGAAATTTTGTTGGTTATTGTTATTGTAAGGAGTGATATAAATTTAGTGCCATGTTACTAATTGGTGGGTTGTCTTTTGAGCTCAATGTGCACAGATGGAACAGAGATTGCTTCCACCAAAAATCCATACTATCATCATGTAGGTAAACAAGCCAAAGCAAGTTGGTCAGCAATAATTTGAACCTTTTCTCCAACTATGAAGAACCAAAAGAAACACCAGTCTACCAAAGTTCCTAAAAATGCTATGTAGCATTTTCTCAACTTCCTTTTCTGTTTTCTACATGGCATCTAATGAACAGCTGTTAGTTTAGCTTTTAAGTTAGTCCTTGGCTGTCTTGGATTTTTTACTCCTTATGGAAGCTTTGGATCCAGCTCCCAGTCAAAGCATGTAAAGAGTTTGCTTATATTAGGACAGACTAAACAATGTCTTGTGGTAAGCTTCTTTTACTTCGAAAGGTGTATGATACCTTCTATTTTTCTCAAGGTTTTTAACATTTCAACATGGGCCGGCATGTCATTCCAGTTTCTGAGCCTTTGTTACATCTGATTTCAGCCGGCATGTCACATATTGATCTTCCTACTTGTAATTGCAGAGAAGGAAGTTGTCTGACATGTTAGGATCTCAATGGAGCAAAGAAGAGCTTGAGAGGTTTTATGAGGCCTACCGCAAATATGGGAAGGATTGGAAGAAGGTTTCCCTTTTCTGTATTACTTCATATGCTTATTGAGGATAAGAGTCATTACGTAATACAGCTTTTGTTTATAGCTATTAGCTTTTGAGGAACAGGTACTGTTCTTTTATTTGCTTTATTGGAAGTAGGTACATTGAGTCTTTTATTTAGGCGTGCATCTTAGAAAATCTTCAAACTTCTTTTGATGCCTCCTTTTTCCAAATGATGATGTGGTTATCCTTGTCACCTGGAGTCTATTTCTTTGCTCTGGTTCCCAGGGAATTATGATGTAGAGGCATTCCCTAATGATTATAGATTTGTATTGTGTCTTTCCAGGTGGCTAGTGTGATACGTAATAGATCTATTTATATGGTGGAGGCCCTTTACAATATGAACAGGGTGAGAATCATATTTGATTTCTATTTAAAATGAAAATCCACAACGTTTTCATGATTCCTTTGTTAGAATGGTGATTCTGAGTTTCTGTATGCTACGAGTAGTTTGATTATTATATTTACTAAAGTTCAGTGCACTAATAATGGGGAATTATCTTTAAATTTGTCCCCTTTTCATTTGTAAGGCAGCTAAACTTGCCTCTTACAGTTTGCAATGAATTTATCTTCTTGCCTTCTCCTTTCTGTTGCCAGCAGACAAGCTATTTTGCGTATTTGTTTCTATGTTCCACCAATAGCTAGTTCAGGAACATTTCACATCATTATACTGTCTGTTGGATGTGGTAGGACCATTTTGTTTGAATCACTCAATCAGCTTGCTTGTGAAGAATGAATTTGTTGTTCATTTTCTTTCTTTCATTTATTTTTATGCATAGTAATGCAGAACCAACATTTTTAGTCATATGGTTAACATGAATCAGAAGGTAAGGCTGCTTACTATAGACCCTTATGGTCCGCCCCTTCCCTGGACCCCGCATACGCAGGAGCTTTGTGCACTGTGCTGCTCTTTTAGTTAGCATTAATCAGAAGCAATAAACACGGGAGTGGAGAAAAACCACCAGCAGTTGAGGACTCAGAATCTACAAGAAAATGAAAGGAAGGAGATTGAAAAAGCAATTTTAGAACCATTTAGACCCTACTTTAGGTCCAAAATTTGCCTGGCCCTGCATCTAACAATCATATCCCAATCATACTGAGAATGAATGCTCCAAACTTTTCTGAAGTTCTAATTTATGAAAAGGGGAAACTACTCATGTTGCTCTTGGATAGAGCCCCCCCAAAAGTAAGTCAAACACATCTAAAAACTCAGATGAAATATCAATATTCTCTTTGATCCATCAATGGCTCCAAACAAAGACATGGAAGCTGAGAAGCTCTCTTGTACTCACTATATGGTGAAAAAGTAGAAGCAATAAACGGACGAGCTCTCTTGTACTGACCATATGGTGACAAAAATAGGAGACACAAGAAACTGACTCAAATAACTATAATTTTTTTTTTCCTTCTGGAAATGGCCCGCAATTACTAGAAATAATCATGGAATTTCAAGTACCATGTGGTACAAGCCACTGGGCTACTCTGAATAACATGATCAGGACTCCAATTATAGGCATTTTTATATCTTTCCATTAGAAAATTTCTGCTTTGTTTAAGGTGTGTGCTTTGCATGTATTCCTTTCAATAGCAAAGAATTTGACCCTGAAAGTTGATATTCACATAGTAATCGAGCACTTGTTTAGATGTTACAGCTCATGTGCTAGAAACAAACAGTCTTTACGCCTCCAATAAAGACTACCAGGCTAAACATAAATAAATGCAAGTTATATTGCATGACGAGTGCTTGGCATACCCAAAGCTAGTCAGAAGCGCATGTTCTGGATCTAAATCTGCTTTTGATAGGGGTAGGGAAAGCAATAAAGCAAAGAGAGAGCAATCAAACTCAAAATAATCTGATGCAAATAACAAGCGGTAGTCTCGTTTTGCATAAAATCCAAAAGCTGTTGATAATTCATCCAAAGGTATGTTAAATTACCTGATAAAGTCCCTAGTTTAGAACCAAATAATAACAAATTTTCACTAAACCAATAATAGACGCGTGCTGAAAAACAAAGTCTGTATTCAGTTTATACTCATAAATTGATTTATAAACTGGAGACAGTTCCCTATTTTTCTTAGAGCATTCAAAGAAACTAAACACATCCTGCAAATCTACTATGAATCACCAGAGTTCTCCATGACCCCAGGACAGCCTGCTCCAACTTCCTCTCCAATAAAAACAGTAATGGCTCTAAAGTAACAAAGTGTTGGTCCTCTGGTGTCACACATGGTCTTAACAAAATGTTCCCACCCTTACCTCTTCCCTCATGCATGCTCTCTTTCAATGGAAATTGAAATAATGAAATAACACTCATAAATTGGATGAAAAATAAAATGATGGGTTTTCAAGTCTTGAAACAAAATTCTACAGGGATTAATGCTGCTTGATGGCGGTGCTAGATTTTTAGGTCTATCTTCATCTCTTTCCTGACATTCTTAGGCTCTCAAGTTTCCTTTTCATTGACCAGGACATGCACTGAAGAATAATTTAATTTTTTCTGAAAAATTTTGTATTCTTTATTCATTATGCTATTTTATTAGCTTAAGTTTAGCTGTGATTATGTTGTTCAATAGATGACACAGCATGTTACTGATTTTCTAGCTTCAGCATCATCAACATGCTATATTTCCTACTCAGTTTCTCCATTTCGGCATTATATTTTCGGACCATGTATTGTATTGTATTGTAGGGCTGGTATGCATTCTTGAGCAGATAAATTCCCAGCTTAGTTGCTTTTGTTGTGATGTTTAACACTCTTAGATATTTTTCCTACTCAGTTTCTCCACGTCGGCATTATATTTTCAGACAAGAATTGTATGTATAGTAGGGCTGGTATGCATTCTTGTGCAGATAAATTCCCAGTTTAGCTGCTTTTGTTGTGATGTTTAACACTCTTAGATATTTATCTGTTTTCAGGCTTATCTATCCCTTCCAGAGGGAACCACATCTGTTGCTGGATTGATAGCAATGATGACTGATCACTACAATATTCTGGTGAGATTAGAAATTCAGTCTTTAGCCATAATTTTCTCTATTTGAAACTAATGTCTTTGTGTGGTACTTTTGAGCTCAAGCTAGAAACCTTCGTTGTTGATGATGCACCTCTAATATATGGGTTCCTAAGTGAGAGACAAATTTTCAGAATTTAGTACTGTATATTTTATTTTATTCCCCCCCCTAGAATCTAACTCTGATGCTGTGCCAAAGGTGAGAATGGCTGAGAATTCAAGATGAACACCCAAATGAAAACAGATGAAATTCAATTTCAACTGATTATAAGTATATGGCCACTGGACAGGAATCTGATTCTGAGAACTCAATTCTTCTGGAATTAAACTCCAGCTATAGAACACCACCACCTCGTGGCTTGCCATCGTGTCCTTGTTCTGTGGATGGCAAACCGAACAAATTAATTGCGCTTATCTAGAATTAGATTCCTTGGGCAGCCTAAAAGAATGAATAAAACTATATCTCAGCATAGAGAATCCGGCCTTTTCTGGTTGTATTCTATTGATCCATCTTACGGCTGCCAATAAGCAGCGGATAATATATTTCCCTGGATAATTTTGTTCACAAGTGATGGGGGATAATTCGTAGCTGCCATGATATTCTTTGGTCATCTTCTCGAATAGGAAATCAATGAAAATGGCCGGACAATGAGTAAATAATGGGGTCAGTCAACAAACCAAACAGGAGTTGTCTCCTCAAATACGCTAAGATAAAGTCTAGAAACTCTTGATAAGAGGATTTCCAAGCAACTTGAAATAAACTACGAAAGAAAGGATAAGGGAAGAAGAAGAAAGGCTCAATGGACGGACAAAAACTTATGACCTGCCTCGGCAATCCGCTGGCCTACCAAACTCAAAGGAAAATGTTATTCCAAGGCGCTTTTAGGACTATTTTCTTAGGCTGCTTCTTTAATGATCTGAACCATTCATCTTAACTGTCTTGCAATACTTTAGATAATCGTGCCATTGATTCTTCCAAGCTATTTTGAGTACCAGCATATTTAAAATCATCTATTTTGCAAAATAGATCAAAGAAAAAGTGTATGATCTTCAAGGACAGGACCATTTATGGTAGGATCTTTGAAGATGAATGGTTCAGATGATCAAAATGATGGGCTCCATGGATGGGAGTATTACAAAATCTCAAATGATGGTGTGGTAATATATCTCCCAACTCACAAGAATCGAAGATCTAACGGTCCCTAAGATTACAGGGTTGGACCCAACATATACTTTTAGCCTTTAGATGTAGTTCTCGTATTCTTGATCGGTGCAGGAACGCCAGAATCGGGGATAATATCAACACTCAGTGCGTTTGCAGTTTTAAGTAATCAGCATCCGCACCCTATTGTTAGAAGAATTTGTTCTTATCCTGGAACACAGCTTCGGGGTGCTATATCCCACTCTCCAACAAGCTGCAACTCAAACTGGCCCCCTCTTTCGAAAGATCTAAACCATTCACAAATCACGTTTAGATGAGCTGTGCATAAAAAATTTCACCGAATGTGTAATTCTACATATGCTTATTTGGGTTGGTGAAAAATTGTTCGCTGCCAATTTTAATACTCGAGGAAACAGTCTCTTGTTCATTCACTGGATGAGATTTTTGATGTATATAATTTGGATCTTTCAAAAGGGGGAGCCTACTGGGAGTTATAGCTTGCCAAAGAGTAAATATGAAAATGTACGATTATCCCACCTTTTCCCATGCTTGGACATTACATGATTTCATTACAAAATAGTGACGACAGGATCATCCGAAAAATAAGACTTGGTTTGCAGATAATGGAGGATACAGGCATGGCTCAACTGTACTAGAGGTCATCAGTTCAAGGCATTGATACAGCCTCTTGCAAAATGCAAGCTAAGGATGCGTACTATTGACCCTTGTGGTTCGTTTTTTTCCAGTGCCCAAATATGCAGGGCCTTCTTGCACCAAGGCTGCCCTTTTATTTACATGTTTTATCTACTAAAATGAGACAAATGAAAAATTGTCGAATCTGTACCTTGATTCTGTAGTGAATTAGAACGTGATACAAGGAAGCGCCTTAGAGGGGATGAGTTTATGAATCAGCACATCATATAAGCAGGGAAAATCTGACAGAACATGGTTTGGACATTCCCCGGAGCTTCAAGAGGATATTATTGAAAATCCTTCTGATTACACTCTCCGCCTCTAAATATTTGAAAAAAGAATTCAGTTCTTAATTACTCAGAAGCCTCTAGTAGACATTCAGCAATACCAGACAATGAATGAAGGTTGCTGAGAACCTAGTCCATGAAAAGGCACAGAGGGAGTTCCAGCCAGTAGCATGCATCTTCTGAGCCACTCTGCCAATGCCGCAATCAAGAAAGGACATCTTCTAATTGACTCCTATGTAAGAACGCAAAGGGCAGCCCTGATGCATGAAGCTCCTGCCTATGCGGGGTTCGGGAAGGAGCAGACTACAAAGGTCTATAGTACGCAGCCTTACCTTGCATCTTTGCAAAAAGCTATTTCCATGCCTTGAACCCATGACCTCAAGGTCACATGACGACAACTTTATCGTTGCACCAAGGCTCCCACCACAGCCACAGCTAACTGGCTCAACTCTGTTGAATGCACACCCACCACAGCCAGATAAATCCAACAGGATCTGTGACTTCCATTCTGTACCAAGCACTAAAGCTACCCCACAAAAATACTTCCATTTCCAGATAGAACACCTTATCTATAGGGAACTAAGGCAGCCAAGCAAACCTGTCCTTAGTCTCATCAAGCTCTAAAATACATTAAAAAAATCACAATATCATATGGCAACGCCTGCAGAAGTAATTTTGCAAACCAAAACAATAAGCCATGGTCCTTAGACCAAAATGTTGTTAGCAGATCACTTGTGAATATTTAGATCAACAACTTTGTTAGGAGGATTTTGCTCCCATGTGGCCGTCCAAAGTACTTGGGACATTCTTCCTACTCATCCTTAAGAGTGACAGCTAATAACAATATCACGTGCACCACCAATGGAGGCAGTTAGAATCCTTCAACTTTTATCAGTTCTCATTTCGATATTACACATGCAATACTCACATTCATAAATCAAGATTTAGACTGCTAAAGGAGTCTTAAGACTCTTAACCATGTGATTCTCAGTTCTAGTATGCTAAGTTCAGAAAGCACGTCTGTTTATCAGCTTGCTGTGTAGCAAATTCATCCTCAAACACAAATAGACTGGTAGCTCTAAAAGTGCTCCATATTCTAGCAAAATCCAAGTTCTAGAACAAAGTGGTAGTTCCACGATGGTGCGGCTATCAAGAAACAGAAATGGCAGCATATGTAGCAAATAATTATGTAGCAGATATCAGCCCCTGTTTTAACATCTCATTCTTAATAATTTGTCAACCACAAATGACATGAGCAGCTATGTATGATTCAAAAAATATGATCTCAACATAAATGGCAAAGTTTGGGCAAACTATTCAACAGGAAGAAGCGCACAAACAGTTTCACATCTTCACTCCATGACAATTGCAACAAAGGCAGCTAAAAATCATTACATCTGCAAAACTTGCTGATCAGAACAATATGCATTTAATGCACTCGTCTTAAGTACACATACTGAACCAAAGTTAAAATGGACGCTCCTCTCAACAAAAAAGGGAACTCGAATGAAAGACCGATTCATAAACAGCAAAAAAACAAAAGCAATCAGCTAAAGACAACAAAAAACATTGGCTGTATCATCAAAACCTACAAAGAACCTCTTTCTAATCCTTAGGGGGAAAAAGACCAGAAAAACACAAAAAGGAGTTCGAAAGACCTGGGCCATTTTACTTTCAGCAAGTTGAAACCATGTAGAAAGAAATACCAACGGTAGAGAAAATCCAAACAGATAGAGGTTTTACCTTCTCCTGCTATGTAATATCCTTAATTTTAAAGATAAAAATAGAAAATTATTAAATAAATTAAAATAAAAAATTTATGGATGAAATTATTTCCTGAAAACATAATAATTAGAAAGTGCTCGCCGACATTTAATCTAACGCTACCAAGAACGCTAACGGAGCTCAAACGAGGGAGTTATGAGCCAAAGTTGTAAGGGCAAAATGGTCTTTTGACGTAAACGCGTGTACACAGGGGTCCAAATTGATGTGCACTGCCTACACACGTCTCTACCGGTCTGGCGAAATTGCCGGAGAGACGGAAGAGCCGTGGGGGAAGAGTTTCTCTTCCTCAAGACTCTAAAACCCTATATCTACGCTCTTAGAGCCCAAAACGCTCCACTTTAGCGTTTTCCATAATGATACGCAAAACCCTAGACTTAAAAATCAAGTTTTCTTGGTGAGCCCGCAACACGAGCAACTCCGGCCAGGTGCAAGGTAAGCCTCAAATCCATGTTTTTTTCGTATTTATTAATTAGAAAATTAATTAAAAACCATTTAAAAATTAGGAAAAAAATCGGATTTTTGGGGGCTTTGTGCACGCTATCTTGGAGGCGTGATTTCATAGACCAAACGTTGTCCGTTTGGAAATCGCACTGGCCCAACTAGTGCAAAAGACACCCAAGAGCAAACCCTTTAAATTTTGGGAGTGATCCAACTATGGAATTGCCTTAAAACTCAAAAACCAAGACCTACGGAGGTTTTTAGGAACTTGGGAAAAATCGCTTTAAAAACCATGGTTTTTGAGAAAATTAGTGCAAAAGGAGGGCATAAATGGATTCTAGAGAGAATTCTGAAGAAAATGGCGCAAAAATCACGCAAACGGAGCTCGTAGCCACGAGGCGACCTGGAATCCGGCCGTTTTCACCGGGTCGTCACACGCGTCGCGCCTGCTGGCCCGACGCTAAGACGCACTCCATGATCGCTCGAGGGACGACGCCATGTGACGCTGCTGTCATGCGTGCGCGGCGCCGCGAGCGTGCGGGGACGGCCTCGGTGGGGTCGCGGTGGGACGGACGCGCGCGTCTCGGCGACCGTGACGCACGCGCGGCGGTACACGCGCTGCGGGCGCGTCGCGTCTGCGGCGACGCCGTGCGTCTTCGTGCGCGCAGTACGCCGGTGTAAACCGGCGGAAAGAGGCGCTGCCGGTTTAAACCCACCTTATGGTGGTCCCACAGCCCCATTTGAGGGTAGTTTTCACTAAAACTTGATTTTTCGTGAGCTAGAGAGGTCCAAATCACGATCCGAGAAGAGGCGTTATGACCGTATGTGACGACGCTGACCTAGTTTTAACTTAAAAACTTAGAAATGACCACTTTTATTTAGAAAAATTTTAAAATAGTGATGCGATTACGTATTGAAAGTGCACTTGAATATACTTGAATATACCAATTAAAGGAGTTATCAAAACCTAGTGATCTCACACCTGGGTAGGTGACTAATAACTAATGTTTTGCCTTGATTTTTAAACCATGTTTAAACACAAGATCATGTGTGATTGTGTTTTAAAATGCAATTATTATTTACCGCGGATTTCATGCTACATTGCGATGGATGGTTATTCCAAATTGAAATCTTTTCTCGAATAAACTTATTTCAAATGCTTTTACAAGATGACGTTAATTTGTTATGCTTACTTGTAGACTTATTTCTTATTATATATAGAAAAATGCACTGATTATTAAATGAGAATAGAGGCTTATTAAATTATTCGATAGGCTAACCCCAAGACGAGGGGCATGTCTCTGGATTGCAAGCTATAAGTGCTTCTTAAGTTTTAAAGATATACATATGATTTCCGTGTTTTATATTCGATGACGGGTTCGCCTCGTATTGGGAAGGCCATGCTAGGAGGGATAGGGCCGCCACCCACCTTCCGAGATTATGATGTGATGAGTTTGTGATGAGATGACAGACACCTGGCCATAGATGGCATTCGGTAGGGGTTTGGTAACATGGATACCACACTAATGGTCCGAGCCTTTCCATGGGGACGTACGCTAAGTCTCCGTTGGTGTCGACGGAGCCAAGTGGTTGATACACCATGGAGGGTTGCCAATGCGCAGCATGATGGCCCATATTCTTGTTATGTGTGCATGTATGATGAGCATGGTTATAGATGGTATGCCTGGGTGTGACGACACCCAGAGGTTGACTATGTGTACTCCTGATCAGGGATGTTCGTGCGATGTGGTGGGACCCATTACTTAGGGTGCCCTTATTCTTGTTGTATGCTCCATTTATTGATTCATGTCATGTTTTAACTCCGTGAATTTCATGTTTTAGCATATGGAATAAAATTGGCATTTATTTGAACATGGCATTATGATATCACTATTTCCATAAATGTTAGACTTTTCATCAATGTTGCTCATTATTTCCTCGCATTTATTACATTAATTGTCTACGTACCTACACAAGCGATAATATTGGCAAACGTTTGTTTTGCAATGCCTTAGATCTCGAGCGCGACACCAGGAAAGGAAAAAAGCGGTGCTGATAAACCTCGAGAGTCACTGAAGACTAGTTTCCTATAGTTTTAGAAAGTAATGTGAGTCATTAGAGTGGATTATTATTTGAATTTTATTATGATCGCATACTTTATATTTGGATGTGATTAGATCTTTGGACATATATTGGACATTTATATGGGATGTTATGATGGATCGGCCATATTATTATCGGTTTTTCGGACGTCTATTTGATTTAAAATAAAGGCGCCTATTTATTTGACGTTGATTTATACGCGGATCATTTATTTGTGTTTAAATTACATGTACGCCATTTTGAGAAAGGAAAAATTAACACCCGGAGTTTTAAGATAGGTTTAGTAAAATGTTAAATAAATCTTTTCTCATGGGATCCCAAATGCTCTTATTTAAATTGTCAAAAAAAAAAAAAAATGTCTTAAAAATCCGGGGTGTTACATGCTACCAGTATAAAAGCTATTGACCATTCAAAACTAATTTACAGAAAAAGTTGTTTACCTGAATTTTAAGATGATAGAATGCATGTTGTAACTTTCAGATCTGAAGGCAATATGGTGAGCTAGAAGCAGCAGATGGACTGAAGATTCATCAAGACTCCAATTGCTGCAGGAGACATAATAGAATATCTAGCAAAGCTAGATATTTTTTAAGGAGATCATGGTGCATGAAGTCAAAATAATCAACAAAAGGAACCGTCAAGAAAACTAGTCCATAATATCCACAATTGAGAAATTATGACTGATGTTGTTAGATCACCCTAATTTCCACTAGATCTAACTGTTAATATCAACGAGCATCATCTTATTGGACATTAGCAGTGGTTATCTTCAATCCAGTCACTGTCATGGTTATTGTGATCGGCATTTTAGAGTTGTACTCAAGTTGCAATTTGTATGATTAGGATAATTCACATAGTATTAAGATGCATAAATCACTTTTGCCCAACTTCTATAATCTGATTTCCACCAAAAAATACCACCATACTGTTTTACATAACCATCCTAGTGGGGTGTGATAAATCAGCATTTTCAATTTCAGGAAATCTACTAATCATCCTCATAATGTTTCAATATGTTCATTAAGTTCAGAAAAAGAAATGGCAGTTCAGAGACATCAAAATAATATGGAGCATCTAATCTATTTGGGTTCAATCATTTCAAGCTAAAAGAATCTTGTGTACATTGCAAACATTAAAGCCAAGTATTCAGCTCATTGAAGTACTTTCCTAGTCTATCAATGCAGCTTTGCACATCCAAAGTGAAATAAATATGAGGAATATTTCTCATCCCTTGAAATGGAAAGAAGAGGCAAAGAAATAGAAAAGGAGATACAAGAGCAGCCATGAAAATTTGAGCAATTTCTGTAAAATAAGGTACACTTCAACGTTCTTGAGAGCATTGAAGTACATGAAAGAGTCTAATAGTATCCATAAATTTCTGACAAACTTACCGAGCAACAGAAAAGTTCTTTCATCTACTCAAACACTAATGCTAAGACACTCAATTTACAACCAGCAGAACCATCCCATGATTAATATCTCTCTCTCTTTCTCTCTGTCCCATGTTATGACCAAGAAATTGAAACATATACATGCCAAGCTAGAAAAGGAAAGCTCTACAGTTACACATAAGACATTCACAAAGCAGGACAATGAAACATTGGAAGCAACAAGCGACTCCGAACTCCATACATCCCAAGAATTTCCAGAACGCCCAAGCGTCCGACTCAGAACCACAATCCACCGTCCCAATTAAATTTGCCATGGCCACGAGTTTTTTGTCTGACGGCCTCGGACAAAAGCACTGTTGAAACAGAAAAAACAACAACAAAAATGACAATGATGATGGCTACGATCTCCAAGTAAAACACCAAACTCAAATCCCTTATTGTGAGAATACAGTCACTAGACCTCCAGACTAGCCCAGAAACAATAGTTCTTAGCCATCACTAGTAATGATACTGAACAATTACACAGTGCCGAAGTATCCAGAAACTCGAGATCCATCATATCGCCCCAAGAACAAACTGGAACTACCTGACGTAATAGGATAGCCAGATAATGGTTGATAAATTGAAGCTCAAAGGTACCACAGAATATGGGGATTTTACTCATCAGTGCAACGCTACCAAAAAGTGACACCAACACTATTCTTACTCATTAAGCACCTGGAATTCGACACAGAGTAGACATTAAGCTAATTTACTATCAGTACCAAATTGGAAAGACTTTCTTCCAAATAGATTACTCCTATATATAAGCACTGAACAACATAACAACGACAGAATCCTACATCCAACCCAATTTCCCCCCTCCCCGCAACACCAAATTAAGTAACAAAACCAGCAAATTACCCAAAATTCAATCATCCCCAGTAGGAAAAAGAGTCAAAACCTTCCTGCCACCTCGCCCTGAATCCAAATCCTCCACAAACGACGATTGCACTGTTCCGTTTACCGGCACCCGATTCACACCGGGTGGCGGGCCCCTCGACAAAAACCCGTGCTCAAATTGCCCTCCCGGTGGTGACCCGAAATGCCCAATTCCCCTCTGAGGATGGTACTGTTGCTGTTGCTGCTGCTGCAGCGCAGCCGCCATCTGATGATGATGCTGTAACGCCGTCACTGGCATGAACGGCATGAAATGATCAGCAGATCCCGGGGGTGGACCGCCGCGGTGGAGGAAATGATGTGGAACAGGGGCACTGGCGAATAAATGATCCGCGGCAGCATCAGCCGGCGACACGGGTCCGCCACCGCCACCGCCGGCGGAAAGACCCTGCATTCTTTTGAGGTATAAACGGTACTTTTGCAGATGGCTGGCAACATTCTCCCTGGTAAGCCCATCAACACTCATTAACTGCATTATTGTTTTGGGGACTGCGTTTTTGATACCCAGATGAGCAACTGCATCTACAAATCGCTTGTGGAGTTGGGGGGTCCAAACAAGGCGTGGGCGCTTCAGGGTTCTTGCCGGTTCGTCGGAATTAGCTCCGGTGAGCTCCGGCGAGTCGAATTCAGAAGAGGAAGGTGGGTTTGGAGGTGGGGTTTGGTTTGTTGAAGAGGGATTAGACTGGTGATGCTGAAGATGAAGAGGGTTCGACGATGGGTTGTTGGAGTTCGATGATGGTATGTCAAAGGCAAGAGCAAGGTCAGGGGTAATTAGGGTTTGAGTGATTGGGGTCAGTTCTTCTGTAGATGGGAGCTGTTCTTCCCATCTGGAGAACCAGTTGGAATCTTCTTCTCTCATGGTGTGATTCTGTCTCTGCTGTTGCTGGTTTTGATTTGGTTACATGTTTGTTGATTTTGGTGTTTATGACTCGCAGAGGCGGATCTGGGATTGTGCATTTGATGGAGCTAGAGAGAGAGAGAGATTGGGGGAGGAGAAGGGAAATGTTCGAGGTGGATCTCGTTCGCCTTTTTATTACTAATAACTGCCGATGAAGCCTTTTTTCCCCTTTTCTCTCCCAGATTTTCTTTTTCTTTTTCCGGCTTTTTAGAGTCAGATTTTTTTTTTTCTGTTCTGATGCTACTTCTCCCATATTGTGGCTTCTGTGGTCCGCTTCTTTTCTAAAACCCCACATAAATGAAAATTTCGTACACTAGAACTGTCCTTTATGCTACTTCTCTCTCTACAATTTTTTTGTTTTTTTTTTTATAAGATTTTACATAGACAGTTAAGAGTACATGTAGGACCCATTCTTTTGTTCATTTAAGCCGTTGATCTA
Source organism: Warburgia ugandensis (assembly GCA_035236585.1). Taxonomy (NCBI): domain Eukaryota; kingdom Viridiplantae; phylum Streptophyta; class Magnoliopsida; order Canellales; family Canellaceae; genus Warburgia; species Warburgia ugandensis. Next base: position 103,025,257 of record CP141126.1, read on the forward strand.
CTCTAATGCCCCATGGATAGCCATGTCTTAGAAGTTCTAAGTGTTTTACTTATACCAGCCATTAGTTTTGAGGTTCTAGACTATGCGGTCCAAAATATCAAGATCTTGACCACTGGAAGGTTAAGATTCTCTAGTGTTGGACACATTTTGATATGAAATGGGACCCATGAGGTGGAAGTTTTAGATCTTGAAACACTGAACCTGATATGTAACTTTTGTCTGCATGTGTAAACCACTGGCTTTATACGCGCAGACACCATAAAACTTCTCATTATTGCAAGGACTCTGCATGTAAGAGGAGATGGGAAAGTGTAGTGGGGGAAAGTCATCTGGCAAGGAATATTTTGGTGGGTCCTTTTCCTTTCCATAACTTGGTACTGTTTGAAAGCCCCATCTTTTCCTGCATATAAATAAGATACACACCAAAGCATCGTGTATAAGCCCATGCCATCTGTTGGAATCAAGATTAGGTCCTAGTCTCTAAACCTGCCAGACGTTGCACCACATAATGATGAGGACAAACTATCTACACTGTGAAATCCATCACCATCCAAGTAGAGGGACAGAAAGTGGGTCCCAAACCAAACTTTAATCAAAGATGAAGAAATCAAGCGAGACCACTTTTAGAAGATCACCCAAATCAAGATTTCCCGAGTATGGGTGATCTTGCAGAGTCCATTTCCCAACTGCCCATCTCTACAGATGGTAGATTCCATGGGCAGACAAGAAAGATGAGGGCAGATGACGGTAGTGTCAAAGTGTAAAGGTTTATACATGGGATTTCAGTGTATGCTGACAACAAGATATTTAGTGCTGTTTGCGTGCTTTAGTTTCTTCCCATGTTTGATTGTAAGAAGTAAGAGTTCAGAAAAGTGGGCACAAATAGTTGCGTGGGTGTTGGTCTGATCTCATGCCCAATCAATTGGAGCATTAATGGAGATAGCTTTGTCCACTTCCACATACATAGCTGCTCTTATTTGACACTGTCAAACCTTGTCTCATATCTCTTTTTATTTGACCAAAATACCCATCAAGTATCCTAGAAATATCAAAGTAACCACCAAGCCATCCATTAATCATGATTATCCCCATGCTAATTATTTCTTTTTCATGTACTAATTTCATCTTATGTACGCCTCATGATAGGGCATTCAAGAGGCAAAAAAATTAGTAGACTTTTATCATTTAATCAGCATAGGAGATTTGCATGTGTATGATCAGCATCAACGATCGAGTTATTGGGATCTGACTACAAGCGTGTATCTCACCTCTTGGATCAATGAGTGCTGATTACCATGGCTTAGGAGAATCTCAGAGTGCAAAAAAAACTGGGAGAGAGACGAGAGATAACTCTACTTGGCCTGGACTCTTAAATCATTCTGGCAGAGATTTGAGATTTCTTGACTCAATCAATGCTTTCTATGAATTAGATCTGAGTATTTAGGACCCTTGTAAGATCTAAGGTTGAAGGGCATGGAAATGAGGGAATGAGAGTCCTTGCCCCATCATCCATGTTTGCATTTAAGATCATCTAGAAAGAAGGAGGAGGATGTGGATCAAACTTACCCCAATATGTGAGTGGTGGACAGAAGGGCAAAAAGGGCATTTGGAAAAATGGGAGGTGGTGGGATTTGGATGTACATTCCCTGGAATCTAGGGAGACATCCAGGAACTGGATGTTAAAGACTTTCCTCGCCCTTCAGTTTTTCGGGGCGCTGAACCTAGGAGCGGAAAGCGGGCGTATTTTGCATGGCAAAAATGCCCCCACAAAAACAAGATTTTGACAGCAAATGATCCACCCTCTTCGGGTGCATATGTTTCCGACCAGTAATCTGGAATTATTGCGAGTCCGAAGAACGCCAATGTCATCATCCGATTTTCATCTTCTTACTGTTTGGGAATACTAGCATCATTTGAAGATGAAGTATCACTTACCAACAGAGAAAAAACTTGAAGAATGTTTGAAGGCCACAGATTTGGAAGATCTGATCCATTCATCTGATTGTTTGAGCTTCAAACATTTACGAGTTCTAGAAGCACATGGGTTAGATGATTGTAGCATCTAAAGAATTGTACTTTTGATCACAAGAAACATGCCATTAGAAGCTTTGTACAACCAACGATCTAAATTCAACTCTACAAAACACAGCTTTTTGGGATGCTAAAATCATCCAATCATCGTGACCTTCCGTTTACGAAATATCAAAAGCATAGGCAAGCGTATGAACGAGTAGTGGCATTCCTAATCGAAGATCAAGTATTTGAAGAAAATAATGGAGCTTCTTTGTGATCCTTCATAGATCCAAAAGACTGTCAATATTGCCATGTATTTTGTTGTATTGTTCTAGTCGAGCAATCTGTGTGTATTGCTCGTAAGAAGGCTCGTCATTATCACCGTCAAGACCTTGTCCCGGTTAGAGGGTCGGCATAAGCAGACTAAGATAAAAAATTGGAAAACTAGGAGTATGATTTATTACTTAAATTTTCTCCTTTTTATCTTTTCTAGTCATCTCTTTGTTGGGTACTTATTGAAAGCCTAAGATCTACTCAGGGACCTCTGGTTTCATCCCCGTTTGTTGTTGCCGCTGCCCATCCCCACTTCCGATATCTATGGGTCATCATGCATTCCTGCTTATGCTAATGGCTGGTCATACTCCAACCTTCATCAGTCCATCCTCTGCAATCTCCATTGCATTAGGTGAAGGTGATCCAATGGAGTCTGACCTCTTCAGGCACATCCCTTTAGTAACAGATTACCTGGAATACAAAGAACTGTGTAGTTTCTAAACAAAACAAGAAAACATTTTTCTTTCTTTCACCGAGCAATGCATGATTTTCAATGGTCAATGAAACTTGGGGGCCAAGTTCTCCTTTCATGGGGTGTAAGCCCACTGGTTTCTTATATAAAATCAAAATCTACTACGGAAATGAATTCATGTCCATGGTATTCACAAGCTTTGTTGCAGGCAGGAGCTTCTACATGTTGTTGGCCAGTGTCCATGCAGCTGAAGTACATGAGGGGCCCAAACGTTAGTAATCTAAACAGCTTATCTTTTGGCCACATCTTAGATAGAGCATGTTCCACAGATCTTCCTCCATTGAATGGTCCTAATCATTATATTATCTTACAGAAATGCAGAAAGTCCAAAATGAAATAGATTTGGACCATACATGACTTAAAAGAATCTTTAATCTCTATGCTTGTTCATTAAGAAAGGACAATAATAGAAACATCTGAATCCTCCTTTTACACTGTTAGCTGTGCATAGCACAAACCCTCAGGATAATGGGTATCAACCCACTTGGACTTGGTGCAAGCTCTATCTTTAAAAAGGGGAATCTGTTTGACATTGAAGCAAAAATCTGTTCTTCTCCATAGAGGAATCATAGTTGGATTCCATTGGGACCATTTATGCAAAAGGGTGCAAAATTTTCTTCATTTTGAGAATGGTGGGAATGTTTATGGTTCTTCTCTAAATCTTTGAAGTGGTAGGTACACTATTAATGGGACAATAAAAGAACTCTTAGCAATCTTTTCCATTTTGGAAGATACAGGAGTGAAACCATCAACCTTCAAAACTCTCTGTCTTTGATAAAAAGGATATATAGCTATTGTGGATGAAAACATTGATAAGTGCTGACTGACTGACTGAAACAACTGTCTTTGGAAAGACTATTGGGTCATCTACACAAATTGTATTCCTCCATTCCCTTCTATAGAATGTCTTGCCTTCATTTAGTTCAAAAGTTTTAAAATCTATTCTCACCATTACTATCCACGTCCTCTTTGGGCCTTGCCTTTACCCTCTTAGAGCATTCAACTTGGATCGACTCACTTTTTCTAACCAGTGCCATTTTCAATCTCCATTGGACTAGTCTAAACTATCTAAGTCGACCCTCCCTGAACTTGTTGCTTACTCCTAAGTTTCCTTTATTGTTTTAATTTTCAATTCTATCCTTTCTTATCTTGCTACTCATCTATCTCAACATCTTCATTTTAGCTACACTCATCCTATGCACATGTTCCTTAATTGATGAAGACTCTTATTCAGAGATCATGGCCACCTTAAATCATCATATAGAATTTTTCTTTCAGTTTGAGTGACACTCACCTACCATACAAACCTTCAGAGGGACATTTTCATTTGTTCCAACCCACTTAGTTTCTCTGTTAGCATCCCTTTCAATCTTTCATCTCTCATGAATTATCAATCCTAAGTATCTAAAGTGGTCTTTTTGGGGGGCTTGTGGGTTATCAATCTTCACTTGCACTTCACTCCCACTCTTTTCCTTGCTATAAATGCATTCCATATATTATATCTACTTCTACTAATTATAAGTAGTTGAAACTATATAGCATCTCTCATAATTCTAACTTTATGTTTACACCTTCCCTTGTCTTATTAATCAAAACCATGTCATCTATAAATAACTTATCACCAAATCTCTTCATGCATATGTTTGTTAACACATTCCTAACTAACATGAAAAAGTTCTAGCTCAATGCCAATCCTAGTGTAATCCTATAGAGATAGGAAAATTGTCGGTCTCTTTGCTAATGGTCCTAACATATGTTACTACTCCCTCATATATATCCTTGATTAGGCCTCTATACTCTCGTGAAACCCCTTTCTTAACCAACACCTAAAGAGAAATGGAGGTCCTCCCTCCTCTCACTATATTTACCTATTAATTGTCTAAGTAGAAAAATAACTTCCATGGTAGACCTTCCAAGCATGAAATCAAGCTGGTTTTCCTATATGCTCGTCTCATGTAATAACATATTCTCAATCACTCTTTTCCAAAGTTTCATGGTATGTTTGATCCCATGAAAATTAGTGCAACTCTAAATGTCTCCTTTACTTTTATAAATTGGCACGATATAACTTTTCCTCTATTCATTTGACATTTTCTTCAATTCTACTATCTTGTTAAACAATTTTGCTAATCAAACTACTCAAGTATCTCCTATATACTTCCACAACTCTATTAGTATACTATTGTGCCCCAAGGGCTTTCCTAGTTTCATCTTTTTTAAGGCTTCTTTCACTTCAGATATCCTAATCCTATGGTTGTATCTATATAATCCAACCTTATTTGGCTTTACTAATTTGAAAATTTGAAAGCAACTTTTCCACCTTTGATTGATCTCATCATCTTTACTAGTACTCTTAGATCATCGTATTTTTGCAAGTTTGAAGCCATCTTTCTCAACTTCTTTTGACCCTATATATAGGGGAGAGGTAATTTCAACAACGAGTTCAAGGTGTAAAGTGCAAGTGATATTTGATTGTTGAAAAAAAAGTTTCTAACTGCCATTTCCTCTCACTTTTTTTTGCTTTCTACTTTTTTTTTCAGTCAATCAAATATCACCTACATTAAATAGCTATAATTAGCACATCATATATATATATATATTCTTTTCACTGGCAATGTATCGTACATGTACCATTCCCTTTGCTAACAATGTTTATCAAGCATTACTAATAAAAATGCATATTGGAGACACCCTCTATTTTTCCATGCTTTTGACTATTTTCCTTAAAGGAATGTATAGAAAATGCCTCTGCAAGTTCCTAGGTTCATCCATCAAAAGTTGAAAAATTGATCATCACAATAACTCTTTCAAGCTCCCTCAGCATAATTGAGTTCTATAATGGAACAAGAGTATCGACAGAAAGAAGTAGGGCTCACCTACCATTTGACTTTCACATAAGCAGCCAAGAAGTGTTATTTATTATTAGGACCACAAGTGGCCACATCTGCCCTATAAAAAAGTTACACGTCTCTCTCCCCAAAACTTGTCTAAGAATGAGCCACATGTCCCACATGACATTTACACACTCCCAAAAGTTGATAATGGCAATTCATCCATTAAATGCAAAAAGAGAGGGCTCCACTTTTCCTCTCCAAATGCTAGACCAAGAATTAAATATAAAGGATAAGTAGCCCTCAAATAATGATGAGAATTTGTGATGGCATCATGCTTACATTACCTAGAGGCAATAAAATGACTCAAATAGCCCCTGATACTCTACAAGGTTGGTTGATAAGATGCCAGCCATTTTGCCAGCTTGATAGAATAGCTGTACCACATCAACAAAGAGTGCCATCTCATCACGAGAAGGCTTCTTCAAGGGAGACAAGACAACAACCCTCCAAAGGTGGAAAAATCCACGAGAGCTAAGAAGTACATGAGATGAGGAGACTAATCCCAGGAAGCTTTGAGAAGAGTGCCAATCCTAAAAATATTCCTCCTTGTCTTAGTTTTTATCTCCTAACCCATGTAACATTGTGTATTTGGTACAGTGGTACCACTCCAGTAAGTAAAAACTAAATGTTTCCTTCCAATTATAGCACAAGTTCAAGTGAGATTTTCCCTAGTGCATTGCATCCTATTTTGGAGTATTTTAAGAACTTTTCTCTCATTTCTTTTCTCTTTTCATTTACTTTGAGAATCCTTAAGAGGGGTTTATATAACGGCATATGCCTGCTGTTTCTATTGGCACATCTCCTACAATATCTTCTATAATATGTGAGATATATGTCATATGTTCTGTGATATCTTGGATATGTGACATTTGCTCTATGAAATCTCTAATGATATCTTTAGTGATATTTTTGGTGATATCTAAAATACGTCATGAGAAATATTTTATTGTTTTTAATAAAAATTAATGCATCAACCAATCAAGTAGCAATGACCCTCAAAGTATGGAACTTTCAACCAAATAGGATCATTTGATTCCCTGATCAACTAGATAGGATCATTTGATTCCATGTGTAGCATTAGAGATCATGGTCAACAACATGGTTATTTTCAAGCATGTAGGAGTAAGGTGGTATTTGTCATCCAAGGCCAATTAGTTGATGAGGAGGATCATTGTTGTGCATCAATTACATGTAGTTTAAAAATAACTCAAACTGGTGAGCTCAAGTGTATCTAATTGGACAAATTTCATTTGTAGTACATCAGGAACAAAATCAAGAACCAAGGAAATCCGCAAACAAGCTGGCAGCTACAAGACATTTATTATCTATATGCATTATATACTCATTTGTTACTTTGTTGCACTTGTAACAGAAACAAGCTCCCTTACTAGCATCAAGTTTTTCTCCATCTCCTTTTGGATTTGATTGCTCCTCTATAAATTTAAGAGGTGTCCCATTGAAAAGGGGGTGTACATATGCACCTCCCTTCTTAGGACAGCTACAAGCATGGTTTTTCAGGGTTTTAGCCATGCTAATAGAATCTCAGGCGAAGCTAATTGCCGGTGTGTCTATGATTGCTAAATATTCATGCTCTTTATCATTTGCTGCACACTTCATCTTTGTATTGAAATCACTAGAACAAAATTCTAAATTTGAGAATTTACAATTGCACTCGCTTCTATTGATAGAATTTCCTTCACATTGAGTGAAAGATAAATAATAAGAGGCAAAGTAAAAATCAAACGCTAAGAACAACAACAAGGGTATGTCACAAACAGAAGATTTAATTGAGAAAGCTTATAAACATCACATGAAAGCGTTGTGATAGTAGGACAGTAGGCAAACGACAAATGTATACTCTGTGAAGGTTTACAAGAAAAGAAGCTTACCAGGCATCTAGGCATTGCTGAAAAAGAAGAGAAAAGGGACGAGAAAAAGAAAGAAGAGAAGCATCGCCATTTTCATAGACTAGGACTGTTAAGTGTTTAATTTTGGTCAAAATTTCCCTAATTTAGCGTTCAATTAGATCATCTAACCGTTCAATTTTACAAAACTTAGCTTGATTTTGAATATAAATCCAATTGACCATCCAAACCTTAATTTGTCAAAATCAACGGTCATATGATCATTAGAGTTCATTAGATGACTAATGTGCGGTTCAGATGATTCTAATTTAGTCTTTTCTTTTGCAAATCAACCAAAGGACGCACGGATGGATACGAGTAAAAGATAACGGTGCAGATCATCTTAAAGGGCGATGGATGGACCAGATCACCCATAGAGATAGATGAAATAGAAATCATAGACAAAATGGAAAGAACATGTAAAGGGCAACTCTTTCCCCCACTTCTCTTTCCCTCCTTATTCTCTTTTTCTTTCCTTCATTCTCTCTTTCCTTTCCCACTCCTTTTCTTTCTTTTCTTTTTCCTTCCTTTTCTTTTTTTCTTTCTTTTTCTTTTTCCTTTTCTTTCTTTTCTTTTTCCCTTCCTTTTCCTCTTTTCTTTCTTTCCTTTTCCTTTTTTCCTTCTTTCCTTTTTCTTTTTCCCTTCCTCATTCTCACGTACCCAACTCTCTCTTCTTATATTTTTTTCTTCCTCTCCCTTCTCAACGGACCTCTCTTTTCTCCTCTCTCTCTCTCTTCCCATCTTCCTCTCTTTCCCAACCATACCTAGCTCCTCCTCTTGCTCTCTCTCTCTCTCTCTCTCTCTCTCTCTCTCTCTCTCTCTATATATATATATATATATATATATTCTCCCTTCTCCCTTGTTCTCTCCTCTCACTGCTTCCTCTCCTACCCATTGTTTTGTCCGCACAACTCAGGCACCATCCCACTTTCCACTTCTCTCTTCTTCTCTTTCTTCTCACCGCCCACCGAAATCTCTATCTTCTCCTTTCTCAACTCTACCTAGTTTTCCCTCTACAGCACTGCCGTGGTCGACAACCTAGTTCCTGTTGTTCCCCACCAAGCCTAGCTTGGTTCCGACGACTTCTCATCACTATCCACATGATCCCATCATCTGCACGAAGCCAACATCAACCTCTCTTCTCATTCTCCTCTATCTGCACTCCTCTGTTTCCCAACTTCTTTGTTGCCTAGGTCTTCCGCCATTCATTGTCACTCTGTTTTACTTTTACTGCACCACCACCATTCTCCCGTTCTTCTATCTCTTTTCTTGTAGTTCAGATTCCACTCCCTGTTCTCCATCTTCCCTTTCCAACCATCATAGTTCCCCACTCCAATTTGTCCATCTCACCTTCCTCCCTTTTTCACCACCCAGATCATCCATAACGTCATCTATCCTCTCTTCCACACCGGAAGGTTCTACCCAACCCCCACTGGCATCTGCTCTCCACAGGCATGCCAAACACAGATCGCCATCTTTGTCACCCCACTACTCTTGTTTGCTAGACACCAGAGACCGGCACCACCAGCCCAGCACGATCCAGGACCGTCTGAACCAGTCGACGCCCCAGGCGTCGTGTTTTTTCCTTCCTCCTATACCCTACTACCAGGCGTCGACTCCGACCGGCCCAGGGGGGAGAACCCGAAACGGGTCTCCCTTCTTTCCTCTCCTCCTTCCTCCTCTCTTCCCTTTCTTTCTCCCTCTTCTTTCTCCATCGGTTTTCTCCTTCTTCCCCATCTTCATTCGTTGGGGTTTCCTGGTTTTTTTCTCTTAAAAACCAGATTTTCACAAAATTCCAAGTTTGCCCTCTTTCTTTAAACGAAATTACAATTATGGCCTTTTCTGTTAATTCCATCTGTGTCCTTATTTTAATTTCATCTGTGTCCCGTTTTATTCCAGTTTTGTTTTATCTGCGTTTTTCTTATCCAGGAACTGCCTAATCTGAGACAGATCAATTAAGGCCTAACCTCTCAACGGTTTAGCCTTAATCAAAACAAAATCCTTGATTTCTCCTTCGTTTCTTCTCTGATTTAAAATTAATCTTACAGGTTCATTCTAAGGACATCCCTAGAGATAACCAAAGCTTCTGATCTTAGATCTGAAATCCAAAAATCAATCTGAGCCGTCCAAATCTTGAAATTACAATTTAGCCCAGATCTTGACCGTTTTGAAGAATCTGTCAAATCCGACTAGTGGATCACTAATCAAGAATGGGTTGAAGATATCTGTAAAGGAGGATCAGCTTTTAGAAGACCAGAAGTGAAGATTTTAATGAAAATTGATCTAGGGAAGTAGTTTTTTCTCATTATTTGATTTTGTTTGTTTTCTTTAAGAACTGGAAATTCTGTATTTTTGAGAAGTTTATTAGATCTGAACATTGATTCTCATTTTAATAATTCCAGTAATTGTGAGTGATTTATTTTTAATTTTAAATAATTAGATTTTATTGAAAACTCCATTTTAAATCAAGTCCTTGTGGGATCGACCCGTACTTGCATAAGCTACCCTACAATAGCCTGTGCACTTGCGGTAAAACAATCAACAAGGACTCCTTCGAGCGGCATCCCATGGTTGTTGAGGCTTGGGAAGCACTGAGGAGATCCTTGGTGTTTTTCTGGCGCCAACTGGTTGGAACTATTGCTGCTTATGGCCATGTGACAGAGGAAGTTCTTAATTATGACCAGGTATGTGCAAGACTTCTCTTCTTTTGGATATTTTATTATTAAGCATGCTTGTTTCCTAAGGGGGCTTCTTTATACTAGTGCTTTCACCTTGGGATTATATGTTGTTTTGGATTAACATTGCCATCCATGTTGCTGATAATGCATGCACTGGTTTCACTGACCTTGTTATTAGATGAGTTTGTTAAGAGACGTTGGGTTATACTAGATGAAGCAGGTTCTAATATATGATTTCTTATTTATGCAGGTCTTTGTCTGTGATTTTGTACCAATTGCTTTGGATTTTCTAATGAATGGTGAGCTAGATAATTAAACAAAATTTTTTTTTGAAGGCTCTCCACCTACAAGGATTGGAGAAAAGAGTAGAGATCGTTTTAAGCTTGGAGAAGGAGCAATTCCTACTAGTTTCAAAGTGGTTCATGATCCTATTCGGAAAACTGATACTTTAATTGCATATTTCAATGAGAGTGCAATTGAACGTGTTGCTCTTGTTGACTCTGGATTCTGGTGGACTATTTCACTTTGTGCCTGCACCGAATCCACTAGAGATTTATCTCTGGCTGAAACACCTGAATGTAAAGGGAATGGGGCTTTTATGCTAACTTTATGTCTCTCAGAGGGATTTGACACATTCCTAACCTTGCTATGTGTTGATGGATGCTCAATGATAGATCGAAGAATGCCAATGGTTTGGGTTTCCTTCCCTTTCACTGTCAAATTTCTTTTCATTCACAAACTAAAGTGTCAAGCAGTTAGTGGATGAGAGAGTGACAAAGAAAAGAAGTGACAGGGGTGGGCGGCAAAGTCGGTGCAATTCTACTAGCTTGATTTTTCTCTCTCTAGAAAGGAGCATATTTTACACTATAAATAGGATTTGAAATATCTCCAATAACACCAAATATATCAAGCATGATAAAGTTAAATAAACTTGATATCTCATATATGCTTAATATATTACAGTTAAATAAACATGATATCTCACATATGCAGAAGATATTGCAGTTAAATAAATATGATATCTCATATATGCCAAAGATATCGCAGTTAAATAAACCTGATATCTCATATATGTTGAAGATATCGTGGGTAATTAGTAGGCCTACGATGGTAGCATAACCCCGCATGTCATACTAGTCATCTTGATCTCCTCTTGCATCGCATGCATTGCATTTATTTTCTACAATTTTCTCTTTCTTTAGGGAGGCCTAGTTAAGGAATCATGCCTACTAGCTAGACAAACTATTAAATCTCTTGAGATTTATATTCTTAAGTCTAGTCGGTTCAAGGCGTTTAATTAAAAAAGAACTAGAAAAGAAAGTCTCTAAAGACTAAATTAGTAACTAGGGCTTAAAATCAATTTAGGAATCTTATGAGCCCAACCTGACCCCTCTAACCAAAGTAAAAGATGCAGGCGGCAACTCCAAAAGCTCCCATCTATCTTTAGTGGAGTGATCGTACTGCTGGGTGCACACACATTGTCGACCCCAAATCCACATCCTATATGCCTAGACATGTCCTAGTTTCCCATCCTTGTCTCTAATGACTACTAAAATGAGCAACTGAGTTTTCAATAACCTTTCTTGTCCTCGGTCCCAGTCCCTATATTCCCCTTTTTGGCTAAATGGATATCTCACGTAAGAGAGTCTTATTCAGTTGTTATAGAAACACAGAACTAGCAAAATTGTGATTCTCTCTCCAATCTAATCTGAAGGGTAACTATGGCTTACCTATTATACTTATGTTGATGAAATGGTCTAACTTCAAACTCTCCATTATTTGTAAGCTCCATATTAGAACCAATCATCCATTGTGAGCAAAGCATCAAAAAATGACTATATCAACTTTGTTTTGGAGCAAAAGACTTCTAATGTAGTGTAAGAAGGAGCCTCTCCCATGGCAGACCATGGGTTGAGGACTCGTTAGGGGTGTCCAATATTCAAAAAGGAAAAAAGAAATCTAATTAGTACAATCTAAAATCCCTGTTTCGATCTGTTGAGCATGAACTTGAACAAGAACTTTCTTCTTAATTAATAATATTAATATATGAACATAAAAATTGAGAAAAAGGTGGCAACATATACATATCTTATTTTTTCTATATCTTCCATGGATTTCTGTTTCTAATATATAGAAATTTAGAAAGTTGTAAGAGACTAAAACATCTCTTTAACATATATCAAATTAAGAATGAAACGGTCACATTAATTATTACTAAATAATTTTAAAATAAAGTACATATATTATTAACTAATTAACAACATACATCTAAATAATACTAATCAAGTAAATAGAGTTCCAAAAAGAAAATAATATGCGAGCCCAGTCCCAAAATTTTGAAACATTTAGCTACTAGAGAAGCGAAATAATATGCTCCTAACTGAACATGAGTACAAGTAAATGCCTTTGACCTTGTACTTCTATTGGAATTTTAGTGTCCTAACCTTGGTTTAGAGGTGCACATTAAAATTCACTTCTTGAAGATAGTTAAACCCTCTCAAGTTGTGTATGAGATATATCAGTACTATTCCTAAGATTTAACCGAGTCGTACTAAATCTATATCCCAATTGATTTGTACAATTAGAATGGGTCGGTACCTTGTCTCTAAAATGAATGCCTTAAAAACATTGTCCTTCAAAATTTTATGAAATCACACCCTTAGATCACATTGAAATTTCAAAAAGTGATCAACACAATTTGATCTCAAATCATTTTAGGAACATGATTAAAATATCAAGTATGCAAAATTTGAATCAGAAATTGAACACGAAGAAAATACCAAGATTGAGTAGACTAGTATAAACAAGAACTCTATAGATTTAGAAACTAGAATACTAGAAAAGTGATACACTTAGGTCACCTCTTGCTAGCTAAAACTCCAAAAACTAGAGCTTGGTGCACAGCGTGATTTTTAGAAGATCTAATTCATTCATCTTGCTTGCCTTACCTTAGACATCGACACACCAAAATCATGCCTATTGGATACCATAGATGGGCCTATATTTTCTAATATAGTGGCTATTAGAGGATGAGTGATTTGGATCCCTGAATTCTTGATGCATCTGCTTTTAGTTCTTTTCAGCCACGAGGCCTTTTATTTATTCCACTCTCTTTTAATTGAAGTTTAGAGTCCTAGAAGATGTAGATGTTCTGAATATTTAAAAGGCCACTATAGTTTCTCAATCATGGTTATTTGGTATTGTAGATCTAAGGCATTCATGATATTTGGAATAACTTAGATATGAAAGAAATCAAATTTCATGACTATTGAATTCTTTTAGCCTGTGTTTCTTTGGGTAAGAAAATCCAAACTATATTTTTATTATATATACTTTACACGATGAACAGCTCAGATCTCTCCATCATAAATGAACAGCTAAGAACTTGCCAAAATATGTTCTAAGGCAGCATCTACTTTTAAGATGTCCAATAATTATATTTCAACAAAGAATTGTAGGTGTAAAGTGGAGACGTTTGATTGGCTAGGAAAATGTTTCTAACTTTTATTTCTTCTAACTTTTTCTATTTTCTACTTTTTTACAGTCAATCAAATATCAACTTCTGCTTACACCTACATCAAATAATTAAAATTAACACACACACACACATATATATATATATATATAAGCGCGCAAAGCAAAGTACGCAAAAGCTATTATCAACTTAGAAATGCCCATGTTCACCGGTAATCATTGACCAAGAGGCGACTTTTGGACGGCATTTCAGCCTCTAAATTTTATGATTTACCGAAAAGGAAAAAGTTACCCGGGGTCGTGACCCTGCTTGATGAGCGGCTCTGATTACATCAAAACTTTGTATACCTTTCGTCAATTTTTCCCACTCAAATTGCCAAGATAACATGTTCTTCATTTTTGTGTCGCATTACGTTTGTTGCAATCAAGTCGTCCAATTACACCTCATAGAACCATCTAATCATCGGCCACGTGTCGAAATCCATTCCGTCTGCCCACCTGCTACGATTAAACATGTAGCAGCCCGGCTCTACAAGTGCCATGTGCCACGTCAGCACCTTGTTGGCGACTCGGTAACTCCCGTGTCCCCGTCTCTGCGGCACCAACAGGGATGGTATTTCTTCTGGTTTTGGCTCGCATGGTTGTAATATTCTAGGGTTTCATTTGGACGCCGGTGGGAGATCGGTTGATTGCGCCGGAAAATCTCATCTTGCTGTAATTACGGTACGTTCTAGTCGATGCCATTGATCTTCCCCTTGGTGAGTTGCCCTCTCTTTGATTTTCTGCGCTTCAGCTCTGAGTTTCTTATGGATGATATATCTGGTGAATCCTGTGACTTATTGTTGATTTTTCCCGATCAAAATCGAGTCTTTTTTTTCTCTGAAAGGGATTTCTGTTGGTGGGGATTTGAGCTTGATTTTGTTGTTCTCTGGATTGATATGTGTGCTTGTCTGGGTTTAATCCATTCGTTTTCGTTGCAGCAGATTACATCGAGTTTCCCGTCTCTTGTGCCTGTTTGGATTATTTTTTTTTGGGTGCCGGGCCTTTCTTCCCAGAATTGACTTGTCAAAAAACCAGCATAAGAAACTCAATTCAAACTTATTTACTGTTCAAACTCTTGGTATTTTTTACTGTTGACACTCTTGGCAGCTTGAGTCAATCGAAGTTTTTAATGCCTGAAAATCTACAATATCCCGAAATGGAACAAAATCCAGACTTCCACATTTAATAATAACACTCCTCTCTTAAATTTAAGCAATAAAAATCATTCAAAGGCTACCAACATGAACAAAGAAGTGTGAGACAAAGACACTAGTGCCATTATCCGATATGCGAGTGCTGAGATACACCTCCTATCTGGAAAGGTAGAAACCTCAGTAATACCCAGAAGAAAAAATGGAGCCTTTGATGACTTACAGGGATCTGTGGAAGCTGGGTGAAATCTGGGATCTGTGGAAGCTGGGTGAAATCTATTGAGGTTGAAACTTCCATGACTGGATGTCAATGGTCTCAGTCCTGAAAAACAGATGGATATTCAGGAACAAGAAGGTGATGGGTGCATTCGAAGTCATTGAAACAAGTAGGAAAATGATGAATAAAGATGTCATCATCATCATCAAAGCCTCATCCCAATGAATGGAAAAAAAAAAGAAGACTTAGCAAACTTAGCAAATATATACCTGAAAAAAAAAGAAAAATCTAAGACGAATTAGAGGAATCAAGCCATCTAATCCATCAGAATTTAGAGCAATAATAATTTTGGTTGCAAACACTACACTGTATCAGGTCTGGTCAACTTCTAGGGGGCTGTTAGTCGTGACAAAATCCATCCAAAAATGCAATTCTGTCTTGTCTGACCCCATTAGAAATCCGCCATTGAGAGTTTATAACAAGAGTTTTTGTTTCCAAGTAGAATTCACAACGGGGAATCTAGTATGATGAATTCACCTGCATCTGAATTCAAGAGTGTATTCCATGAAAAGGCAGAAACATAAATTCCCACCGTAGAGTTCAATTCCCTCTTTGATAAACGGAACCTTAAGGTTACATGTTTTACACAATAACCCCCACTTGTGAAATGATCCATGCCATCTATATTATGGGAATATTAGATGAGGAATGCTATTATAGACTGCGAGATGGGGCAAATAGCCATGTAGTTGCTCAACTTTGCATGAAAGGGTCCTCTGTAGATGATCCAACCCTTCCATCTGATTTCTTCAGCTTTGGATATCTAATAAAGAAAAGATCACGATGGTTGAATGGTTTGAGCATTCTAGAAGCTGCATTTTAATCATTGGATGTAGACCATTGTACTTCCTAGCCATCCATTTCCTATGATCATAAGCATAGTTTGCAAAAACTAGAATTATTCATTTTTGCACGCATTTTGGACTGCGAGACATCCTAAACCAGAGTAATCAGAGGTGAATGGGTTAGATTATCTGAATGTGGGTGTTTTCATGCAAAAATGGGTGACTACTTCCAAATCAATATGTCTTGGGCTGTTAAATGTGAATCACTTGGCATCCATATCATCATTCATCTAAAAACCAGTGATTTTGCATGCTAGAATTCTCTTATCTGCATTAATTTTGGGGTATTGAAAGTTGAAACTCCAATATAGATGCTATGGATGGTATTGATCAACTATTTATGGGGCCCACTTTGTACATGTAGGTAGTCCAGACAAAGGGTGGAGTGCCGTTATTGAAACAGAGAGTGGGACTATAACCGTATAAATTGTCAAGTGCAAACCCCTTCAAAACCTTCTCTCACACAGTTGCAGAAAGTCACCATTTATTTTCTGGTTCTCTTCGATCTGAAACAGCAATAATCCATGGCTGCAACTGCCAAACAAGCCCTGAAATCCACTACCCCACTTCTGCCCAGATCCATCTTCTCCTCCTTCTCCAAAGCCCAATCTCTTACCACAATTGCCTCCTCTCCTATTCAAAATGCAGAACCAGAAACTGAACACACTTCATCTTTCACAGAAAATGATGAAGAGAAGGAGAAAGATGAGTATATCTACCTTAAAACCGCAAAAAGTGGTGGCGATAAATCTTCTTCTGTGAATATGCCAATGTCCTTCATGACTGGTTCTATTGTTGGGAAACGATTTTACAAGGCTGTAACTACAAGGGAAGCTGATGATGGAAATGGGTGGACTGTTATACTTGATTATCGAACGCTAAAAACGCCATCCAAGAGACCCCTTAAGCTGCCCACTATTTCACTTGCTAAGGCAATTGCTGCAGAGTGGGAATACCAGGTCTGTTATTACCTTTCTCTGCATTTTGTTTCTTAATTTTGTGGGTTTTTCAGATTTAATGATTGGTTTCTGGGATGTGTTTGATTTGTAAAATAATTTGGATTGCTGGTTTTGTTTTCACTGTAGTTTTATGTTGAGGGTTTAATCTGCCTACTGTATTTGTCTCTATATTTTTCTTTGTAATCTTCTTTCCTTTGAATTTTATTTTGCTTTATTTTGTGTGTGATTATTTGATATTCGATAAAATAGTATTGATTTTTTGCTGTATGCTCATAACCTTAGAATGTATGAGTTTGTTTGAAGACATTTTTTCTAAGAGTCCGTTTGGTTATCAGGAAGCTGATCGAAATTGAAATTCATTTCCAGCTAAACTTAATTTCCTTTGCTTGCTTTGACATGGAAAGCTAAATTCCTATGGAAATTTAGGTTGGGGTGGAGATCGATTGCCATTCTCTTAATTCTCAGGAAAGCCATTCCCAATCCTAGATTTCATACCAAACTACTAAGTGCTTTCTAGGAAAGGATTGTAATTGGAAATCACTTACCTGAGAAATGCAGTTTCTCAGAAATCACTTTCTTGCTAACCAAACAGGCAGTAACTGACAGTGCTGTTGTCTCTCACTAGTTTTGCATTAATTTTATAAAATTGTATTGAAGTATTTGTCAATTTCTTTTATTTTGTTATATGATAATGATTCATTAAACCATGTTTCTTGTGTTTGCTTTTCATGGACAAGTAGAGTTGGAATTGCTTGGGTGTTGTTGGAATTTCTGCACCAGTGCTTGCTGTTTTTAGTTGGCTTTTGTCATAAACTTTTTGTTTTGACAGCAAACAGATGGAATCAGACCCTTCACAATGCCACTCATGAAACTTGCTTGTACAGCACTGGAAAGAGTCCCTCTCACCAGAACAAAAATCATCGAGCATTTGATGAAGAAGCTTCATCAGGATCTGGTCTTCTGTCGTTCACCTGGAGACAATGATTTGTCTCGTGGACTTTTAGGTATGTACTTTCCTTTTAAAAGGTATGTACTTCATGGGCTGTTTGTTGCATTGCTTACTGAGTACGCATAGTAATTATGAGCTGTTTAGACTTGTAAACATGGCCTAGTTGCATGTGTTTGAAGCTTTCACATGCATTATAATAAGTATTCTTATTTGAGTATAGTTGTTTAAGTGGTGGTATTCTTTTCATGACTATTATAGTTGATTTATATGTGGGACTTAACTTTTGATCCAATACATTAAGCATGGGTTTATGATCTAATAAATGCTTTGCAGTGTTCTATACTGTAGGGTTCCTGGGCTAATGACCACAAACTTATTTTACACAGAGAGATGTTTCAAATGTTGATTCAATGAGTTATGATACTGAGAAAACATATGCACTATTTCCAGTTTGTGTCCATTTAAGGAAGGGTTGTTTGGATATTCTATTTGCTTTTTCCTGCCCTTGACACCTTAATTATGGGCAATTCTCTTAAGTCTTTGTATGAGGTTTGGCCAGGTCACATAGAAAGAAGAGCTTTACTTGTTTTATACAGACTTAAAAATTGAAGAAGTTAATGAACTTCTTTGATTTTGGCCCTGTCTGATAATCCAGCATAAATGAACAAGTTAACCTCATTCTTCTAACATTTTCATATGATTATCTGAATCTTACATGGTACAAAAGTTAGGTTTTGAGAACTCTCTAAATGGTCTCACCCTTCTTCTTCTTTAGCTCTCTTTGTTTCATCCATAGCTGCAGCCATAAAAATCTCCATGTCTCTTTATGTCTTCCCACAAAAAACTGTGCATCTATTCTTGTAAAAGCCTTGATCCTTTTTACTCTCTTTTCTATTTTCTGCAATTATTTGATATTTCCTACATCTAAGCCATTCATCACTCTCTGAAACCACCATATCTAACCCCGTAGCATTTCAACCGATTTGTGGAGCCCTAGATCTAGCTTTTACCTTGAATCAAGACCCACATTTGATCTCCTATGCATTTGACAAGCCTTGATCCAGCACACACTCATTCTAATCTCAAAATCATAACTAATTGGATGATCCTTTAGGAACTGTATCCCATATCTCACCCACTTGCATCCTGAATAGGCCTGGCAATTCGGGTTGGCGGGTCGTGTTTGTGTCCACACGAACACGACACGCTTCGAGTTTAGGTCGACACGAACATGACCCGCATAATAATCGTGTCAAAAATCCGTAACCCGAACACGACACGATTATTAAACGAGTCGACACGACATGACTCGTATAACACGATTAAATAAATAATATACTAATATAGGACGGTTCCACATACTCATGTAGGAGGTATTACTTATGACACTACAATATAGGACGGTTCCTTTGGAACCGTCCTATATTGTAATGTAACATATACTCATGTAGGAGGTATTAACCCAGTCGTAAAATCTACCATTATTCGCTCAGGGCTATCCATTTTTGTTTCTAATGGTTGGTTACTCCGTCAACATGACATGAGTAATGCATTTCTGCATGAGATCCTTAAGAAGAAGTATAGATGACATAAGCTCCAGGGTTCACCGATGAGCTACATCCGAATTGTATATACCAAGCTCCATGATCTTGGTTCGCAAAGCCGAGTAGTCAACTTGGTAAACTTGGTTTCGTCAAATCCAAGACAGGTAGTTCATTGTTCGTCTACAATGGGAAAGTTGTAGTTCTCTATCTTTTAGTGTATGTCGATGGCATTACCCTGAAAGGAAATAACACCAAGGCTATTACTTATGACACTACAATATAGGACGGTTCCTTTGGAACCGTCCTATATTGTAATGTACTCATATATTGTATTGTAATGTCCTATATTGTAATGTACTCATATAGGACCTATATTGTAATGTACTCATATATTGTATTGTAATGTCCTATATTGTACTGTACTCATATAGGACGGTTCCAAAGCAACCGTCCTATATTACATGTTACGATGTACTTGTATAGGAGGACGTTCTCTATTACATGTTACATATAGGACAGTTCCAAATGAACCGTCCTATATTACTGTTAGTTCACGATAAATAAATAGGTCGCGTGTCAAACAGGTCAACACGATGGGTCATGTTGATTGACTCAAACACGACACGATTTTTGGCGTGTCGTTTTCGGGTTGACCCGAAAATGACACGAACACGATAAGACTCGACCCGAACCCGCTAAATTCGTGTCGGGTTCGTGTCGTGTTATCGTGTTGTGTCATATTTTGCCACCCCTAATCTTGAATTCCCACTTAAACCCTGTCTTCATTACCAATCCCTTTGAAACTCATAACATCTGAGTATTCATTTCAAAATCCCATATGTTCTTTGTTTGATGGGGCTATGTCCATCTTCTTTTGTCTTCTTTTTCTCTTTCTTCTTCTAACAGATTGGTCTTTCCTATTCTTCTTCGTTCTTCTAGATCTCTCTTTTCTTGAAGAACAAAAAAAATCATAGCTGACAAACAACAACAAAGAAAATCAGATAATTTTCTCTTGCTAAGATCTTATCGATGTGTTGTGTACAGTACCACTTTGTTGACATTAGTTTATGGTGTTTGTTGCTCATCCTTTGCTAATTTTGTAAGCATCATCACTATAGTGTTTCTGTTTGATATTTAGCACTTCATTGTATCACTTTTATGTGTTAGCCACTCATCATTTGCTTAGATCCATAGGCATAATTTTTTTTATGATGTTATAAGGTCCTTAGGTTGGAAATGCATAAGCATCAACTGTTACATCACTTTTTTTATAATCTTTGTAACTTAAAACTTTACTTTCCATAATGGTTATCACTTCCTGCTGCGTTTTCACTGTTTATGATTCTTTGTGACCCTATACTATGGTGCATCCACTTGTACAATATCTTCTAGTGGTCCCTCTTATCTCCACAAGTTAACCAATGGAAATTTCATTCTGTCAAAAGTTCTGATCCTGCCCACTATCAGGGGCAAGGTATTCTTGGCTACCTAGATGGCTCGTCTTCCTCCAACAAAACATATGGACCTTTGAAAGGAGACGACAACCTAAAAATCTCACTTGGTTCTATAATCTTGATTTTGGACATTGATAAGAAAAGATGACAGCAGAATTGTATTGATTGTTCCTACTCTTTTTCTGAAATCTTCAAAATCCTGGGCAATGCTTGTTGCTCAAGCTCTCTAAAAGTTTTTCTGGGCAATTTCATTTAAGCTCTTAGCCTTCTGCTTTTGGTGGAGCTTCAAACTCTTAACTTGACTATTCTTTTTCCTCAATAAGACCTTGGTAACGAAGGATGAATTTTCAATCAGTTGTTTGCCACTAAGCAGCCTCTCAAAGATAAAGATAGACTGTTGTGTTATTGATGGCCTTGGATTGTCTTAGAGCCTTCATTATGACACTGAGAGGATAGTTGCTTGCTCCACATTCTTAGGATATGAGCTCTCAGCTTGCAACTGGAGTATTTCTTCCCTGTCAAAGGCTCTCAAAAGAATAGTGGTCTTCTCCATGCAAGAAGTGGTCTTCTCCATGCAAGAAGTAATTCCAATGGTTGCAAGGCAAAGATCAAGTATCAGTCTCAAGCTGTCTATCCAACTGCACGTGTTGTTTTTCACTTCGAGGGTTGTACCTTATATATGGTTTGACATAAACATTTGCCTCATCATGAACATATCTTGATGCAGGCCCTACTTGTTTCATGCTGTTCTTCTCACACCCTCTTTGGTATCAGTGATACTACCTGTTTAGCCAACCCTGACCAGCAACAAGCTCATTGCTTCTGTCTTAATTTTGTGCTGCTGGATGTAAAATTTGTGGTACAGATAATCATAGAGCCACCAATTGCTGTTGGACACCCATCTGGTTAGTAATCAATTGAGGGAGCTATATCTGATTTCTTCATCTGTGCTTCAATTGTATGATCTGAGAAATAGGCTGATTCAAAGCTTCTTGTCGTGTCAAATTTGTACCAGTGCAGATCGACAGTAGAGCACCCTGGGCTCTTCTTACCATATAAAAGGCATGATAGGAGATCCTCTTTATCCATGATGATCGATCAACTGGGTATCTGTCACAAGCAATTGAATATTCCACTTCTGTCAACTGGATATCTCACATAAGGAACCAAAAATCGATGAGGAGACCCATTCCAAGAATCTACACTAATGGTATAAACTACTCCCTCTTTTCCATTGATCATAAATTATTGAATGAGGTTTAATGATTCACCAGGATCATCTCATACAGAAAAATACGAACATGGTGCCAGCAAATTTATGAAGAGCACCCACGTATGAACAAGTAGCAGGAGCATGGTTCAAGTGCTGCTACAATGGATTAAGGCCATTGGATACAAGAAATGTCTTGGAAGGTTCATTCTTTAAAATAAAAAATAGTATCAAATCTTTCTAGCCCCACTATGTCTAGATGGCATCATTATTGTTGAGGTGCTACTGATGTGATTAAAGTCGTTAAAGATCTGTTGAAGCCACAACTTGAGGCAGGTTAATGAATTGGACCATAGGTCTTGAAGACTTGATGACTTTGAAATGATGAACTAGGTCATCTAACCCCTTTTCTTCTTGGCATTGATGTAAAAGAACACATCAAGTAATCTTCCCAGTCACCAAAAGTACACTGTTGGCTTACTGGATGACTTCAAGATGATCATGTAATGCTCCGGGTCTAGGCTCCCCAATAACAATATTGTCCGCTTTGGGCCCTGGGCCCGCACGGCTTTGTTCTTGCCTAGGATGGGGTAAAACGCGTTGTTATTGGTTAAAGCCCTCCTAAACCCTTATCAATGCCCAGGAACTCTTTCCCTAGCCGAAGTGGGACTAAACTCTTAAGCCTCACCTTGCCTAGAAGCCTGCCAGCCTTCCTGGCCCGCCTCATCAGCCCGCCCTCATCGGTCAAGGCTAGCCCTCTCCCTTCCTTAGGGACCATGCGACCTCGCGTGGGGTTAGCTTGCCACCCTCGGGGTCGGGGTCCCGCTTTGATACCACTGTAACGCTCCGGGTCTAGGCGCTCCCCAATAACAATATTGGGGAAGAGGGCTAGCTTAGACCCGGAGCATTACAGTTAGGGCTAGCCTTGGCTGATGAGGGCGCGCCAGGAAGGCTGGCAGGCTTCTAGGCAAGGTGAGGCTTGAGAGTTTAGTCCCACATCGGCTAGGGGAAGAGTTCCTGGGCATTGATAAGGGTCTGGGAGGGCTTTAACCAATAACAACGCGTTTTACCCCGTCATGGGTAAGAACAAAGCCATGCGGGCCCAAAGCGGACAATATTGTTATTGGGGAGCCTAGACCCGGAGCGTTACAGATCAGCTCAACACTGTTACTGCTGCTACTATCTTGAACAAGAGACAGTGAGGAGATGAAAGCCAACCAGAATCAAATCCAATATATTGTGGAATTTTACTGGATCTTCTTCAGAATTGACTTTTGCTAGGTCAGGCATAGCTTTTCCACTAATAAACCAAGCATGCGAACTCTTAGATGACCCTAGGAAAGATCATGTACAAGTGATCAATCTCATGGTCATGCACATGTGATCAATTTCTTGTTGCTTTGTATCGAACCAACCTTATTCCCTAATGCCTATTGTACTTTGCAAGAGAAATAATCATCTTCAAGTTGATGGATACTCAAATTTAACTGGGTTGGATACCTTGACACTAGAAGATCAATCTTAAAAGACTTTGTGATGGCTGTTTGATTGCATACAGCAGCAAAAAGGCAAAAAACTGTTGCAAGACTAGCACAAGATGAGGAACCATGGCTAATGTAATTGCTGAACTGAAGAAATTAGTGGTTTTAGACAATGGTAAGGATATAGTGGGTGATGCAATGGGATCTTCTCTGACACATTTCTTTTTTCTTTTCTGTTATATGTGAAACTATCTATAAGATAAGGTAGAACTCAACTACGGTAAATGTAAAACTAGATGTGATTCAGAAAATAATAATAGATGTGAACGCCAAGTGCACTAATAGTTACAACCTGTGGTAGATGAAATCATAAATTCAGCTAGTCTTGTTTGTTCTTGATATGGGTCCTCGTTGATGATATTTGGCATTGTCCTCCACTTTTCTGTTTCCAAAGTATTGTAGTATGTTTGATTTATTGAGGTGTCCATTTCTAGCCAAAATAAGAAAGTCCTTGTCAAATGTCTTTAGGCTACCATTTTAGAAACTGCTTAGCACATCCAATTGTATACATGGCGGCTCATGACATTAACTCATGGATATTGGGTGATATATAGCGTTTGTTTTTTGTTGTCTCTGGTAATTGCTCAAATAATTTCTTTTGAGAATGATCCACTTTGCCTATTTTGCTTGTAAGCCACTTTGAAGCTATTTGTCCCATGAGGTGCAAATATCTGAATGCCTCTGGTATTAACTTTTTACTGTTGATTGAGCTAAATTCATTTTATTCTTCATCATTTAAATTACTTGATAAAGCATGTTGAGCCTTGACTTTTCTATTTTGTCTATGCGTTTTGATGATTTTCTGGAGGCATAATTTGTTGTTGTTCCCCTTTTGTTTTTGTTGGCTATGGAGGACCTGAATTTGCTTACATTGTTCCTTCTGACAAATTGTAGAAAGGCAAGAGGCAAAAATTGATCCTTTACTGGACTGGATTGAGTCAGAATTCGGTTTTAAGCCTGTAGTATACTCGAGCTTCTTTGGTGGTAAGCAGGAAGATGATCTTGTTAAGGCCATCGAAAGCTATCTTAAGGCAACAAATGACTGTGAGCTGGCTGCCATTGATGCAATGGCTGCGGCTGCACATTCATTGATAATTTCTATTGCACTCTCGCGAGGGAGGTTGCAAATCAAGGAGGCCATTGAGTTGATTAGACTAGAAGAAGATATGCAGGTTTTCCCTTTCACTTAGTTCTTTACTTCTTTAACTTGGGATGTTTTCTGGAGTGTTTTACTATTTTCCCTTCTGTTACTTAAAACTGTTGGTTTTGTATAGATTGATCGGTGGGGTCTTGTTGAAGGTGGCCATGATGTTGATATTGCTGATCTGAAGGTGCAAATCTCATCGGCTGCTGTGTTTTTAGGACTTTCGAAGAAAATGTGAGTTTGTTTTCTGCTCCTGCGTACTTCTACAAGAGCTAATTGCTTCTTACTTGGAGGATTTTGATGTAGTCAGCTAATAAAATTAATTGCCGACTGTGAATGGATCGAAAGTTCCACTTACCAAGTTAAAAAATGATTAGCTTGTACATTGAGTTACCAATGCTTTTGATGATCAGTATCTTACTGAATGTTGCTCTTTGGATAGAACTTGTAACTGTTTCCCTCAGACAGGTTCAAATTCCTCACATGTGCAGCTGGGAAAACCTAACTTGCTTGTGCCTTTTGATCACTATACAGCAACTGCATGGTTTTCCTCGTGCAAACAATTGGGAGCGATCCTGTCTTCTTCATTCTTGTTCTTATCTTGCCATGAATATGTGATGATTTTAGTAACTCCTAATACAGAAAATTGCGAAAGACGACACCAGTTTTTAATTAGGGTGATGGGTCTGTTTGCCCAGTGACATGGATTGAATTGCTACTCATAATTGGAGCATTAATACATGCGAAGAATACATCTGTTTTGCTTGTCAACATGGGTTTCTGGTTCTTGCTCAGCACACCACGTGCAAACTGCTGATCATGTTGACTTCATTGATCGGATTTCTATCCTCTCAATCCTCGTGTTGCTTCAACTTGACTTGATCACTCCCGTTGAGTCTTAGAAAAATGTTTTATGGCCGAAGACAAGTTTACGTTGTAACTTCAAATTTGTTTCTTGTTGCACCCACTGTAACAGTCATACATTTCATTCTCTGAAAGGGGTTATTAAAAAGGTTTCCTATACGACGGATGTGCATAATAATCATGCAAATCAAAGTAAGGTGTCCCTCTAATTTTTGAGTGATCCATTGGATCATTCCGTTCATCAGATTTGCCCCATCTCAAGATGAGAAGGCACGAAAAAACTCATCCAACAGATATCCTTAAGGAGGGCCCTACCCCCTTAAAGTGTGGACGGTTTTAAGTATTTAACATAAAAGGGAATCTTGGTTGATTGCTATACGCACTTTAAGGGGTGGTCCAATCATAGAGGTATCTCTTGGAAGAAATATTTGGTACACCCATGTTTGGAGAGGCTTATCTGATGAACGGAATGATCACTCCAAAAAAGTGTGTAGCACCCCCCTCCGCTTATGAAAATGCTGGGCATATATAGAACCCATTAACAAGATAGCAAAGACCCTTTTTATTCGGCCATAATCCATTTTTGTAGTTCATCATCATTATCAAGACCTTATCTTAATTAGGGGTTGGCCAAATGAATCTTATTCCTTCATTTCTCTCAATTAAGTATCATGGTTTCATTTAGTCTCAAAGTTTTTAAATTTTTCCTTACCACTTCTATCCGTGTTCTTTTGGGCTGTTCCAATGCTCTTTTAAAACTTTTTACTTGCATTGCCTCACTCCTAACTGGTATCGTTTTCGATCTCCTTTGGACATGTCTAAACCAAAAGTCTAATTTTTCTCATTTTGTTACCTATTAGTGCTACTCCTAAATTTTCTCTAACATTTTCATTCCTAATTTTATCCCCTATTGTCTTACCACTCATTTATCTTAACATTCTCATTTCTGCAATGCTCATCCTATGAGCATAATGTTCCTTAACTGCCCAACATGTTGATCCATAGAGCATGGCTAGCCTTATAGCTATCCTATGAAAATTTTCTTTTAGTTTGAGTGGCACCCGCCAATCATATAAAACTCCATATGCACATTTTCATTTGTTCCAACCAATTTAGATTCTCTGAGTAACCTGCCTCTCAATCTCTTCACTCTCATGAATCATTGATCCTAAGTACTAAAAGTGGTCTTTTACAGAGACTTATTGGCTATCATTCTTGATTGGTGTTCCGCTCATACTCTCCTTGCTAAAATTGCATTCCATATATGTTGTCTTAGTTCTGCTGATTTTTATAGTTATTGAAGAAAAAAGAAGAAGAAAAAATCATAGAGAAAAATAGGAAAGGATTAAATTTCCATTTTAATTAATATCTATATCTATCCAGTAAAGATCCACTAAATTGTGATGTAGTATTAGTCTAATAGATACCCCCGTTAAAGCAAACCAATTTCCTCGTTGCCTCCTATAATCTCTCGTCAATGTCTCCTTACGAAAGATGCTAGCAAGCCTAGTGTCACTTAAATTGACAGCAGGCGGGGAAAGATGATAGCAGAATAGATCAAGGACGGAAATTGAAAGGTCCAGTTATTATTGTCATTTTGGCAGACAATCACCTCTCTCTCTCTGGGGAACAACGTCCCATGTCATGTCCATGTGCAAAATATGTCATGTAAATCATAAGTGTGGTGCATAGCCCCAACCCATGTGCAAAATTAGGTCATGTAAATCATAAGTGGGGTGCATAGCCCTGTACCTTATTTTTTGAGTCATCCATTCTGTCAATTTATTCCATCCTCTTCCAAGTTAAGACAGCGTCAAAAATCTCATCCAACAAGTACTTCTTAGGCGAGCCCACACCTCTTAGTGTGGACAATACCAATGTAAAATAGAATCTCTTTTGAGAATCGTTCACGCTTCAAGAGGAAGGGAGCCTACCTTAGAAATAGATGGATAGTTGATGGATGAGATTTTTGGTAAGCCCAAAAGATGAAGAATCTGATGAAGATAATGGATCGCTCAAAAAAATGCGGGTAGAAGGGCCCAAGTGCAAAAAAAATGACCTGCTAATGATATGAGTGGCATATTACGTGCATGCAGGAACCCTGAGTAGGGTTTGATCTTTGGATAATACCCAATCGACAGCCTAAACCATATAACAACTCAGAATAATATTCCAACACAATTATTCGACGAACAGCTACCATTACACAAACAGGCATCGCAAACCATGTTTACATCAAAATATAACTATTCATTTGTTGGTTGCTACATCAAGTAGGCTTTCACGAACTGCACGGATGCTAGAAACAACTTTATCCCGTGGTTGTACTTTTGCTTTAATGGTAGAGACATTCAGCATAAGCTCAGACCAAGCATGGAGAGAAGGGAACCTCTCAGCATTCATTAGGTCTATTCCCCCGACTTCTTTGAAAACGGGGACCCAGTAAGGAATCCAACCTGCAACAAAATCTATAAATCCCATAGTCTCTCCTCTAAAGAATTTCTTCCCTTTGATCTCTTCATCTAGAGTTTTCAGTGCCTCTAGTGCTGATTCTATGGCCTTCTCTTTTTCTTCTCCTTCCGTGAAGACAGCGGATCGCATGGGAGCAAGGCACTACATCAACGGATATGGATCCGTCAGATACAGTTAGATTAACAGTCTTTATTTTGTACGAATGATCATCTGTCCAATGGTGCACACTTGCAATCTCCACTTGGCTTGAACATTATACTGAGTCAACCTGATTTCTAACCATATGTGCTTTTTGTCCTCAAATATGAACTGTTGCTTATGTAGCTAGGATTAGCCAACTGTCATGATTCTGGATCATAGAGATCTAACATGTTTGCTATCAGATGGATGGCTCAGATCAATAGTAGTTAGAGCCACCATGCTAAGGTGTGCGTGCTTCACTGTATTACATAATAGTCATGTCCTATATCATTTCTCCTGGTTTTAAGTTATTTCAGAAGTCTAAATTGCATTCTCCTACCTCCAAGAAGTGATAAGAAGATAGGGACTAGCTTTGATTAAGCAAGCTAGTCGAATGAATTAGTGCCATGTCCCAGTTTTCTCTTGGAACTTTATATCTGGATATAAGAAAACCATTTTTCTTGAATTCAGAGAAAACACAAGTTCTAAGAGAAAATTTTCTCTGTGGCACTCCGTCATTAGACTAGCTTGTTCAAGGAAGCCAGTGATAGTAGTCTTACTCAAGATGGAACTCAAATCTTTAGAGGCATATTTCGTTTAAAGATGAAGTGAACTGCACCCAGACAAAACAAAAACATCAACAGAAGTACCTTCTCATCAACAAATTTTGCCCAAAAACGCGCCACAGCTCTCTCATAAGGATCTTCAGGTAGCAGTGGATTCGCTTTCCATGTTTCATCGATGTATTCAAGGATAATTAGTGACTCGGAGATCGGTTTTCCGTTGTGCACCAACACAGGTATCTTCTTATATACTGGATTACATCTCAAAAGCATTTCACTCTTGTTAGAGAGATCTTCTTCCACAAATTCGTATTCAATCCCCTTGAACTTCAACGCCCATTCGACTCTACACGAGAAAACGCTAGTCGAACATCCGAGCAGCTTCACTTCTCCCATCTGTAGAGATCGAAAAAATCAGATTTTCAGATATAGAAATCTATTTCCTGCTCCACAACCCGTTAAGGGCGGATTCCACATCGCATGATTAACTACCAATGTTCAGGTACTGCATCAATCATGTCTAAGTTACAAAGCCACAAGCATCTAGTCAAGAAACTAAAGTCTCCGTGACCTCAACACAAACGGCACAGGTAAGCTTAATTGGTGAAGACTTGTTCTTACAGTAATGAACCTGTGTTGGAATGAAAACCAAACGGAGTGGATATTATTGAGAAACAATTCTTAGGAGAATGATAATGGTTAAGGGAACAATGAACAAAACATCACGCAGGCATAGTCATGTCGAATGGTATGCTGAATAACTGATTATTTTTATTTTTATTTTTTGTTTGAAGAAGTCCCAAGTTTTTAGTCTTCTGATTCGTTCAGGAGCAATTCAAAAGTCCTCACATTCTTTTAATTAAGTAAAAATTTATGTAATTAAACATAAATTAATCAATAAGAATGCTAACCAAAACCCCCAAACCAAAGCAACAAAAAAAGAGCCAATTTGCACATGAAAGGGCCCAACTTTTGGGTGATCCAAGTTATTCATCTGGTTTCTCTCGCTTTAGATATCTCTAAGAAAAAAAAGAGAGTTGATGTTTAGACCATGGTAACATGCTAGAAATGTCTGGGTTATTGAATTTAGACCATTGTTTAATAAAAGTTCTAACTGACTAATAGTTGCGATCAAAAGTTAAAATTTTTTAGATGTTAGAATCATTCAATCTACTTGCTTGCTGAACTACTAGACATCCATAAGAGCAACATAAATACAAATCCATTGGATCATCCAAAGGTGGGTCTTGTACAAGCAAAAGTAAAGATTTTTGGTTTGGGCACTTTGTTTCGTTTACCATTTCTCATCTATCAAATCAAACACAAAGTTCATAAATAATATATTAAATTCTAAAATATTGCTTATAAATTCACATCATAATCGCACGCAAACAGATGGAGTTCAAAATTAAATCACATCGTAACCATATATACAATTCATAAATAATTTATTCAAATTTAAAATATTTTTTTATTAATCTTGTTAGAATTAAATTCCCATCATAACGATGCTTTATTTTTTAGACTTCTTACGAAAAATTTCCGAACTTTCTGACTATCTATGAATATAGGTATGGAAGTAGAAGCTTACATTCGCACCTGCAGCCATATAAGTTACACCAATCAAACTCTTAGTTACAAATTCAAATGCAGAAGGTAAGATCTTACCGAACCAGAAGCAGGAAAAAAGACCATACTCTGCAGCAGAAAACCCAAATTCCCACAAATCAAGCTACGGAAATTATCTCTGGATCACAAAGATGAGAAAAAGGATAGTCCTATACCGGATCATTCCATAACAGCGGCAGAAGGAGCAGTTGACAAGCTCAGGGAACGATGATTAACAGGAGAAGGTGGCAAAGAAGATGGAGAAACAAAGGTTCTAGAGAGAGAGGAAGAAGAAAACGAGGGCTAGTAGAAGTTCGGAGGGCACTTTGACTTGTGAGGAATGCCACATAGACACCAAGCCACGTATGCCTCGTCCGATTCATTTACCTGATCTTTCTAGCTACGTTATTTTGCATTTTTAAAACGAGACGATTGTAATTTTCAATTGAAAAAGACAGTTTTAATGCACGAAGCTTCAGCGTACTATAGGAAAGGGGTTGATCACAAAGGTCAATTAGTATCCAGCCTTTGTATTTTGCAAGAGACAGTTTTCACGCCTTGAACCTGTAACCTCAAGATCACACGGCAACTCTACCGTTAAGCCAAGGCTTCGTGTCAATTGAAAAAGGAGCAGAGCCTAAATAAAGAAGGCCAAAGATGCATGGATCAAATGATCGAAAGGTGGGGCTCAGCTAGAACGTGTCCGAAGTCGGTCCAGATATCATTTTCTCCTGTTTCAATGATTTCAACCCTTTCATCCTGAAGATTCGAAGCCCTTGATCTATCAAGGGTTTGATGTCAAATACACACTACACACTGTTACATGGCTCATCTGTAGCAAGATCAAGGAGACAGTAGGCCGGCCTGGATGGATCACTGCAAAGAGCGAGTCCTCACTAGTACTTTCGCCTGCTACTATTTTCAAAGTGAACATGTGCATCCACTATATAGCAACTCAAACACTGTTCCAGCCTAAATTTTTTTGAACAGTTCCAGGGGAAAATATGTGCATCCACTGTGTAGTTAAAATCCAAATTCAAAAGTAAATTCAGCATCATAATCATGCTTTGTTTTATAGACTTCTTTTCTAAACATTTGCCTCCGGGATTTATTCCGGAATCCGAACTTTGTGACTATGAAGGTACATAAGTTTTACCAACCAAATCTCGGTTTCAAATTCAAGTGCAGAGGAGACGAGTATTACCAACCACAGATAGAAAATAAGAACACCCTCTCAAGCAGGAAACCACAAATTTCTTCAAGTAAAGCTACAGAAAGATCACCCAGTAACAGAGATGAGACAAAGGATAAATCAATAACCATTTTTGCGATCTTACCCTTGAATCTTTCTATACCAGAGGCTGAATTCGTGATCGGAACTTGAGAGTAACCGGCAGCCTCCAATCGATGCCGTTGCCTCAACAGAAACGACAAGCTTAATGCCAGGAAAACAGCAGCACCAGCTGCCGAGAAGCTCAGGGACGTGGATATCCACAGGAGAAACAAGGGTTCCACGGAGAGAGCAAGAGAAAAGGAGGCCTAGAAGGAGCTCTGACAAGTGGCCTAATGATGGGGCCTTTGAGTTAGCCTCTGCATTTGGCCTCGTCAGCAGGAGACTCTTTTGTCGGTAGAAGACTGTTCCCATGTTTTCATTCTCTGTGTAAAAGTGGCCGTTGAACATACAACTTCGGCTCATTCTCACCTTTTCATAATCTGACTCGCTTGTCTTGTTGTTCCATCAGAACCGTTCACTTTGTTAGGCTTCTACTATTTAGACTTCGCGCGAGAGGTCATGTGCAAGCATCTACCTACTACTTTAAATTTTATTAATAATTATGATTTAAAATCTCAGAAAGACATAACTTAAAATCATCCAATGAATCACAGGATACACGGGTCAGATCATCTAAAAGTGGGGCTGGCTAGGCTGTGTCTTAAAAACAAGTCCAAAACTCTCACTAGCATTTATCTATTTTCAAAGTCCATGGATATATATATATATATACATATTTATTTATTTATTTAAAGGTACAAAACTCGCAGATCATTTGATGAACTTAAGTTATCATCAAGGGGACTTTGCCATTTGATAATTAATTGATTCAGTCATTTAGGGAAGTACTCGGAATAGTTGCAGATAAAAGTATGAGCCGACCCTACCGTTTCAATTATCTAATAACAATGCTAAGCCTTTGATTTGTCAAGGGTTTGATGAATGTCAAATATATGCAATCTCATGGCTCATTTGTTTTGATGAGATGGACGGCTTAGATCAATCATTGCAAAAAGTAAGTCCTATATTGAACTGCTCGACCTGTATGATTGAAGCTCACTTTTGCGTCACTGCATCAAACTGAGGCACTCATACTGTCTAAGGGTGGCAAGTTGTATCCCGAGTTGTGTCGAAATTGACTCATTAGAGTATATGGGTCGGCATGAACACGACCTGATTAATAATTGTGTCAAGAACCTATGAATTGAACACAATCTGATTCTTAAATGAGCTCGTGTCATGGAACATGATTAGAAGGATGTACTATATAGAATGGTTTTCAACACGATGAATTAACAAGTTGCGAGTTAGACGAGTCAACACGATTAGTTAACAGGTTGCGAGTCAAAGAGGTCAACATTAATTGTTCTAAATATGACATAATTTTTAACGTGTTGACCCAAAAATAATATAAACACAATAAGGCTCAACCCTAATCTACTAAAATCGTGTTGAATTCGAATCATGTTACCTTCCCTAATCCTTCCATTACCAAGTAAAAATAGCTGCATCCGACTTTATAGCCGTATAGCAAACATTTATTTGATTAGGAGTGTGAGGAACAAACAAGCAGTTGTTACATATAAACAGCCATCATTTGTTGGTGGCCACTGCGAGCTGTCTTTCACGAATGGCACGGAATGTAGGAACTAGTTCATCTCGGGATGGTACGTTCTCCTTAAAGGCGGGAACACCGAGCATATTCTCGCACCAAGCATGGAGAGAAGGGAACCTCTGTGCATTGATTAGGTCTATGGCGGCGACTTCTTCGAAAACAGGGACCCAATAAGGGATCCAACCTGCAACAAAATCGACAAATCCAATGGTTTCTCCTCCAAAAAATTTCTTGCCTCTGATCTCCTCATCTAGAATTTTGAGTGTCCCCAACGCTGAGTCCACTGCTTCCTCTTTCTCTTCTCCTTGGGCGAAGAAGGCAGATCGAATAGTTGCTGCGCACTGCATAAGGGCAGATAGATCAATGAGACTAATTGAGTTTATTATAGAACAATGACATAGATACACTTTTAAATAGTGGGTCAAACTTATGAATGATATAGACCAAAAGTAATTCACTATTTGGCGGATAGGATTCTCTGATTAATGGCCGATTTTTTTTAGCCACGGGTGATCTACCTTATTTACTATCAGATGGATGGTTTTGATCAATCATAGTTGGAGCCCACAATGTAAGAATCTGTGTGCCTCAGTGTTGCTACGAGGTTGTACTCCCTGGGAACATTTTTCTTGGAAACTTGACTTGTGTGTAACGATTTCCTCCTCCCCAACTGTCAAGGGAGCCTTGACGCAATAGTAAAGTTGTGACCTTAAGTTCATAGGTTCAAGGCATGGTAGCTGCATCTTACAAAAATACAAAGTAAAACTATGTACCATAGACCCTTATCCCTTCCCCAATCCTGCATACACAAGAGCTTCGAGCTTCATGCACCTGGGTGCCCTTTTCAACTTCCTCAACATAAAAACAAATCATGCAACACCCAAAAAACTAAGTGATGGTAATACCCAAAAACAAGAATCAACGGGGATAATTACCTTCTCATCCACAAATTTACCCCAAAAACGGGCCATGGCTTTGTCGTAAGGATCTTCAGGCAGCAGCGGATTCGCTTTCCATGTTTCGTCGATGTATTCGAGGATAATTAGCGACTCAACGACCGGTTTTCCGTTGTGCACCAGCGCAGGGACCTTCTTGTACACTGGATTATACTTCAAAAGCCTCTCACTCTTGTTACGGAGATCTTCTTCCACAAATTTGTATTCAATCCCCTTAATCTTCAAAGCCCATTCAACTCTACAAGAGAAAAGGCTAGCCGCAGCTCCAAGCAACTTCACTTCTTCCATGTTCAAAAGATCATAAAATGAGACCTTCAGAGTGGAGAGTTTAATTCCCTGCACTGCAATATATAGAAAGGGATGTAGAAAGTCTAACTCCTCGTTCGATTCAATGGTCAAACTTCTTGGTGCCTTTAGAAGTCTTAGAAAATGACAATTTGCTCATATAAATTATTGTTTATTTAAGAAAATTATAATCCCAATCTATAATAAGCTAGCAAGTTGCACTACAGCCTTCTATCAGTGCCACAAAAAGAAATCTCTTGACTGGGTAACCATGAGTGCAAGGGTTCAAAAGAAGACAAAATGGCTAGCAAGTTTTGGGGCTTTTGACTAAAAAAAGGGCAGCCCTAGTACACGAAGCTCCCGCCTATGTGGGGTCCAAAGAAGGGGCAGACGATAAGGGCTTATAGTACGTAGCCTTACTTTGCATTTTTGCAAGAGGCTGTTTCCACACCTTGAACCCATGACCTCAAGGTCACATGACGACAACTTTTACTGTTGTGCCAAGCCTCAAATTCCGGGGCTTTCAACTATTGTGACATAAAAAAGATCTTCTATGTGCTAGGTTACGAGTTCAAGTCTCACCTTGGTTTAGGGTTATCTATAAAAACCTGCTTGCCTACTAAATAAAGTTATGGGGGGTTTATAAAACTCTAAAGAGAAAGGCACTTTTTCTCTTGTGGGAGAAGACACGTTTGGGGTCCATGCTGATATGACCTGATCTGTTAATTTGACAGCTGATGAAAAATCTACACCATTTATTAGAGCATAATTTGAAGAAAAACTGTATTTCTTCTCTACATTTACAGATGAATCTTTCACATATATTTATACACAGAAAAAACTACATAAATCAGGCATGATTAATGGTGCAGTGATTGTGGATCTGCGATGATTTTGGATTTGAGTAAACGCATCATTTTGACAAATGATCCATTTGATTTGGTAATTGTGGATCAAATCTAATGTGGTCAAAGTCATATTTCTTAACACTCCCCATCAAGTTAGAAATGTATGTTAATAATTGCTAACTTGTTGAGTAAGGTTGAAAATTATAGAGAGCTCAATGGTTTTGTAAAATGTCGACTAGTTGATGTGACGTGGATATGTGACTTGTTTTGACTATTCCCTCTTGAATCTTTTCTTGTACTGGATGACAATCAATTTTGATATGCTTTGTTCACTAATGAAAAATTGGGTTTGAGGAAATATAAATTGCTGCTTTGTTGTCACAATATAAATTTGCAGGACTAGGGTGCTTGATGCCCAAATCATATAGGATATATCTTAACCAAATAATTTCACATTAGGTGGCACTCATGGATAGATATTTTGCTTTTGCGCTAGACCTCGATACAGTAGCTTGCTTTTTTATTTTTCAAGAAATTAGTGAATTTCCAAGAAATATGCAGTATCCACTAATGGAACGCTAGATATCACGACATCTTGCCCAGTCTACCTCACAAAAAGCATTCCATTGAACTGAACTAGTTGAAGGGAAAAAAAATTCCTTGCTCAGATGCATGTTTGATATATTGTAAGATTCAATGAGCTGCTTCTAAATATGGGACTCGTGACTTGTCCATAAATTGACTCAAGATGTTGATTGCATATGTTAGATCTGGTCGTGTGATAGTCAAATAAATTAGAAGTCCAACAATTCTGAGATATAGAAAGGGATTGCTGATGTAATCACCATCAAATTTGCTGGGGGATAAGTTTTGTTACATTGGAAATGAAACTAGTTTAGCACCTAAGTATCCAGTATCTTCACGGATCTCAAGAGCATATTTTCTTTGTGAAAGAGTAATGCCTTTACTAGATCGAGCCACTTCTATGCCTAGAAAGTACTTTAATTGTCCAAGATTTAGAGTGGGTTTTTGGTTAGTTGCTTTACATAACCCACAAAAGGCTTGTATTCTCCGGGTTGTGGTTTGTCAATTAAATGCCATAAACAATCTGACAGGGGGGTGTATACAATTTAAAGAAGTTGTATATATACTGAAGCTATACTCTATTTCTTTTGCTCTATTTTCACTTTCTCCCCTAAAATTGTTGGTTATACGCATTTAAGCCATATTCTATTTCTTCTACTCCATATTTACTTTCTCCTCCAAAATTTTTATAAACAATTTTTTGAGATCCTAATGTTCAAAACGCATGTGGATTGATTAATACTAACCATTCTTTGTTTATCGAAATTTCTAAATCATTCATTTTAGTTACAACTTATAGATGCTAGAATCATTCCATCCACATAAATTTTTTATCTATTAGACAACTGATGCTGGATCAATCATATGAACGAGATCCTTGCAAAGAGCGAGGCTTCACTAGTACTTTTGCCCACTATTTTCATCTACCATATAATTATATATAATAAAAAAAAACAGAAAACTTATCTATAGAGGGAGAAACAAACAGGCAGCGGTTGTTAAGTACAGAAATCTATATCTAACATCAAAAGCTAATTCCTCATTCAATGGTGGCTGCTGCAAGATGGCTTTCAAGAATGGCAAGGAAGTTAGCAATTAGTTATCTCAAGTTGGTGCGTTCTCTTCAATGGTAGGAACACCGAGTATATTCACACACCAAGCCAGGAGAGAAGGGAACCTCTGTGTACTGATTAGTCTATGCCCGCGACTTCTTAGAAAACGGGGACCCAATAAGGAATCCAACCTGCACAAAATCAACATATCCGATGGTCTCTCCGGCAAACAATTTCTTCCCTTTGATCTCTTCATCCAGAATTTTGAGTGTCTCCAATGCTGATTCGACGGCTTTCTCTTGCTCTGCTCCTTCAGCGAAGAAAGCAGATCTCATAGTAGCCTCGCACTACATCAAGGGTAATAGACCAATGAAACTAATTGAGTGTATACTAGAACAACGACATACACTTCTGGATAGTGGCTCAAACTTATGAAGCATATAAACCACTAGTGATCTATCTATTTGGCGTTTATGATTCTCCGATCAATGCACGATTCTTCAGTCATTAGAGATCTAACTTCTCTGGGATAGTTTAGATCAATCATAGTAGGAACCCATAATGTAAGTCTGTTTACCTCATTGTATTGCTACCATCCCCAACCCAGCCTAAAAACTAGTAGGAGCCCACAATGTAGCAATCTGTTTACCTCATTGTATTGCTACCATTCCTCTTGGCCATTGAGTAGTGTAACCATCCCAACCCAACCTAAAAACTAGTAGGAGCCCACAATGTAAGAGTCTGTTTACCTCATTGTATTGCTACCATTCCTCTTGGCCATTGAGTTGTGTAACCATTCCACCCCAACCCAACCTATAAACTAGTAAGAGCCCACAATGTAAGAGTCTGTTTACCTCATTGAATTGCTACCTTTCCTCTTGGCCATTGAATTGTGTAACCATCCCACCCCAACCCAACCTATAAACTAGTAAGAGCCCACAATGTAAGAGTCTGTTTACCCCATTGAATTGCTACCATTCCTCTTGGCCATTGAGTTGTGTAACAATCCCACCCTAACCCAACCTAAAAACTAGTAGGAACCCACAATGTAAGAGTCTGTTTACCTCAGTGTATTTCTACGATTCCTCTTGGCCATTGAGTTGTGTAACCATCCCACCCCAACCCAACCTAAAAACTAGTACGAACCCACAATGTAAGTCTGTTTACCTCAGTGTATTGCTACGATTCCTCTTGGCCATTGAGTTGTGTAACCATCCCACCCCAACCCAACCTAAAAGCTAGTAGGAACCCACAATGTAAGAGTCTATTTACCTCATTGTATTGCTACCATTCCTCTTGGCCGTTGAGTAGTGTAACCATCCCACCCCAACCCAACCTAAAAACTAGTAGGAGCTTCATACATGTGAGCTTTGTGCACTGGGGCTGCCTTTTTACAAAAGTACTTGAGATTGACATTCTAATTTTTCAAGCTCCCGCCGATCTCCTTCATCTGTCATGAGAGACCTCTATCTCACCTCCAACATCTTGACGACAATAATTCTAGCTTTAATTTTGTTTTAATTTATTCATTTCAAATAAAATTTATGCACTTAATAAGAAGAATAAATTGTTGAATCAGAAATAGAGAGAGGAACAGATCTGGTGTTGTGGGTGAATGAAGTTAATCAAATGATATATTGAAACTCTCTCTCTTCCCTCTGTTTCAATCTCCGAAAGGTTACGTGAAACATTCCTCTTCTATGTAATCCGTATCCTCTAGACCTAGTAAGATTCTTCGTTTAAGAAGCAAAAACTTATAAGCAATTAAAAAAATCTAAAAAAATAGAGGGGAGCGGGGATTTGTCAAAACTAAACTGAAAATTCTCTCATCCCTTTTTCTTTCTCATCGGAAATTTCAGAACTGTAGAGACTTGGAGCACAGGTAGAGTTGTTGTCACGTGACCTTGAAGTCATGGGTTCAAGACGTGGAAACAGCCTATTGCAAAATGCAAGGTAAGGATGTATACTATTGACCGTTGTAGTCAGCCCCTTCCTCGGACCCCACATATATGGGAACTTAGTGCACCGGGGTTGCCCTTTTGATCTAAGCAGTTCATTTTCTGGTTTTTCTTCTATATTTAGAGCCGGCAAAATAGATAAAAATTTGCATATATCTGTTTATCAGTCTAAAATTGGCGCATACAGATCATATAAATGAAATTAATCCGATTTATTAAATCTGCGATCTGCATGGATATACCGGCTGATATCCATTTAAGAGGCTTTTTGAAAAATTAAATTAGAAAATAATATAAACCTTAGATACTGTCTTCCTTTTAAATATCTAAGTCGTTAATCTTGTTTAGGATCTCCAAAATAGGTAACCCATAAAAAATTATTACACTTAGATGATTCTAACCACTTGTTTTGTTCCTCTGAAAAATAAAATAAAATTAGTGGTTCTAATTTTCATCTTCTAAAACTTAAGTCATAATAATCTATGGCTCTTGAAATTTGGTACTAAGAGTATCTAAGATATTTTGAACAAGATAATAATTTAGATCTTTGAAAAAAAGTTAACATATACAATTCTACATGACTTCCGCAAGATACATGGATACAAATCTGTGATCCATACTTGAATTTCGATCCATCAAATGGGGATCAAAACTCCCAATCTATATATGTGAGATTGGATTGAATTTAATTTGCTTATCCGTTTTACCAGCTTTTCTTATATTATAAGATATGCATTAAAAATCTCATCCATCGAGTTACTCTAGCTTCTGATTGTAATGGCATGAAATGGACTGCAGGTTGTCGATATCAAAGGACAGGGCCATTCGATGAACAATGTTTTGACAGATGGCCTGCACAACTTAAGACTAAGAGAGAAGCTTTTGCATTGCAAAAAACAATGCGTGTGTTGGCCTACTTTTTTCTTTTCTTTTTCTTTTTTTTCAATTTTTCAATGGTTTGAGCCGTTCACTGAATTCGACCTGTCCCCAAATGGTCTACTTACCAACTATTTCATCCATCAGATGCAAGTAAGACC
This sequence comes from Warburgia ugandensis, assembly GCA_035236585.1. Classification (NCBI taxonomy): domain Eukaryota; kingdom Viridiplantae; phylum Streptophyta; class Magnoliopsida; order Canellales; family Canellaceae; genus Warburgia; species Warburgia ugandensis. Next base: position 103,065,437 of record CP141126.1, read on the forward strand.
TTGTTTATTTGGTCTTTTGTGATTTGAAAGTAGATGATGTAGCACAAAAAGAACTCAAAATCATCTATTTTACAAGTACAGAGGGCGAGAAACTTGGTACTTGGACGTTTAGGACTGGCTGCATTCAATGGATGACTCACATCACTGAAAATGAAAAAAGTAGGTTCAACGTGCATTTTTTTCAACGCAAAGCGTGCTTAACATGATAGGCATTTGATTGAGAGAGAGAGAGAGTGTGTGTGTGTGTGTGTTTAAAAATGTAGAAAGCAGGGCCCTCATACTTTATCGTTTCCCTTTAAAGGAGTAACTTCTAATTACTTGTGAGATAGTGACCGAGCTACTTGAGGTGGTGCACAGATGACTAGCCAAACTATAATCCCGTGCATAGTATGACACCTTCTACTGGAGTAGTGTGGGAAGGGGTTTTTTTGTGCTAGGTCACATGTTGGAGTCATTTGTTGGTTTAGGATTATTTATAAAAACTTGAGTACAAGACAGTTCTAGTGTACAAGCTCCCACATAGTTTTACCTTGCATTTTTATAAGAGGCTATTTTCACATCTTGAACCCATGACCTCAAGGTCACACGACAACAACTTTATTGTTGTGCCAAGACTCCTCTTTATTCATAAAAACTTGCTTACGTACCAAAAACAAAAGGCACTATCTCTCTTGCAGCAGGAAAACACCTTCTAAGGCTCACATAGGGTCAGTTAGTATGATTGAACCTGTTAATCTAACGGCTGTTAAAAAATCCAGGCCATTTGGTTTTATTAGAATAAAACCATATCTCACAGAAAAGGGACCCCAATGCACAAAGCTCTCGCTTATGAAGGGTCCAAGGAAGTGGCGGACCACAAGAGTTTACAATGTGCAACCTTACCTTGCATTTTTGCAAGAGGCTGTTTTTACGCCTTGAACCAGTGACCTTAAGGTCACACGACAACAACTTTTACCATTGTACCAAGACTCTCCTTCTTAAACCATATCTTGCATATGCAGGGCAGCCCTGGTGCATGAAGCTCCTGCCTATGCAGGGTCCGGGGAAGGGGTGGACGACAATCGCCTATAATAAGCAGTCTTACGTTGCATTTTACAAGAGGCTGATTCCAAGCCTTGAAACCGTGACCTCAAGGTCACAGACAACTTTTACCGTTGTGCCGGCTCCCCTTCTAAACCATATCTCGCATATGAAATATTAATTTGGGATGGAACCAGCAACTTGAAAGAGATGAATCCACCATCCATGAAAATATTTTCCCATGTGGACCTCTCTTTGCCGTAGATCGTGAATCCGCCTTTATTCCTAGTCAAACTCATTTATGTAACCTCTACGAAGGAGATTCAGAGTTCAAATTGAGCTTTATTTTGGCGTCACTGTGTGCGTAATATGCCAATGAAAGATTAGGCAATGAAGCCGTCGCATACATCACAAATGTATACAGAGGAGGATTGATGGATCAAACGCAAATCGGCATCAATGGGACTTGTGGGCACTTGATAATGAAAGAATTGTTTGTATAGGGAATTTACAATCCAAATTGCTCGCATATTGAATTGGGCATTACAAATTCGCATCGATAGGACTGAGTCCTGGCCAGGCCTTTCAGTGCTGCTCATGGGTTCAAGTTGCTCATTGGTTTAGGCTTTTTAATAAAAACTCATTTACCTACCAAGATAACTAGTGAATTCGGTTAGATCGTCATTGTTTATTGTTTTTCTTCTTCATCTTCTTTTTTTATTTTCTTTTTCTTTCTTGGGCTTTTGGTTGAGGAGGGATGTGGGGTTGGTGTCAGTGTGTGCAGGCGGAGGGCTTGCTCGCATGGGTTGATAAAAACAGAAGAAACTTGATGCTAACAGAAGATGGATTCAAGCTATAAGAGATAGACATTCGTTGGTAGTATAGACATTTATAAATAAGCTACACAAATGAAGATAAAATACAATGAAAAGTTGGTGGGAAGGCAAGCACATAAATGCAGCCAGATGGGTTGGGCCTCAAGGAGCCACCCACTTTCTGCGTCTACAATTTTGAGCAGCGTGTCATAATAGTAATACTCCCTCTTAAGTGGGTTGTAAATGTCAGGAACACCCATTTGAGCGTGAGAAGATGAAACTGATCTTTTCCAAGCAGTTTGGCAAACAAGTCTGCCGGTTGTGGTGGATCTTTTTCCGAGCAAAATGGCTGTTGATTTCAATATGTTTGGTATGCTCATGAAAAACAGGATTCACTACAATATGTATTGCTGCTTGGTGGTTGCAATACAGTACTGCTTGCCCATGGTGAGGTATACCCAAGTCATTAATAAGATATTTGAGGCACTGTAATTGACAGAGCTTGAACCATGGCTCGATATTTAGCTTCTGTGGAAGAACGAGAAACGATGCTTTGCTTCTTGGTTCGTCATGAAATGAGGCTATTACGAAGTGTAACGCAAATTCCAGTTGTAGTTGTAGATCTTGGAGTCAAAGGACAACTAGCCCAATTGGAGTCATAGAAGGCCTGTAAGTGAAGATTAATAGAAGACAATAGAAGAATTCCCTGACCAGGAGTCTCCTGAAGGTACCAAGTATTCCAGTAGCTGCATTGAGATAGGGACAACATGAGGCTTGCATAAATTGACTGAATATGTGTACAACATAAAGAATATTTAGTCTAGCAACAGTGAGATAAATCAAATGCCCAACAAGTCACTCATATTGAGAAGGATCTGTAAGAAAGTCTCCATCTAAAGAGTTGAGCTTTAGATGTTGCTCCGCAGGGAATGAAGTAGTGCTACACACTAGCATGCCCATGTCAGTTAAGATGTCAAGACTATATTTATGTTGATAAAGAAATATGCCTTTGGATGAGCGAGCAGCCTCAGTACCAAGGACCTCAGCGGTCCCAACTCCCTACTTTAAAACTTACTCTTAGTTTCTATGAGGCACCTGTACCAATTATCCAAAATTTGGAAAATGTAGAGGTGAGAGTAGTACTTGTGAAATTGGCTATAGTATTATAAGTACCTCTACTAAGAAGTCCTAGAATAAAAGGCAGTCCTGGTATACAGAGCTCCAGCTTATGTGGGAAGGGGTAGACCACAAGGCTCAATAATACCCAGTCTTACTTTGCATTTTGCAAGAGGCTGTTTTCATGCCTTAAACCCATAACCTTAAGGTCACACGACGCCAACTCTGCTGTTGCACCAAAGCTCCCCTTCCGAGAAGTCCCACAATATGTTGATATTATTCTTTGTTGATGGGTGCAAAGATCATTGAAGGTGCCATGTCAAAATGGCCATCATTTGAGGCTATGGTTGTGCTGCCGGTGGCGTGGAACACATGCTTGTGTTAAGGTGTTGCGACCCTTGTTTGCATTGACAAGTTCATTTGTTGGGTAACCTCCAACTTTTATAGTAATTTTCTGTCTTGTGACCATCAACATTGTAATGATCATAGTGTAGGTACTCAATAATCTTGTAGCAATGTCCAATAACATGGCTATCCGGATTTCAATAAGTACAATGTGGGCGTGATTGAGGTTTTCACTGTGGGATCATTGACCGTTCCGATTTGTTGTAGCCATGGTTGATGCCTCAAGCAAGATTGTGTAAAGAGAATTCTCGCTGTTTCTCTTCCTGAATGACAAGTGCAAAACATTTGAATAGATGGTAAAGGTCCTTTGAGTAGAATTCAACTATGGACAGGGCCATGAGATTTAGGCAACCCTTGTAAAAATTGCTTCACTTGTTCTTGTTGGAAGAGATCTGAGGAAGCTTTGGAAGCTCCAGAAGAGCAAGTAAGAATAGAAGTGAAGAAGCCAATTCATCTCATAATTACTTTAATTTTGTATATGAGAAAAATGCTCCTTCGAATCATCCCAAGTGGCTTGAACAGTTTCAGAGTAAATAAGGTTAGAAGCAAGATTGGGGGAATTTAATGGAGAATCCATGAAGCAACCATGTAATTCACTCTTCTCCAAAAGTGGTGTAGAACTGAGATTACCGTCAATGAAGCCAAATTTGTTCTTAGCACGAAGAGCCATTCTGATGGTGTGAAACCAGGTAGAATAATTATCACCAATTAAAAAGGTGAAACAAGAACAGCCGTGGAGTTGTCGAAGTGGCGGTGATAAAGGTGATCCGTTGTTAGCCATGCAATTGAAGATAATAAAGGAGAATGCTTAGAGAATGATGCAGGAATGGAGACAGAGAAAGGCAAAACTCTCGAATTATTTCTGCTCCTCTAATACCTTGATAAAAGTAGAAAACACTTAATACTAAAAGGCCAGCCCCGTCCACAAAGCTCCCGTATATATGGGGTCTGCAAAAGGGGCGGACCACAATGATCTATAGTACGCAGCCTTCCTTTGCATTTTTGCAAGAGGCTATTTTCACGCCTTGAACCCGCTACCTCAAGATCACACAACAACAGCTTGATACTCAAAAGAAAAAATGGATTCAAGTTACAAGAATGTTATATTTGTTGCTAGTACGGACATTTATAGACAAGCTACATTGATGAAAACAAAGTACAATAGAAAATGGCTCACAAATTCAGACCCCTTACAGCACCATCCACTTTCTATGCCTACAATCTTGAGCAGCGCGTCACTGTAAGTAACGTACATATATGCTGGAAATACTAGCAGGCAAAAGTATCAGTAGAACCCACTATTTCGATTATCTAAACCATTTCGATCAAATGATTCTAAGCCTTTGATTTGTCCAGGCGTTTCATTTCAAATACAAGCAGCTGCATGGCGCATTTGTAGCATGATCAATGAGATATACGGCTTGAATCGATCATTGAAAAGAGTGAAACCTCACTTCTGTCTTTTCCCACTGTTATTTTCATGTAGACTGACCATATAATAACCCATCATAAACAGTATTCCAACCCAAATTTATTTGATAAAGAGTGATAGTGGAACAACTCGAAGTTATTCTAAAAATGTTTTCCAATGTTTGGAAAAAACACAGCTCCCAAACGTGCACCAGATCTTCATTTTCTGGTGGCTGCTCCAAGCTGGCTTTCGATAATTGCATGGAATGTAGGAATTATTTCATCTCGGGTTGGTAAATTCTCTTTAATGGCAGGAACGTCGAGCAAATTTTCACACCAAGCATGGAGATGAGGGAACCTCTGTGCTCTGACTAGGTATGTGCCCACAAGTTCTTCGAAAACAGGAACCCAATAAGCAATCCAACCTGCAACAACATCGACATATCCGATAGTTTCTCCTCCGAAGAATTTCTTCCCTTTGATCTCTTCATCTAGTATTTTCAACGACTCCAACGCTGATTCTACGGCTTTCACTTTCTCTTCTCCTTTTGTGAAGAAGGCAGATCGCATCTTAGCCGCGCACTACATCAAGGAAAATAGATCAGTGAGATTCTTGAGTTTGCCTTGTCTTGAATGTGTTATGGCCAAAACTAGCTTCATTTATGAACAACACCTGCTAAAAATGCATTGCAATTCCTTGGATGTGTAGCCGTTTCTCAGGCTCCCTCTCCGGAATCGAACCCTAATTATCCGTCACCTATCACCACCATAATAGGCCACTATCCTACCATCAAAAGTTGATAGGGCAGAAATTTGAATGATGCATCACCGGCACAAAGGCTGTGCGATCCATCGAGTTATGATGAATCATTGGAGCAATAGGCAAAGCCTGTGTTAATCCCTTCTAGAAGTCTGGTTTGTTGCACATATTAGATACCATCAAACAAACTATAACTGATTTCATGAGCCATTTTCAGTTTCACAGTCTGAATTTGTTCATACTTCCACATGCATGGTTTAGTATTTGAGAAAAGCATATAACTATTGGCAGCCAGGTAGCATTCCACTTATAAATAGTGGGTCAAACTTATGAATGATAAAGACCACTAGTAAATCCCCCAATTAATTGTATTGCTATGCATGTGCAACTCTTAGGAGCATGAGTTGTGTCTGATGTTGGTAACTCGGCCGAGTTAACAGCTGACCGGATGAGTTTCTATGCCATGATCTAAAATCTAGACTTCACCCCGCCTCCGTTATGCAACACCCAAAAACCAAGTGAATGGCACACCAAAAGCAAAATATGAACACAAATAGTTACCTCGTCTTCGACAAATCTCGCCCAAAAACGCGCCATAGCTCTCTCATAAGGATCTTCAGGCAGCAGAGGATTCGGTTTCCATGTTTCATCGATGTATTCGATGATAGTTAGTGACTCAGCTATCGGTTTTCCATTGTGCACCAACACAGGGATCTTCTTGTACACGGGATTATACTTCAAAAGCATTTCACTCTTGTTTGAGAGATCTTCTTCCACATATTCGTACTCAATCCCCTTAGACTTCAAAGCCCATTCAACTCTACGAGAGAAAAGACTAGCCGAAACTCCTAGCAACTTCACTTCTCCCATGGTCAAAAGATCATAAAATGGAAAGATTTTCCGATGTAGAACTCAATTTCCTGCTCTGCAATTTATAGATGCGGATGTGAGCCTGTCTTGATCTCAGTAATGGGTACAAAACTAAGGAAATGTTATCTCCTGGATTTCAATTCATTGGTCAAACTTATACTGGTGATGCTTTTAAGACAATCCCACCAAGTTATCTTCTCTTCTTTTAGTGACAATCCCACCAAGTTATCTTCTCTTCTTTTAGTGTTCTTATAAAATGGCAAGTTGCTCATAAAATGGAGAGATTTTCCGATGTAGAACTCAATTTCCTGCTCTGCAATTTATAGATGCGGATGTGAGCCTGTCTTGATCTCAGTAATGGGTACAAAACTAAGGAAATGTTATCTCCTGGATTTCAATTCATTGGTCAAACTTATACTGGTGATGCTTTTAAGACAATCCCACCAAGTTATCTTCTCTTCTTTTAGTGTTCTTATAAAATGGCAAGTTGCTCACAGGAATTATTGTTTTTGTAGGAAAATCATTATCCCAAGTTAAAATCAGCTAGTTATGGGGAATATTGAATCTCAATGGAAGGTCAAAAGTTGGGAGATCGGGACTGCATACTATGCGCCTTCGTGTACCAGGCCGCCCATTTTTTTCTTTGAGGTTATGACACCACTGCATATATCACAAATATTTGAAAGAGACATACTATGGAGACAATAATGGCAGTGTCTAGAGCAAATGCGCAGGTGGTCCTTAAGAGGGGTGGATATGGTCCATAGTTCAGATCAAACGTTCCGTACACAGACCATTCTGATCCAAATTGGTTTGTGTTCGAGTCCTGTTCTGCTGTAGATCCTATTTTTGACATCCATATCTTACCCATTCGGATTCAAATCGGTTTTACTTTGGATCCTATCATTGATATCCAACACATTATTCCATTAAGATTTGTTGTCAAGAATGCATTATTCCATAAAGATTTGTTGTCAAGAATGCACTTAAGCAGCAACTCTAGCAAACTATTCTCCTTATTGGGCGGTAACGAAAGATTACAGCAAACTGTCCAAAATCAGAAGAGAATTCTTCATTTGTTGGTGGCTGCTGAAAGCCGGCTGTTTCGGAAGATATGGAATGCAGGAACCATTTGGTCTCGAGGTGGTAGGTTCTCTTTAATGCCAGGAATACTAAGTACGTTCTCAAACCAAGCACAGAGACATGGAAACGTCCGTGAATTGATTAGATATTCGCCTGCAACTTCTTCAAGGACCGGGACCCAATGAGGTAACCAAGCCGCAACGAAATCAACAAATCCGACTGTCACCCCGCCGAAGAATTTCTTCCCTTTGATCTCTTCCTCCAGAGTTTTCAATGCCTCCAATGCTGATTCCACTGCTTTCTCTTTTTCTTCTCCTTGCGATAAAACTGCAGATCAGATGGTATCTTGACACTACATCAATGGAAGTTAAGCGATGAGATATGATTAGATATTACTTGTATAATACACAGAGAAATGCGATCACATCAACTGTCTCGATTTCAGATACAAGTGCCCATGTGTGGAATTTGTGGGGCACTTCTTGATGCTCTACGAGATCAACAGTCATGATATTACTAACATGTTTCTATAGAAGGGCAGCTCCGGTGCACGAAGCTCCTGCATATGCGGGATCCGGGAAAAGGGGCAGACCAAAAGGGTCAATGGTATGCAGCCTTATCTTGCTTTTTGTAAGAGGCTGTTTCCATGCCTCAAGGTCACACAAAGACAACTCAACCGTTGCACCAAAGCTCCCCTTCACGTACACGTCTCTATGTGGACCGAAAATGTTGATCATTAAGCATGTCTAGAGGCTCTGCAGTAGAATCTGTATCATCAAGGTGATCAATTGTTTGATATGTATAGAAAGATTGATGGGCATAATCGCTATATAGGTGACGATGGATTATGCTTTGTACTAATCATTTTCCTCCATACTTGTCTGCTAGGCAAACCTGCCCCAAACGAAGATCTTCTCATTGGATCATCTTAGGTTCCTGCCATTTTGTTCTCTTCATCCGTTACCCTTGAGAAGAGAGGCCGTGATCAGCAAACTTTGGGCCCAGATGTTTTAATATACCTACAAAAAACCGCATTAGCAACTTTGAATTTCTGGTTTGTTAGTTATGTGTATAAATGCGATCCTAAAAGCTGTATTTCATCCGGAAGTAGAAAAATCAGCAAAAAATGGTTACCTTCTCAACGACAAATCTGGCCCAGAATCGGGCCATAGCTCTCTCATGAGGATCTTCGGGCAGCAACGGATTTGATTTCCACATTTCATCGATATATTCTAGGATGACCAGCGATTCAGCTATCGGTTTCTCGTTATGGAAGAACAAAGGAGCCTTTTTGTACACTGGATTAGACTTCAAAAGCAGTGGACTCTTGTTATAGAGATCTTGCTCGATATAATCGAATTCTATCCCCTTGAATTTCAAAGCCCATACAACTCGACCGGCATAAGGACTGTATGAATTTCCTAAAACCTTCACTTCTGCCATCTTCTAAAGACCCAAGCGAGAAAAGAAAGAGATGATCAGATGCTACAGACCCTTGTCCAGCTCTGGTATTTAAACAGAACTGGATGGTGCATAAACAATGGAAAATGTTCTCCTTGGATAATGGTCAATGGTTTGTTTAGTTTTGAGTCAGTTTGCCAAGCTTTTACAGAAATCTTACTAGAAATGACAAATGGCTCATTGGGATGGTTGGATTTTATAGAAAATCAGAATCCCAAGTTAAAAAACTAGCTATCTGTGGGGAACATTCATGTATCTTTGATGGGGTCGAGCCACTTGGGTAGATTGTAGTACAAAGTCAGCTTCTTTTGATATCATTGCGTGCGATGTATGTCCATGAAATGATGAGGTACTTTATAATATTGGCAAATGACCCGACTGCATAAACTGTATATAATGTGAACATTGTAAGATAAACAAGGATTATGACAAGAAAAATGTTTGAAATAAGTAATTTCTAGGATAGTCAATGTTGAAGATGTTTTCAGTAAATGTAGATTTATGACACTGGTAAATCGCTAAAAGGGTAGCCCCAGTGCACAAAGCTTCCGCCTATGCCTTAAGTACACAGCCGTACCCTGTATTTTATAAGAGGCTGTTTCCATGCCTTGAACCCCTGACCTCAAGGTCACACGACGACACTGGTAAACCACTAAAGAGTTATATTTTACACGTTCAGAAGTTCTACTTGTAGATTATAGTAGATAGGTAAGTAATTCAGCATATTCTTTGCACATTTGATTGGGCTTGTTGGCTGATGTTCAACTCTTACTACTCTGTCCAGCTTCTATCAGGTTTCCTTTGGGGTCTTTCGGTCGAATGGGGTCGAGCATTTAGGAAGTTGGGACTATGCGTTTCTAAGAGTCTTGCATTGGGCCAAGAACCTTTAGATAATCTATTTTCACTTTAGCACACTATAACTTGCTTGCTGTACGTTGTTTTGTCAAAGGGTTGGATGATGAGATTCGTCAATAGCCTAGACTAATATAATTGATCAATGGAACTGGGAATAGTTCTTGGTTTTTGTGGCCTCAATTTGCACTTTTAGATGTCAGAATGACTACCTTCATTACATTAACTACATTTCCTTTCCATTAATTTACAAGGCCAAGGTTATAATGTTTTTCCTTTTGGCTTATAGAAGTTATCTTGGATATTCACTAGGCATAACCTCATTGTCTTGGGAGCATAGTTTCAGTGCAATGCAGAGTGCTACGTCTCGAGAATTCATTGGATGGGCGGGTTTGACCAATGTACTATAGTAGAGTATGCAACTTCTTGTCTTCTGTAGACGGAATTTCATAGTCTGCTCCGACAAAACAATATGGAATTTCTCAATGCAATTCCGATTTATAGGATGAAGAGTAATTATGTTTCAGCAAGTTCCTTACTAGATCTTCTCAGTTAAGGAGCCTTCATTCCTTGGCTTTTTCATTTTTAATGAAGTGGGGGGACTCTTTTGCGTTTGGAAACATTGGTTGACGGCTAATTTAACACTCTGGATTTTGATATCTTCCTTCTTTTAGTTGTGGTAGTAATTTGACCCTGTTTGCATTGTTCTATCCTGGTTTCTTCCTGGTGCTAACAATCAGAATGGACAATAGTAAATCTCAGGCTGTTCTTGTTGCGATATTGCCCATAAGCATAGTTCTCATTACATGCATGCAATCAGATGGAAAATGGCAGAAAAGCCATGTCTTACCTTTGCAATTTATAGAGAAGGATGATGGGGTCTCTTGATTTCAGAAATGGATTAAACAATATACAAGCTTGTTATATCCATGATCTAGGTGCTGCTTTTAATCCAAACTTTTAGAAGCTAATGTTTATTGAGTTGGTAGTTTACCTAGTTATCTTGACTTCCTTGAGAACTCTCACAAAAGAAAATGAGAAACTGCCTAGATTCAAGTAACCCTTCATGGAAGGTAAAAGGTGAGAGATTATTGAAGTTAGCTTTGTTTTGGCATCTTTGCATGCATAGTAGTGTCCATGAAATCAGTATATGTTTTATAGAACTGTGGCTATGACACCATTGCATGCACAACATACATGCGTAAGCTGTCAACTGTTTGAGTATTCGCATCACTATGAATAATTTTGAAAGTGTTCTGAATTTCCAGCCTCAATCTATTTTGAAAAGGCAGCCACAGGCAGCTTAGATGAGGATATATTTCTTTGGCACGTGGAATCAGTCTCTTGCAAAAATGCAAGGTAAGGCTGCCTACTTTAGGCCATTGTGGCCCGCCCCTTCCCCGGACCCCACATAGGCGGGAGCTTCGTGCACCGGGGCTGCCATGTGACACTTTGAATGAATTAATAGGAGCAACCTACATTTTCCCGCCAGTAGTTGCTATCATGACCACTGTCATTTAACTTAAACATATAAAATTTAGAATTAGTTTAAGGTGCAAAAATGATGAGGACCGGAACCAAACCGAAACCAAAACTGAACAGTTCGGTTCCAGTCCTTCAAGCTAGAACTGAACTCCAGAATGGTTCAGTTCCAATCCTGCTAAATTTTTTATGGTGCAGTTACAATTCTAGGTGGAATCGAATCAGAACCGAACCGTTGACACCCCTAACTAGTAGGACTTTCTTTCTGCATCTATCCTAACTGTTCTACCATCATCTTTGCGCCTCCAATTGACTTCAGTGATACAGGGCTCGCCACATTTGCTATTATGCTGGCGCTTACTGGCGTACCCCAAGAATTTCTGCAAATTCGTACCTTTTCAGCTTAGGATCACAAGTGACAATGCGTTCTATCTTATGAGGCACAGAATTGTGAGGTAGTAAAGCATGCATTGGAGCAGATATCTTAATCTGATAAGGATGTTCACTGAGTAGAAAAGATTCTAGAATGAAGCAGTGTCTTGAAGGATCAATCGGTTACAGGAACTATTTCCTAAGATCAGAGACCAACGAATTTGACTCTTTTCACACATGAGCCATCATTCTTCATTGCCCAAATGTTATGCAGTCATTAGATTTTGACATACTGATAAAGGCCAGATGATCCCTCTGGACTGCCAAATCTGCCCTGTTTAATGCCTTTCCAGGAGCTCTAAGGGGGGTTTATTTAACGGCGTTTGTATGGCATTTTTGAGATATCACGGCATATCTTAAATATACACCTTATTTAACAGCGTTATCTGTAGCATATGTGAGATGTGCACCTTATTTAACCACGTTATCTGTGGCATATGTGAGATGTGCACCTTATTTAATTGCGTTATCTGTGGCATATGTGAAATATGCACTTTATTTAACCACGTTATCTCTGGCATATCTAAGATATCGGTTTTATTTAACTTTTGTCTTGTTGATATGTTTGGTGTTATTTCAAATATGCCAAATGAATGTACATTCAAGTGTATATTTGCTCCTCTTGGAGAGAGAGAGAGAGAGAGAGAGAGAGAGAGAGAGAGAGGCTTCAACATTCCTTAGGGAGGTTTGCATTCCTCCATAGGCATTGATGATATGGACCACTTAATGGACGGTTGTGATTATCTAATCCTAGGATCTTGTTTGTTGTTTGCCATTGATGATGGAGACCGCTTAATGGAACTTGAATGTGCCACAAATGACATGCCATTAATTAGGCTGCTGGTCTCACCAAATGTACCACTCCATTTGGCAGAAATCAAACTAAAGTTGGAAATCCTCATTCTTGATGTCTATGATAATATAACGAATTCAAGGGCTAGAATTGTTGATATGTGAGATTTTCTCCTCACAACCCATCTAAGGTGGGGTCCAACAAATGAGTGGAATGGATCACCAAATTGTGAGCACTCCTCTTGTACATTTAGCTGTGTGTTGTTCCTGCCATCTAGCAAGAGGAATGCCATGAAACCCCGCTTTTGAGTCCAACAGCCTTGGACGATCTAATCCATTCATCTGCTTGGCCCAATTTTGAATTCTAAAACTCCACTTTTGGACAATCCGACCATTCATCCACTATCCTCTTCTGAGGGTATTACACATACAATTTTGCAGCATTTGGTGCCACACAAATACATATACAACAAAGATACCATAAAATCCCTGGGCCTTAGGAATATCACAGTATAGATGAATGGCCCAAATCATTGATGAATATTAAGGTGCTAGTTGATATCATGACATATGCTAGAAATGCAGCTTATTTAACTGTGTTCATATCTGAGGCATATCTCAGATATTATAAAAAAATATCACTAGATATATCGCCGGACATATCACAGAACAAATATCACATATCTCAGATATCATAGAATATATGACACATATCTCAGATATCATCGGAGATATCACAGGAGACATGCCAACAAAATGCCAAACAGGTGCTGTTAAATAAACCCTCATAAAGCTAAAGCTAGGGATACCACTCATGTGGAATTTCTCATCCACTAAATCCAGTGAGACGATATGTAGATCTTGTAGGTTACAATGATAATCTTTCTCAGAGAGCCAATGTGGAGGTCCAGCCGTATATATAGTGGCCCCATAGCAGTGGACTAAGGGACTTCCCGATGTTCCTCCATGGAATTTCCATCCCAAGTGTGTAAATTTGACATCATGTTTGCATATAGTAATGGTGATACTCCATGATCATATGAACCCCCTTGAATTCATTGGTTAAACCATCAAATCCTATTGAGAAGTCATCGTGCATCCGCAAAAGGGCTGATCAGCATTCCATTGGATCCATCCAGGCAATTTCACATACTCTCCAATAACTGGATTGCATATGTGTGAGGATTCGGGAATAGGGGATTCAGTCGATATGCATAACAATCCATTGCACGAATGCAGCGTTGTTGATATCTAACAATGGTTATGTTGCATGGAGTTTAGAGGAAGGTAGATTGGCAATTGCTGGAAAGCGCTAACAGATAAAGCTTGGATCCAAACTTTTCTCTTAAAAGCAAGGCCTTTTCTTAGCGGCCAAAATAGCATTAGATTTAGTGGAATGCTGCTAAGCCTGCTATCCACTTTTACATGGTGAGCCACTTTTGGTTGATCAGAGACGGACCTGTTCATTTGATGGGCTTGATGAGGCAAATGCAATTGCCGTAGGGATAGTTACGTCTTATAGAGGATAGAGCACATTATAATTAGCCCAAACTAGTCTTTGCTTTGTTACTTGGAATGAACTTTATGATGCAGGGTGTAATGGCCCAGGCTTGCCGTAATTAGTCAATGGAACTGAAGAAAATAAAGATAGTCGGTCTGTGGTATCCTGGGCCTCGCCTTCTGAATCAACTATTACCACCTCCACCTTCAAATGGTGCAAGTGAACTCATGACGTCGTGATGGAATGTAAGGCTGCATACTAAAGACCCTTATGCTCCGCTCCTTCCCTGGACCCTGTATTGGCAGGAGCTTCATGCACTAAGACTGCCTTTTTTAAATCATATTTTATGAGTAAAAATAATGTCTAGAGAAGCATAAAACATGACCCGCCATAAGATTATTTGATAAAGAGTGATCTTATAAGACAAACAAGCATCAGCTATGCAAAATGACACAGGAAAAGAGAAGTGATCAATTCTTGGTGGCTGCTGCAAGGAAGCCTTTTCGAACTGCACCAAATACAGGAAGCATGCGATCTCGGGGTGGTAAGTTCTCTTTGATGGCTGGAGCAACGATGATATTCTTGGACCATGCATACAGGGATGGAAGCCTCTGTTCATCAAGTAGCTTCACACCAGCAACTTCTTCCCATACAGGGACCCAATGAGCAATGCAACCTGCAATAATATCCACAAATCCAAGAGTTGCTCCTCCAAAGAAGTTCTTCTCTTTGACCCCTTCATCAAGAAATTTCAATGTCTCCAATGCCGATTCCACGGCTTTCGCTTGCTCTTCTCCTTGTGTGGAGAATGCCGTCCACATATCAGCCAAACACTAATTAGGAGAAACAACCCAGGGAAGACGATTAGATGACTCAATAATCATTTGTTTGAGAACAAAATTAGTAGAGAAGTGACTAAGCAAAGTTTCTGTTCATCCATTCCTTGGCTCGTTATGGGATAATTACAATTACCCACTTAGCATCCTCGTACCAATTAGATCAATCAGGGACAATCGTGTAAGTTAAGCTCAACACAAGACTAGATACAGTAAACAGCACTAAACATGCCTCACTGCAATACACTGAGATTGGCATCCCTTCCCACTTGCATCGAGCCTTGCGGAACTAAGATGTCATTCAGCAAATGAGGCGATCAACACAATAAAATAAAGACATCTCAAAGCACAGCCTTTTCATCGCTCTCAATCAGCAGGCTAGATGATGCTATGAGGGTGAAGTTGAGGACCAAAGGTAGGACATATAACAATAGTCAAGATCCATGGGCCCAGTTATCGTACAAATGATATTGGACCCAGTCTAAGATTTTGATTGTATATAGAATCCCTTATGGTCCTCTTCTACTGTCATTTATTCCAATATTTTGTGTTAGATCGGTTGCAGCACGAAAATGACTTTCATAAACAGCAGACTAACTCATAGAGAGGATTACCTTTTCATCAACAAATTTAGCCCAGAAACGCGCCATAGCTTTCTCGTAAGGATCTTCAGGCAACAGAGGATTCGCCGTCCACGTTTCGTCGATGTATTCAACGATGACTTGCGACTCAGCGATGGGATTGCCGTTGTGCAACAGCACAGGAACCTTTTTGTGGACTGGGTTATACTTCAAAAGCTGGGGACTCTTGTTGTGAAGATCTTCTTCAACAAACTCATATTCGATCCCTTTGAACTTCAATGCCCATTCAACTCTGCGGGATACAGGACTAGCCCACACTCCAAACAACTTCACTTCTCCCATATTCAGAAGATCTTCAAAACAAGAAGCTTAAACAAAGATATTTTCAAATGGCAGAAGTCTATGTCCTGCTCTGCAATTTATATAGATGGATGGAGGTTTCTTCTGCTATAAGAAATAGATGATGTATAAAATGTTATCTCCCTTTTTTGCACCAAATTCGATGGTCAAATTTAACAATTAATAATCTTTCAGTCGCTAGTTAACCGACTGAGATCTGTTTTCTAGGTCCCAAAGTCAAAACCAGCAAGTTCTTTGCATATTCATGTATCCTTCCTGTCCAAGTCCGCTTGCAATTTGACGTCATTGCACCCGTAGTAATGCCGAATGAAATCATCATACAAATTGAATTCTAGTGTGGTGTTAGGAGGTGTAGATCAATTCATGGTTTTGCAGTAAGACAAGGTATATATCAGATCTAGACTTTAATGATCCAAATTGGGGCATCTTAGATACCCAATGCACCAAAAATACATCCATTGAATGATAATGGAGTGAGAAAGTTCAAGAGAGAAACGAGAGAAGGAAAACGGGTTGAGAATCTCGGCAGACTGGGGAGATTTTATTTTTTAATGCAAGAAAGAACGAAGAGGTTAGATGGCATATTTAGAACGTAGCCGGTAAGAAGAACGGCTTGGATCAACAACCAATCCTGGCTAATTATGCTGCTAACAACGATCTGCACGTACCATATCCTATGCTATAGAAGGCCTACTCTTGGAGAAATATACGTAAGTGTATACTAACAAAGTTGGTTCGGGACATAAATGTGTGGTGATGATCCTCACTGCTCAACTTCTTAGCCAGATCTTCTATACGAGATGTCATCATCATTATCAAGACCTTATCCCAATTAGGGGTCGGCTATATGAATCTTATTCATCCATTCCTCTCTATTAAGTACCATGACTTTATTTAGTCCCAAAGTTTTTAATTCTTTCCTCACCACTTCTATTCACGTTCTTTTGGGCCTTCCCCTTGCCCTTTTAGAACCTTCTACTTGTATTGCCTTACTCCTTCTAACAGGTGCCGTTGTTGGTCTCTTTTGAACATGTTCAAACCATCTAAGTCTAATCTCCCTCATCTTGTTACATATTGGTACTACCCCTAAATTTCCTCTAATATTTTCATTTCTAATTCTATCCTTTATTATCTTACCACTCATTTATCTCAACATCCTCATTTCTGCGACGCTCATTCTATAACCACGATATTCCTTAACTGCCTAACACTTTGATCCATAGAGCATGGCCGGCCTTATGACCATCCTATAAAAATTTCCTTTTAGTTTGAGTGGCACCCGCCAATCACACAAAACTCCAAATGCACATCTCCATTTGTTCCAACCCACTTGGATTCTCTGGGTAATCTCCCTCTCAATCTCTCCACTCTCATGAATCATTGATCCTAAGTACCGAAAGTGGTCTTTTACGGGGACTTCTTAGTTATCAATCTTGACTGGTGTTCCACTCCTACTCCTCTCCTTGCTAAAATTGCATTCCATATATTATATCTTAGTGCAGCTAATTTTAAATCATTTAAATTCTAATGCTTCTCTCCATAACTCTAGCTTTATGTTTACACCCTCCCTTATCTCATCAAGTGTGACGACCCCGGTTTTTACATGTGATGCAATTTTGATAAAAAGGCGAGATCTCTTGTTTTATAAGTATGAAATGCATGAAAATCTTTTTCTTCGTTTTGGAAAACAATCTTTCATAAAAACCCCGAATGTCAAAACACATTCTCAAATTGTCTAGCCATGGCAAAGTTTTAAATCAACATTATTCCCAAGAAAGTGTTAGTCACAGCCTCAGCTATTAGAGAGTAACTACAATTAAGTAACATTGAAAGATAAGATAGAGGTTTACTTACTTGCACTTAGTCTGGTTGTCTTTTGTCACAAGCGTTCCTTGCCCTTAAGTGTTTACTTTGTGTCTGAAAAATGTTGAGAATTGGGTGAATATATACTATACCTAGTAGGAGCCTATCACTACTAGTTTTATAATGCATGCGATATTTAAAATAATGCGCTCTTTCAAAACATGTGCATATCTGAACACTCAAGTTCAATATATCAAAAACTATTGTCAAATTGAAACACTAACGACTTAAAGAATCTCACAAACCAAGTCGAAAGTATCATATATATCATAACATAATGATATGCATAAGATGCTTCATTGAATCCAACTTATGGATATCTAGTATGGTATGATCGACCAACCTCATATCATGCCATATGCAATGCAAATAAGTCCACAAAATCACAGGGTCCAACTATGCCCACGACCTCCTCGCCATGTGGTCCCCGGGTACCTGAGGACACTCGGTCATAGCCTTAACGGGACCTATGACACGTCGACCCAGTGCCGTGACACCAGTGGTAGCCCCCTGTACCACATGCAGTCGACGTAGGGACGTTACCCTCTTTGGGCATGGTACCCATCCACCTAATAGTAGTAGAGGCTGGAGGCCAACCCAAACCACTCGGCATAGCACCCACGAGCTTATCAGCCCAAATCATAACTAGATCAAACAAGCGAAAACCTCTCTTTTTTCAAAACCTGTCCTCTTCAAGTTCCTCACAACTGCCTGGCCCTCGGCACTCCAACGTCTTTTGGTAACCCTTAAGGACATGCAATTTTTGCAAGAACTTAATGCTCACAAATCATGCAATTTATGCAATTGTTTGCAAAACATATCTATGCATAACGTATATGCAATTATTTACAAAACATGTCTATGCATAAAACATTTATCACATGTATACTGAATTAAGTCATGCTAAACAAGTCATATACTTAAAACATGTATTCTCAAAACAATCATAGTTCTTTTAAAAGAATCTAGTAGCGATAGAGCACCTACCTGGCTAGGTCGCGCTAACATGGTTTGGGTTATCAAGGCTAGTTTGGCCTATCTTTTATAGGTTTTAGAGTGGTTGGTCTTATTACTTAGGCATTAAGGGTCCATCCCTATGCCTATGGGTGTCCTAAGGTCCTAATTGGGCCTTGGTATTATCAGTTTTCCAAAGGTCTAGCGGTCACGCGCCACCATCCTATTCTAAGGGTCATGCCCACCTTTTATTGGGCCTTCATCAGGGATTTTATAGTTTGAGTGTGTCCGCATCGTTGACACGGACACAACCCCTTTTGCGGCGCCTCAATCGGAGCTCTAGATCACAAGTTATAAGCTTTTTAGTGTCACATGTACATAAGGCCTTTAAGAGGTGAAAGTACAGAATGCTAGCGCGCTATGCGTCAGCGGCATGCGCCCCAGCGGCGTTAAGAAGCGGAAAATCCCGGATCACTAGCGCGTTAGCGGCATGCGTCCCAGCGGGCGCGTCTGCAGATGCACTGGATTTTCCCTCCCGTCTCTTCCTTTTGCGGGCGCGTTCTCTTGAACGTGGTCAACGCGTTTCGTTCCGGCTAGAACGTTCTGTTCGTTGGGGGACCGGGGCATCCTCAAGACACCCTGGTTCGACCCTATCGAACCAGTGCTGCCCAGGGATCGTCCCTGGGTCCTTTGTGACATTCTAGGGCCCGTTTTTGCATGATTTTTCATGCAAAAACTTAAGGAAATTGAGCCAAGGACTACTGTGAAGGCGGGTTTTGAGGGATCTTGGGCTTACCTAGCTCGTTGCTAGGTTTTTCTCCACATTTCTCCTCTTGGTTGCTTCTCCAAAACAGGTTTTTCTCAAGCTTTTGGGCTGCCATTAGAGGCGCCCAAGAGCTCTATTTATAGAGCTATAAGAGGGTTCTTGAGGGGGCTCTCACTGCCCTTGAATGGCGGTGGAGAAACCTCCAGAATGGCGGTGATTTCTCCTCCAATCACCGCCATTCTAGAACCCTCTAGGAGGTTGAAGATGAAGGATGCCCGTATCAAAACGGGCCCCTGTGTTTTGTAGGCTAAATTCGTTTTTAGTAAAATTACATTTTTACCCCTGAACTTCAAAGGGTCATAACTTGCTCATTTTAACTCCGTTTTGGGCGATTTTAGTCTTGTTGGATTCCTTTTTCCGATACACACCTATTGGTATCATTTTCAGGACCAAATTTCTGGGTTCAGTCAAGGTGAATTGTGAAATGACCAAAATACCCTTATCTTCAAAAACTGAACTTTTCATTGCTAACTTGGGATTTTAATGTTACAAAATTGGAGTCATTACATCAAGTAAGACTATATCATCTGTAAATAGCATGCACCAGAGAATCTCCTCGTGCAGATATTTTGTTAACTCATCCATAAGCAATGTGAAAAGGTATGGGCTCAATGTTGATCTTTGACAGGAAAAGCGTCAGTCTCGCTACTAGTAGTTTTGTTACTGCTCCTTCATACATATCTTTAACTATGTCTATATACCCTTGCAAAACCCCTTTATCGCCCAACACCCCCCATATTAACTCTCTATGGACTCTATCATAAGCATTTTCTAAGTCAATAAAGACTATGTGGAGGTCTTTCCTCCTCTTCCTTTATTTCTCTACTAATTGTCTTAGTAAGAAAATAGCTTCCATGGTAAATCTCCCAGGTATGAAACCAAACTGATTCTCTAATACACTTGTTTCATGTTGTGGCCTCTTCCCAATTACTCTTTCAAAAAGTTTCATAGTGTAGCTCATAAGTTTGATTCCTCGATAATTAATGCAACTCTACATGTCTCCTTTATTCTTATAAATTGGTACAATAAAGCTTTTCCTCCACTCATCAGGCATTTTCTTTAATTTTATAATCTTGTTAAACAACTTGGTCAACCAAACTACCTCAATATCTCCTATATGCTTCCAAACCTCTATTGGTATACCATCGAGCCGCATGGCCTTTCCTGATTTCATCTATTTCAAGGCCTCTTTCACTTCAGGTATTCTAATCCTATGAACATATCTATAATATCCAATGTTATTTAAATTGATAGTATTTTCAATCCCTATATTCTCAGAGCCATTGTCATTTAACAATTTTTGAAAGTATGTTTCCCACCTTTGTTCGATCTTATCATCTTTGACTAATACCTTTTAATCATCGCTTCTAATGCACCTAACATGATCTAAGTCCTTACCCTTTTATTCTCTTACTTTTGTAAGTTTAAACACATCTTTTTCACCTTCTCTTGTTCCTAGTCTATTGTAGAGCTCATCATATGCTTTACGTTTAACCTCACTTATTATTATCTTAGCAACCTTTTTGCCATTCTTATATTGTTCATAATTTTCATTATTTCTAGTCTTCTGTCATGCTTTAAAGCACATCTGTTTTTCTTTAATAACTTTTTGCACTATTTCACTCCACAACCATGTTTCATTTCCTAATTACCTTTTACCTTTAGATACTCCTAAGACATCTTTTGGCACTTTCTTAATGGTCTCAGCAATATTAATCCACATGATATTTACTTTTGTTTCATAGTTTTATTTTTCTTTTACCATCAACTTAATTGTGAATGAGGTCATTTTCTATCCTTTTAAGTTCCACCACTTAATTTTTGAATACCTATTAAGTTCATTTCTTTTCTTCCATCTTTTGATGTGGATATCCATAACCATTAACCTATGTTGTGAGGTTAAACTCTCACGGGGTATTACCTTACAATCCTTACACATAGATCGTTTATTATTCCTAAGTAGAAAAAAGTCTATTTGGCTTTTATGAAGTCCACTTTTAAAGGTTATTAAGTGTTCATCCCTCTTCTTAAAGAATGCATTTGCAATGACCAGATTATATAACAAAGCAGAGTCAAGGATATTCTCCCCCATCTCATTTCGTTGACCTATACCACACCCTCCGTGTATTCTATTATATCCTTCCTTTTCTTTTCCTGCATAGTCATTTAAGTATGCTCCTATAAATATCCCCTCAATGTTAGGAATTTCTTGCATGAATCCCTCCATATCTTCCCAAAACTGTCTCTTGATTATATCTTATAACCTTACTTGTGGTGCATATGCACATATAACATTTATAATCTGCTCTCCTAGAATAGATTTTATTATTATTATTCTATCACTGATTTTTTTAACGTCCACACCTTTATCCTTTAGTTTCTTATCCACTATTATTTCTACATCATTTCTGTTATTATCCTTTCATACATACCATAATTTATACCCATCTATTTCTCTAGCTTTAGCCCCTTTCCAGTTGGTTTCTTAGATACAAGCAATGTTGACTCTCCTACATGTCATTGCGTCTACTAACTCCAAACTCTTACTTGTTAATGTCCCTATATTCCATGTGGCGATACGCATCTTATGCTCTAGAGATATTCTATTTACTATCGCCTTTCTCAACCTCTATGCATGAACCCATGTCCACTTTTTACTGCACCTGGGTTCTGATGCAGCCGTCGCTTTCGAGGGGATGCTCTAACAACCTTGCCCATTTTTCACTACACCAGGGATCCGATATAGCGCATCACTTCTAAGAGAATGCCCTAGCAACCCTTACCTATTTTTCACAGCACCTGGGATCCGATGCAGTGTGACGCTTATGGGGAACGCCGTAGCTCGAGGAAATGTCAGTTTTCGATTCATGTCATATTTGAGTAGCCATAGTTTTAAGAAGCTGAAAATGATTTTCATTTCTTCCTTACAAACTAATATACAAATGCATAAGTAGAAAAGAAATAACAAAATCGTCTTCTACTTCACCCTTGTTGGCTGGCACCTGACACAAGAGTTGCCATATTTTAAGAAGCTGAAGATGATTTTCATTTCTTCCTCACAAACTAATATACAGATGCATATTCCTTTGTAAGAAAGAAATAACAAAAGCATCTTCAACTTCTCCCTTGCCGACTGGCACCTGACACAAAATCCTCCTCCTTTTTTATCTGGGCTTGGGACCGGCATTGGTGGAGTTCTTCTATACAAGATATCTCAAAAATATATTCTCCATCAGATGATATCAACCATCCAATCTCGGTTTAACATTGTTCTAGGATTGTTGCTGCACTTTCATAGTAGATGACCAGTCTGATCATGAAGCTTCTGAACAGATTTTTTTTGTCAGCAAGATCCAATAAATACATTCCAACACATTTATTTGATAAAGAATGATCATAAAATCATACACCCACTAGCTGTAGCAAATTGATTAACATGGACAAAAACAAAGGGGGTCTTCATTTGATGGTGGCTGCTGCAAGCAGGCTTTTTCGAACGGCACGAAAAGCAGAAACTAGTTCATCTTGGTGTGGTACATTCTCTTTGATTACAGGAACAGCAATGACACTCTCACACCAAGCATGAAGAGATGGGAACCTTTGTGCAGAGAGCAGTTCAATGCCTGCAATTTCTTCAAAGACGGGGATCCAATAAGGAATCCAACCTGCAACCAAATCTAAGTATCCAATGGTGTCTCCCCCAAAGAATTTCTTCCCTTTGATCTCTTCATCTAAAATTTTCAGCGTCTCCCGTGCTGGTTCTAGTGCTTGTTCTTGCTCTTCTCCTTGAGTGATGAAAGCAAGGCGTGAAGTAACTAAACACTGTATCAGGAGAAACAAATCAATGAAACATAATTAGATGTTCTAAAACCCTGAGACAGTGGGCAGTAAACAAGTACCTTCTCATCCACAAATCTAGCCCAGAAACGTGACTTAGCTGTCTCATAAGGATCTTCAGGCAGCAGAGGATTCACTTTCCATGTTTCCTCAATATATTCGAGGATAACGAGGGACTCCGCAATTGGCTTTCCATTGTGCAAGAACACAGGGATCTTTTTGTGAACTGGATTATACTTCAAAAGTGATTCGCTCTTGTTACTCAGATCTTCTTCTTCGTACTCATATTCTATCCCTTTCAACCTAATAGCCCATTCAATTCTACGGGAGAAAGGACTAGCTGAAACTCCAAAGAGCTTGGCTTCTCCCATGTCCGAAGATCTCCAAAAAGAAACTTAAACAAAGAGGTTTGCAGATGGTAAAAGCCCATTTCTTGATCAGCAATTTATAGAGACGGTTGGATGTTTATCTTGATCCGGAAATGGATATAAATACAGAATAAACTATTCTCTCTTTGTTCTGGCACTGAACTCAATGGTCCAAATGGTTGTTTGGGTTGGTGGTTTAGGATGGCAAGAAGTTATATCTTGACTTCTTTATAAAAGTCAGAATTCCAAGTTACAATGAGCAATTTCCTGGAAAGATTCATGTAGAGATTCAGAGATTCTTGTTCAATGTACCTTCCTTTTGACGTAATCACTTCCATACTATGCTCGTATAAAAAAGGTAGCCTGGGTCACGAAGCTCGTGCAGGGTTTGGGGAAGGGGTGGATTATAAGGGTCAATAGTATGCAGCTTTACCTTGTATTTTGCAACATGCTTTTTCCACTCCTTGAACTCATAGCCGCAAGGTCATATGATTACAATTCTACTGTCATACTATCCTCGTATATTTTAGAAAATTGTGATCTTGATACTAGTATGACCCATATAGGAGAATTGTATTATAAGTAATTACAGGCCTGCTTTAGAAACTTTTTTCTTTTAGGGGAGCAGAGATATAACTTGACTGGAGCTTTTAATCGGTCCATGGCATAAATTTAATGAAAGAAATATCTCTACCAAACTGATATCTATGGTGTGGTTTTAGTTATGCAAGAACACATGAAATTTTTTGTGCCCTGAATTATTCTTTAAAATCGATTTGCTCTTGTTATGGGGATCTTTTTCTGTGTACGTATTCAATCCCTTTCAACTTCATTGCCCATTCAATTCTACGGGAGAAAGGACTACCTGAAACTCCAAACAACTTGAATTTTCCCGTCTCATAAGAGTTCCAAACAAGAAACTAGAAGTGATCTACAAATAGTAGAATCCCAATTTCTTGCTCAGCAATCAAAAGACAAGGATGGAAGTTTTTTTATTCAGAAATGAATATAATTGCAGTATAAACTGTTCTCTCTTTTTTCTGACACTGAATTCAATGGTCAAACATAGTAATGAATTTTTATTTAGAGGTGGTAGTTTAAGAAGGGGAGCCTTGGCGCAATGGTAGGAGTCGTTGTCGTGTGACCTTGAAATCACAAGTTCAAGGCGTGAAAACAGTCTCTTGCAAAATGCAAGGTAAGGTTGTGTACTATTGACCCTTGTGGTCCACCTCTTCCCTGTACACGGGAGCTTGGGAGCTTTGTGCACGGGGGCTGCCCTTTAGGGGGTAGTTTAAGAGAGTAGCTAGTTATCTTGACTTCTTTATGAAAGGTAAGAATTCTAAGTTACACAGACCACCTATGTAGGAAAATCATATAAAAAGAGACTACCGAGGCTGGTGGGTCTCCATCTGATGAAGGGAAGAGAAGTATAATATTCGAACTCCAAGGTACAGTCGCGGGTGTTTCGTTAAATTTATGCCATGACGTTTTGCTGAATAAACTGAATCTGATGACTGACTTGATCTTGTTTTTAGTTTTTATCAAGTCCATGGCTTATATCATTTACTAATGTAGGTTGTTCATGGATATAATTTTTTATGCATGCGTGGGAAAAACAGAAGCTTCCTTCTGTTTAGGAATAGACAAGTGGGTTGAATCTGATCCGATCCAGGCGTGGATCACCAACTCGCAGATTGTCCGTCCATCTCGAATAAGTCATGCTGTTGACTTTTTAAAAAAGATCTAAACCATTTACAAATTGGACATGGACTCTGAGCAAGTCCTGCTTAGAGTGCTGGCAAAACAGATAAGTGGGTTGAATCTGATCCGATCCAGCTGGGGATCACCGACTTGCAGATTGTCCTATCCATCTCTCATAAGGTTATGTAGAATTGTAAATGTTGACTTTTTTTTGAAGATCTAAACCATTAATCTTGTTCAAAATGCCTTGGAAGAGCAGTAAATTCTTATAGCTCAAATTATAGAAGTTGTAAATTAGATGCACTAATTTTTTTTTCTTTTTTAAACAAAAAAGAGTCACTTTCTGATCCAATCCAGCTGGGGATCACCGACTTGCAGATTGTCCTATCCAATCTCTTATAAGTTATGTAGAATTGTAAATGTTGACTTGTTTTTGAAGATCTAAACTATTAATCTTGTTCAAAATGCTTTGGAAGGGCAGTAAATTCTTATAGTTCAAATTATAGAAGTTGTAAATTAGATGCACTAATTTTTTTTCTTTTTGAAACAAAAAAGAGTCACTTTATCTTGGGGATGCAAAACTTATGGTTTAGATCTTTCAAAAGAAATCAGAATCACTGTTTATATCATTTCCCAATTTAGTTTCCCAAATTGCGTTAAACAGATATATGTAGATATTAACGGACAAATCCCACGGATTTAAATGGATTTTTGAGTTTTTATCACAGACTGAGTTGTTTATGAGATCCGTATCCACGGATTATGATCCATCTTGCCAGCTCTACCCGAATGTTATTTTTTATTTTTTGCTCGTTAATTAGGCAAAAAGCCCAAGTCACAATCTAAATGGAGCAGACAGCATAAACCTAAAAAAAAAAAAGGAAATTTACAGGATAAAGGTATCCACCCTTTCTTAGTCCTATCATCAAGTGCTTAAGAACTTGAAAACTCAACCTCCACTTAAAATGTCATTAAATTTCTGAGATTAAATTTCAGGCATTAAAATTATTAAATAGGACAAAACACTTAGTTAAATCGATGATACTGGCCAGTTTCTTCTGTGTCTTAGTAGTAGTAGTATTGACATCAAACAGTTACCATTAATTTTACAATTCAACAGTCACAACTTAACAAAAACCGGGGTTTGACAGTTAAATTGCCTACTACTATTCTCCCCTCTGAGCCCAACCAACAAAATCAAGCTGCTTCCAGTAGCAGCAAAATGCAATGGAGTTAGCTCATCATAAACAGTCAGAATTGGAGTTTTGTCTACATAACAGGCCTTCACGTTTGTTACCTTCAAATAAAATGTAGAAGCAAACCACCCACAATTAAGATTTCTTCCGAGAAAATACTGATAAATTAAACAAATTTCGAATGATTATTGCCATAGCCACAAGGAGTAAGAATTACAGATCCTCTCAAAATGGAACACAATCACAGATCCTTACTCCTGAGGAAAGAGTAAGAATTATATTTTTGTCTATTGTCACAATAATTAGAATTATAATAAGGACCTCAAACGAAACCAGGCTCCTCTAGAAGCTGTCTTGCTGGAGGAAGCAAAGCAACAGCGCAGCTTTCAGGCCTTGAGTATTTTTTGTGGACCACTTTCAGTTTACTCTCAGCTGCCATTGAGTGAAACCTAAGCAAGAGCTTTGCGCAGTCCCTGTTCAAACAACCCCAACATAAATTGGCATGATTTAGTAAAACTTTCACAATGTTTCTACTTTAATACATAGTATAAACTGCACAAAACTTCACAACATACATAAGCTGAGGCTCAGAGAAGCCAGTATGGTGCTTGAGAGTTTCGCTCCAAAGAGGATTCTTCTTCAAAGTGCAGCGTGCAGCGTAAACCGAAGAAGCGGCTATCATTGATGGGCAGAACATTATCATGGAATATTGCATCAAAGACAACTCGGAGTAGAAGAACGTCATATTTTCCATCTGTAAAATTGATGAACAGAGTTAAAAATGGGTCTTGATTTAACCATACAGGAGTTCATGAATAACGGAATTCCCCAGTTAGTTACCTCTTTATCAGAGGCAGCAGCCTTTAGGAACCGAACAAGGAATACATATGGTGTGGGAACTGTTAAGCTCCATTCAAGATTGTTCAACATCCTTTTCTCCATGCACAGTATTTGTTCTCTGTTGTACGCCTTATCTGATATGCAAATGAAGTCATTGACCTGCAATTGCAAATTAAAGTCAGATTCTCAATTACTCCATAATCAAAGGAAACCAGAACGTTATGAATCAAAAAGGTTGTGGAATATACCTCAGGTGCCCAAATCTCTTCATACTTGCTGGCAATGAGCATGGCAGCTACACCCACCAACTGTAATTCCCTCTTCTGAACTGTAGAATCAGCGGAAAGGTACCGATCAACAATGTGGTGAGTGAGGTAGAGAGTTTCAGGAGTAAGCTCAAATCTGTGATGAACTTCAATTAACCAATCCATGAGTATGGATCTCATTCTTTCATTGATCTCAGTCTGTGAGTCCATGTAGTCGTGAATCCGATTTGAGGCCTGCAATATATTCCTTTCAATCAGTAAGACAAGAAATCAATAGGTTGGAGATCGAGAGGGGATTGAAGAAAATATACCTCTGCAAGCCTGTAAAATTTATAGATGTCCTCGACATAGTCCACAACAGCCAACTGGTTCTCACTGTCTGCCCCATCAATGTCCTCTACTGCCTTCATCCCACAAGCCGCTTGGCTTCTAGCAGTCAAGACTTTCGTTAACGTTGTCACTACTTTCTTCTTTGAAGACTTCTCCTGTGGTTTATTCTGAATTTCAGGCTTCTCAGTCTCCTCTGTATTAGAGTTCACTTCAACTACTGTTTCCCGTTTCGGCTTAACAGTTGCCTTCGGTTTGGCAACCTTTGAGTCGCCTTTTCCAATGACTCCTTCAACAATAACTGCAGCTGATTTCTGCAGATTGAACACCAATCAAGTGAAGATGAATACATTGGTTGATTTCAATTTCATTCAAGAGAAAATTAATGGGAAAAATGAAGTGACATTACCTTATTAGCTGCAGCTGCAGCTTGGGCATTGGCAAGAAGTTGGGCCCGAAAACTTCTTGTGACAGGGCGATTTACTTGTGGTTTACTGAACGGCACAAAGGAAAAGAATTAGACTATGAACCATATGAAATAGGAACAGTACAGATCCAATTAGAAGCAAAGAAAAGAGATTTACCCTTCAACAACTCGATTATTGACCAGATTTCCGATATCACCCAATGCTCTCCTATTGTTTCCATTGACTACAACTGGCTTCTGCTTGCCCAAACCAGCAGCTCCACCTGCAGGTGCTTCAACAATCAGAAGGATCTAATCCCCCCACCAAAATAAACCCCCTCGAAGTGCTGAAAACCAAAAGAAAATCCCGTCCAAGAAATCCAGAGATTTTCGCACAATAATATCCTTACTAAACCAGAGAAACATGAAAGATCAAACGGAATGGTTCGAACAATGCAACCCCATATCATAAACACCCCTAATAGATAGAATAAAAAAACCCATAGAAATCTAAAGAAGGAATCATCTAAATCTAACCAGAAGACGAAAACCAAAAAATAATAATAAATTGGATAAATCATCAAACAGAAGAAGGGGTTGGTCCAAAAAGATGAACAAACCTTTGGGCTGTTGGTGATGTTGTTGAGGAACAATTGGTCTGGACGCCATTTCTTCCTGTTCTTGATTTCCAAAAACAACTGCACCTAGGGTAGAGATCACAGACGACACCAAGGAAAAAAAGCTGCCGTTCTGTGTCTCCTCCCCTTCTGTGTTCCAGTTTCCAGCCACTTCCTCTCTCTCTCTCTCTCTCTCTCTCTCTCTCTCCTGGTTCTTCTTCTTCCTGTGGTGAAATAGAGAAAAGGAACCTTTTTAATTCGTAGTGGGAGGACGCCTCTCCAACGGTCGAGCTCCTTTTAGTTATGGCCGTCTATTTGTTTAATGGAGGATCCAACGGCTGCAAGTTGGGGTCTGTGGAGTTATAGCCGTTGGGGGATTTTGAATGCTAGCGGTCACTAACGTAAACTGAAAGCAATACTCGGCGGCTTACGAGAAATCAAGCAATACTCGGCGTAGAAGGAACCGCATTTCTTTGTGTCGCGAGAAATTGGGAGAGATGTTTCATTCCTTGCAAAATCTGAGCCGCTGAAAATAAGAGCGGGTTCCACTTTTTCGATCAATGATTGAAATCGTGAAGTCTTATGTGCACGAGCTCATTCTAATGATCCAAACCGTCTGTCTCAATTCATCCTATAGATGAGCCATGCACCAATACTCAAAATCAACTGCGTATTAGATGCCTCTAATTTCTGGCATTTAAATAAACAAAATAAAATAGCATTTTTTGCAAAAAGTTCAACATCTTTTGAATTTAGCAAATTTGTCATTAAGTTTTTGTGAGCTTTGCAAGAAGATCATTCTATTAGTTTTATATCCTCTTTACCAATAAGTTTTTTTTTTTTTTAATTCTAATATACCCTTTTAGCAAACGGATGAAAGTGAAGAGGAAAACTTTGTGCATGATTTTTACTTCATTAATCAACAAAAATCTCTGAAATTGATCCTGTTAAATAGAAGACATTGAAAAGAAGAAAACCAAGTCTTAGATTTTCAATTTCCATTCAAAAAATCACCGAACAAAGAGTTAAATTCTACTGCTCACTGTTGTTTGGGTAGTAACAATATTTTACTTATGGTTTTAACTTGATTTTTTTAATTTATTGTGTTTTTATTTGATGCAAGGCATTGCTTGCATTCCAATTTATGTTAGGAAAAGTTTTATATCAAAATCGAAGCTTAAATTGTTGAATTTCTTTGAAAAAGCTTAACAAGAATTATTGTGCAAGTTGGTGAATATGGTGTGCTTACAATTGAATATCTCATTATTGGTTGGTTTTTGTTGAAATATAACTTTATCATTATTTCTTCTTATCAAATTGTGTTGAATGCCAAATTTCACTAAAACTTTCTATCGGAAGATCATTGAACTTAGTGTCCAAAGTCGACAACTTAATCATGGGTTACAATTCTAAAGTATATAGCTTCAATTCTAAATAAGGAAGGGTAATAATGAAATTTCAAAAAAAAAATGAGAGAGAAGGAAGATGTAAAACTAGCAGAATGACAATTTTGTAAAGCTCACGAAAACTTTGCAAAACTCAAAAAATGTTTGACATTTTGCAAAAATGCCAAAATGTAATGGCACTTTTGCCAAAAACGCAATAAAAAAAATGCGTTGGTGCTACTTAGAACCATCCGACAGCGAAGAGCTTATATGTGTCACTCATCACTGGGAGCTCTAAGAAGAAGCGGCTCCAACGCTTTTCAACGATCCAAGCCATATATCTTGTAGGCCATTTCATAGAGGAGGGATTTACAAGAATTTGGACCCCATCCGAGACTTCTAACCTTCCATCTGTGCAGTCTAAGTGGCTCGTTAGAAACATATACAGAAAAACTGTAGTTAATCAACCGTTCAATCAAAGTCTCAGAAACATCCAACGGTGTGAATAAATGGCTTCAATCTTTAAAAGAGTAAGGCCCATTTGTTATTTTGCTTGTTCATATATTCCTACACCGATGGTGAACCTTGTTTGGTCTTCCAATTTATAACCGTCATTTGAAAGCAATCTTTGATAGGATTAAGATCTGCTGGTAGATAAATGGTTTAGATCCTTGGATAGGTAAGCCCCACCAATTGCATTATCACCAGTTCATATTTTTCCATAGAAAATATTTGCTCCATCATGAAACAACTCTGAAGAGTTCCAATTGTTGGGACAGTCCCCCTGCTCAACGCTCCTGCACATGGGGGTCTGAAGAAGGGGTGGACCACAAGGATCAATAGTATACAGCATTATCTTGTATTTTACAAGAGGCTATTTCCACGCCTTGAACCCATGAGCTCTAGGTCACACGACGACAACTCTACCGTTGAGCCAAGTTCCAATGAAAGTTCCAACTGTTACTATGCTTAATAGTGATCGCTTATTCTAACGTATATGTGCGTGCCCACTCAATCAAGTTCTTGGAGATTGGCCTTCACTTCTTGATTCTCGGCTTCTACTCAAGTTAGCTTCAGCTGTTTCAAGAGTTCATGAGCTCCTCATGGATCAGTGTCACTACCTCTCTCCGCATCATTTACTTAGATGGTGATCTCATTATGGTCTATTCTAGCAAAACTGCCAATCAGAGTTGGCCTCAACCACCGATTATCTTCGACTCTCTATGTGTAGCCTGTCTCCTTTGCTTAATGACCATAAGAGTAGCTGCAATGAAAATCTACACGCAGAGCAGTTCCTCTTAATGGATAGCTGGATATCGTAATCATAATAGATATTGAAGTTATAGCTATGCAACTTAATGTGCAAATGGATGAATATGTGTTTGATAGAATCCCATTCAAGGGTATCATAAGCATTTTCTGTGTTCACCTTATGATATAATGCTTATTAATGGAGACTTCATTAGCAATGAGGATATATCTTTTAAATGACCCTCCAAAATGCAGGTTTTTATTCGAAGTTGATATTGCCTTTGCCGTTGATGGTCGAAGGAATTAGATAGGAACACAGGAGGGGATCCTATAATGTGTTGTATCAGCTGACTAATCAGTATTTATCAACTGAAATGGATTTTATAGCTTTTGGATGAGGTCCAATAGGTTGTTTCTTTCTCTTTGAACTGAATTTTTTTGCATTGGTCATGTTTGTCATTAGATATTTGATGCTAATGCGGAATAGGCTTAGTTCTAAGGAACTAAAAGGTTTGATGTGAGTGCTTGATTTTTCGATAAAGAACAAGTCGGTTTAATCCTCTGAGATTATATGCTTCAGCTAATGTTTAGAATGTTGGGGTGATAAGGAAGAATGGTCTGTTACTAGGATTTTGGTGAAGACAGGCGGTTTGAATCAGAAGGGGGCAAGGATCAGTCACACAAGTTAGATGAATGAATGAATCACCTGAATAGTCAGTTATCCATTGTCCCACAGAAACTGTCCAGTCTGATCATTCTTTGATGGGGCAAGGACCCAAACAACAACCACGGTAAGTGATTCTGTTACCTTTTGTATCCCTGTGCTTGTCTACAGCTGCAGGAGCACAGTGAAAATGATGAGGTCAATCAACTCCAGGGTATTTTTCTCCATTCAGTTTCGATAGTAGTGTTGATCAAATAACCATTCAAACACCAATGAGCTGAGTTTGATGTGCTTCTCTGGAGTGGACTTCCCTGCTGCTAGAAGAGATCTCAGATTACTTGAAGCTGAAATAGCTTAGTTGTTAAAGTAATCAATCAAACAACAAGGATCTCAGATTGGCGTGCAGCTTTATAGCAGACCTCCTGCTGCTAGAAGTGAACTCGGATTACTTAAAGCTGAAACAGCATAATCTGTTGAATACTTGGACTGGAAACAGCATAAGATGTTGAATACTCCCCGACCCATGCACACCTTTCAGCACCCAATGCACCAAACAACAACATTGGCAAGTGATCCTGTTACCTTTATATCCACGTTATTTTCCACTTCTGCAGGAGTGAAAGTGATGAGATCAATCGACCTGATGTAGTTTTTTCTATCTAGCTTTTCAACAATGGTGTTAAATAGCCAATCAAAACATCACTGGTCTCAGTTGGGCCGAAACAGCACAAGTTGTTGCTCCTCAGGTCACCCACACTCCCAACAACCAACCAATGGATTCATTCTTTGATGACGCAATGAGCCTTGGTAAGTGATCCTTTATATTGGAGTATGGTGAAAGTACTGAACTCAACTGTTGAGAGCACAGCTAAGGAGTGTACCTCCCTGCTACTAGAAGTGAACATGAAACAGAGTAAATTGTTTCCCCACACCACTCATACGACCCAACACCACATTAGACCCAACAACAAACCTTCTTCTTAATGCATTGCTCAACATTTTAAACCATTCGCGCATCTCTCACAACTTCCACTATTCAGTCACTTTAAATTTTCAGTTTGTTTATTAATGTGGTTTCTATTTCAGTTGCATCCCCATCAAGCTCTGTAGTCTATTTTGGCGCTCTCACCAACTGCAAGTTGACATTCTACCACATATATTTGGAATATATCAACTGTTTCTCTGCTGCACCAACGTCAAGCTCTGTTAGTCTCCTATTATGTTGGAAGTGAACCATGAAACAGTGTAAATTGTTTAGTTATTTTCCCCACACCACTCATACGACCCAACACCACATTAGACCCAACAACAAACCTTCTTCTTAATGCATTGCTCAACATTTTAAACCATTTGCGCATCTCTCACAACTTCCACTATTCAATCACTTTAAATTTTCAGTTTGTTTATTAATGTGGTTTCTATTTCAGTTGCATCCCCATCAAGCTCTGTAGTCTATTTTGGCGCTCTCACCAACTGCAAGTTGACATTCTATCACACATATTTGGAATATATCAACTGTTTCTCTGCTGCACCAACGTCAAGCTCTGTTAGTCTACTATTTTGTATTTTGGCTCTCTCACCAACTACAAGTTGATATTCTATCACATACTTTGTCAACTGATTCTCTGCTGCACCATATATATCAAACCCATCAGCTTAGTCATATATTCTCATTTATGTCAGAGTATTTAGTCTCCTAACATGCTTCACTTGCAACCAATGATCAAAGTGACAAATCATTTTTGACAGCATTAGTTGGGTAAGAATGTTAGATCGTTAACATGTGAGATGAGCGAATGTCAGCAAGTCTGTTTTCTAGCACCATACCAAACGCATCAGCTTCATCTTTTGCCTGCAAGCAATGTATTGCTTAGTCTTCACATTCCTAATTATGGTTTAATATTAGCTGACACAGCAGAAACCATCTGGTTTATCACCGAAGTAGTTTGACACTTGGCAGCAAAGTGAAAATGATCCTTTTCTTTTCGTACAAAGAAAGACTCCCTTTATGTAATATCAAATCTCTATTTCATTCTTGAGCAAGACGTATCACAATAACGAAATATTAGTATATTACAAATGACGTAATATGGCCCAGAAACTGCTAACTCCTGAGAAAAGAGCCTGACAACACAAAACAAATAGAAGATAAACACTCCTCTCTGTCATCAAAAGATATGATAAACACTGACTCCCTGTCACAGAAACAGATTAAAAACCATACTGAATAACGAATAAACTGAACACTGATGGACCGCGTGGGAACCTCCTAATCCTCTTTAAGCTGCTCTGCTGGAGGAATTAAGGCAACAGCATTGCGTTGCGCGCTCAAGTATTTCTTATAGACAACTTTTAGTTTACTGTCAGCTGCACCAGAGTGGAACTTCACCAAGAGCTTTGCACAATCCCTGTTAAGAAAACAGGCTTAATAGGTAGAAACTTTCAAACGGATTTACACGCTAGAAATTTCAGTTAACAAATGAAGAAAACAATACATGAGTTGTGCTTCAGAGAAACCAGTATGGTACTTCAGGGTTTTGCTCCAAAGAGGACTCCTTTGAAGGGTGCAATTTGCAGCATAAACTGCAGAGGCAGCAATCATTGAAGGGCAATACATGATCATCGAATAGTTGATCAATGCCAACTCAGCCAAAAAGAAAACCATGTGCTCCATCTGCATCATTGGCAGGGAAAAATTTTGAAAATTGATCAATTTCTAGATAACCATCATCGTCAGGAAATACACAAGCAGAAATGGGGTTTAAGTCATTGTGTTACCTCTTTATCAGATCCAGCAGCCTTCAGAAAACGCAAAAGGAACACGTACTGCGTAGGTATAGTTAAGCTCCATTCGAGCTTGTTCAACATTTTTTTCTCCATTATTAGTATCTGCTCTCTAGTGTATGCCCGGTCGGCTATGCAAACAAAGTCATTCACCTAGAATTACCCAAAAACCATGATTTAACACCAAGTTATCGCTAATGTATCAAAAATTTAGGCCTAAAATGAGTGCATGTTGTGAACTAAATACAAACCTCAGGTGCCCAAATCTCCTCATATTTGCTAGCTATAAGCATAGCGCTTACACCTACCAACTGTAACTCTCTTCTACCAACCGTTTCCATTGATAGGTAATGGTCAATAATTTGAAGTGTAAGATAGAGCGTTTCAGGCATTAGTTCAAATTTGGTGTGCACTTCAATTAACCAGTCCACGAGTATGGCTCTCATCCTGTCATTGATCTCGATCTGTGAGTGCATATAATCAGGAATCCGGCTTGAGCTCTGCAATCAGGGATTTCACACTATCCATCAGTTTAAGTGATAAAGGGATACAGACAGAGAGGTTGAAAGATGAATAATTTATACCTCTGCCAGCCTGTAAAATTTATATATGTCTTCAACATAGTCGACTACTGCCAATTGATCTTCAGAGTCTGCCTCATCAATGTTCAGAATCTTTGCTGTTCCACAGGCAAGTTTGCTGCGAGCAGTGAGGAGTGAAGTAAAGGTGCTCTGTGCTTTCTTCCTTGAGGACCCTTGCCGCCAGTTATTCCGACTTTCAGGCTTCTTCTGAATTTCCTCTTCTGTATCTGGGCTGATTTCAATTATTTCAGTAGGCTTTGGTCTAACAGTACCCTTCTGTTTACGTGCCTTTGGAGCAGCCTTTTCTACAATCCCATCAGCAAGAACTGCAGCTGATTTCTGCACATTATGAATACAAGATGATATGTATATTAGTAACAGTTTGGTATAAATTCTAAGACCAATGAGAAAAACGTCCGAAACATACCTTGTTAGCTACAGCAACCGCTTGTCCATTAGCAAGTTGTTGGGCTTTGAAACTCCTGAAGATGGAAAGCAAATAAATAGAACGAAAACAGCAACAAAATGGCAACAGTAATCAAATTGGATTCACGAATGAATCAGATAACAAACCTGGTTACTGGTCGTGTGATCTGCTGCTGTTGCTTCCTAATAAATAAGAACAAATAAAGTTATCATTCAGGATTAGTTAAAAATAGGTAAAAAGAATTCATAGAAAAGATTATAAGAAACAGTGCAATTACCCTTCTACGCATCCTCCTCTTGAGGTAACTAAATTTCCAATATCAGTGAATGGTTTCCTATTGTTTTCACCTGATGTAGCAGGCTTCTGTTTGCCAGCAGGCACCCCACCTGAAATTTAAATGGAGAAACTAATCAACATTAAGAAAATCTTCCAAGAATCAATTTGGCTTAGGAGGAAAGCTATGTGAAAATTTCAAAGGGAAAAATCTGAATATTTGGATCAAATAGGGGAAGAGGAGAACAATGAGGAGCAGCTAATGATAAGGAAAAGGAAATCATTAGAGAAACTGCAAGAAAATAGGTCATAAAGAGATTACTGAAAGGGACTCTTTCCAATGGGAATTACAAACCATGGATTAAGCTATTCCAGGATTGTGATTTTAAGCGAGCAAGTAGCAGGGCGGAGAATCAAAATCCAGGAATAACTTAACCCATGGTTTGTTATTCCCATCCCGAGTAGCACCGAAGAAAAAAAAAGTGAATTCATAGAGAATCAATAGCAAGTGATATATAGAAATCAAAGAACAGAGAGAAAAAGAAGAAGCAGCAATCGTCCAAATCTCCTCCAAAAGGGGAAAAAAAAAAAAAACTACGACAAAATGGGAAAAAAAAATTGGAAAACAGAGAAAGGAAGAACCAGACCTTCACAGTTCATCTGTGAGCAAATTCTATCTATCCATCAAGATAAAGGAAGCGCAAAACAAGGGAAAAACAAAAAACCCAAACCCATAAAAGGAACCCATCAAGAAACCAAGATCAAACAGATAACGGAATATCCAACAAATTAGAGAGATTTAAGAAAGTAAAAGACCACCCAGACCATGCGCAAGAAATGACAATCCAATTAAGAAACATAAAATCAAACAGAGAAATATGCACCATTCAACAAAGGAAGAGAGACCCAGCATTTCAAGACCAAAATCATCAACACCCAGTAACATCTACAATCGAAAAACGGAAAAACTGGTCTACCTTGATCACCAGTAGGTGCTGCTTTTGTTGCCATTAAACCAAGACTCGAAAAAACAGATGAAATAAACCCACGCAATCCTCCGCTCTGTAATTCCGCTTCACCGTTAAAATTCGCCACTGCGAACGGGGAAGAATAGCTCTTTCCAGTTCCCTTTCTACTTCCGCTTTCCACCTCTCCTTCTCTGGTTTCTTCTTCTTCTTTTTCTCTCTCTTCCACTAAGTTTCTATCATTCGATGCGAAGTGGAAGAAGGAAGAGTTCCCATTTTAAAACGACGGGACTCGTTGAACAACGGTCGATTTTACTTTCAGTTTTGACCGTCCGAGTATTCAAAAAGATCCAACGGATGGGAAGCGCTCTACGTAGTTGTAGCCGTTGTGGGAATTTGAAAGGTGGGGGGGTGTAAGTCGATAACTAGTGAAATTGTGGATTTCTCACCCTAAGAGAAGAAATAAATCAAAGGTCTCCGCCAATACTAGACTAGATGTCAAGCCCATATTATAATGATCTGAACCATTTATCTTATAAATGCCCTTCGTAGATATGAATAATTTGTGTTAGCAAGAGTTTTTATATCAATGTTCAGTGAGAAATTTAAGTTTAAAGTGTTGAATTTCATTAAAGAAGCTTATCAGATATTGTTGTGCAGGTTTTGAACATGGTATGTTTGTAATTGAATATCTCACTATTATTTGGTTTTTGTTGGAATCTAACGGAATCATTAGATTTCTTGTTACCAAATCGTATTGGATACATCAATTGAACTTAGTAGCCAAAGTTAACAACTTAATCTTCTGTCTATCTGTGAGGTAGCATGTTTGTTAGAAAGTATTAAGAGAGAAAAATAAAGAAGAGTAATACGAATAGATTTTCCTTTCTACTTTTCCTTCAAAAATTTTCCTTATATCTTTTTATCTATATATGAAGGCACACACCCATCTCGCTCTTTGGCAAGCTATGGCTCCAATAAGGACCACCTCTTGGAAAATCTGATCCATTTGCAATGTTGTTGGCATCTTAGATGAGTTACCAGCGAGAATCTAATCAATTGAATTGTTCTAATATTTGCTACTTTAGGTGGAGAAATAAAGGACACAAATTTTTACCGTTCACTTTTGGTGCATTCTCGTTAAATTGTATTTTCCTTAAATTGTTAGTAAAACAAATTGTATTAGTTGAGTTATGACCTTCCCACTGTAATGGTAAAAGGAGCTTTACTGTGCTAGGTCATGGGTTCAAGTCGTTCAATGATTTAGAGTTATTCATAAAAACCTACTTACCTATCCAAATAAAACATGCATGCATGCATGCATGCATACATATATATACTATTTTTAATATAATTGTTTATTTTTTTATTATAGAAGTAATTGCATGTTTATCTATAATAGTATTCTCAACATGTTTAATAGCATCGTCAGTCATCATCAAGACCTAATCCTGATTAAGAGTCAATGGCATGAATCTTATTCTTTATGGCTTCATTTAATCCCAATGTTCTTAAATATTTTCTATTTCTATCCACATTGTTTTAGGCTTTGCCCTCGTAAAACCTTCAACTTGGATTGCTGTTTTTGGTCTGTGATGGACTTAGCATGTTTAATAGCACAAAAATGATTATGCTTGTGGATTTTTTCTAAGCTTTTTCTTTTTTCTCTGCTTACCAGATATTTTAACTTTTTCCTCTCTTTTTTGCATTTTTTCTATTTTCTTATTATAAATTTAAAAAATTGTTGTTGCGAAAATATCGGCCAATACCATCCTTCACAAATTTATGTATCTCTTGCCAATCTAAGTTCTGACCATTGGAAATAAATTGAATCATTTGGACTTTCTCAACCCTTTGGCTTTTCTGTGGGTTTAATGAGGAATGTAGCTTGGGCACTTAGCCGCAAATCAAAGTTTTAGAATAATTAGCTTAAAATGGACGGTTTAGATCATTCGATTGGTGTGATCTTTTCGATTTGATTGACTATTGGTGCAACGCAATGCTGATTACACTCCTAAGTCTGTAAGATTGTGTGATCAACCGAAGAAGTTGACGCCCTTTTCCACATGTGTATGCATGATCTAAATTGTTAACCATGTTGGGACTATAAAAGATAGGAAACTCGTGAGAAATCAATGCATTCAGATGAACATTACAATTTCTATTTTGGATTCTTTTTTTTTTTTAAGAAATAAAATTGAAGGGTCGAGATTTCCAACTCAAAGTAACATAGGTTTAAAGAATCAAAGGGATTGAAGATTAAGGAAACCTTACACGCTCACCCAACAGAGCGAAAGATCAAGATTATGATCGTACAGGGGGAAGTTCTGAGAACCAAAAAAGTAGAGAGATGATCGACACCAGCAAATCTCTTTCATTCACTTGGATGAAATTTAACAAGAACGTTTATAACAATAGAAACAAGTGTGCTTGCTATGAATCAACCATATAAAAAATACAACAGCCGGAAACCTAGTTACAGACATAAGGCAAATAAAAAACGATGCCTCGATCTTGAGATGAAACTGATTTGTGGATCTTCTTCACCAATACAAATTCCACGGTTCGTTTCACAGTTACAAACATACAAATGCACACTTCTGAAGCCTCACGAATACTTACAATTACACTATTAGAGGGCAGGCAAAGCTTTTTCAGGTTCCTGCTCGATCGCCCGGTCCAGCCAGCATAATCTGACAATAAGCACGTAAGTTCCATAAGCAATATGAGTTAAAAAGAACCAAGAAGACTACTATATGAGAGGATGATCTGCAGCAAACCTGAGTCTCAGAAAACAGAGATAACATGGCAAAAGACGGCATGCCAATATGAACGCTATGACCATGCACATTTTTCAGAACTCCACGGCCAAGAAAAGACACCCAGATTATTAATTTCCTAATCTCTCAGCAAATGGGGCATTATCACTCCCCAGCAGTCATTCATACAGAGAATGAAGCATCGGTGGTTGAGTTCCCTTAATATTACCTTCGATTGTCAATCTGAAATCTTGTATGGCGAAGGGGCGAAGTTGAGGATTGGGTAAAAGAAAAAAACAATTGTCAGGAAAGGAAGAAGATAAAGGTGACATATTTGATATTTTTAATGGAAGTTGGGTGATCTAATCAACAACTCTAGTTCCTCCGTGCCAGGATTCTTTCTGCAAGCATACTAGGATTAACATGACAGATGCATCCAACCCTTTCCTCATTTCAATTTTTTCTAGAATCTTCTTTTGCTCAAGCCTTGACAAGAGTAAGATCAAGTGTTTTGACTCTTGTTGCTACTCCTAAAACATGGAATTTCTTCACTTAAAACCACTTTTAGGCTTTGCAGACAAGTTTCTAGAAGTGCGGGTTGCTTCTAGGCTTCTTGCTTCTTGCAGTGTTTGTGTAGGCAAGGGAGATCATTTCATAACATTCTTTCCCACTTTCTTCAACATTTGTAATTCATTTCTCAAAATCCCTTCCAGCTCAGTTTTGTTTTTTATCATTTTGGAAGTGGATTTCAGATCCTAGTGGTGGTTCTGGAGTTTGTCCCGAGATGCAGCATATATTTTTCGTTCTTTTTCTTAGAATTTATCACAAGATGCAGCATAAATTTTTCGTTCTTTTTCTTAGGTTTCTTCACACCTGTCAATCAGCTCACCTGTAGGTCCTCACCTGATTTTCTGCTCGCCCAAGAAACTAGCTAGATGAGATTCTATGGCCAACGCTTATGGCAAAAGTGACAAATCTGTTTGCAGTTAGTCTTTAATCTGTATGTCATGCGGCTATCAGTTGCCCAGCAAACCTTAACGCTAACAAATAGGAACAACTATAAGATCAATAATGTATTACGCTTGCATTATCACTAAGACTTGTATAAGCTCAGTAAGTTAAAGAAAAAATTTACCAAAACAAATAGAAATACATGAAAGGGTAGATTGCTTATGCCAACAAAAATAAGAAATTCTCAAGCAGCTTATCCATCACATCATTGCAACTTGTCCAACAAAATTATTTTTTAAGAAATTGAACCTCCCGTATTACACAGATGAGAAATGAATTGAATAACATATGGTCCCAAAGCTGGAGATACTCACATTACAATCAAGAGCAAATCTCCGGGCAAGCATAATAGCTGCATTTCTCTCGCGCTCTGATTCAAACGCTAATACATAGGAAAGCCCTTTCTTTGCTTGCCAGAACAATGCCTGAGCTGCAGCATTTCCTGCTCCTCTAACTCCACAAAGCTAGACATCACACAAGAAGAATAGGTAAATTAGAAGCTTTCTGCAATCTAGTTTATATGAACAGTAAAAAGACTCAAATACAAGTAACTGGGAGATGCGGGGTATTCAGTAATCTATGACCGATGAGCAACAGCTTCAGACCCTTGCACAAAGGAATTGGAGTAATTCATAGATATGAGAAACTTATCTGACAGAAAACCTGTCAGAATGGTGATTGGAAATATTACACGTTTAAAAACATTAAGTACCCCCTGTATGTCCAATATCACACTGGTTATGTTCTTCATGAAGTTTTTAAATGGCTACTTTGAACTGATACAAAGACATGAAACTTGATGAAATTAAGTCCTCATATATATGTTGGTGCGCATCCAACATAACAATTGACCAAAAAGTTAATAATTAATACACACTGTTTAATTCAAATGGCATATTGTTTACTTCAATCAAAGACAAAGAACACAGAAGTATAATGACTCATGTGGCCTTGAGTCTAATCACCACTGTTACGGGTGAACATACAGAGACTGGATTAACATTAAAAGAAAGAATGAAGACAAGTTAGAAGCAGGCACATTTATCCCCGTTGTCAAAAGTAAAGGGCAGCCCCGGTGCACGAAGCTCCAGCCTATGCTGGGTCCGGGGAAGGGGCAGACCACAAGGGCCTATAGTAGGCAGCCTTACCTTGCATTTTGCAAGAGGCTGATTCCACGCCTTGAACCCGTCACCTCAAGGTCACATAACGACAACTTTTACTGTTGCGCCAAGCCTCCCCTTCCCCCATTGTCAAAAGTCTATGTTGCAAACAGTGAGATCATTGTTTGCATGCTGATCTAGGATCATATCTGGAGTCTATAAAAGATGAAAATTTCTTTGACAAAGCAAAGACAAAGATGGTCCTTGGCCTAGAAAGACATTGAGCATTGCGGATATGGAACATCCTGTGCTTTTGTAGTAGGTACCCCATCTTCGTAGAGAACAATTTGGACTTCAAGAAAAACCCATTACCTTCATTGAAGAGGAGTAAGTTTCTTTAGCCTTGGTGATCTTTCCTTTACAAAGTTTTATCCTCATCTTGCCTACGTGAAACACATGAATAGAATGTGACTGGAGTTCATGTCCATTCATCTGGTTAACAACTACCTGCCAAGCAACACAACAAACAGCAAAAGGAATAAGAATATGTGAGGTGGTGGGAATCTGACAGGACAAATTATGTCAAAAGAGAGCTTGTACAAGATAAGAAACTGAAAATAATCTACAAACACATGCCAAATAATTTAGTAGAGATTTCCCAGGTCGGAATCTATACAGGAAAACTAACAAGTTGAGTTTATCGCATTGTTTGTGAATTACATCATACTTTTGACTGCTTCATCAGCTGATAGGTAATTTTGTTATCAAATCAACACAAGTTGCATTGCGACACATTTGATCTAGACCTGATCTATGAAGTCGAACATACATTTAACCAAAGATAATCGGTAGATAAGTTAATCAGTCACTTACTGCAAGAGGAATAGGAATCTTTTCTCTTTTATTTGAATGTAAAGCAGAACAGATTTCAAGCACATCACAAAAGATCTTGTTTCTTGGTACTTAGCATGTCGATAATAATTATTGTCTATCATTCTGACAGCTAGGTACCAAGACATGTCAAAAACAAAATGATAACTCACATTGAACTCAGTGTCAGGTTTCCTCACAAGTGCCTCCACGTAGCTTCCCAATCCTGGAGCTGTTCAAGATCATTTTGTCAGAAGAAATAAAATGGATCTCATGGTAATAAGAAAAATGATTTACTCAACAGTTGAGCCATGTCATGGTATATGTTTCCAGAAAATGAGCAAATGGCTAGTTCTGCCAGAACATTTGACATGATTTTAAGATTGTTAAAGCCAAAAGGTTGGTATCAAATGGGTTTCAAATGTTAGTCTACAATCATGCCATGAACACTCTTGATGCACAACTAAGTTAAACGGTGCTTCTTAGGTTCTGAGATATTTTTTCTTCTCGAAAATTAGGTATGGGAAAAAGGAACGGAAGATGAAAAAGTTTATGTTTGGCTCTAGTTTCCAATATTTCAAGTGAAAAAATGAGCAAGAACCAGTATCACAAACTCGGGCAAGTAAAAATATGAGCCAGAAACAGTATCACAAACTACTTAGGATAAATTCTTGGTTTTTAGTCTTTACTCAAATAATAATAAACACCTACATTTGCTTCTTTTTGTTTAAAATTATATCAAGCAATTTTATCAAGAAAAGTACGAGTTGCCCAAAGGGCAAGTAGGGCATACTTTTTCAATGATAAAAACCATTTTCTCTAAAGCTATCATGGATGAGAGGAATACCAAATATTTCTTGTTTGATGATTCTAAGCCTCCAAC
The DNA here is from genome assembly GCA_035236585.1 of Warburgia ugandensis. NCBI lineage: Eukaryota > Viridiplantae > Streptophyta > Magnoliopsida > Canellales > Canellaceae > Warburgia > Warburgia ugandensis. Next base: position 103,109,367 of record CP141126.1, read on the forward strand.
TCCTGTAGCCCTTGTTAATGACCATAGATCATTGCCTATTTTCCTAACAGTCCAGTTAAAGACCACAACTTTGGAGCTTAGAAATGTAAGAATGGGAACGAATTTTGGTTCATAATTGGTCAATCGCTTGATGTAGTAGACAAATTTTAGATCAGTAAACAAGCAGGTCCTCTTGTATATCCACCCACATATCCTAATAAAGGAAATGGGCATCCATTGTATACAAACTCTCTCATGACAGTAGATAAAACAGTCATGAGATATAAAAGTAAGAAGATAAAGTGACGAAATTCAGTTTGTGGTTTTCATTTCTATTGAGGAGAACATTGGGTCTTTGCTTGATTTCAGATTCTAAGGGCTTTCTCTTAGATCAAAAACCTTTTATGCTAGATTTTCTGCTTTTTCTAGTTGGCTATATCTTGAATCCCTTTTGTACTAAGATTGTGATTTTTACCTTTCATTTTATCGTCCATTTCATCTCCAAACAAATAGGTTAGAAATGTGAGACACGGTTATCTTTCTCAACCCATATGAACTTTAAGGACAGATTACTTCAAATACCTCATTTGTGGGACAAGTAGGACACTTAATGAGCTGTTAGAGTTTTAAACCATCCCAGCTCTGTACCAAAGGCAGTCCAACTTCATCTAAAAGAATATGTCCAGACATTCTATCCAAAGCTCATGAAGATGCTGTTTAATTCCGCCAGTCCACACTCAGTCCACAAGAGAACATGATCCTACAGAATTCGCTAGCATGAAATTATCTATCGTCTGTAGGTTGCTATAAATACTACATATGGCTTAAATATATTATATCCATAGACTTCAAGCAACAAACTAACTTGGAAGTAGAACCACTATATACAATATAATAAAGAAAAGCAGTAGATAGAAAACAAACCAGGATCTATGAGACCAGTGGTCATTACTACAATTCTTTGGTCATTACAGACAATCTCTGCTTGCAAAAACCGCCCAACATCAAAGGGCTCAGGCGCATAAACTGGCTTTGTGGCTCCTGCAGATGGTGTTATGGATAGTGATTAGAAAAGGAAAAGAAAGATCAAAAACGAATACCTTGCCTGCAATGCTTCAAATCATTAAGTAGTCAAACAGTTAAACATGTTTTACTGCACAGAGATTCAGAAGAGATCTGCTTCAAAAATAAGTAGCTATAAACTAGAGATTTGAATAGAATAATGTTGCATGGACAAAAACAGACCAGGAGGAAGTAAAAAAAACAGCATGAGAATAAGAGGCTATTCATTAAATTAATCATCATCATCAAGACCTTATCCGAGCATTAAATTATTCAAGATAATGTAAACACAAGCATGATAGATAACAAAAAGAAATGGCAAACTTCACCTACTAGAATAAAGATAAAGAATCAAACTCAGTGCCTAGTTAAATGGATAGTTCTCCATCCAAGTGGATGTTAGCAAATTCGAGGAATCCAAGAGGGAGAACTTTACATAACTGCAAAATAGTAGGGGGCTAAATAAAACTTGCTCCACAAAACTACCATGAGGATTGTAATGTGAAATTTTGAGGAAAATACAAATGCATGCTTATATAGATATATGAACAGAATGATTATGGTGGTGGCTTAGGCAGAATGCCAGGAATAGGAAAGTCGGGAGGTAACAAATAATTTCTGACAAGCTAAAGAATAAGCACTTTTTTCGTTGAAACAAAAAAGAGCATATTGGACCATGTTCAACACAAGCACATTAGCAACAAAAGCAAATTTGAAAAACTCATCAATCTGTATTTGATATGGACAACTACAGCTGAATTATTGAAACACCTAGCAGTATTTTCTATGTCAAAAACAATCCAGAGAATCTACACATAACAAGAAAGCAATCACACCTGAAATCAATTCCTTTTTGCTTCCTTCAGTTGATACACGAAACCACTGAACAGAACATTTTGCAATGTCCATAGCTCCATCTATGCAAGGAATGATCCGCAAATATGAACCCAGTGCCTCAGAACCATCTAATTCATACAAGTTGGATTTCTTTTCCTCAAGCTTTTTGCTCAATGCCAGCTGAAGAAAAGAAAAAAAGAAAAAAGAAAATCAGTCAAAGCAAAGAATTAATCATACAAAGGGATTAACAGGCAGTCCTAATATCTTGCAGATTCCAAGTAGTGCTGCCAAAGACAACATGAATCAAAAGTGTATTAACTCTTTTGAAGTTTGGCATCAATATGGACATAAATAATTGTGTAAAACAAATATCAAACATATGTCAGAAGCACTGTGAAGTTCTTCTTGGACTGTTAGAAGAAGCACGAGACAGAAACACAAGTGAAAAAACTAAGGGACCATAAGTGGTTTAGGTCAACTACACCTGAGACAACAAACCTTTCTTTTATATAAATATAATGTCCTAAAAGCTGCAAGTATGCTATAATCATAAAACATAACCAAAAGAAAAAAGGCAGGGTCAGATCGCCCTCATAGGACACTAGTCTTAGAAATGTATCATAGCTTCCAATAATTAATATATACTATCTTGATTCCATCTTTTAACCTTGTAAGACATCATTCCTTATCAACTACACCTGAGACAACAAACCTTTCTTTTATATAAATATAATGTCCTAAAAGCTGCAAGTATGCTATAATCATAAAACATAACCAAAAGAAAAAAGGCAGGGTCAGAACGCCCTCATAGAACACTAGTCTTAGAAATGTATCATAGCTTCCAATAATTAGTATATACTATCTTGATTCCATCTTTTAACCTTGTAAGACATCATTCCTTATCAATAGTTAGATATTCTTGCTTGACTAACATTGGGATCAATGATTACAGCAGTGACGAAAATATGTTTCTCCAAGAGTATAAAAAGTCTTTTGCAATGGATTATCCAGCAACTATTCCAAGAAAAATGCTATTGGGACTGAAATGGTGACCCCCATGGTTTAGTCATCTTTGGAATGGTTCTAGCAACTAGTTTCTTCAGTAAAAAAAATTCCAATGGTCATGATTTAAAAACTAAAAACAGCCTAGTTCAAGTCATCCCAGGCCAATCCCTTTTTTGGGGATGGGGGGGGATCCAAAGATCAGTCCCGATAGCATTTCTCTGATTTTAAATAGTTTGGTGATTACTATGCAATGTTCAGTGGTTAATCAATTTGTTTTTGGCCGTCGATTCTGTTGTCTATTTTCTTACAGAGACAGTAGTGCATGTTGTAGCGTTGATCTAATCAGCAAATAATATTATGATGATACACTGCTAATTAAGTTATACCAAGCACATTGTCTAATCTCTTTGAGATAGTATGGATGGTGAGTATCAATTTCCGCTTCCATTCATGGACCACTTTTTGTTATGACATCCTAGTAACCATGCTCTTATGTTGATTTACAACAAAATGACCATTGCAATCTAGATAAATTATTCTTTTGAGAGAGAGAATTACATGATACGAATGAGGATTACTATCTCACTGACTAGAAGCATCAATATGTTGATTACCACAAGGGTAATTCACAGCAAAAGACCATCACTGATGGAGAATCCTATTTCCCAATTATTCATGGCATATGTTTGAATGGGAGCCTTGGCACAACGTAAAGTTGTCGCTGTGTGACTTAGAGGTCATGGGTTCAAGGAGTGGAAACAGTCTCTTGCAAAAATGTAAGGTAAGGCTGTGTACTATAGACCCTTAGGGTCTGCCCCTTCTCCGGATCCCGCATGGTTGGGAGCTTCATGCACCGGGGCTGCCCTTTTTCATGCTATATGTTGCAAAATATATGTTCAGAAAGTAAAACTTATAGTATCAGGATCTCCAAAATTTTGAAGGTTTGAAGTACCAAATGCTGAAAATTTTGGTCTACTGCCCATGATTACAGCCTAGCAAATGCTCGATGGGGAGTCCACCCCTATTACATCACCAATATTTTTCTTTGGACAAATGCTCCGGGACACGTTATAATTGCTCTTTCCTTTAATATCAATTAATTGAGCAAAAACCTAAGGAGACCCACTCAGCTCTGCTCAGCGGAGTACTCCAATGCTCAGCTAATTTCACAGGATGCAAACAGCAGTGGGGGACATGGAAGGTAAAACTTGACAGCAGACCATAAAGTGAAGCCAACAGTAGTCGATTTGGGCAGATCAGACATTTGCTCAGAGGGTTTGTAAATTTGAGAATCAAAGCCTACTGTCCCCATCAGAATCACAATAAGATAACACTTTAACTCTTCAAGAGAAATGAAACAACAGAAGGAACTAAAAGGTTCCAAACTTCACATAAAAAGAGAAAAACACAAACAGTTGTATGAGTTCAAGATATTACTTAAACCACTCATGCATTAGTAGTTCCACCAGATATGAATGAGAACAAGCAGAAATTTGGTCAATAACAGAACCTTGAAACATGCAATGCCAAAATTTTGACCGGATGAAAGGCCTAAATGTTTGCAATAGGCAAATCCACATAAAGTAAATAAAACTTCACCCCAAGATATTACATATTCTGACCTATAAACAGCTGCAATGTTCATATAGATAAAATAAGACATATAAACACCACAACTAACTAGTCATATAAATTAGAAACTCAATAAAATGAGAAAGCAAGAACCAAGGTTGCAAGCACCGAGCAGCATAGGGAATCTCCAAATACCAAATATTCATCATCATCAAGACCCCTAATAGGGAAACTCCAAATATTGAACAAACAATTGAAGTTATGTAGTGCCAGAAAAAGAAGAAAGAACTGCACAGAGTAAAGACCTCTTTTCTAAGCTGAAGAGAATACTTGGACTTCTCCATAAGGTGGATCCGTAATGCTTTAAGTTCATGTTCCATATCCATTACCTGTAACATGTTTAATCTTCTCATTAGCAAAACAAAAAAAAAGGAAGAAGAAAAAAACAGAGGATATATTCATGCCCTGTAGCCTTAAACAATGTTCTACTATCAAAATTATGCAATTGCAGTGAATGATAGAATGTCTAAACATGTTTTATCAGAAAGAAATATGAAAGAAATTTAGCAGCACTGAATCCGTAACTTGCTCATGTCCTTTTCTGAAACAACCAAACTTTAGGTAGCAAGTGGTTTTGTGACCAATAATGTGTAAGGAAAGCACTAACTTTCAAGATATAGAATAGAGCTCAAACAGCTCAACTCAAAACCAAAGAAACCAAAATGGATACCAGATGTAGTATCCGAAAATTGTTCTGATTCAAATCAAAACGTCCCTCTGATTCTTGAACAGCTTTTGTCCTTGCTAAAAGGTTATCTGGTACAGCCCCTGCATCATTATCCTGAGTGATGAACCAGAACACTAGTCCCTCCATCTGAGCACTGAAGGATTTCAGTGAAGACATGGTCAATAGGACGTTTATTGATAACAATAAAGGGTAGAAAGGTCTAGAAACTAGGACACAACTGCTGATTGAGCATTTGACTTGCAGACACATGAACTGAACTACGGATGAGAGGGAACAAGACGGAGTTAGAAGTGTGGAAGTGGCATGCTGGACACTGCCCAGAATAAGGAACATCAGGGAATATCCAAATAACTTTTCCATGCACAATATTTTTCAAAAATGTAAGAAGACGAAGAAAGAAAGAGGAGAACTTAAAATTATATTAGTACCAAGGCATGGTTTCCCATGCTTAAGTCCACTATTTCTGCTTCTTGCAACATCCATGGGCTTGAAGGGAAGTAAAGCAGCCTGCTTGTTTTTGTTATTGTTATGCTTTACATCCTGTTTAGGCCCATTTACCTCTTTCCCGTTGTACTGAGAAACTGCTAAACCACTGCTACTCTTAACTTGTTATGTTGTGGAAATCAGAACACTAATTGCTAGCAAATGACTTTCACCTTGTAAAACAGTTAATCAGGATATAAGATCATTATTTGATAGGATTTTTAATTGGAGCAAACATAAGAAAGCCAAGGGATTTCCTGAACCATTTGTTCTGGAAGCAAACTTGGCCAAAGCATAACAGTTGCATGCTTGAATTCAACGCTCTAAGATTTTTTAGAGTATTTGTATACAGAGGTTTTGGAACAGTTTTGTTCTCCCTTTTTAACATCTATAGCAGATTTGTATAATTCTAGGTCTTACTGGTCCTGCACCAGCTGCTGTAAAGACTGTCCTACTTTTCCTTTCCTTCTTATGCCAAAATTAAAAATCAAAATAATCAATTACCAAATCCCTTTCAATCAATTGAGTTATAGGAGAAGGCATTGAAAAATACTATCTGTTACCTATTCTAGATGCATAACTTATGACGATTAAACTGACAACTTTTTACTATGAGATTAACTACACATACCCAGACATCTTCATTTTCTTGGTCATTAACCTAGGGGCTCCCTCCCTTGCTCTCATCATTCAAGATTTTACATATAGCCAAAAGTACTTAAGTTTTGAGTGTTTAGGGTAAGCAGATCGTTATCATAGTAATTAATTGCAGTTATCAGAAAATACTAAAACCTAGCCTAGATCAAATCTGAATTATGAAATACTTCCATCCACTATGTTCACAACTTTATGTGGAGCCAAGTGATAGTATCAACATACCTTGCTTGGCTGATGCAGCATTTTGATTCTTCTGGCCTCTTGAACCTCCTTTGTTAGTTCTTCTAAATCCTACAAGTTTGAAACATAAAAACAGATAAACATAAATACAAGGGCATTTCCACAATAGGTGGACAACTTATCATTTTGGTAAGACATGATTTGAGTATATAGTACATGCCTTGATCAAATGAAAGCAGGCAAATTCAGGTTATACTAGATGTAACTAGTAGCCCTATGAGGAAAATTTCTTATAAGAAATATCAGTAGCTCTCTGCTGCATCAAACAATACATTCCAAGTGAATCATATGAAGAAAACTTTATATTAAACTGCAGAACTAAAGACTTAACAAAAACTATCTGATTAGCACTGCAACTAAATAACATGTAAATCAGAAAAATGAGGGAACAGATAAATGGAAAAAAATAACCATACAGAATAGTATTGAGAAAATAATTGATTATGGTACAGAACTACATGAAAGAAATAGACACATGATAAGCTGCTTATTCAAATGAGAGATACAAAACAAAGAACCATAGACTGCTATCACATGGCAAAAGAAAACCAAATAATTCCGGAGGAGAGGGAGTTTTTCAAACAAACCTGTGCCTCAGATGTCCTTGACGTGCGCTCTTGCTCCTCAAGAGACTGTTCAACTCTCCGCACAGCAACCCTGGCACTTTCAATTTCAGCACGAGCAAAAGCCCTTTCCTCTTCAACCACCTTTTTAGCATCTTCTGAGGCCTGTAAATAATGCTCAATATATTTCAGTAGAAAGACTGGAAACATAACAATACAGTATCAGATGAAGCTCAAGGAAAATTCAGCAGGACTAGACAATATGCTGTGAAGAAAACTACACGGAAGTTAACAAATAAACAAATCGAACAAGTAATCCCAACCAATCAAGCTTTCTATTATTTGGCCCAATGCAACCATTAAAACAGAATCAGTTTTACCAAGCTAAACACTGGAAACAAACAACATTTTAGATGTTCTTACTGCTGTTTGAAGACTGAGCCACTGCAGTCCTTTAGCCTAACACACGCACCTTTACGTAGGATAAAAGGAACTCACTCTGCCAGAGCCCTAAAATTGTGCCTCACATATGAATTCAACTAGTGTTCAGACCAACCAGAAACCAAAAACAAATAGGATGGATTAACCTTGGCCAGATTTTTGTGAAAAATATAGAAAGTCGATCCAAATTCAGGTTGAGTCCTGACTGGGAATCAAAGGACCAAATATCCAACCCAAAACTCAACCACCCAATTACAAATGTTGGATATTGTGATGCCCAGCCAAATGAAACAAAGATGCGCCAGTGTCAAGAATAGATGATCCCTATCCCTCCTTATATTGACACATAAAAAGAAAATTAAGTTGAGTTCCATCAAAAACACCAAGGATGCTCCTGTAAGAAAAATGGTCTTCTAGTGTATTGTTTTCTGGATGGCACTATGCAGAAAACTTAGCACCATTCTTGACACAAAGCATGCCTTTAGCAGCCCTTTTTCATGCCATATTCCATAAGTTAATTAGTGGCTTGCTGCGATAGACCATAACACAAGGAGAAACCATAATGCAAGCTGAATTTAGTAAATCAATTGGTTCTATTGTGGCTCCAGTTAGGTAAAATGTCAGGTTGGATGGATTCTGTTTGACCCCAACCTGACACCCAAATTCAGTTGCATCTTAGTCTCATCCCAGTCACCAATGACACAAAAGATTCATGCATAATGATTACAGAATGATCATATCGTCCCACCATGGACATCATAAGCACTGGACAAAACCAATCATGATAGTCCAGTAAAGAAAAGTCAATCTCAATCTGATTGTGTTTGCAAATTATAATAAATACTTTACACACTACAGTTTGTTTGCACTCTGCAGTTTTTAGTTTGCACCAGATTTCTTGATGAATGATGCTGCTTCGATAATTAATTGATCGTTCACTTAGTTGACGAACCCTTCAAGTCATAATCACAAGTTTATATTGAAACATTGATATTATCTTTTGTAAAACTGTATAACTAAAAAATAATTAGTAAAAAAAAAAACTTTCAAGTCACAGCTTTAATAATAAAATGAAATATAAAATAAAAATCAAGATTACAGAATCCAATACACCAATACTAAGATAAGGTTTCATGTCTCTGGTTGAGTTTATTTTGCTGTGATCCACTTTCTGTAAAATAGAGTGCTTTGGATTGGCAAATTTCACCAAAAATTCAACTGACAAGGAGAACCAGTGTTATTGAAAACCACAATCAATTATAGGTAAGAATATGAAACTTTAGTTCTTTGCCTCTTTCCTTTGACAGAGAGAGAGACTATGGTAGTCATGAGACCTTAACAGGGTAAACACTACCGCCATGCCATATCTTCTCGTGTGACAAAGCAGAGACAAGGCAAAGTCTCTGACCAGAACTACATTTGATTTAGAAAGCTACTGTTTGGAATAATATAGCTGGAAAAGCATAACACAATTTACATCAAACTTTAAACTAGACACCCATGCTGGATCCATGGCAAAGGATCTCTCTGTCAGCACAAAGGACATATCATTCTGATAGGAAACACAATGCTTCTACTAATACAATATTTCTTCTCAAATAAAGAGATAAAGTAACATGTATTGGACTTCAACCGCAAGCATGTCAAATTTCAAACAACTACTTAACTGAAGGAGAAAGTTGGAACTATTGCGTTAAACATCTATAGCCATATCTGGAACATCATGACATTACCTGCTTAAGGAAATTAGCCAGCTTCTTCAATTCAGCTTTTTCATGGAGTAGCTCTCCTTCTCTTTGAGTCAACTGAACTGCTAAAGCTTCTACCTACATGAAGTGCATACAACTTCAGATGTTCAGAAGCGTATATGTTCAGGTTTTCTGATATATATTATAATAGCAACTATGAAGACCCATAATGCATATAGAAATCTAACAGACTGAAAACAATTCAAAACATCATTTGAAGAACCTTCTCCATTAAAGATAAAATAAGTGTAACTTTTACATGCAGGTTCTAACAAGTAGCATCTGTTCTCCATCAGTATGCATTGGATCTAGGGGGAATTATGCCCTAGACACAAGCAAGAGTATTTATTTGATTTCTTAGAAGATATTGTTGTGCGTGATTCCGAGTATTAAGAAACTGAGGGATCATGGATGGGAGGATTTTACTCTAGCCCATGGGGAAAGATGCCTGGAAAATGAAAATAAAGCCTCTGAATGTGAACATCAAAAACTCATGAGAAGAAAGCAGAAAAGAGTGAAAAGAAAAGGAATCAATTGGAAAAGAAGGGTTGATGGCCTCAAGAAGTCGACTATGATGTTTCTTGTATTCCCTTCAGTCAATCACATTGACTGCAGAAAGGTCTGCAATTTAGATTTGGTAAGGGATATCAAGGAAGAGAATTAAAAAGAAAGCATGAAGTGCATCCATGAAAAGAAGGCAACCATCTTGAATCAGTCACATGCAAATAACAGCAAAAATTAGCAATATCCTTGAAGTGCACTGTGTAATAAAAAAAACCATAAGTTCAACATATTTTAGCATTGATGGACTGAAAGCATGAAGGTTTAGTTCAAACCTCTACCATTATTGTCAAAGTCATAACTTCCTTTCAATAGGTAGATACAGAATAGAATTGACTCCTCATTAAAAGAATAAAATAATCTCATCAATGTCCAACTACGAAGTCAAACAGGTTCTTTATGTCTCCTATTCATGAAGAATGATTCTGAAGCTCCACGATAACAGACAATTCATACTTGGTGGTACATGGAAATCAATTTTAACAGATTACTACCAATGATAGCACCCTTATCTTCTTTGATGGGTTGTATATTTTCTTTTGTAGAAGCAACCTTGACAAAACAAGAACAGCATTGAGAGAAGGAAATCAACTTTAACAGATTACTACTAATGATAGCACCCTTATCTTCTTTGATGGAATGTATATTTTCTTTTGTAGAAGCAACCTTGACAAAACAAGAACAGCATTGAGAGAAGTGTTGCAACCATAAGCAGTCAGAATTCTACTGAAGTATTTGGAAACATAAAAGAAGTCTAATCTAAATGAATGTCACAACAAGGGTCAAAAGCACAAATACAGACCAAAAGGAAGGAATAACAATAAAAAGCACCAACCATTGAGATAGCCTCCTCCACCTCATCCTTGTTTCGACCTGCCACACGTCCTCTCAATAATTCCAGAATGTCTCTGAGTTTCTTTAGAAGGACATGCCTATCCAGCGAAGCTGCCTCTCTGAACTTGGCCTGAAAAATATGAACAGAAAAAAGAAGTGCAATTCGCTCAACTAATTCCCATAAAATACAAAAACATGTTGAAACTGAGAACAGAAATGGCATATGCAACCTCAAACAGAACATTAAACACTTTTAGGATACTGTAGCAACAATAGGGCGCATCAGTTATTAAAAGTTACAAACAGAACATAAACACATAGCACATAACTAGATAAAGTTACACAAATTCATCAGGCACAAACCTCATTCGTCAACTTAGCAGCTGCAGCTAGCCCCTTCTCAAACTTGCTGGCAAGGTCACGAACAGACAAACGCTTTTGCTGCTCTAGTAGCTGAGCAGTCTCCTGTGCAACAATCTCCTTCATACTCGGCACCACTGGGGCCTCCTTTGCCTCTATGATCCTATTGTCGGCCCCTATTTTATAATTAGGAAACTTATTTGAAACAAAGATCACGTCAGCTGATACCGACTGAACTGCCTCCTGCATTGTGTTCCCAAAGTCTCGACTTAACCTCGTCATCGGCCCAAAGTAAATCCTCCGCACATCAACCACTAAATAAATTTTGAAAACAAACCACAAAATTAGAAAACCTTCAACAAGTCACAACTTACAAGGCAGAAACAAATCTAGTCTTTGTGACAATGAATATTAGGAAACCTTCAAACAAAGCCACCGATTACAACCTACCAACGAACTCATCATGCCACAAAAATTTTCAACATACGCATAATGCAGAATCAACGGTATGTATCGAACCAGTCAGATTCGGACGAAAATGAAATTTACCAAGATACTAAGCAAGCACTTGTTCAGGAAACTTCAAACACCTACAATTCATTTTATATGACGACAAAATGCTATCTTTCAAACTAATTATTTGCCTACATTTCCGCGTACCTACCAGAAAACTATGTTTCTCCCAACACTTCACACGGACACACAGAGACACACGAAATCCTTGAATTGAAACAGGAAAAATCATTCAATAAACAAAACCAGAAATCGGAGAGCTGGAAGACGCAAAAACATATAATTCTTAAAAGAAAAACAGAACTCGATAGCAATGGGGTCAGACAAGAACAGTACCAGCTGAAAATCTGTGCTGTAACAAGGAAAATGAAACCCTAGCTGACAGAAACTTCATACAGAGAGACAGATAAAGAAGAATCTTAAAAGAAAGCCATGAAAAGGATAAAACTGGAAGGATTTTTACTCACGGATGAATGAAGAACTGGAATTTTCGTCCAATTTTCCGATTGAGCTGCGATGGAGCTCGATTTCTGCACCGTGAAGAAGGAAAAAGGGGTTTGTTTGGAGAGTAAACGGAGGTATGGAGCAGGCGAAGCGTTTATGTATGGGAGAAGAGAGAGAAAGGAGGATGAAAGAGCTTCTCTTTTTCGAAAGAAAGGAAAAAGCCGCCCTCCCGCTCTCTCTCTCTACTTTCTCTCTCTAAGACTTATCGGGAGCGAAACTCACTTTCGATAATTCCGTTTTGCTTTCTCTCTCTAACACCCCACCCCCCTCTTCACTTTTTTGTCTATTCTGCCTCTAATTTCTCTCTCTAAAATATATCGGAGCGAAACCCGCTTTTGACATTTCGCCTTCTAAACCATATCGGAGCGAAACGCACTTTCGAAATTTCCACTCATGAAAGCGTCAGCTTCAATCCTAATACCTTTGGCGGGATCCACACGGTCTCGCTTTTTCTATTTGCTGGGAGGGAGAGATGTCGCTTGTGTGAAGTTACAGTTTACTCCTCTACCTGTTTGCACGAGAACAACAAACCACGGATTAAGTTGTTCCTGGACAGTCAACACGTGCAGCCTTATTATGTAGATAATATTATTCAAACAGCTTGGTTGTTTGTTCCTAAATAACTTTATTCATGTTTTGAGGCTGGAAATAGCAGGAAAAAATCATTATCCATGAATAACTTAATTCACAAATTTGCCCTCACGAAGCTGTAAATCCATTAGTCCATCCGGGAGCTATCCAAGGATGGAAGAGTTAAGGGTGGTGCCAGATCTGCTTTTAGGGTTGAGTAAAGGACACTTAAAGAAAACAGATTGCTCTCGTGCTGCCCATATTCCATACTCCAAAAGATCTTCTTATTTGGATGATATTAATCTATCCAATGGTTAAGATTTCATTGGATTGGTTTTTAGCTTATCGATCCTTTAATTTTTCATATTAGAGTCATAGTATTTAGGAGCGGTTTAATGGACACATGTGCAGTCCGAAGAAGTGGCATACCACAATGAATCTATAATATGCAATTTATTTTGCAATTTTACAAGAAGTTATTTTCACACCTTGAACCCATAGTTTTTACTTTACATGACAATAAGTCTATTGTTACTTAAGCTCTCTTTTCGTGAACATCACCCCTTAGATAAGAAAAAGGGACAGTTCAGTACACAAAGCCCCAACATATGCAAGGTCCGATGAAGAGGCAGACTATAAAATGTCCACACGCACAGTCTTATCTTAAATATTTGAGAGAAGCTCTTCCATGCCTCAGAATTCGTCAGATCACACGGCGACAACTCTACATTACAGTAAAACTCCCCTTCATATCACCTCTTTCCAAGACGAGTGGTTTGGATCATAGATTTCTCTCACCCCACATATGAAGCCATTCTTACGCGCTCTGCTATTTAGACTGCCCCGCAATAATGAAGCTTACTATTGTGATCAAGGCCGTTCATCTAGCTCAATCATGGCCTCAAAATGGTTAATATAACCTATTGTTCAGCAACTGCTAATCTCTGCTATTAGTGGTAATTGGCACCAAATCATCCCAACCAGAGTCCAGAGATTTCCAACAAACTGGTTAGTTGAGAAGCAATCCAAGCAAGTATTCGACACGACAAACTAAGATACTTAGTTTAGTTATTAACTTAAAAGCATCGAAAAGCTCGTCACTAATCACAAGTGGATAACTTCTCCGTCCTTTACGCGAGGTTCACTGCTCGAGTCAGACGTCGTAATGGTGTTGGTGGGATCGGATGGCCGGCAGATTGGCGAATGCCAAGGACCCACTGGATAATCTAGAACGGACGGTCGAGATTTTTCTCGCGCACATAGCTCTTGGTCGAAGGAGAGTACAGCTCACTGTTAATAATAATGATGGGATTAACCATCCCACTTGTTGCTTAAGATGCAAGATCTTGAGATACATGTAGAGTGGATGGTTGAGATTTAGAGTTATCCAACTACAAGATTTTAAAAAGTAGAGCTTTGGTGCAAAAGTAAAATTGTTGTCATGTAACTTTGAGATCACAAGTTCAAGAGGTGAAAACTATGTCTTGCAAAATGCAAGTTAAGACCACGTATCCTAGAGACTTTTGTGTTTGCCCCCTTCTATTTCGTGCTATCTTTTTATCCATCACATTACACACAAAATTCTAACATATTGTGTAGAAAATATTAAGAAAAATGAATTTATTGTACATGTTTACAAGGAGAAAACATTCTGGAAAAAGTTATGTTTTTACTTGAAATGTCTCATAAATTTATGTGTTTATAATAAGAAAAAATAAAATAAAATTAAGCATCGAAAATGCTAATCGAGAGAAACCTTTTTTAAATCAGTCACACGCTTACTTAAATTTAATCCGGAATAAATGAAAAAGCGTTGACTCAAACTTGCAACCAGACGTATTACTAGAAAGATGACAAACTGTCTCTGATCAACAACACTAGATGTATGGTCAACCCAACCGGTTCACATCGAGAGCCATCCTCTAATTCTGGGAGATAAATCCTAGCCATAGATCACTCGCTGATCGTACGGCTTGCATGGTTCATCCACCAGACATCAGTCGTTGAAATATTGTGCAATGTAGAAATGTCACGAGGCATGAAACTCCCGCCTATGTAGAATTTAAGAAAGAAGCAGACTACAAAGATTAATAATATACAGCTTTATCTTATATTTTGCAATAGCTGTTTCTAACCTCAAGGTCACGTGATAATAACTTTTGAAAAATTTTGTTCGTAAATTGTCAATTAACTTACCACGTGACTATCCTTTGACAGCGAGAATTACGCGGGCAATAGTTTTTAACTTTCTTTGATTTTGAAAATGGAGACCAAATGACTCGAAGTAGGGCAGTCGTTGAAAAGTTGGTCGCCAAGCCAAAATTTATGGGATCTAGTACATGTGTTGGGTCCACCAAGCAGCTGGGAATCCGTGATCCCATGCAATTAAATGAAGCCGTACAATGTAGCACGTGAGGGTGTCCCATCGTGCTTGTGAAGGTCAACCACGTAATCCCTCGTTTATCTCTTACTATGTGATTGGCCCCACTTCTCAACATTTGAGGATCGTAGATCCTTCCATGCCTTGAAAATCACAAATAGTTATGGTATTAGAAATCGATGATTGAGTTGAAAATCGTCTGATGATGATTTTGTCGGAAAAGAAAGTTATTGGACAATCTTAATCATCCGATTTGTATTACTTCTATCCATTGACTTGGGATCAATTTTTTGTTAGTTTTCTTCCTGACCGGATGATTAACAAATGTGTGGCTCAGATCTCGCTTCGCTATCCAAATTGCCCCGTCTTCTAGCCCTCATCCTGGGTAATCCATGCACCAAACGCCTTTGCCATCAGATGATCAACCAACATCCAATGGATGACCGAAAAACATATTCGAGATTACATAATCCAACCGATGGACGGTCCCGATCACCCACTACTGTCTCGAGACCCCCATCGTACGTTTAGTATTTGTAAACGTGCCGATTTGCACTTTGCATTCCGAACAGATGACGAGGGCAGACAAGTAGGGATAAGATAATTTCAATTTTAGTGGTATTTTTGTAGTATCCTCAAAGAACAAGGGTTTAGCCATAAATAGGTCTTAGTCTTGGGACAGCCACTCATCCCCTTTCGGTTCGAATACACGTCCGACCGAGGATAGCTAGGTCCGAACAAGTCTCTGCCGAATAATTTCAAATTATATATTTTTATGTAGAATATAATTGAGATCCATTTTATTTGAATTATTTTTTCTGTTTACCAACAGATTTTTATTGTATTTTATTACTTTTATTTTTTGGTAATGTCATTTTCAACGTACACGCAAGGGATTAATATATCAACCAGCTCGTGCAGCGTTGTGGTCAAACAACTCCGCGAATCGGACGATCAGAGCCTTCCATTATGCAGCCTTGATGCGAAAGGAAAATCAAACAAAGATCTGCGTCCTAAATTCACAAATTCAACGGATGGGATAATCCAAACCTGTGTCAACGTCACACAGGCTACATGCGTATGCGGATCGTGACCCTTAATCGAATGGGTCAGAACAACGAGAGCCACGAATGTCCGGTCAATTTCTAGTAGCATTTTCTGCATTAATAAATAACGGTTCCCGTGCTAATTAGGTTATAATACATATTTTTAGTCTCCACTCTTTCTTGATGATCTAGGCCGTCCATCTTGTTCTCACCTCCCTCTTAGATAGGCTGGACATAAAAGATCACACCCGTTGGATGATCTTGGGACGGATATATCTTTCGGTATGCAAGCTTTTAGCGCAACCCAATTTTTATTTCTTTTTGGTTGATTAAGAAAGTCAAAGATTAAAATATTTAACTTGGATTTAATTAGGGAAATGATATCATGAGTTAATTTGATTGGGAAGTGAGACCTCTTCTAATTGACAATTAAAATTAAAAAATTAAAACAATAAATCGAAGACATTTTATAATTGTTCGATCGATCTGGAATGGGCGGTTTAGAAATATGCCGAATTATAGGAGAGTGCCAGTCAAACACAATCTCTTCAGCAATATTTTCTTAAGATCAGGTTATTAAACTTTGAAGACCGTTTGATCAATACGTCTGCTAGACGATGGTAGAACAATATTTTGATCATCTAAGTCATCGCTGAGAATTAATTCACCAGTCAAAACGTGTTTAGAGTACGGGGATTGTGCCGGATTATTCTATGTTTAGATCGTTTATATAATCCGAATTATTGGATTGAGCCCGATTACTCCATGTTGGAAGCTGCTTTGCAACGCATCAAAGTTTGGATTCAAGCTCAACCTGCTCCTCTCATGTTGCCCTTGACTTATTTCATGTTGTAAATGGTCCTAGGTTTTAGATGATTCAAATCATTCGCAATGTTAGCTTTGACTTAGATGAGTCGTCTCTTTGAATTCTCATATGATCTAAACAACTCTTGCTTTAAGTTGTAAAATGGACGGTGCAATTTTTTTTCATCCATTTTACAACTTAAGTAAACAGTAGCTAAGATTATTCACTCACAGAATGCGAAGCCTTGAGGAATAAATTCCACGACGGATGAAGTATTAAGAGTTAGTTTGACATCTCCTGAAAAAAAGGAACTGGCGGTTTATAAGAGTTCGAAAAACTCTCCTAATAACAAGGCATTTTCTAGTAAAGAAGGAACAAAATTGTGAAACTGTATGGACAGCCAATGCGAACAATATCGTTGATGTAGGACTCCCGATTGTTACTATGATATCAGAGTCAGTTTTTCTCGTAGTGTGGTTGTTAGTCGCACACGGGTGCCTGATCATGGCTATTATGCAGGGACAAGTG
The DNA here is from genome assembly GCA_035236585.1 of Warburgia ugandensis. NCBI lineage: Eukaryota > Viridiplantae > Streptophyta > Magnoliopsida > Canellales > Canellaceae > Warburgia > Warburgia ugandensis. Next base: position 103,126,803 of record CP141126.1, read on the forward strand.
TTCTCTGAGGGAGAAAGATGTAAAGCCTTGAGAGATAAATCCCAAGACAGGTAAGTAAGGGAACTAGGCGGTTTATAAGAGTTTGATGAACTCTCCTAATAGCGAAGCCTTTTCTAATAAGAGAGGAACAAAAGCGTGAGGTTGTTGCTACGAGACTCTCGACTGTTACAAAGAAAATATTGGAATGTGGACTATTCAAGTCAAGAGCAACATTGTAAATGATTCAGATATTGAGGAATCTAGGCTCACTCAAATTTATAGCAATCTTTGCATTAAAAATCTAGGCCCGCTTGGAGTTATAGTCATTTTCGTCATTTAGTGAGAGGCTTACGAAGATCCAATCACCCCACTTTTATAACCTTAGGATCACTAACACATACATGATGTGTTAGCCTAAGAACTCTCTCTCGCTCTCTCTCTCTCATGAGCGCTTTAAAGGCTGTTGATTGGTAGGAAATTGACTGGAATTGAAAATTTTATGGTTTCTTTGGAACAATTTAATTTCTAGGCTTAAAAGCACTTTCGTGAAAATTTTCTTTTTCTATAAAAATTAATTTCCAATGTAATGATATTAAGTATTTCGTTGTGCCACTTTTGTATGTCCGATTAACTTAAAAAGTTAACTCCTAATATTAAAGCTTAAATTCACCAAAAAAAAGAGGCAGTCCAATGCCTTACTTTGCATTTTTGCACGAAGTTATTTCCATGCTTCCAATTTAAGATTTCAAGTTCACACGACGACAACTCTAGCACCCTTGCGCCAAATTCCCCTTTTAAGGCTTCCTTTTTAATCCATCTTAACCATTCTTTCTCCTAAACTCTCTCTCTCTCTCTCTCTGCAATTTCCACAAAAGAAAATAGCAAAGTTAGGAAATAGCGAGACTTAAGAATAATTAATTGAATTGTAATTGATGAAAATGGAATGGCTGGTATAACAAAAGGCGTAAATCCTTATGCAATATGCTAAAAATGATTTTTCGTTAATTAGTATTGCATTTGTCTAAGATCATTGTTTGCATGTTTTCATCAATTTTTACTTAGCATGCCTAATTGTATATTTTCCTATGTCATTGAGAATTATAATACAAAGTCATGTATTTTGAGACAAATCCTGCTACCATATGGACTAATCTGATACAAGGCCATTTGTGCTTCGAGCGGCAAAGATTGTGCGGAATCTCCAAAATTTGTCGGTTGTTGCAATCTGGATATGATGTCTTGGTGGTTTTATGTAACTCCGTTGCTGCCGGTCCCAAGGTCACATAAAAAAAGAAAAGAAAAAAGAGGGTTTTGAGTCAGGCACCAGCCATCAAGTAAAATATTTTGAAGAAGTTAAAGATGATTTTATTATTTTCTCTTCTTACTTATAAATGAATATGCATGACGTTAGTAGTTTTATATTTCACGTCTTTATAAACCTTAGATTAGCTTTATAATTTAGTAGAGAATGCAAATGTACATTTACCTTCATGTTGTGAATTCAATTGTACTTAAGCAAATATGTTATAGTATGGTGGTGACTGGAGGTTCTGGGATTATGATAAAGTTTTGTTATTTATTTTTTTAAATAATAAAATAATTTATATTATCCATTAGCTACTCCGCATGCATGCATCAAATGAACATATGTCCGAAAAATAGAGAAAATTTTGTCAGATTTTTGTTAGAAATGAAAATTTTATTTCACCATAAGATCATTGTATTTTGTATAAGAAATGATGCTTCGGATTTTTCAAAAAAACTTTTAATAAAAACAATTTCCGCTGCTTTGTTTAAAAAAAAAATTCAAACAAAAGATATCCCGAATTTCGAAAAAGGTTTCAAAATAATATTCATCAATGGATTGCACATTCAGAAAATGAATGGCCTTTTGGCTTATCATGTTATTATTTATCTAATGCTACTTTTTTTAATGTAATGCAAGAACAATGATTTTGAATATTGGCTTAGCCTAGTCTAGACAGTCACCTTAGTTTGTGCCACACTTGTAGCAACCTTGAATTTCATCCCAAGATGATGGGGTTGCAGTGTGTATCCGCATTATTTTTGCTAATCAGAGCTTCACATCTTGTTCGCAGGGAGCTTATGCTATTGGTCAATGACGAGTATTCAACCTTGCAAGGTGGTCCTTACATGGGATTCTGCATGTCCTATGCTATTCAGGTCAGAGCATAAGCTAGTGATGTTTTTGGCTATTGGACTCTAACCATCTAGGGTGCTTCACTCCACCGTTTTGCCTAGCAACACGCCTGTGTTGCTCTCCCACAACCCTATTTTCAAGATTTAGGCTGCTCCCATTTTGCTCGCCGCTGCCATAGTATTTTAATTCACTAAATAACTGTTGCTTCCATACCTCAACCCATAACCTCTGGGTCTGACAACTCAACCATTGCATCAAGACTCCCCTTCTGAATCTCACTTCTTGAATTATCTAAATTATTCATTTGAATTATATAAGGCCAAAGATGAGCCATGTACTAGAAGTCATATACTTTGGATGATCCTGCCATTCATTTTTTTGAACGGTTACGAGTACTGTCAATTTCGTCACTATCTCAGATCAAAGTTGCTAAGAATGATCCATGGTAGGATCCCGCAAACTATGACAAATTTGGGACAGGACTAATCTACAGCAAGATCATTATGATAAGCGGTTTAAATTATCAATATGGTGGACCCCGAAGGTAAAGTACCACAAACCCCCCAAATGAGGGCGTGGCGATACTGATAAGGGGGCATGGTAATATCACTGCTCTCTTCTTTCACCTTCTGCAAGCCAGCGAGTGCCAGTTGCCACTACCACTTCCTCCATGCTCTGCCCGCTGCAAACGCCAAGCTTCTGCAGAAATCTCAATCTCCAAACCCAGAAAATCAGAATCCAAAATGAAAAACCCCGGCCCAAATCATCACAAGCCCTAATAAAAATCCTTCATGTCTCCAAGGAGACATTACCTCCCTCTCTTCCTCCTCTCTCTCACTGCTCTCCTCCTCTACTCTTACACCAATTCCTGTCTCCATCTCTTCACCCCAGAATCACCAATCCCTAATCGCTTCTATCTTCCATCTCATTCCCCAAATCTCAAAACCCCATCAAATTTCACTTTCACAATCAAACTCCTCGCTTACGATCGCATTGATTCCATATCTCGATGCCTCAGATCCCTCGCCAATGCGGATTACGGCACAGATCGCGTGAATCTCCATGTATTCATCGACCATTTTAAAGAAATCAATGCAGGAAATAATAATTCGGAAGTTTTGGATCAGAAACTCAAGGAGTCACATCGGATTTTGGAGTTGGTTGATGGGTTTGAATGGAATTTCGGGGAGAAATTCGTGCATTATCGTACTGGGAATGTAGGGTTACAAGCACAGTGGTTGGAGGCGTGGTGGCCCAGTTCAGATGATGAGTTTGCTTTTGTTGTGGAAGATGACTTAGAGGTTTCGCCATTGTATTATAAGTTTCTCAAGGGTTTGATTGCTAATTATTACTACAATTCAGAGAATTTCCATCCGTCGATTTATGGGGCGTCATTGCAGCGGCCAAGATTTGTTGCTGGTAAGAGTGTTTTTTTTTTTTCTTCTCTCGAGGCGTTTTGTTTTGCTAGCAACCGCATTTAGGTGGATAGAACTTATCAGGTTACAGTATTCGCTCAATGATTAATTTGGGATCCACCTTTGATTAAACAAAGTTGATCCTAATCGTCCACTCTATACCCTCTAAATGGTTATGATTGATCAGTCGTAATCAGAGTGTAGCCCACTAGTAGATGGTCTGTGTCCATCAGCTTTGGTAGACTTACTGGGATACATTATACTTTGTGTTGTTGTTTCTTGTAAATTTATAGGTCATAGTTTATGGAGAAGAATGTAGATATTTGAAGTTGGCCATCTTTGATATCTTGACAATTTTAACTTTAATGATTGTGTTTTTGGTTTTATTATGTCATTTGTTACTAGGGGAGTGAAAATGTGAAAGTTCGACCGATATTTGATCATTTGATTGTAATCAGATGTTTAGGCAGATCATGTGGGCAAGCATTAGATTTAGGTGCTTGGAAGGCCATAATACAAGACTAGATACCAGAGAACCCTCTCCATTGCCAGAAATTTGCACTGGCCCATGCTTTCAGTTGTGTCTGGCATAATAATGTTCATCAGAAACTATTAGAACTCTCATTGTTTAATGTATTATTTTCCTATTACAACATGAAGTATTAAGATATTAAAATGAATTAATATGATAGCAAATCTAAGTAATTTGGACTAGGACACTTGCAGCATGAGCTTTTGACACTGTTGCCTCACTAGACAGTTTTAGGTATATCTTTTTGGGTTTGTGGTCTTTCATAGGTTTGGGTTACATTGATGCTTTTCTGAATGCAGAGACTTGTTGTCTTGATCGTTGTTACTAAAAGTGGGATGGTGAGAAAAAAGCTGCCTTTGGCAAAAGTAGTTGAATTAAATTTTGGTTCTGCCTTAGTGAGTCACAGATAATGCAGTGAATTGTTAGCACAAAACTAGGTGTGGATAAAAAAACCGTAGTGGATATAGAGTTGACCTGAGGGAGTCAAGAAATGGTAGATCTGATCAATGGTTTATGTGAGGCTTTGATATTGGAATTCATTATTCTTGGCCAAGGATCCCTATATTGTTTGTTTGGACTTGGACCTTGTTATTCATTGTTACTTGGTTCATTAAGCATTTGTTCACCAGCAAACTGACTTTGTTCCTGATATAACCTTACAAGTTATACTCTGTCTTCAAGGAGAGGACTTGGGACACAATGAAAGATATGCTGCCTTGCAATCTTATTTCCTCCTTCACATGCTTGTACTTATTGGCACACATTATCAGCTGATGAAACTCTTTGTGAGATCAAGGTTCTTGTGTCTCTGTTGATGGCCCACTAGTCATGTACAGTTAAATGCTAACATATGGGTGGTCATGAGATCATATACCTGCAGGTGGGAAATTGGTTATATACTTCATCAATAGGCATGAAGTACAGCTAGCTTCCCTTTTCAAGGTAAGCCGTCTAATGCAATCTGTTTGTTCCCGCAGAAGTGTATGACTGTCATTCTGTGTCTACACATACTGCGATATAGTGACTGCTATTCTTGTGAGTTGCATTTTCATTAGATTCTATGATATGATGAGGCACTTGGGAACTGTTAATTTAGCCTCTGAGTAAGGTGAAACTCAATATTGAGTGATTGTGGCTTTACATGTTTGGTTGTCTGAGATTTCAAATTAATTCGTAGTTGGTTCAACTTGAGAAATTTTTAAATTGTAGTTTTCTACTCATTTCTGATTTGGTTCCAAATTTTGTGAGCCTTTGCCCGTGGCCACTTTTTGGTCCCTATCCTGCTTTGTTCTCCACAATTTGGTATGATTTATGTAAATTGTCCAAGTTACCTGAGTCTAAGGCATGCCAAGCTAAGTCTGTTTCTTTGTCTGTGACTGTTTTTTGATCCACACTGCCTTTTGCTCTACTTTCTGAGAAATGAATGCATCCAAAAGGTTTCTGTCTTTTAGTGTGGCCAGTTCTACATTCGAAAGATGGCCGTAGGCAGAGTTATAAGGTGAACTGCTTGAATGAGAGTGAATTGATTGAGAACATGAGGTTTGTGCCATCTATGTTGTTTTGTTTCAATTGCCAACAACATTTCCTTTCTTTTGGAGCAATTTTTTGCAAGAAATGTCATCATGTCTAGGTATATTTTTGTTTGTAATTTGTTAACTCGTCACTAGAGATCCTAAAATTAATTTCAAGTGTTTCACCATGTTGGTTTGTCAAAAACCAAATATCATCTGACCATGACAAATCTGGATGGTCTGACTCTGTCACTGGTGCATGAAAGTATTCCGATGACAAGGTGGAGGAGGTGTGTTATCTTTTGGCTCGTCATTTACGGGAAATGCTGGCAGGCTTAGTTGATTGGGATCCCTTATTAATGCTTGTGGATATAGAGTTTGCCCCATTGGTTTAACGTGTCATTTCTATGGAGGCATTTTTTATAGGTTCCTGCTGGAGTTTTAGGAATGCTGTGTTTGTCTCATGTAAAAGGAATCGCAGCAAATGTTCAAATGGATGGCATGTGAAGTAATTTAGAACCGTCATGATTGTTTGAGAGGAGTCTCTTGTCTAGATATACTTGAACAAATTAGAGATTCTCCTCAGCCCAATTAGATCTTCTTGATGAGGTCTTGCTTTATGACTCTCAGACATAAAAGCAGATGCCTCTCACATTTTATTGCAACTGAGTAGTTTTCCGCCTTGAATTTAATTACTTTTCAAAGGAGATGTAGACAGGGAATCAAAAAGAGATATACAGGTTGGACTTCTCACATTGTTGTTGTGACTATTGTTATAATCATCATTCTGCTGCTCTTGCTGTTAGTGACTTCTGCTTTAAGTATGTTTTCTTCTTCCTCCTACAGGACTATGTTTTATTCTTTCTGGCATTTCTGGAACTCTAAATCTTCTAATGTCATCGAATAGTTCATTATCTCAGAAGCTTTCTTTTCTATCATTGTTTGGAGGCTTAGGAAGGGTAGCTTTCTGGGCGCATTCAGACACATCTACCCTGAGTCTGTCTAGCTATAAATGTGCATCCTGGTAAACTAGACAATGGTTGCTTTCCCTTGGTCATAGTTTTTTTTGCCGGAGAGAATTTCAGTTGGTGCTTTCCGGAGCTTAATTGTGAAGTTAGTGGTACCTGGCTGTTCTCCTTTAGAGGAACTTCAGTGATGTGATTGCTGATACTGATATTGGATAAAGTCCTTTCAATTATTGTTTCTTTAGGAAGTCCACTCTGTGCTTTGGATCATTTACAAGCTTAATTTTGTCCAGTGGCTGAAGCAGATTTACTTGAATCTCAACTAGAGATTGGGGATATATTTTGTGAATTTTGGATGTGGTTAGGCTTGTACCTTACCTCCATTATAGATCATATCTGCTGCACTTTTATTAACTGTTTGTGCAATAGTAGCTGTTTGCTTTTGGCCGAGTATTCCAGCACACCTGCATTCATTTATGCGGAGATAGATCTGTTTTGGTGTCTTATTACCAACTTCTACGAGGGTACTTACAGCTAGATAAATATTGCCGTGAGACAAAAACCACGAATTTAACTTTTGGATTTCGACTTCAGCTAATGTTATAAGTCAGAATTCAATTTTTTCGAAACAGAGATCTCAATCTACTTGCTTTTATATTTTCCTGTTATTATTATATCTTTAAACTTCAATTGACACTTAACGGCTATTTTACTGTGAATCTTTTAAAAAAATATTAGTGTAGTTCTAGCCATTTTGTTCCAATGAATAGCATGGCAAGCCTAAGAGGTGTCCGTTCAACTGGTGGGCCATGCCCCAAGAATCTTTAACGAACCAAACCTGATTACCATTGGCCTGCAAATTAATGGTTAGATATAGAAAAACATTCCACATCCTGTAGGAAGATCTTCATTTTTCACATGGTTATAAACATCAATGGGAGAGTTTTCTGGGGCACTTCTCTTCATAATAGAGCCCAATAGGTTGACTTATATATGTTATTGGAAGGGTAGTTTCCTCGTGTCCGCTTAGTTGCTTGTACAAATGGATAAATCATGTTCCTCGTTCTTAAGTTGGTACCATAGCCAGACATCTGACTCTTTGAATTTGCCACAAGCAACAGGTAAACATGGGAACAAACTGCAGGTGGATGATGACACTCGCCTGTTCTTATATCAGATGGTTGGTACTTGGGGTCAACTTCTCTTCCCAAGACCTTGGAAAGAGTTCCGCCTGTGGTATGACACACACAAAGCCAAGGGCATCAAACCGATTCTTCAAGGCATGGTAAAGCAAGTTCCTCTCTCTCTCCCTCTCTCAGATCGTCAACTGCCCCCCTAAAAAATGCAATCATACGTATGAAATTAGCTCATTGGTTGACATTAATCATTCAATTATCATCCCTTTGCGGTGGTAGTAAGACAAATTTCAGAAAATGACTATTGTTATTCTTTACTTTTTGTGCACCCAATAACATCACAGATCAACTAAATTTACATGCATTTCTTGTTTCAATAATTTATGATCTTTTGCTTCTTCTTTCAACCCTGTTTGCAGGTAACTACTGGATGGTACAAAAAATTGGGTGAGAGAATATGGACTCCTTGGTTCATCAAATTCATTCATTCTCATGGTTACTTTAATATTTGCACCAACTTTTTACGTGAAAGGGCTCTCAGTGTCTCTCACAGGGATGCGGGTGTGAACTATGGGAAAACAGCTGGGCCGGATTCAAAATTACTAAGTGAAGGTTCGCTCGATTTCAACCTTTGGGAGATGCAGCCACTTAGCAACTTGAAATGGTATGATTTTTGCTTCAAGGAAGTGCATCTTGATAGAGTTGTGAGGAGTTTCAATGAACTTGGATCTGTTCTCAACTCTCTGCAGAAACAGAAAACAATTGTACTTGTAAGCTTATATAGGCTTTCTTGGGAGCTCAGTACGAATTTGCTCTGTCATTTCGAGAGGTTGGATATTCAGAATTACATCTTAATTGGTGATAGCTCTGAATTAATGCCCCAGTTTGCAAGGAGAGGACATCCTGTGATTGATGCTGAACAACTGATCAATGACATCAGAAGGTACAAGTTGATGGGTTTTCAGGGATCTGATCAGAAGCTGATCAATGAGATTTTGGTTAAAGCTTATGTGCTAAAAAAGTGTCTTGAACTTCAATATAATGTTTGGATTATTGATCATCGGAATTTGCTTCCGCTTACTAAGACTTTTCCTGATACACCTGATCCGTCCTACGATTTTATTGCTGCAAAAAGCTTGGATCTGTTGTATGTGAAGGGCTCACACACTTCTGCCAAGATTTGGACTGATGATTTTATCTACAATTTAGCAAAGACAGCAGATTCTTTGATTGGTAGAGATACTCCTCGAGATCTATGGCATTTTCGGCAACTTGTGGTAAAGTGTTTGGAAGAGAAGGATTTTAAGATCAAAAGGGTAGATGAGATGATCATTGGCCAGGATATAGATGAAAATCATGTTAATATGACATCTCTGGGAGGTAAGAAGAAGATGGTTTTCTGGTCCTCTGACACGCGTCTGGATTTAATTGAAGGAAGACTCAAAGACATGGATTTGTGGGTGATAGATGGGGAACGTTCTTGTACTGCTGTTGTTTGCCGTCAGACATAAGATCTGATGAGTATTGTAGTTTTTTCCCTTTTTCATTTCTGTAGTCTTTAGTACATTAATTTATAACCAGAGAAAAGAATTTCTGTTTCCTTGCAGTTCTCCATGGAGGAAAAATTAAATTTTCACGGCTTTTATTTATTCTCATCAGCTAATGCAAGTTTAGGAGGGTACATACCTTCAATGGTTGATCTAGTAAAAAATTTTATAGATGAGAAGTTCAAGTGGGTTTGAATTTTCATAAAAAAATCAAGACTTGCTCCGAATAAACACAACCGAAAAAAAATAAATCTCTGGACTGTGCTATTCTTTCAATTTTGGGCGATTTAAAAGTTTAGCAGTGGCTTTAACAGACAATCATCTAATGAATGAGTCTTCTTACTATCATGAATCTAATGATAGACATGATCAAGGATTGTCCAATAAATGTAACACACACACAATGGCATCGTCTCCTCAATCAACCCCAATCAAATTGGGTTAGAAAAATATCAATATGAAAAGAGGTTGAGTGGAGTTAATCCTGAGCTTGAGTCAGAACTAATAACATTGGCTAGGATCAAGTTAATCCAGGTTAGCAGGTGTTGATTTGGATGGTGCTTCCCATGTATTTCACATAAATTTGTTCTGGCACTTCTCTAAACGCCTGTTTGACTGACAGGAACTGGACTGAAATTTGATTTTGCGGTCTCTCAAATGGTTCACTTTTTGTGGAAATCAATTTTCATCAATTTACTGCCGATTAAACAGGCCTCTTAAAGTTTACCATCAGTTTAGCAGGAAATGGACGGAAATGATTTCCGTAGAAAATGATTTCTTAGTTGAAGGTGTTTCCTAGCTTGAAATTGAACTATCCCAGAGTTCCAAAAATCTTTAATGGACAACCATGGCTTGGATTATGGTTGCCGCTCCCGGCCTTTTATTTATTTATTTACATAATTTGCCACTGCCAACTTCAAAGTTGTCGTCATGTGACCTTGAGGTCACGGGTTCAAGGCGTGAAAACAGCCTCTTGCAGATGCAAGGTAAGGCTGTGTACTTTAGGCCCTTGTGGTCCGCCCTTTCCCTAGACCCTGCATCGGCGGGAGCTTCGTGCACTGGGGCTGCCACTGCCAACTTCAACAACAGCATGACATTTAATTTGAACCAAGGTAGTAAACTTTAACTAATTTTTGAATCAAAGGGCCTTAATCAGAAAGTTTGGTGCATTATGAAACCAATCACCTCTAGATTTAGTTTGGCAGCTTCAATAGCAAGGCTATTGGCCACCTCAATCGCCTCTCGTTTATGAATGGGATATGAAAAACCATAATCCCATGGCATAGACGACTCCGTCCAGCTCCCAGGGAATTCCCAGTGAATGAGCTCCGGTGTTCTTACCTTCTCTTTATCTTATGTTTCGCTTGATAATTACTTGTTTATTTATCTTTACGGTATAGATCAACGATAGTATACTATCTACACAGATAGTATATCATATTGGCTGGCTGTTGTTCTTGCCACATAGTAGACACTTCATATTGCCTCAAATCTTTTTGTGGATGAGATCTAGTCACTCCTACAGTTTAGACATTTCTTTGCAGACTTTTGGTGATTCGATGTTGAAGGGCAGCCTTGGTACAATGGTAGCGTTATCAACGTGTGACCTTGTGGAAACAGCCTCTTGCAAAATGTAAGGCAAGACTGCGTATTATAAATCTTTCTGATTCACCCTTTCCCCGGATCTTGCACATGTAGAAGCTTCATGCACTGAGCTGCCCTTTTAAAGTGATTTGGTATTGATGGTGGAAGCACTGAGGCGAAGCTTGATGGACCTCTGAGGTGGCAACTAGAAGAGGCTTTGGAGATGAACCACCAAGTTGATTGAGAAGGAAGATACTAAGTGGATTCATTCGTTTCATAATTTGTCGAGAGGCCAAAATGGTAGCTAGGTCTCGGTTAAGATGGTTTTGGCAGGGGTCCTCACTCAAGTTTAGTTTGGATCTTGAGGAAAGATGGCAATGGGTCTTAGTGTGGATAAAAGAGTCAAATACCAAGTTTAGAGAGCCAAATGTCAAGTTTCTATTTATCCAAAATTTTAAAATAATTGCATATGATTAACCAGGTAGATGGCTGGTCTAAATGTGGCTCCCCAAGATGGGCATTTATGATTATTAAATTGTAACGTCCATATGTACATTTTGCAAACAATCTTCTTCACCTATTCTAGTTCATTACAATTGAAATGAGGCATTCCACCTAATGGATGAGATCTTTTGGCATTGTAGTAAGTTATATAAGCACACATGTACAGTTAGGTGACATGGACTGTTGCTACACAGCCCATGACCAAGGCCTGCAGGCTCTAGATGCTGCCTGTTTGATCTGTGGACTTAAGAGACTTAGGTCTATTGATCTGTATAGGAGGATTCATAATCTAGAAGGCCCAGATTATAGAATTGTCCTTGTAAATATCTACAATTTAGAATGTTGTAGACTTAAGATATTTTGTAAGAATGTTTCAGAGGACAATCTAGACCATACATATGTAATGATCTTAGCCCTCCATTGAGGAGGTGGAAAGGGGATGAGCACTTATAAATAGAGGAGCTCCCTCATTTGTAAGGCATCAAGAAATCAAGGAAATAAGGTGTAAGCTAGCGGCAGTTATATATAAAGAGTTCTTTTTTTTATCTCTAACTCTCTTTCCATATTTTCTTGTAAGCTTCTATAATTCAGGCTCAGCTTAGCCTTGGTGCTTTGAGTGCATTTCAAGACTAAGTGCAGCAGGGGAGTCTGAAAAGCTAAACCCATGACAGAGAGCACCTAATTAATACACTTGATATAGGATTTCCATGATTTTTTATGAACTTGACTTCATTATATGCCATAATGGCATTCCATACTACATAATTGTCTAAAAGAGTCCTAATAGGAGTTGGACGCTCTTGAGCATTATAAGAAGTGAGACCCCATTTTGACATGTATGGTGAATTTTTTCAAATGATCTTTCACCATGTTTAGTTTATCAAAAGTAAGAAAGCCATGACAAACAAATGGATTTAAATATTCAAACTACTTGTTTTGGGTCTTTAAAAATATTAACAAAATTGGATGATATTTCCAACTTAATAAATATAGACTAAAAGAATCCAACAAGCAGAAAACCTTGTATTTAGCCTACCTAAGACATTTCCAGCATGATGAAATGCATGTCCAAAAGAGAATTGGCTCCTTGGGAATGAGTTACAGAAAGAGTACACGTTCTAAAGGAAAATCAATACACTCCCGCTTTTCCATGCACAATATGACTTCTTTTGTAGATCTAAGCTTTTCATCATATTTAAAATACCAAAACCCATTAGAAATGAAAGCATGTGAAAGATCCTAACCAAACTTGTTTTGGATCTTTGAAAAAATTAACAAAAATAGATGGGTTTGTCTTCTAACCCATAGAAACATAGACTTGGAAGGAAATTTGATGTATAACCTACATAAGTCATTCCTAACAGGGTGAGGAATAGATCTGCAAAAGAAAATAAATGAAGAAGAAGGTATTGCAATGCATTTATTCATGGGTATGTACTGTTATGATTGTGAAAAGGCTTCAATAATTGAGCTATATACATGAAATTTGTCTAAGTTCTCTGGGTGAAGCTTTAGACTAAGTTTGATAGATCAGAAGGCAATTACATACTAGCTGTTCTGTCAACGGATCTCTACATAACAGAGTCCGCTGCAATGTTGCCTGATAAGTTCGTTGCAGAGCGCCTTTAAGCCACTTCATTGAGAATTCAATTACAGCACAAAAACATCTCAACCCCATCATAAATGCAACACCCTGGGCTGATTGGGACAGGAATAAGAATCAACAATTAGATTATTCGGAACATTTTCCCCTGCTATTTGCAGCCTCAAAATCTAGACAAAATAGCTAAACATAATATAAAACAGGGGACGTTATCATGGACGGAAAAACACAAATTTCCTCATATTATGATGAAAAAATGGATGTATCAACAGAAATATTACACCCGGTGGGAAAAAAGAAGAAAAGTGAAACATCACTGACAGCTTGGAATAACTGTAAACTAATCAATCCCCAAGAACTTTCTGCTTCTTGGAGGTGTTCATGTATGGTCGGAAAACCCACTCGTTTTGGGCTTCACTTTGATCGACGGTCCCCAGTTTGATCTGATACTTGCAAAGAAACAAGTAACAGCACGAAAGATCAGTAAGACATCACGTCTTGAACTACCACACTTCCATAAGCCATTGACAGGGCAAAATAACATACAAAAATGATCAGTGAATTCATTTATTGTAGAAGATCATGTGGAATAGATGTGGTAGAAATGGTCCAGTCATGCACAAATTAAGCACTCGTCATACTTCAAATGGTGTAAGTTAGGCGGTAATACAGAAATAATGGGGGTGTGGTAGGAACCACCAGGGTAAAAGGACAGCTCCTGTGCATGAAGCTCCCATGTATGCAAGGTCAGGAGGAGCAGACCACAAGGGTCAATAGTACGCAGCCTTACCTTGCATTTTGCAAGAGGCTGTTTCATTTGACAATAGAAGTTCTACATTCACTCTAACAAGTACTCAAAAGGGATAAAATCTTTTTGTAAAATTAATGATCCAAGTAAGAAATATAATCACAGCTGAGGGACGCATGCTTTCCTTAAAAGCAACCTTCCTTGCCGTAATAAGAAGCTCCAGAAACAATGATCCTAGCCCTTATCATTCTGGTGATTGAGATGGAAAGCTGGGGCAGGCCTAGTGTGTTTGCAGAGTCTAGGGGAGGGGGCGACAAGGGTCAATAGTGCACAGCATTATCTTGAATTTTGCATTTTGCAAGAGTCTATTTCCACACCTTGAACCTATGACCTCAAGGTCATACGACGACAACTCTATTGTTGAACCAAGACTCTCCTTCTTGAAATAGAAAGCTAAGAATTTCAAAAATCACCCGAGCAAAATATCATCAGAGGATAGTATAATGTATGGAATTTCTACCCCATGTGCAATCTAATATGCATTGGAACTGTTTACATCACCGAACATCTGGAGCCACACATGCTTTTTCCAGTGTATAAGCCTTGAGGTTGACATTGAATGCAGTATAATTTAACACCGGATACAGTATTACTTTGTGTCTAACATGTAGACATTCACATGCATAAGTTGCACTATCTTTTTTTCTTTTGAGTGGGTGGGTGAACAGATCTGAACCTGCATCCTTTTGGTCGGGAACCAGCACACCTTGCCACCAGGCTATGAGCTATTGCTGAAAAGTGCACTTGTTCGGCACACACACACGCTGAATAGGGACTGGCGGCTTACAGCACAAGGTTTAAGCCAAATTGAGTAAAGGAAATCTGCAGAAATTGGGTGAATTGTCCGATTCCTACCACATAAGAAAACAGACAAATAAAGAAAAAATATCTGCTTACAAACAAGTAAAGAAACTTGGCAAATGAGGCAAGTTTTAGCAGGCATAATTTGACTTCTCTAAAAGCTGGTAAGAAATCATACAAACATATGACAACACCAAGTATTGCATCCATTTCTGTTGTGAGATTACTGGTCATTAGGATGTGTTATAAATAAGATTAAAGTAGTATTGATAATGAGATTAGTCTAGAGGTTGATAATGAGATCAAAAGTAGGACTAGAATTTAGCAAGTGGTACATTAGTCTTGCAGAATTTTCAAGATGTTGTTGGATATTTTACAGTGGCTATTAAATTTTAGAGCAAATACTTCATGCTATATCAAGCAAATTGTGTATGTGGTGATTGTTCCTGATCTTATTTTCATCTTACAAGCATCTCCACGGCAGCTGATTTTCTCCTGTGAGCATAAGAACTCGACTCCCATATGATACCACTTTGCAATTATGCCTGTAGGACACTAACACAAGTGGAATTGGATCCAAACTCCACAACATTTTGGCATGAGCCAAGGTAGCACTATCAGTTTATGAAGGGAGCACCTAAGATATACCCCCTCTGATATTTGTAAAAGAATCTAAATATTTCACACGGAAACTTTAGAAATTCAAACAAAAAATCAATGACAATTACTCTGAAAAGTTAGCTCACCTGATAAAGTCGCAACCCAAAACAGGGACCAACTTCCTTCAGTTCAATTGATTTATGACCTCGGTGTTTTTCATAGACAAGATAACTGTATGTTTATGCAAAATAAATAGTAAGCTGCTGGTGTTATAAGAATGTGATGATGGCTTCCAAAACAAAGTTTCTTTGAAAAAACATAAAGGGTATCCCAGTGCTCGAAGCTATTGCGTATGCGGGGTTTGGGAAAAGGGTGGACGACAAAAGTTCCATAGTACACAGTCTACCTTGCATTTTTGCAAGAGGCTGTTTTCACACCTTGAATACATGACCTTCACACAACGACAGTTTTGTTGGGAATACAAGGTAGAGACTGGCATGATCAAACACGAGTTTATAGACACACCGAATACTGATCGAAACTCAACCTATGCAAATGTGGAAGTTAATGAGCGTACTACAATTTAATTTCAACCTCAATTACACATGAACTTAGTGAGTTCCCAAGAAATACGACATCCAAAACCAATACTCAATTACCCAACCTGAGAACCTTAACTTGAAACAAGTTTGTGAAACCCTTGTTAACTTTCTTGATAGAATCGTAAGATTTTGAACTGTCCTCAACACCATTAGATGAGAGAAAGTTTATTTTTTTGAAATCATAAGATTTTGAACTATTGTCAACGCACAGACACTCATGAACTTTATTTATTTTTGGATAGAATACGTTAAGGAGAAGAAGATCTAGGTGCTTGATTTTCAATTTTCATTCTAAATAATGTAATTTGAATTGATTAAATTTAGCTATTTTTTACTGTTTGCATAAACAGTAACAATGAGTTACATAAGTTTTGTACCTTTAGTTTGGTTAGTTTGATGAGTTTTTGAATGATCTAATTCTTTTCTTATGTTTTTATTTGACTTAGAAAGAGTTTTATATAAGTTTTGATGATATTTAATGGTTAAATTTGCTTAATTTTATGAAATAATCTTGAAAGGTATTGTTGTGCAGGTTGTTAAACAGCCTATTTTTGTGATTAAATACCTTAATTTCTATTATCTTGATTTGAAATCTAACGGTACAATTGAATTTGATATAAAATTGTTCTAAGTACCAAGTTTCATAAAAAAAAAATCCATTAGAAAGAAGGAGAAATCAATGGCAAAAGTTAGTGAAATCTTCATAAATGTTGACTGTTCGTAGATTATAAACAGATACCACCCTAATTGTGGATTGTAAAGAGGGATATTTATTAGCTAGTATCACACACGTACGACAGCTCATGACTATTTTAGTTATTCACTGTTTTTCTAGTGACACGCTCACTTGCAGATGCAATAAGAGGTGTTGCTCTGGTATTTTAATTTGAAAAAATTTGAAAAATTTCTTGAATATGATCTAATGTGTGACACATCAAAGAATATTATAGGTGATCTAAAAAAAAAGTTGAAAAGTAGTTCCTTAATTAGAAAGTTTTATTTTTTTTAGAAATTCTTATTTATTTTCATAAATTTTAAAATTAATTAAGAAATCATGACAGGCTAGTTTCTTTTGCCTAAGATTACAGTGACCTTACTTTTAGGTTAGAAAGACCACTTATGAAATTTTTAAAGTTGTAAATATCTTAAGAAATTAATTTTGAAAATTAAATTAATGTGAAAAAGATAATTTTATCATTAATATAATTCTTTGATTTTGTGTTATTACTTTTTATAGTGAATGCTCTGACTTGGTGTAATATCCTTAATTTTTAAGATAAAATAGGAAATTATTAAATAAATTAAAATAAAAATTTATGGATGGAATTTTTTCTTGAAAACATAATAATTTGAAAGTGCTCGTCGATACGAGTCCAACGCCACCAAGAATGCGAAAAACGGAGCTCAAACGAGGGAGTTATGAGCCGTCAAAGTTGTAAGGGCAAATTGGTCTTTTGACAGAAACGTGTTACACAGGGGTCCAAATTGATAACGGCACCCCTGTCTACACACGTCTCTACCAGTCCGGCGAAATCGCCGGAGAGACATGGGAAGAGACGTGTGGGGAAGAGTAACTCTTCCCCAAGACTCTAAAACCCTATATCTATGCTCCTCTAGGAGCCAAAACGCTCCACTTTGAGTGTTTTCCCTGAATGCTACGCAAAACCCTAGCCCTGCAAAAACTTAGATTTTCCGGCGAGTGGAGCCCCGGCAACACAAGCAACTCCTGCCAGGTGCAAGGTAAGCCTCAAACCTATGTTTTTTTAGTATTTATTAAATAGAGAAAATAATTAAAAAATGTTTAAAAATTAGGAAAAATCAGATTTTTAGGAACTTTAGGCACGCTACTGTTGGAGCGTGATTTCACGGACCAAACCTTGTCCGTTTAGAAATCGCACCGTCCAACTAGTGCACAAGAGATCCAAGAGCATACCCTTTAAATTTTGGAGTGATCCAACGGTGGATTTCTCCAGAAAACCCAAAAACCAGTACATAGGGATGTTTTTAGGAACTTGGGAAAAATCGTTTAAAAACTATGGTTTTTGGAAAAATTAGTGCAAAAGGAGTCATAAATGGATTCTAGAGAGAATTCTGAAGAAAATGGCGCAAAAATCACGCAAAACGGAGCTCTGTAGCTCCGCCGGAGGCGACTGGAATCCGGTCGTCTGCTCCGGCATCGTCAACGGCGTCGGCGCCCTGGCGCTGACGCCAGGACGCACAGGGGATGACGTCGGCGTCGAACGCGTGCGCGGCGACGCGCGCGCAGGGACGGACTGCGGTTGGCGGGGGCTGTGGGGCCGGGACGCTGCGCGTCCTGGCGACCGTGGCGCACGCGCGCCGAAGAAGCACGGCGCGCGTCCCGTGCGGCGTCTGCGTCGCCGTGCGTCTTCGTGCGCCAGTGTACGCCGGTGTAAACCGGCGGAAAAGAGGCGCCGCCGGTTTAAACCACCTTATGGTGGTCCGGCATGCCCCATTTTAGCGTAGTTTTCACTAAAACTTGATTTTTGGGAGCTAGAGAGGTCCAAATCAGGATCCGAAAGAGGCGATGTGACCGTATTGACGACGGGGACCTAGTTTTAACTTAAAAACTTAGAAATGACCACTTTTTCTTTAGAAAAATATTAAAATAGTGATGTGACATGTACAGGTGCACGTGAATATACCCGTTAAAGGGAGTTATTAGCAAGCTAGTGGTCTCACACTGAGGTAGGTGATGACAACTAATGTTTTGCCTTGATATTTGAACCATGTTTAAACATAGCATCATGTGTGATTGTGTTTTAAAATGCAATTATTATTTACCGTGGATTTCATGCGACATTGCGTACAGGATGGTTATTCCAAATTGAAATCTTTTATTGAATAAACTTATTTAAAATGCTTTTACAAGTATGATGTTAATTAGTTATGCTTAATTAGAGTTTTATTTCTTATTGTATATATAGAAAACACATGGATTTATATGAAAATGAGAATAGAGGCTTATTAGCTGGTCCTTTTATAGGCTAACCCCAGGATGAGGGGCATGTCTTGGGGATTGCAAGCTATAAGTGCTCTTGAGTTTTAGCATATACATATGATTTCCGTGTTTTATATTTGATGACGGGTGCTCTCGCCGGGCGTCATCTTTGGGAGGGATAGGGCCGGCCACCCACCTTCCGAGATTATGATATGATGAGTTTGTGATATGATAGACACCTGCCCATAGATGGCATTCGGTAGGGGTTTGGTAACATGGATAGTCCACACTACCGGTCTGAGCCTTTCCATGGGGACAGACGCTAAGTCTCCCGTTATGGTGTCGACGGGAAGCGGTGGTGGTTGATATCCATGGAGGGTTGCCACTGCAGCATGATGACCCATATTCTTATTATGTGTGCATGTATGATGAGCATGGTTATGGATGAGATGCCTGGGTGTGACGACACTCAGAGGTTGACTACGTGTACTCCTGATCAGGGATGTTAGTGCGATATGGTGGGACCCATTACCTTAGGGTGCCCTTATTCTTATTGTATGCTCTATTTTATTGATTCATGTCATGTTTTAACTCTGTGATTGCATGTTTTAGCATATGGAATAAATTGGCATTTATTTGAACATGGCATTATGATATCACTATTTTCATAAGTGTTAGACAGTGATGTGAGTCATTAAACAGGATTATCATTTGGATTTTTATTATGGACTGCATATTTTATATTGGGATGTGATTTAGATCTTTGGACATATGTTGGACATTTATATGGGATGTTATGATGGATAGACCCTGGGCCATATTATTATTGTCTTTTGGATGTTTATTTGATTTAAAATAAAGGCACCTATTTATTTGACGTTGATTTATACGCGGATTATTTATTTATGTTTAAATTACATGTACACCATTTTGAGAAAGGAAAATTTAACACCCGGAGTTTTAAGATAGGTTTAGTAAAATGTTAAATAAATCTTTTCTCATGGGATCCCAAATGCTCTTATTTAAAATGCCATTAATATAAAATATAAAAAAAATGTCTTGAAAATCCGGGGTGTTACACTTGGTCTTTGATCTATTATAGTTAGGTTTTACATAGAGTGCTTAGAATTTGATACATTATATAGGTTTTTTAATTTTCAAAATTAATTTTTTAAAGAAATATTTTCTAATATGGTAATTGTAATTTCAATTCAATTCTTGAGTTATAAAAGAAGATAAATAAGTAGCGGATCTAATTTAAAATAAGTGATCTTAATCCTATCATCTTAAATTAGATTAAAAATCCATTTTCTCTCTCATCCATTAAATTAAAAAATTATCATCTTTCTTCAATTTTGCATTAGTTTCAAGATAATTAGTTTCGATCAACTTTGTTACTTTATTTTTTTAGTATATCCTTCCTATGGATTCAACCCGGCATGATATTACAACTGACTACTGTGCACTTGCAGAAAAATAAATAAATTTTTGGCCCCCAACTAGTACATTGCTAGTTTCGAGCAAAACATGTGAAAAGTTATTTTATTAAAAGTGATACAAATTGTTATTTTAATAAGTACTCACGATAACATTTAGCATATACAACAATTCCTTAAACTCCTAGGTTACCTATAGTAGATGAGTTAAACCTCGTGAAGATTTGCATTGAATATACTGGTAAAATTCCAAAAGTCTTATTCAAGTCAACTCTTACTTTTTCTCAGATGATTATGTTTAATAAATTTATCAACATTAGCATACTAATAAAATTGAATAATAAATCAAAACATTACTCATATGCTAAATTCATTTCCAATCAAGCTCAAATATCAGAGTGTGTGTGTACAATCCCCATATAAGTAATCTTTATTTTTAAGTATACTGTTTCTTTTGGACTCTATCTAAAATATTTTTAACCTCAATTCTCACTAATGACATATACTTATAAATAAAACTCTCAGAAAAAAGATTTAACCCATATATATCTTTCAAATACATGAGAAGAGTCAATAAAAGCAAATTTATATCACATATACTTATAAAAAAATGGTAGTTACTGGGATTTTACTTTTGATTCCTTTAAAAATGATAAGATGCAATTACATTTGAATATTTAGATATATTACTTTTTAAATCATATACATTTATATCCTCATCAAGACTCTATTCATTTTAGAATCAATAGGTCTTCAGTTGAGACGAAAAATAAGCTTAGGACAGGGTACAAAAGAATGGGTATAGGGTATTCAAAATTCTTCAAAAATAAGTAGAGTTCTTCTACTAAAGTCGACAATTCTTCTTTATTTCGTTTGAAGTGAACATTCTTTTTACACTTTTCTTCTTTTTCTTTACTTTTTTTAGAATTTTAAAATCACTTTGAAGAACTTTTCTCTTCTTAATATTCATTAATGTACTTTATTATAACTAAAAAATATATCTTCATTTATCTCTAACTTATCTTTCAAAGAGAATAGATAATGGATACCTTATATTGGATTACTATAGGTAATCATTAATGTGGCCAAGAAAAGAAAAGGATTATATAGAAAGCTTAATTTGGATAACTAATGATAAAAATACTTTTGGGTAGGCTTTATATCTCTAGGTTAATACCAAGGATGGCTTAAATTATTTTCTAGGTTTCATATAACTAATCAAATTCAATAAACTTATAGAATTTTAAAGGTAATACACTAATAATTTAGGTAATTAATCAAATTTAAGAATTGGTAAGATCAAATTTAATTTAAGCACACTGAAAAAAATTAGAACATATTTATAACCTCTTAACAGAATGAATGGCTCTAAAACTCACTTGAGCTATAGATCTTTACTGAATTTCTTCAAAATCTCTAAGTTATAATTACTTATCAATTTAGACTATTATATGCAATTGTCTATACAAAAGTGATGTGAAATTTCGATTTCATGAAATACTTTAAAAAAAAGTGGAATAATGAAATAATCATGTGTCATTATATTAATAAGCTAAAGATGGAAAAAAGTTTTAAACTTCAGAAAATCTAACTCTCATCATTGTATATGAATTGACCTTAAAACAAAAAGGTTTTCAAAAATAGCACAAAGTTTTTATTTTATATTTCTTATGTTAGTTTTTTCTTTTCGAATTAATGACAAACAACTACAACAAGACCAGACATTCACCTCTAATTAAGTGAAATAATACCCTTAATGTTTAAAAAATAGGATGATGATAGTGCATTGAAAAAATGAAGAAATGGAAGATGTAGAAAAGGAAAGTTTTGAAAAACAATTGGCACATAATTATTACAAATGAAATTTTTTTAGAGAAAAATATTACAGAGTTTGAAACTTCCTCGGGTTGCATACAAAATGGGTTTGACAAGCCTTTGAAAAGGAAGGGTGAGTAAATCTAACTTACAAACTTGAATTTTTTATTTTAACACTTGGCAAGGTATCAAATATATCTCCAGGTAGCTTATTATAATTAGAGAAATTCTTGGGAGCTTGAGGTAACCTCTTTAAAAACTAAACAAGGATGTGATATGACTTAGTAGGTGGGATGTTTTCCTTATGAACAAATTTATGTTTTTTCCTAACAGGTTTTAGTACCATTTTAGCCTTTTTAGGACAAGATTTCTCAATTATTTTACCACTATAAAGGATAGTAGTTGCCTTTATTTGTTTCATGTTTGTAGTTGAAGAATTAATCTCACTTACCACATATACATCATTAGGATTTACATTTGGCGGGTTAGAAAATTGCTCCATTTCAACGGTGTGTAGAGACATCATGTCCTTCAATGCAGCAATGGATTGTGTGTTCTCTTGTAATTGGATTCTAATTTTCCTCTCTTGGTGTTGCATAATTGATGAAAGTTATTATCCACTTACCTCTTATGTGGAGGAAGGTAAGGTACATGAGCAAATGGTCCTTATGGTGATTGGTAAGGGAGGTATTAAGCCTTACCTGAGATATTAGCTTCATATCCTTCTCCAACTAAAAGTCAGATGATTACTCCAATTGATATTATGTGTCTCTAAAGATGGTAAAACAAGGTCGCTTATAAGTATGTACTTATTCATAAAGTGCATCCTAAAATGCAAGAATGGTGGGACATTCTTGAGTGAGATGCGTGTTACTTTCACAAATACCACACCTGTGTCAACCTTCTGAAAATAACTTTTTTCTCATTTCCATGGCCTCAACTGTTCTAGTTAGGATGCTATTTTAGTATTCATATCATCGTTTTCACTTATGACATATATTCCTCTCTCAACAAATGTGGTGGTAGATCGAGGCTTGTCTAAGTAACCTACTTTTTTCTCAATCAGCCTAAGTTTGTGTATTCTCTGCCAGCCATTCCAAATACCCTTTTGCCTCCTTTGTTTATTTATTCAAAAAGTTGTCATTCTACATCATTTCAATAAACAGGTGTATATCTAAATTAAGTCATCCATAAAAAAAGCTAATGATATGCCAAGGTTCGTATATCTAGTGTGGACAAGTCAACAATAATTTCTTGAATTTTTGTGAGCATTGATAGAAAGTTTCTTTATCATTTTGGATAAAATTCATTATATTTTAGAAGAGAGTATTTGTCTTATGTATAAGAAAGAACTTTTTCAAGAACTTCGTACTCATTTCTTGTGATGTTTGTATGGAACCTACTGGCAGTGAATGAAACCACATATTAGTCTTTTCCTTTAAAGAAAAAAAGAAGAAGCTTAAGTCTTACTATATCTAATTTGGTGATTTGTGTCCACTGGGTAGCCCATACTTTATCAAATTCCTTTTGATGTAAGAACTCATTAGTCATCCCATAAAATTTAGGAAGTAACTAAATTACTTCCGCCTTTAATTCAATTATACCAGTATTTAAAGGTAAATTTATACATGAAGGTGTGCTAGTATAATTAGGTTGTAAATAATCTCTTAATGTTCTCTCACAAGGATTTCGGTTATGCAATTATCCTAATATGCTTTTTGTTGCTCTCATTTCCTATTATAATTCCTTCTCCTATTTTTAGGTAGTGAAGAATAATTCCTCAATGGATGATTGTTATCATCAAAGAGAGGTGGAGGATCATCAACATCAAATAAATGATTATTCGTCCATGAGAAACATGGTTGTTATCTAGGATGAGAGGTGGTTCACCATCACTAAAGAGGGAATTGTTCCTCGATGGGAAAATATCATCACTGTTAATGCAGTGATGTGGAATACCCCTTTGATTATTGTGTAGATTATTCATTGAAAGCAACTGATCATATTGCTGTTTCTTTTTCTTTTTAAGTTTGTAAGAAGAAAACTAAATGATGCAACCTAATGTCTATAATGATGCATAAACCAAGGACATATTAAAAAAAATCCTAAGGCTAGTAAGCAAATAGTTTGATTGTCTTGAATTTGTGAAGAGAAGAAGCTTTTAGATTAGTATACTCTAACACTTATGTTCTCTTTCAAACTTACCCAAATGCTTACCAATTAGATCCTAACCTAACTAAAAACTTCACACCCTTCTCAACTAGTCGTAGTTAGTTTGAATCATCAAATGTGCTAGCAAAGCTAGTTGTTTAAATACCAATGCAACTAGTTAGGCAAGGGCCATTAGAATAGCAATGAGACGCCTTCTTCCAAGAAGGTCCTATAAGAATGTGATGACATTTATAGGTCTCTTCCCTTATAATAGTGCAAAAAACTTATTTCAGTTTTTTTTGCAAGTGCATGAACTATTGTAGTATAACTCGTACAAGTTCGGGTTAATCTCACAGTGACTCGACTTAAAAAAATAAAGTTTAAATAAGATTTAATTTGTCAAAATTAACAACAATTACAAAAATTAAGTAACAATGAACTAAAAACTAGAAACTATGAATTAATGAAATGTACACGATTCTAAGTTCGAAAGACAAAAAATTAAACCAAATACTAAGTAAAATTCACTTCCCTAGCTTGATCATACCAAGGTTCTTTAATTTTGGCAACATCCGAGTTGTTCAACCTTCATCAATCCTGTAATAACCCCAATTTTTGTAAATTATTTTGAGAAAATCAATGAAAGTTTAAAATTTCAGAAGACTCGAGCTGGAATATTAGGTTAAAAGGAAATATATTTTCATAAAGATTAAATCACGAGTGAAAACTTAGAAATTAAGAATGTACATGAAAAATAAATCAAATGACACTAATTTCGATAAATTCTAAGTTAAATCTCAATTTTCTACATAAAAGGGTAAAATGGTCATTTTTACCCATAACCAAGATTTCCATTTAAGATGGTAATGGAATTGCGATTTAAGATCATGCTAGTTTAATTTGATTTCATTAATTAGGAGTAGTTATAGTAGTTACATAGTATTGTTATTCTTAGATTATTGAATTTATATTAGTTTTATGCTTTGAAGTTTGTGATTCATTATTGTCACATTTCTTAGTAGATTTAATTGATAATTATTATGATAAAGAGCATAAAACACAAAAAATGTAATCTAATGAGAAATTAGAGTTCATGGCATGAATAAGAATGAATGACTTGACATCCATGAATGACATTTTATATGATCATGGACATTAATAGAAATCAAGTAGAGATAAATTAGGGTTTATGAGCTCATAAGAACCTTATGGAAGGTTGAGTTAAGGTCACTCCAATGGATGCTAAACATTGTGATTAAGAGGATTATCTAATAAAGCCTTGCTCTTTCCTCACCTTCTGGTGACGTTTGTTGATGTCTAAACGCCTCCTTACATGAGGATTGAAGTAACCACTTTTTGAGCAGCTTATAGATAGTAAGCTTTAGTCAATTGGAAATAAGAGGAGATGTTTAGAATTAGGAGTGAATAAATTATCCTGAAACCAGTAACACTAATTGGTTGAGAAATAATAATAAGAACATAAAAGGTTATCAAATTAACTATTCCTAATAAAAATTGTAAATAAGATAATGATGATCAAACAAGAATCCAAGAGGAGATCTTGAATGATAAAAAACAACAAAAGAAAATAAATACAAATGTAAGAGTAGATTATTATTATGTGAATATACTTGGAATATAGATTTGTTAAGTTAGAATATTTGAACCCTTAATCATATGTGATTCAAGGAAGAAAGATTCAGATTATTTTACTTAAGGATGATCAAAAGACCATATAGTATGTACCTTTGGATAGAAAGATGACATGATACATGTAATTTGACAGATATACGTTGATTAAGACTATGGCAGATTTCAAGGAGTAAGAATACCCTATTGATGTAGGAGGATTTTATGAGTGCATCTATATGAAAGATACATGTTGAATACGTGATCTTATGCATAGAAAAGTTGACATGAATAATGCAAATACCTTGTACTAAATCCTTATGATCCAACTAATTAATGAGAAAATAAATATGAAATGGTTAAGTGTAGAGTTGAAGAAAACCCTAAGTGAATAGGGAAGTAGAAGATATTCCAACCCTAGATAAACAGACATATTATTTGATACATATAAGAAATATTTTACACACGAGCATGGAGGCTTGTGGTTTAGTTTTAAACAGATATAGGCTTGGGGATGCTATGCTAGGGGAGTTATGAGGGTTTGACTACCTGCTCTTTGAAATTTGTTGACGATGAATTGCATGTATAAGAAAGGCAAAAAGTCGAGTGGGCCAATTATGAGAAGGTTGCCACTGTGATAGCCATAGTCCTCCCATGCAGACATGGATTTTACATTTCCATTGAATATGATATGAGTGGATTATTGAGTAGTTATTTGGGCGCTGTATGGATTAGACTGCAAGTATGGTAGTCTCTTGATTTATTTTGCACTATGATGCATATGGGATAGGCATAGTGAGATGCCTTATACATGGCATAATGAAATGTCAGGTAATTGTATATTACCAATATTCCCAAGAAAAAGGAAATTCCTAATATAGTAACTAGCTGATATATTGATCTCTTATAATTGAAAGAGTTGATCAGCTTAGTTGGAAGTGAGAATTGAATATTTTTACTATTTTGATGAATTTGTTCATATACATTATGTATAAGGATGTACATAAATGATAAAAGAAAGTTTATAGAAATGAGATTGATTCATGATCATGTTTATGACAGAAATGAATAAATGGATTAATGAGTATTAGGATTATATTGTTAAATTATGTTACTTCTTTAATTCCCTACAAAGCATAGCTTGTTGAGATATTGTAAATGTTTGAATGTTTACAATATCTTAGATACAGAGAAGAAGAGTTAGGATTGAGAAGACTTAAAAGAATAATCAATCATGGTATATCCATTGAAGACATGTATTTTATTTGAAGCATTATATGCATTAGGAGTTTTTATTGTATGTGGGTTTTGAAATTTGGATTATGCAATTTGGAGAAGTATTGTAATGATATTGGGTTGTACTGTGAACCATTGGATGGATCCTGGAGTTTAATAAAAGTCTATTCCTTTGATAAAATTTTATTTTATACAAAACTCTATTTATGTTATAAAGTGATGACTAGGGTTTTATAAAATAAGTTATAAAGAAAAGAATTTTCATTGCTTTGTTTTGTAAATTTTTTTTTACTATTAAGGACCCTATCTTTGCAAAATGTATTACAAATTACAAATCCATCCATCAAGTCTCTAATTAATGATTCAACAACTGGATTATGTTGATATTTAAAATATCTAATGATTTGGATCGATATAAAAAAATCAAGCTTGCATAGCTTAGATTGATTTTCTAGATTGCAAATAAAAGATCAGATTTGCTATATTAGCTAGGAAGTGTACTAATATAAAGATCTGAGAATTGATTGAAAATCTAATAAGAAAAATATCAAAATTAATTTAATAATGTTAATTAAAGCTAAACTTTGATTCAGATAGGCTTTAATCAAATAGGAATTTGGATTGAGTAATTTCTAAATTAACTGAGAATAGGACAAAATTTGAACAACACAAAATAAAAATAAGATAAGACAAAATAGAGAAAAGAATAAAATAAAAATAAAATGAAAATAGACACACTTGAAATTAAATAAATACGCCTCTTGGCAAAATCAGAATTTTATCCGAAAATTTCTTTCTCTGTTTTTTTTGTACCCGTAACCGAAGAAGAGGGAACGCAGGGCCGAGATTTTCCAGCCTATTTTGGAGAAATGAAAGGCCGAGATCACCTAAAGCTGAACCGACGTAGATGGTGGGGCGGGTTAAAAGTAAGGGCGGGAAAATCACTTCTTACCTTGAGAATTATTGACTCTCTCTCTCTGCTTTTGCCAGCGACGACGAAGGATCGTTCTCCTCTCTCTCTAGCTAGGTAAATGCTTCTCTCTCTCTGTCTCTGATGGGTTTCTTACTTCGCTCTTACATTTCGTTTGTTAGGGATTTAGTCGATCGAAAACCAACCAAACCCACTTAAGAAACAGGTACTCTCAGGCTATATATCAAACATATGGAAGGCCTTCTTAGCCTTCAGCTGATACAAGTCGTGGACCAAGTGAAACTTACAGCAGCTAAAACAGATTTAGAAAAGCATGCCCAGAAAAGAAACCCAGTTGATTACTACCCTCCTTCACCGCTACAGTGATCAGTTTCATAGTTTTGTTATAGTTGGGACCTAGAACAGGACAAACTGTTAACTCAATTTCTTTCTCCTAAAAGCAAAATAACTTTGATCATATATATTTTTCCCTTTTAACATTTGCCTTGGAATTCGTTGGATGAGAAGATAGAGGGTGACCTGTAATGTAGGAGAAGTCTTTGTTCATTGTTGTATGTTATCACGTTTCCTTTTTTTTTCCTGGATATTGAAAGAACTACTCCACAAGTTGACCGTGTTTTTGGTTTTACTTAGTCTAGGGTAGGAATATGGCGTCCATGGATGAAGAAACCAGCAGGCTCTTCAGAATTCGTCGGACAGTGATGCAGATGCTCAAGGATCGGGGTTATTTAGTAGGAGATTTCGAGATCAACATGACCAGAGCTCAGTTTGTTGATAAGTTTGGGGAGAATGTGAAGAGAGATGATCTTGTTATCAACAAAGCTAAGCGGAATGACTCATCTGATCAGGTAACCTTTTTCTTGCTTTGTAGATTAGTTTGGTAGAAATTTGAAGCCATATTATCTGTCAATGTTTTTGTTAGTAAATGAATAAAACATATTGCTATCAACAACTTGTAGAATAGTGATCATGACTCTGCAAAATTACCCACTGTCTTATTGCAACTTGTTTCTACCTCATATGCACCATGTAGCCCTCGTTTAGAAGGTCTGCTTGGTTATGCAGTACCAATTGTATCTTGGATGCTACCTGTGAAGATCAGTATTTCATCCAATTGTGCTCCCGATGCAATTTATGTTGGGTAAACACGCAGGCAGTATAGTTATGCTGCACAAGTTGCAAGAAATTAAAGTTTAGTGATAGAAAAAGTGAGTTTTTTCTTTTATACTGCCTAGATAGTGTTAAGGAGTTAGCTGTCTGTGAATGGATGACTCTTACCCAGAGATATCAAACAGGACAAGAAATTGAGTCATTCCAGCTTACAATATAGCAGCTCTAAATCCTAAGCAATGAGATGTTAAGGTACTCAGTCAAGTGATTTAACTTTTATATCTTCTGTGGTCTTTGGTGTTGTAAGAGGGATCTTGTATGGTTGCATGACACAACTATATGATTCTTGCATAACGAAAAGTAAAATTAAGTTTGATCTCTCAACTGCTGGGAACAAATAGAAGAACACTCTAACTGACTGACTTTATTGATCAAAATTATTGAAGTTTATGAACTGCATAAATCTCAATGACAATTCAACATGATGCTTACTGAACTCTTATCCACCCAGTTAGCCTCCAGTAGATGATCTATATAGTTTGGTTTACTACAACTAAAATCATTCTTACAGCCATAAAATTTTCCCAAGGTCCTCAACCATAGGAATTAGTAACTTATTAACTTGGAAAATCTATTTAATAGATTCTCTCTACTATTCTTTGGAGAGTAAAGATTCCCAACACCGCATTTGCAATGGATAATGTATATGATGTGTCTAGTCATCACCAAACTCTTAAAAGCAATATTTATATATGATTCTCAAGCAACTAATTAGTTTTTGGTCTTTAAGCATAGGGTAAGGGAGATGAGAAAACAGTTGAGTCTTCCGGCTGCAGTTCTTGAATAGTAATCTGGTGATCTATTTCATCCATTTAATGGTGCCTTTGAAACTGGTGTCTATGTTTGGACAATTAGAAAAGAATAATGACAGATGATTTATTTTCAAAAGGGGAAACTCCATTATTAGATATCCCGTAGAATCAGATTTATGGATATTTAAGCTCATGGACAAAATACATGGCATGTCCATCACGTGAACAGTTTGGACCCTAGATTGTTGAACTTTATTTCAGGAGAGATGGCTTGAGCAGCAAGCTGTTGGTCAGCCTGATTGCTTTATTTTGTAAACCATTAATCAAGAGTAATAGAAAGGCCATTTGCTGAAATAATTCAGCATTGAGACAATTAATACGGAGGATCTTTGTGTCTTGGGTTGAGGCATTTTTTGCGGCACTCCATGTTGCATTTGTTTCTAGTTATTTCATAATTTTTTTGGTTTTTATGTATATTCAACTTTTGCACCAGATATTTATTTTCTTTCCGGAGGAAGCAAAGGTTGGTGTGAAGACGATGAAGACTTATATGAACCGCATGAAAACAGAGAATGTTTCCAGAGCAATACTTGTTGTCCAACAGAATCTTACTCCCTTTGCAAGGACTGCCATCCAAGACTTTTCAAACAATTTCCATTTGGAAGTTTTCCAGGTGAGTTTCTCATGTTAATCTTTTTCATGGAAGATTTAATATTTTATCATATTTAATGGTACCTACTTGGTGAATGAGTTGCATATGGTGGTTGGAAGTTTTGATGTATTGAAGTCTTTCATTTGTTTAGTAATACACTCTCCATGGAAAAAATGCTTGAGGAGTGTAAGAAAGTCCCTCTGAGAAAGATCTACATCCCAAGCTCAACATGGTGGAAAAAGATGTTTACCAGAGAGTTTGTTTAGTTGCCAATATGAACATGTACTTGGCTTGTAGCTCCATAATTAAAAATTGCTTAATCAACAAATCCTTATCACAGAATTTAGTTACTTTACAAAATTGTTCTGTATTTTACTTGCAGCAACTTTGCCTAGCAAGTTGCTTTGTCAGCCTGAAAAGATGTAGATGTAGTTGCTATAGATGGTTGTGTTGAAATTACCATCTAAGGAGCCAGATATTTACTATACTAGTCATTCTTATGGTGTTACAGGAGGCAGAGTTGTTGATTAACATTAAAGAGCATGTCCTTGTTCCAGAGCATCAAGTCCTTACAAATGAACAAAAGAAAAGTTTGTTGGAACGATATACGGTGAAAGATATCCAGGTTTGTGCTCATCTACTCAAAATTATTCATTTCAATTGTCTGCTCAGTTCCTGGACGAACCAATATCTTAGATGCTAATGCTTGGGAAACTGATTGACTTGTTCAAAATTTACTAAAGCCTGTGGCCACTTGCTATCTTCTCTATGGAGACTTACTCTTCACTACTAGCACCGACTGTTACAACTAAGAAGTGGCACTTCTGGAATTCTGGGCTGGCATTTCCATCTTCTAATGGAATTGCCTCTTCCGATTACCTTATAGGAATACATGAATTTACGAGTTCACTCAACAGCTAGTTCTTTAGTGGAGAAGCTGTTAAATCCTACCTTGATTGATATGTGATTAGATTAGATGTAAAAGCAGAGAAAAGTTGAAGTTTTGGGCCCATAGCAAGGGCTGCTTGGCAGCTGCTAGAGTAGCAAGTATAAGACCTTTCGCTTGTGTCATTTAGAAGTCCTTCCGTTCTGCTGCCTTGTCTATTGTTTCTCTTGTGCCATGCTGTTCTTTTGACTTACTAAATGAGTTTGGGAATTCCAGCTTTCTGACTGAAAATTTTATTGGATTAAATAGCTTTCCAAAACAAATTAACAAGTACGGTGTTACTGCAAGCTGAATCTGCAGGTGAACCTCAGGAGTTACAGGCCCAAATGATTGACGTCTTGTGTACTTCCTTCTTGTGGCAATTCAGTATTCTGTTTCCGATCTCCCAGTGGAAATATGGGTGCAGAAGAACTAGGAGAATCAACCTCGTCCTAGCTCTCTGCTACCTTGTGTATCTTTGTTAAGGTAGGTCCTTTGTCTTTCTGCATGGGTGTGCTTTCCCCCTGCAAAGGAACTGCTTGGAAGAGCGTGAGTTGTCCTGCCCGATCCATGCCCTAGCATATACGTAGTAACATTGGACCGATAATATTCAAGTATGATTTGGTGAGTTCCCCAAATTTTAATAAGCTGGAGTTGGTGGGTCCTTTCAGCAGGGAATTCCATCTACACCCTCTCGTATCCTGTTATGGGATTCCGGTATTCCTAAATGCTGATGAGTTCGATTCAACCTGATAGCTGGAATTTTCAGAATTTGTTGCCAGGGAGATGCTGATATTTCTTGGCTTATCTACAGTGCACTTCCAAATTTGCCTACATGCATCTGACCTATAAGCTCCAGCACTGTGCAATTCTTTTTGTAGACTCATGGCTTACAAGATCCTTTATAAAATTTGATGTCTCCACAGACAATAAAATTTGATGTCTCTGCAGTAACAACCATCAAATGTTCCACAAAAAGAACTTTTAGTTCTGGAGCTAATGCATGATCTAAATTTCTGTCAGTTCTGTACCCATTCTTAAGTAACAGAGTTGACTGAAAAAGTGGAACATCCCTGAAGATCCACTCTTGTCCAGATGTTGTTTCTTGCTTATTCCAACTTCCTGCTCCTGGCAATTTGAAGATATATAGAACAGTACCCATTACAATAAAACTATGATAATCAGTTTCTGCATTGAAAGAGACAGTGCCTGATTGATTTACAGAGCACTTTTTTGTGTTTGAAAGTCGGTTTAATTAGCATTTTGATTTAATAATGAATAGCAACTATTCTGTGGACTGCTACAAGTTTTATTCTCATAATGAGTAGCAACTACTCTCTGGACTATTAGAAGTTTTGCTTTTCTTTTTCCAGTGTTTGCATCTTTGTAAAGACAGTGCCGGGTTACACCTGTTACTTGTTTTACTTCTGATCACAATCATATCGTATTCTCATGTAATGATCTGTTGATATGACTTGACTGGTTCCAGCTCCCACGTATTCAACTCACTGATCCAATAGCAAGATACTACGGGCTCAAGCGTGGACAAGTCGTCAGGATCAGCCGACCCAGTGAAACTGCTGGCCGATACATCACCTATCGCTTTGTCGTCTGAGTCGTGCTCACTTCAGATTTTGGAGGATTGAGCGTAAGCCTGGGGTCAGTTGTCGTCAACGGAATTGAGTCTAAATCTGGAGTCAAATGTTCTAGTTGTCAACTGTAGAAGGCATTCTAGTGCTGAACTGACTGCTGCAGGAGAAAACATCACATCCATTTTGCTTCTTGTGGTAACTTCCCTCAGTCAAACCCTTAATGGAAACCGTGCATGCCAATCTAAACTAAAGCTGACTCTATTGATTGGCTAGTTCAGTCACCATCCAATAGAGCTTAGTTCGTGGATTGAAAAAGAAATGAATTTTAGCTCTTTGGTGATTCACGTTTTCTTCTTACATCCCATGGTGAAATTTTTTGAAAGGTCTAAGCCGTTCATCTTGTTGGGAATGTCTTAGATAGGACATATACAAAATTTATGCCCGTTAGATTCTTTTAGCCTGTGTTTCATTGAGCTGTAGATTTAGACTATCCAATTATAATATTTTTTAAAGACTGAAAACCAGTGGTTAGGATCATCTGATACATTGATTTCTTGTGGGATGATGATGTATGTTCAGCATAACGGCTTAGACCTTCCAAATTTTTTTTTCACTGAGCTGCATTAACTTCTTTGCTCAAGGGTGTTGCTCTCCTACACATCAAGCTTATTGATAAGAGCAGCCGGGCAATTGACGGGTTTGAAGAGGAAAGCATTTGCCCATTCTAGTGCCCAGCTAGCATTATAACGTGTCTTCTTGGCCGAGCTCATATTTTTTTATTGCTTCTCATATCCTTCACAATGTCGCCCTTCCAGGGTCCAGACGGCCACTCACATTTGGTGCACCAAGCTCTTGCGTATACGGGATTTGGGGAAGTGGCGGACCAGCCTTATCTTGTATTTGCAAGAGGCTATTTCTATACCTTAAACCTGTGACCTCAAAGTCACAATACGACAACTTTGCCAGTGCGCCAAGGGTCTCCTTTTGAATAGTTCGTTTCTACCTTCTTGTAAGAGACTCTGGATGTTCTTGCCATTGAATCTTTTGAGCTGGCTTGAGTATTGTGATTTTACTATGTTTATTTTCTAACTCAAAATAATTCAGAAAAAACAACGGTACAATCATCCGAACTATGTGATTGTTGTTGGGACATGGCTCATCCATGACAAGACCATTGAAATGGATGGTTCAGATTATAAAAAAAAAACAAAAAGGCTCAGCCACTGGGTAAAATTATCGCAAAACCTCAAATGAGGGAGTTGCATTAGTCTTAAATGATGAAAGAAAAAGGAAATATTACCTGGTTGAGATCAGACACTTGATGGTGGAGGAATATGAATCAAAGTGATCTACAGATTATCTTTATCATTTGATCAAGTGAGTTGCTATCTGATGTTGACCATCTTACTCGGATGATATTCAAGCGTTCAAGATTATGCCACTGATTTTATAGCAACAATTTAACAAAATCTGATTTTTTGCTATTCTAATTCCACAGAGAGAGAGAGAGAGAGACATGGACTGAATATAAGCTTATCCATGGATAGTTATTTCCTTGCCAAACAGCCCTGTCCTCACAAACAATATGTTTAATAGAAGTACAACCAAAGAACAAACATTTCCTTACTCCATGTTATTTTCTCATGGCATTCGTTTAGCTGCCATCTCGGAACCACCCGCAGTAACATGGAACCTCTTATCCTACGCCCCCTCTGTTATCCTACACCACTGCGCCTCTGCAGAGTCTCTCGAGCAAGCAAAACAAGCCCACGCCATAGCCACCATCCAGGGCCTGCTCCACCACGGCCCCCTAATTTGCGCTGCTCTCATCTTAACCTACGCCACCTTCAAACACACTGCAGCTTCTCAACTCCTCTTCAATGAGAACTCCACGAAACACCGGAATGTCTTTCTATGGAACGCCCTCATCAGGGCATATAATAACGTGGCAGCCCATGAAAAGGCTTTCGCTGTTTATAACCAGATTATGAAAATGGGCATTGTGCGACCTGATGATCACACTTTTCCTTTTGTTCTGAAGACGTGTGCTGATTTTTCGGCTGTAAATAAGGGCAGAGAGATTCACGGGTCGGTTTTAAAACTGGGTTTTGAGAGAGATGTGTTTGTTGGTAATACCCTCTTGACGTTTTATAGTTCCACAATGTTTTTGTTTGATGCCCAGAGAGTGTTTAATGAAATGGGCGAGAGAGATGCCGTTAGTTGGAACTCGATAATTGCGGCTTTTTTGGAGAATGGATGTTTGGTGAAGGCACGGGACAGGTTTTTGGAGATGAATTTGGCGTCAGATTTGAAGCCAAATTCAGTTAGTGTTGTTAGTGTGTTGCCGGCTTGTGCGGGATTGGGGGATGAAGTGACTGTGAGGCGAATTCATGGGTACGCAGTGAAGGCCGGTTTGGATTCTGAACTGACTGTTTGTAATGCATTTGTCGATGCGTATGGGAAGTGTGGGAAGTTGGAGGCTTCGATGCGAGTTTTTGATGAAATGGTCTTTAGAAATGAAGTTTCGTGGAATACAATTATCGGTACTTTAGCTCATTTGCGTTGTTTTAAATATGCTGTGGATATGTTCAGAGAAATGTTAGTCGCAAAGCTGAAGCTGAATTCGATCACCATTTCTAGTTTGCTGCCAGCACTGGTTGAATTGGAAAGCTTCAAGGCGGGGAAGGAAATTCATGGTTTTAGCATTAGGACCAACTTGGAATCGGATGTTTTTGTTTCTAATTCTCTGATCGATATGTATGCAAAAGCAGGGTGTGTGAGAGAGGCATCTAATGTCTTCAACGCAATGGAGACAAGAAATGTTGTGTCGTGGAATACAATGGTAGCTAATTTTGCACAGAACGGGTTTGAATTAGATGCCATTAGACTTGTCAATGAAATGCAATTTCATGGTGAAAGCCCAAATTCAATTACCTTTACGAATGTACTCCCAGCTTGTGCTCGGATAGCTTCTCTTCGACCAGGGAAGGAAATTCATGCTAGATCAATCCGCATCCAGTCCTGTTTTGACTTATTTGTTTCAAATGCATTGACTGACATGTATGCAAAATGTGGCCGGTTAAGTCTTGCCAGGAATGTTTTTGGCATCTCGGAGAGAGACGAAGTATCCTATAACACATTGATTGTGGGTTACTCTCAGAGTCAAGATTTTTCCCAAGCTCTGCTTTTGTTCTCTCAAATGGGGCTTGCAGGTCTAAAATATGACACAGTCTCATTTATGGGTGTTCTCTCTGCTTGTGCAAATCTGGCTGCACTCAAACAAGGGAAGGAGACCCATGGTTTGTCAGTAAGAAAGCTGTTCCACCTCCATCTGTTTGTCGCCAATTCACTCTTGGATTTGTACACTAAATGTGGACAGCTTGATCTGGCTAGACAGATTTTTGATGCCATGTTGGACAAGGACGTAGCTTCATGGAATACTATGATATTGGCCTATGGAATGCAAGGAGAACTAGAAGCTGCAATTAATCTTTTTGACATGATGATACACGAAGGTGTGGAGTATGATTATGTTTCATACATTGCAGTTCTATCTGCTTGTAGCCATGGTGGGCTGGTTGAAAGGGGGAAAAAGTACTTCAATCAGATGTGCTGTCAAAATATTAAGCCCACACAGATGCATTATGCCTGTATGGTGGATCTGCTTGGAAGATCTGGTCTAATGGAGGAGGCGGCTGATTTCATCAGAAATCTCCCAGTTGAACCAGATTCTAATGTTTGGGGGGCCTTGCTTGGGGCTTGCCGTGTTCATGGAAATATAGAGTTGGGCAGATGGGCGGGAGAACACCTATTTGAGCTGAAACCGAAGCACTGTGGTTATTATATCCTACTTTCTAATATGTATGCAGAAGCAGGGAGGTGGGATGAAGCAAACAGCATAAGAGATCTGATGAAATCAAAGGGGGCAAGGAAGAATCCAGGGTGTAGTTGGGTTGAGCTTGACGATTACATGCATGCTTTCATTGTAGAGGAAGAAGAATTAAAGGAATTAGAGGCAGGTTCATCTGTTTCTGGATCTGGTTAAAGACATGGACGGTGCATTTCCTGTGGGACGTAGTATTTTCCATTCTTTGTTGGCCTCTCTTCTTTGAATTGGTTGGTACAATCTGCGTACAGAGTTTCTTCTTACTTCCGTAATTTTGTCATTTTCCTTATGCTGCAAACTGTATTCTTGTTACTATTTTATCTCTTTCCAAACACCACCTCATTTCCTTGTGAAATGTATGTT
This sequence comes from Warburgia ugandensis, assembly GCA_035236585.1. Classification (NCBI taxonomy): domain Eukaryota; kingdom Viridiplantae; phylum Streptophyta; class Magnoliopsida; order Canellales; family Canellaceae; genus Warburgia; species Warburgia ugandensis. The sequence goes on from CP141126.1 coordinate 103,164,048, forward strand.
AATGATCACAGAAAGAGAACGGGAAACCTTGTTTGTATTTATACATAGTTAGAGTGAATTATTCTCTAATTAATAAACTTTGTTCTCCCCATATGTACATTTTGATGGTAATTTTTTTTAATGAATATTGATGGTAATTTGAAGATATTATCTGGTCACATGGTTTTATTTCTCGGGTTGTCTCTAAATATCACATTACTTGATCTCCGAATGTTGTAAAGTTGATGCAATTGGTTCACTGAGCTATCCAGTTCGGTTCATAGTTAGTATCCTCATCATGGTAGGATGAACTTATTAGATTATGGCACAGAGATTTAGCTTTAATGTTCGTTTAACTTGCCTCTCGATTATCCATTTGGTAAAGTGTTCCCAACAGGGCCTTGTTCATGCAGAGCTTATTGTTGTTAGAATTCAATTACAGAAGGCCAAAGACACCAATCAGATTTCTCCTTGGAAATGCCTATTATGTAACCATCACTCTCTCTCAACCTGTGAGCTGTTTGAGAAAACAGCAGCTATGCGGTAGCCCATCTCCAAGGACAAGGAAGAATGCAAAACCCGGTTATTTTCACTTTCTGACAGGAAATGGACGGAAATCCATTTCCATGGAAAAAGTAAATTTTTGTGGAAATGTTTTGTGCCTGAAAGTTGGATTACCATGTCGAGAATGGCTTTCTTACTTACCACGTACTTGCAATTTTTTTTGGTAAATCCAAGCCATTTACCACGTAGGGAATGGCTTAGATGATGTAAGCACTAAGTTTTCTGTCAGCAAGATAATTTATTCTATTTTTTATGTTAAGAATTACAGACGTGGTTTATTCTATATTTTTTAAGTTGAAAATCATAGAAAAAAAAAACTTAGGATAAAGAATCCACTAGGCATGAAATTTGGGACTTGGACTATCTAAGCCATTTCCAACATGATGAACAGCTTAGATCTTTAGAAAAGGCAAGTGAGAGGCAAGTAAAGTCACACTTGAATTAATTCAAATGCAAGCCCCACTTGGATTTATCATTCTTATACGTATGTACATACTGTTAAGGGAGATTAAAAGCTAAATTTCCTATTGTTTTGGTAAATATTACAGTGTGGAGATCTACATAAGTTGTATATTCTTACTATAATTATACATTGTTTTATGAACATCAGCTATCATAACTTCTTTTTTTGTTGAAATTATTGTAACTCCTTAAACCTCTGGTAATTTTGCTTTATCTCCTGTTTTTTTTAACACGTTTATTTTTTCTTTAATTATAAACATAACTTTTTATCCTTTTCTCTTTCTATTTTGGTTCTTAAAAATCAGCTAGTATAATTTTATTTTCATTAATCATAAGTTTTTAATTGCCCACTTTTCTTTTTTTCATATTTTGCTTAGTTGTGCAAAGTGAAAAGTGTTTTGTGCTTGAAAGTTGGATTACCATGTCGAGAATGGCTTTCTTACTTACCATGTACTTGCCATTTATCATGTCAGGAATGGCTTAGTTGGCGGAAGCAGCAAGTTTCATGTTTATAAGATAATTTATTTTATTTTTTATGTTAAAAGTTTATGATGTAGTTTATTCTATATTTTTTAAGTTGAAAATCATAGCAAAAAAAAAGAAAAAGAATCCAATGGGTGTGAAATTTAGTACTTGGACCATCTAAGCCATTCTCAATATGGTGAACAGCGGAGATCTTTACAAATGGTAAGTTAGAGGCAACTAAAGTCACACTTGAATTAATTCAAATGCAAGCCACACTTGGATTTATCATTCTTGTACACATGTACATACTTTTAAGGGAGATTAAAAGCTAAATCTCCTATAATTTTGGTAAATATTTTTGGTGTGGAGATCTACATAAGGTGTATATTCTTACAACAATTATATGTTGTTTTATGAACGTCGGCTATCATAACTCCATCTTTTTATTGAAATTATCGTAACTCCTTAAATATCTAGTAAATTTGCTTTATCTCCTATATTTTATAACACGTTTATTTTATCTTTAAATATAAACATAACTTTTTCTCCTTTTCTCTTCCTAATTTGATTCTTAAAAATCAAATAGTATAATTTTATTTTCACCAATCATAAAATTTTAATTGCTTACTTTTCTTTTTCGTATTTTGCTTAATTGTGCAAAGTGAAGAGGAGCCTTAGCGATACTATAGAGTTATCACCGTGTAACTTAGAGGCCATATGTTTTAGGTGTGAAAATAGCCTTTTGCAAAAATGCAAAATAAGATTGTGTACTATAGACTTTTTGTGGTATGCCCTTTCCCCATATGTCACATATGGATGAACTTGATGTACGAGCTAGCCTTTCTTTTACTTAGTTGTGTAAAGTAAAAATACTTTATGTGTGTGTATATATATATATATATATATATATCTTAGTAAGAAAAATAATAACGTAAGCAATGGTTGCCACAATCATCCATACTATATATAAAGTAAACACCCTTTAGAAAGACCATAAACACAAAAGGTTAAGTTAGAACTGAAAAAAAGAAGAAAAAAAGGAAATTTTAGAAGTTTTTATAGTATAAATATTTATTCTTAAAGAGTATTTCTAGAAAAAAGACAAAATATTGTATCCCTAGTACAAAGGGGAGTTCTAAGTAAAATAAAAAGTATTTTAGGGAAAGAGAAATAAGGAAAGCAAGGGTGAGAAATGTGTAGGAATACCGTACTTACGCCGCCGAGCATGTGTCTCTCGTCTTCTTTTCTCTCTCACACATGTACTCCAACTCTCTCTTTTATGGCACGTGCATGTACTTGTCTTTGCATGAAGAGAGCTTTAATTGTATAGTGTATGCACCATATTTCCTTGAGTAGATATGAGCTTGCAAAAGTAGGGCCCACTCTGTTCAATACTCAGCACCATCAACCCAGCACCTAGGCCTCTGTATGGCCAGGCATAAAAATCAGAAACCCGTCTTACAATTAAACCCCCTATCTTCCTTTGACCCTTTTTTTCCTCTCATTTTGTTATTTTTTTCATTTTCAAGTTTTTGCTGTCAGTTCTCTCTCTCTTAAGCATAGTTTAGAAAGTCTACCCCCAACTCGGCTAAAAAAAGTGAGGCGAGTCGAGTTAACTCGCACCAGATGGTGCTAGAGATAAGTTTTGAGTAACAATTACACAAAAATCTCACAACATTTCAAACGAGAGTAACCTGGATTGTTGGTTATAGGATGTGCCAGTGTACTATCAGGAGGTTGAACTTTACCATTTAATTTCAAATATTTTTGGTCTAGTGAGTCGAGTTAACTCGGGCGAGCTTCCAAGGCGACTCGTGAATTTTTAAGCTATAAGGCATGCACCTAGATTAGATGGAGTGATGCAGCGAGGATAATAGCCAACATCAGCTGATTACTGAACTCCTTTTCATATTTTTTTTTCAAGTTGTTGTGCCGTTAGTTCTCTTCTCCTAAGACTATATTTTTTTTCTTTATTATTTTTGAAGAATCTCTGAAGGGGAGCTTGGTACAACGATAAAGTTGTCATCGTATGACCTTAAAGTCATAGGTTCAAGGTGTGGAAATAGTCTCTTACAAAAAATACAAGATAAAGCTGTGTACAATAAGCCTTGTGGTTTGCCTCTTCCCCGGACTATGTGAGCACGTGAGCATAGTGCAGGTAACTGCCCTTTTACTTTTCAAGAGTCTCTATATATTAAGACTTGCATGTACCTTTATTACAATTGACTGTATGTAGACCTTATTAGGCGAATCCAATCTTAGGGGAGCAAATGGTGATATGGAGGACTTAGGGTGTGGGGTTCAATTGAGTGTTCATTTTAAGTAAAATCTATGAATGGTGATAACTACTAGTTAATGCTGTTGCTGAGAAAGATAAGCCAATTCCATCTGCTGCAACTTATTGCTCATAAAGATAAGCCTCTCTCTCTCTCTTGCATGTGAACGTGCCTTTTACTGGCCCCGCTAGAAAGGAAAGGTCATCCCTCTCTTTTGTTCTCAATCAGTTGATTAAGTCAAGCTTTCAATTCGATGGGTCCAGGAGGTCCTTCTGTTTTGCCCGTCTTGAATCTGCTCAATGGGCCGCGTGGTGCACAGACCTGCGGCACATGCAGGGTCCAGGGAAGGAGCCGATCACAGAGGGCCTTCTGTCTTGAAAAGTAAACAGTGGGCAGGCAAAACTTATCCATCATAAGACAGCGGTATTGGGACTTATGAAGGGTATTATTGAGTAAGCAGGTATGTGTAACATCCATGAATTAATTAATATTCATGTAAGAGAGGTATATGAGCAAGGAACTCAATGACTGTCACTAACCAACTCCCAAATACCACATAAAATCATGGATTCCATGTCCTGGTTCATGGCCTTATGGAACTTGTGCAAGAGCTACCCTAAACTCCTCTTAACTATTTCTTGTTTCATCATCATACTTTCTTTCCGTAGGAAGGATCAGATTCCAACAAACTGGCCCATTGTCGGAATGCTTCCTTCTCTTCTTCTTAATCTTCATCACCCGCAAAATTGGCTCACTCGTGTTCTTACTCAAACTGGGTGCACTTTTCTATTCCATGGACCCTGGTTCACTGGCATGGACATTCTTTTCACATGTGACCCAGCTAATGCAAACCATTTCTTTAGGACCAACATCTCCAATTTCCCAAAAGGTCCAGATATATTGGAAATCTTTGACATTTTCGGTGATGGGGTTATCAATTCAGATTGGAGTTTGTGGGAAGTTCAGAGGAAAATAGCCCATAATCTTCTCGCGCGTAGAAGTTTTCGGAAAATTTTAGCTAAGAGTAGCAGAGAAAAGGTCGAGAATGGACTAATTTCAGTTCTTGAGCACATAGCCCAACAAGGACTTGTTGTAGATCTGCAAGATGTTTTCCAGAGGTTCACGTTTGACAGCACATGCAACTTGGTTTTCGGAGTTGATCCCCATAGTCTTTCAATTGGCTTTCCGATGATTCCATTTGCAAAGGCCATTGATGATGCATCGGAGGCAATATTTTTTCGCAGTGTAGTGCCAGAATTTTGGTGGAAGCTGCAAAGGTGGCTAAGGATTGGAGAGGAAAAGAAAATGGCCGATGCTTGGAAGAAGATTGATCACTTCATAGGCCAGCATATTTTAATGAGAAGAGAAGCACTGAAGAATTCAACAAGGAATAAAGAAGGAGAAAATGAAGGGACTGATCTGTTAACATCTTTCATGGATTACCAACTGGAAGATGAAGTTGTCAGTACAAACTCAGATAAGTTTCTCAGAGATAACACTCTAAATTTCATGGCTGCAGGTAGAGACACCACAAGTGCAGCCCTCACTTGGTTCTTTTGGCTGATTTCCGAAAACCCCTCGGTGGAAAGCAAGATTGTGGAAGAACTAAAAGCAAACTTGGCAGAAAATGAAGATGCACGCCAAGAGAAACCGTGGGTGTTTGACAGTGATGAGCTCAATGGCTTGGTTTATCTGCATGCAGCATTGTGTGAAACTCTACGACTTTATCCACCTATTCCCATCGTCAATAGAGGTGTTGTGCACCCCGATGTTCTTCCCAGTGGCGAAGTTGTTCGGAGAAGTACAAAGATCATGTTCTCCTTATATGCGATGGGAAGGATGGAAGGAATCTGGGGCAAAGACTGTTTAGAATTCAAGCCAGAGAGATGGATCATTGATGGAGGGAAATTGAGATTGGAACCTTCGTACAAGTACATCGGATTTAATGCAGGGCCACGGACTTGCTTGGGCAAGGAAACGGCTTTCACTCAAATGAAGGCAGTTATTGCCGCCTTGCTATATAACTATCATGTTGAAATCATACCAGGCCAGGTCGTAAATCCAAAAATGGGAATAGGCCTCCTCATGCAATATGGGTTAATGGTTAAGCTCCGTAAAAGATACTCTTGAAGAAGAAAACTGATCTTGTGCCAAGTCCTCTCTCTCTCTCTCACCCTACTATCCTGCCTTGCCCTGTAATATAGACTAGAAACTAAATTTGGTTGATCTTATATGCAGTAATCAATCCAGATGATCATAACCGTCTATGTCAAACCAGCGGCTGATGTGTATTTCAACTTTGTATGCGCTTCTTGTATTTAGGGCTCTTGTCCGAATTGCTGAAGCAATAGACAGGAATCTTGTTCCTGTGGGAAGCAAAATCAGATTCAAATCTTATGTGTGATGTATTTCTACAATCTTTGTGCATACCTTAAAAACTCAATTACTCTGATTGGACACAAAAGTGGGGTGAGTTAAGTAAACTCGGAGTGAGAGTGAGTTGTTAGCAGCTCGTAAATATTCAAGTGAGATTTTCAATAAAAGTCATGAAAACTGTACTTAATATTTAAAATTATTATTACTTGGCAAAGCCACATTGTTGTGGGGAAGTCTCGAGATCAAGACCTAGTTTTGATATTTCTATTTTGCTTCGCAAACTAGTTACTGAAGGAGTTATTATGCATGAAAAAGAGAAAAAGAAAGAACTAGTTACTCAACGAGTTACTAGTTTTTCTACCGAGTCTCCATTACTTGCGAGTTTCTAAGTAGACTCACTAGTCTAGAAAACTATGCCTCGATGATCTCAAATTGAAAGCTACACATATCCTCAACCGAGTCAGATAACTCACAAATTTCCGAGTTGACTCACTAAATTCAAAACCATGCCTAGTGATCTCAGAATGAAAACGCTGTTTAAAACTTGGACTGCTTCGTATATAAATCCTCAGCGATGTCAGATCAATAGAGTGCATGTGTATGTTTGTGTGTTGGAAATTTTTCTCATTAGAAAGGGCCTATGAGCTTAAATCATAGATTCGAGTCGTCAAGGCACTCATGAGTTATGGATTGTCCACAGAAACCAAAAGCACATATATACAAATGCGTGCAATGAGTCGACTCTTCGCTACCGAGTCAAGCAACTCGGACAATTTTTCCAAATCTACTTTAGAGCTTTAGAGCTATGGCTTGAGGCACTCATGGTTATGAATTATCCATAAAACTCAAGGGTCTCTCTGATCAAGTCACAAATTCATGGCACTCAGAGGTTATGGGTGATCCGCAAAAATCCAGCTTGCGTACAAAAAAACAAACATTTACCAAATGCTTCATGAGCCAAATTAAAACACCCTAACAGTGTGTTAGTGGTGATTTAGACAGAGTAAGCGGACTTGAAATGAGATAGGCCATATCACTATTAGTGGTTCCTGAACTAGGTTGAGACGAAGAGATATCTCTTCATTTCACTATTAGTAATGCTTGAGATGAAAACATCTCATCTTAACTTGCTGTTAAGTTGAACTTTCAATCATCTCCCATCATCTCATGCTATTATTGGTGCTTGAAATTTAAAAGAATAATAATAATCATCTCATTTTGACTCGTTATCAAGTAGAATTTTCATTGATCTCTTGCCAAATTTTGGTCATCTCAATCTAGAGCAAGTCGCCTCAAGTCATATCTCTACTCATAAAATCTCAACCCAGCTCACTTCATCTCAAGCACCGCTAATGTGTCGGCCAAAAAGATATCACCGAAGGCCTGGGTCTATATGTATCCTTAGTCCGTATATACTTTTAATCTGTGATAATTCATCATCGGGTTACAAATCCTTGGTGGAACTGATCTTTCAACTTCTCCATCAAAGTTATGACAACAACCCAAATAAATAGAACAGCTGCATCCGAAAATAGCCAAGTAGATTAATGTGAACCATTGGGGTGTGTTCAGATATTACTCAAACGGTTGGTTTTAATTAATGGATTCAATATTCGACTAGCGAGCTTAGATGCCGGACCAAAGTTTAAAAACAGCCACGCAAACACACCCTTATCCTAACCCTTTGTGCAGCATCTGTCCGTGTGTGGAACATGACATCCCCCGGTGGGATTGTGGGACTGGAGATGTCAACCCAAAGCTTTACTCTTCTACTTTGCCTTGTGTCACGGGCTTAGCTTTTCAGATTCTCATGCAATACTTAGTTTGGCTTAACTTAGAAAGAATTCTAACTTTATTGCTCATAAGATGTTTATACTTTTGGATAGATTGCAAATATGGGAGTTCACCTATTTATAGGTGCTTTTTCCCTTCCACCTACTCATTAGATGGTGTAAATTATTTCATGATGCTTACAACTTTTGGATAGTGTGCAAATTTGAGAGTTCTCACATTTATAGGTTCTTTCGCCCTTTTACCTCTTCATTGGATGGTGAAGATTATTACACGTGTAATTCATCTAATGGTTGAAGATTCTTCTAAAATCGTCTCTAGAAGTTTCTATATAATATATAGTTCTACTATATTTCAGGATGTTTTTGAAGTATTCTAAAACAGGATATTTAAATGATGTCTGTTGGTCTTGAAAATTATGGGCTCTAACGTGTAGGCCTTGGTTTCCTAGCAAAGCGATTCATGGGCTAGGCCTAAAGACTCGGGCTGACTTGGGTCGGCCCGTGACATTTGGCTCCTATGTGCTTGACGCCCAAAAGCAAACATTGGAACACCGCTGGATTTATAAAGGCTTGCCTGCAATTTGGTTCCTTGGCCTGAATTTCCTGAGTTTTGCTTTGTTAAGCCATGTTCACTAAACAACCTCTTAGATCTACAGACATGATCCTTGGGCATCTGATCAGCCTTGCCTGGTGTACGCATCAGTGGACCAAAATGGCCGTTTTACGATTTGAGTTTTCATAATTATAGTTGTTGTGCTAGCATCCCCTCCCCGTCGGCCTGTCTAAAGGTATAGAAAAGTGTTAGATGGCCAAGTATAATTGGGACCCGCATTCAACTGATCCAAACCATTAAGTGAAGTGTGACATCATATGGATGATTAGCAAATAAAGATTACTTTCCCCGTGATGATCACCAACTTTGATTTATGATGGATTTGTTGTTGAATACACAACTTTTGACTTGTAAATTTCACTACTTTGGCTGATGGATCATCTCGGGCATGCCCTTCGAGGTAGAAGGATTTAGCCACACTTGTGTAGTCTTGCCCACTACTATTTTACATATGAAAATTTGTCCATCGACCATATAAGAACTACCTAACACGTGGGCTAAGTGTATGATTTTCATGAGGTTTTATATTTAATGTTAAATAATATCACTTCCTTAAGTTTCTGGATGGTCTTTTTTTATTGATCCTGCCTTGTGATTGCTCATTCTATTGTTTGAATTTCAGATTCGTTGCATCACCTGAGAATGATTTGATAGTGATATGAATTTGTAAATTTTATTGTTACTAGGTATAAATTTTTTATAATTTAATATTTATAATTTCCTTCTTTTTTTTTCTTTTTTTTTATGTCTTTTCAATTCAAATACCACCTGGTACACAACACTGGGTAATACAGAAAAGCTCTCTTTCTCCAAACACTCTCCATTTTACAAATATAAGAGGCCTACAAATAATGGCCTGGATCCATTAACATGTACTAAAAAATCAGCCCGGATCCCATTTTTCTTTTGGCCAAATTAATGCCTACCCATGAAAGCACCGAATTCTACCTACCCATGAAAGCAAACGCTATGGGTGCTGTCGCGGAGGTGTTAATTTTTTGGCCAGTTGTGCCACAAAGTTGGTGGAAATTGCTAAGACGGCTAGAGTTGGGAAGGAGAAAAGAATGGCTGAAGCTCAAAATGCAACTGACTACTTCGTAAACCAGCATATTTCAATGAGATGAGAAGAGTTGACAAATCCAGCTAGGAAGAGAGAAGGAAGATGAGAGGATTGATCCATTGCCATTTTGCATGGATTACCAGTTCAAAAATGAAATTGTTGGTTCAGAATCTGATACGTTTCTCAGAGACACCACAATGACTCTCATGCTTGCAGGCCGAGAGACTTCCAATGCAGGTCTCACTTGGTTCTTTTGGCTGGTTGCCACAAACCCACCAGTTGAAAGCAAGACTTCAGAAGAACTTGAGACTAGTGCAAAAAGAAGAAGATGGATGTTTACAGAAACAAAGGGTGTTTGACCATCTACAACTCCCTAACTTGGTTTATCTACATGCAGCATTGTGTGTATCTCTTCGGCTTTATCCATCCCTCCAATTGGAGCACAAAGTGTTGTAAAGCCGGATGTCCTTCCTAGTGGTGAAAGAGTTCATAAAATACAAAGATCTTATTCTCCTTAGTTATGTGCTATGGGAAGAATGGAAAGCATTTGGGGCAAGGATTGCTTAGAGTTCAACCAGAGAGATGGATTTCTAATCAAAGGAAGTTAATATACGAGCCTTCTTACAAGTTCTTCACATTCAATGCTGGTCCAAGGACTCGCTTGGGTAAGGCAATTGGCTTTTGCTCAAATGAAGTTAGTTGCTGCTGCCTTACTCTTACAGTTATCGTGTTGAAGACTCACAAGGCCACCCCATCACTTCGAAAATTGCTATAGTCCTTGGCATGAAGTATGATTGAAGATCAGGCTGAGTAAAAGATACAGCTAATGGGCTTGATGAAGAACCCCATAATGATCATAACATTTTACCTTTAATATTTGCCTTGCCTCAAGAAGGGGAGCCTTGGCGCAACAGTAGAGTTTTCCTGTGTGACCTTGAGGTCACGGGTTCAAAGCATGAAAACAGCCTCTTGCAAAATGCAAAGTAAGACTGCATACTATTGACTCTTGTGGTTTACTCCTTCTTAGGATCCCACATATGCAGGAGCTTCATGCACAGTGGCTGCCCTTTTTATTTGTCTTGCCTCAGATGTAGTGATCCTGTTGTACACTTGCACTATTAGGATGCATGCTGGATTGATGTATCAATTGATGGACAACGTGGCTTTCTCTTCTATTTCAACCAGTTGGTACGTAAACCTTTTTTTTACTTTATATGGGTAATTTATTATTGTGGTAGCTAGATCCTTTGTTTAAAGAACTGAATTCTGGGTTAATATATTTAAACGTTAGATTTGCTATTTAGGGATCAAGAGACTGTAAAGGGAGTTGCTGAGTGAATTGTTCGGAACAGATCAGTAGAACATAAAGTTATATACTTTTAGTTAACAAAACCGAGAGCTTAGCCCCTCTTTTAGTGGAAGGAAGCTTGGCTTGTGCCATCGTGTGAGCAAAAGGTTCTAAATCGGGGCCTTGGAGATTGGTCGTATCTTGAATGAGATTAGAGACCTTTCACTGTGTAATTCTTTTCTTTTTCTCATGTTTTGAGGTCAGCTAACAACTTAAGCAGATCCCCTTGCCAAGAAGGCAGTCCAAAGTTCTTTTTTGTACATGGACCAAGCGGAGTCCCTTGAAGTCATGGGTTCAAGGCATGGAAACAGTCTCTTGCAAAAATGCAAGGCAAAGCTACATAAACCCTTGTGGTCCATCCCTTCCCTGGACCTTGCATAGGCAGGAGCTTTTTACACTGGGGCTACCCTTTTGGTTATAGTTCAACATTATTGCCTGGTTGCTCATGGAAAACGTGGAATGCAATTGGGATGCCAGCTTGGGAAAACAATAGTTGCTCTTGGTAGAACTACCAAAGTTAAGATACAACATTTAGTAAGTTTTTTATCAAGCTTTGATATTATGTTATATGTTTTTTGGCTCATGTCAAAGAGTTGGATTTTAGCTTGAACGTTTTCAAAGTTTTCAAAACTTCGGACATGAGCTTATGAACATTTTTACTTTTACGATGGAGAATTTCAAAGAAAACTATCAAGTAACCTATTATGTTTTAATTTCTAGATCTACTTGAAATGTCCCCGGCAGGGGGAAAGTGTCATCTCAAATCTCAAGGCAAGTATAATGAGGAGAGACACTTTGTTATCTACAACCAACTGTGCTAAATGGCCTTTGGCTAAGCTTATAAACTTAAGTTTACAAATTTGGACCAAGATATTCACCATTGAGTAGGTAGCCACTATGCCATTGCATAGTAATCCATATGCATGTCTCCAAGTCCAAGGTTAGAGTGAGACCAAAGTTGTGCATTCATGCAAGTGGATGAAATGAGTATTCGTAAGCTATAAGGCGTTGAAAGTGAAACAAATAAAAGTAACAGAGTTAAGGATCTTTATGGATTGGGACCATTTTTGACTCGGTTTAGTTCCCTCTTTATTTTCTCTAACAACCAAGTCATTCCTCTTGATAACTTTTCTTCCTTTGTTCTAATTTCCTGTTATACCTTCTTCTGTCACATTTACTAGTAAAGGCCCTTGTGCCCCAGAGAGAGGGGGGTATGTTTAAATTCAATTTTGATCCATCAGAAACCTACCTGATTTCAAGGTAAAAGCTCAGTAAAAAATTTAAAAGATGAACCCGAAATCCTTAGTTACTTGGAAAAAAGCCAAAATCTGCATTAGGCCTCTTGACCTCTACTTTGTTCTGCCACTGCTATAAGATTGCTATATACTGTAATAGAATGAATCGTATTGTATTAAATCATACAAGGCAACAACTGAGAATAACACTTTAACCATTATTTACTATTATAAGCTCCTTCCATGAACAAGATTTCTTCTACATCTAAATTACAAGCTAAACATTTATTTAACAAAGTAAGATGATAAAACAACAAATTCAGAGGAAAGTAAGATGATAAAACAACAAATTCAGAGGAAGTTCTTCGGTTTCGAAGACAAAGGAACATGAGGACAGAGGTACAATACATTGGTCTATATTGTCAGTCATCGTCAAGATCATCGATGGTATCTTGTACTCAGCTTAATCATCAACCTCTCTTTCATCTGAACGATTATAGTGATTTTGCGGAGACATGGGTGGCCTGCTACAGCTCCATATGATAGTACAAAGCAAGAAGCAAGAACTGATTTCGTTTGATATCGATTAAAAGTGTGTACTTTGTTTTTCTTCTAAGTATACAGACCATCTCAGATTATCATGCTCTTTTTCATGTAAGTTCCCCTTTACTCAGTACCATTCAAAAGAAAAACAACTGATTTCATAAAAGCCATGTCCTCAGACCTGCATTGAATGACAAAAACTTGTAGGAAGCTTCAAATCTAATCCTCCCTTTATTACAAATCGGTCACTCAGGCTTGAATTCTGAGCAGTCTCTAACCCAACTGCTTCCCATTTTTCAGACAAAACAAAGAGGAAAAAATCTTTGAACTTGGATGAATAATTTCTCTACTAGGAAGTATTTCCATCTGCAGAACACCTTTATGTTCTAATGGAACAGGCGGATAAAGTTGTAGCATAAGGCTGCCTATAGATACACCAAACTGCTATGCTCTTCACTGTCAGATATTGTTGGTTTCTCTAGGCACCCATCTTCATTTTCCGGCAGTTTTCCCTTCAATTATCCTAAGATCTTGCTTTCGACTGATGGATATTTAGGATTCAACCGAAGGATCCAACTGAAAGCCGCACTGATAGTGTATCTGAAACACTTGTCAGATTTTGAAATACCCATTTCATCTTGGTAATCCCTATAACATGTTAATAGATGAGTTGCTTCATCTTGTCCTTTCCTCTGGTGAATTCTGCAATTCTTCTGTTCTCATTGAAACATACTTTTCTTTGAGATAATCAAATTATCTTTTGGGAATCAATCACTCTCTTATCTTCCCGATTCCTTAGCTACCTTGGCAACTTACATCAGCTTTCCAGCACGACATGCCTGAAAAGCAACACCCCTTTGTATCATCCATGGCTTTTGCAAATGCAACAGTGGGAAAGCTAACTGAAAGACAATCAGGATTAACACCAAAAAGAAGTTGCAAGTGCTGTCAAATATGAATCTATGTAACAAGCAAGTCTCTAGACACTAAAGTGTCTCCCAGACGAGGGGGGTGGATTTGCAATTGAACAAGGACGATCGAACGACGATCTTACATCTTGCAGATCTGCAACTTCTCCTTTCCTGGTTATGTGCCATTTTTCTCTGAATTCTCCATGGACTTGAATCTGAAATTGAGTACCGTCTCCCAAAATATGAAACATTTCCAAGAATTCAGGACACCTTGGGATTTTGGAAAAGTTGGTAGTCAAGACATGGTTCACATTAGTTGGCTCACATCTTAAAACAAGATCCAGGCGAGCTACTAGGAAACATGGTAGACAAAAGTGCATTCACTTGAGTAAGAACATTAGTAAGACAAGCATGCAAGGGATGAACACTGAGAAGAAGAGAAGGAAGCATCCCAATGATGGACCAGTTGGTAGAATCCGGTCTTTCCTAATGAAAAAACGTATGAAGAAGAAACACGAAAGACAGAGAGAAGGATTTCGGGGTACCTTTAGCAGAAGTTCCGTAAGCCCATAAACTATGGTTCAGAATCCATTGCCTTATCAGGTTCCCAAGGAAGAATGATTACACTCAGTTAAGGATCGCGAGCTTCTTCATGGAGTTCCCTAGTGGTGGCAGGAAAAAGGCACCTCCCTCATTTTTAACTAGGCCAAGGTTCAAGGTTGGCGCCATCATCCCAATAGATGAGGTGAAATATTTTCCTCAGTTTAAGAAAAATCCCCTAGTGTTGATCCCACGCTATGCTTGTACTCTTAATGTAGTTCTGCTTCTGATCAGAATTAGAGATTGATATAAAAGCAAGGATCTAGGCCGTGTGAGGAGGAAACAAAAAATATCTACTCCAATTCCATCAAGGGGCTCTCTTATAACATAGTATGAAATTAGAATATATACAATATCATGTTGTAAAAATTGTAGATAATTTGCTTCAAAGTGTTGTATACAACCATAAGGTTGTTCTTTTGTTCTCAAAAAACTGTGTTTGGGTTGCATCCACCAGTTAGTTTCTTTATTTTGATTTTTAGGACTTGACTCATATTGAATGTGAATGTGTCTCACAACCCGACCTCCTTCAAGGGAGCGATCAATTTTTAATCTGGGAAATGCCGGATAGGAATCGAATGGATTCGGTCTTATACACGTAGAAGGTAATAAAAAAAATAAAGAAGATGAGTAAGCATTGATCTCTATTGCTTAGGACGATCATATTGTTGGGGATTTTCAATCCTTGTGGTCCGCTCTTTCCCTGGACTCCGCATGGGCGGGAGCTTGGTGCACTGGGGCCGGTGAAGGAAGTCAATGAGTGAATTTTTCCCTAAGGTTCAGCAAGTTCACCTTCAACAATGACTAGTGAGACGTTGCTGTCATTTTGTTAATGTCTCTGTATCTCTTGGTTGATTATAGAAAATGATTTTTTTAGAACTCTTGATATCATACCAATGTCGCCCTTGCAAGAGGCTGTTTTCATGGCTTGAACCCGTGACCTCAAGGTCACATGATGACCACTTTACTGTTTCACCAAAGTTCTTTCCTCTTCTTTAAACTCTAAAGAGAAAAAAAAAGAAGAAAAACCCAACATTGGCATCCTTGGCAACTGTTAGATCAGAAACGTAGGAGGCTAACCCAATCACCATTGCTTGGAACAAGCCCAAGTCGTAAGAACATCCACACATTTGCCTATATTTAATATTTATGTTGCAGATTGAAGTTGAGAACTGTGTAAAAGATTCAATGCAGTTTTGATGTAGACGAACGTTCTTGCACTTTATTTGTTACTGTCCTTCCATTGCCTTGACAAGTAGCCGAAATCACTGACAATGTAAAGATTAGTATTGCCAAGTTTCTGAGCGACTATCCCTTTTGATTCACTGTTAGAGCATTCAAGAAGACTATAACCAGCAACGAAATCAACAGTGTACTTAGAATGATTGGTTGGAGGATTTACTGCAGCTCTTATAACTCACTGGCCAATTATATTCGCAAAGTAGGGCCAATGTCAGTTGTACACAGAAAGGCCCTTCGGCATTTCTATGGATTGGAACAACAAGGAACTGCAGCACATATGAAAGGCAAGGCTAACCAGTGAAACCCCACAAAAAAGTCGTAGCTAACATGTCAACATCTTGCTTTCCTTTACCTTTCCATGTATGCTGAATATGTAGTTGGACATGCCAGCTGGAGATATTTTTCCGATAGGAATACTAGCCTTGGTACAATAGCGGAGTTGTCGTCGTGTGACTTTGAGATTACTGGCCTGCATTAAGCTGCATGACTCAGTTTTCCATAGTCCACATTGTGCCACTGCACTAGTAAGCTAGTCTTGTAGAACTTGCTTGTAAGTAAATGAGAAAGTTAAGGGTCGTGGTAGACATGAACTAACAGCATTGGAGAGAGAGGGGTCAGTTCATCTCTCCATTGCCATTGCCTGATTTTGAGGCAACGATCCCGCCGGAGATAGCTCAAACATAGAGATAAATGGTAGTTTCTGCATGAATCTCCTGCATATGTAGGGTTTGGGAAAGGGGTAGACCACAAGGGTCTATGGTACATAATCTTACATCGCATTTTGCAAGAGGCTGTTTTCACACCTCAAACCTGGAACCTCAAAGTTACAGGACAACAACTCTGCCATCACTCAAACATGGGAGATAAGGAAAAAATTTCTTTGGTGTAACGAAGAATGGATAGTTCAGAAAGTTTAGAAACAAAAGATCTTTAGCAATTGGAGAGTTAAGATCGTCTAACGAGAAGGGGTGTCACCAATCTAGATGATGAACGATTTGGATGACCATCCATCTGGCCCCATATGCACTTTTAGCTGCATGTGCATGTATGCTCTCAGTCCATATTCACCTAGCCAATAAGGTGATGTGCTTAATTTATTGAAACAACCATAATATGGAGCTTATCATGACAAGCAAGTAACAACCACCAACCCTCCATGAATAGTGTGGGGCCTATCATGACTTCTAAAACTTTATTGTTTGCGAGTTCCATTTTTATGGCAATAAATTGGGCTGCATGTTTATATAAACATCATACCCTGCAAATAGTTATAGAGCCATTAGAAGGAGCACCTTCCTTGTAAAGGCAAACAATCAATGGTAAACCAGGTCTATATGACCAAATTTTGCTTTCTATGTCCATAAGTAGGTTGTGTTGGAAATCCAACAAAGATGGTCCAACGTCTCAAGGAAGAGCCTGTTGCTCGGTGACTAAGGTTCGAGGCTATGCATAGGTTCTGTGTGCCTAAATTTCAAAAAAATATAAAACAGCAGCAGCAACAGCAACAATGTCTAACTGCGACAGCCCCAGTGCACGAAGCTTCCGCCTATGCGGGATCCAGGAAAGGGGCAGACCACAATATGACACAAATAATATGACACCTTCTTTGGATTATACTTGGCGATCACTATCCTCTTTGGTTAGCGTTATATTTAAAATTATATTTAGGAGAGTGTACGACTGTTTTGCTTTTTAATTTTTATTATAAAATAAATAAATAAACAAAGAGAAAAAGAGAACGTATCTAAGAGTTGAACCTTGTCATTGGAAAACTGGCCCAGTAATTAAATTTTCCTGCTAATAGTTTTCAACTAAAAATATGTGCAACCATCATCTAGCAGCTCATGTGGGCAGAGGTGTTTGGGCTTGCATGGAGGTCCTGTCTGTAATATCCTTAATTTTTAGGATAAAATAGAAAATTATTAAATAAATTAAAATAAAATTTTATGGATGAAATTTTTTCCTAAAAACATAAGAATTAGAAAGTGTTTGTCGATACGAATCCAATGCCACCAAGAACGCGAAAAATGGAGCTCAAATGAGGGAGTTATGAGCCGTCAAAGTTGGAAGGGCAAATTGGTCATTTGATAGAGACGTGTTAGACAGGGGTCCAAATTGATACTGGCACCCCCATCTTCCACACGTCTCTACCAGTGCCGGAAAATCGCCCGAGAGACGTGGAAAGAGACGTGTGGGGAAGAGTTTCTCTTCCCCAAGACTCTAAAACCCTATATCTATGCTCCTCTAGGAGCCAAAACGCTCCACTTTGAGCGTTTTCTTTGAGTTTTACGCAAAACCCTAGCCCTGCAAAACTTGGATTTTCCGGCGAGTGGAACCCCGGCAATACGAGCAACTCTGGCCAGGCGCAAGGTAAGCCTCAAATCTATGTTTTTTTTCGTATTTATTAAATGGAAAAACAATTAGGAAAAACATTTAAAAATTAGAAAAAAATCAGATTTTTAGGAACCTGTGTGCACGCTACTGTTGGAGCGTGATTTCACGGATCAAACCTAGTCCATTTGAAAATCGCACCTTCCAACTAGTGCACAAGAGACCCAAGAGCATACCCTTTAAATTTGGGAGTGATCCAATAGTGGATTTTTTCAGAAAACTCAAAAACCAATACCTATGGATGATTTTAGGAACTTGGGAAAAAATCGTTTAAAAACCATAGTTTTTGGCAAAATCAGTGAAAAAGGAGGGCATAAATGGATTCTAGAGAGAATTTTGAAGAAAATGGCCCAAAAATCGAGCAAAACGGAGCTGCAGAGCTCGCTGAGGCGGCCAGGAATCCGGTCGTCTTCTCCGGCATCATCAATGGCGCCGGCGCCTTGGCGCTGACGCCAGGACGCCCGAGGGACGACGTCACACGACGTTGTCGTCGCACGCGTGCGCAGTGGGGGAGAAACCAAATGGCGGTCACGGTGGGGCCGGGACGCGGCGCATCCTAGTGACCGTGACGCACGCGCGCGTCCCGTGCAGCGTCTGCGTCAGCGTGCGCCGGTATACGCCGGTGTAAACCGGCGGAAAAGGGCGCCACCGGTATAAACCACCTTATGGTGGTCCGGCAGGCCCCATTTGAGGGTAATTTTCACTAAAACTTGAGTTTTGGGAGCTAGAGAGGTCCAAATCACGATCCGGAAGAGGCGTTGTGACCGTATTTACGACGCGGACCTAGTTTTAACTTAAAAACTTATAAATGACCACTTTTTCTTTAGAAAAATATTAAAATAGTGATGTGACATGTACAGGTGCACGTGCACGTGAATATACCAGTTAAAGGGAGTTATTAGCAAGCTAGTGGTCTCACACTGAGGTAGGTGACGACAACTAATGTTTTGTCTTGATTTTTAAATCATGTTTAAACATAGCATTATGTGTGATTGTGTTTTAAAATGCAATTATTATTTACCGTGGATTTCATGCGACATTGCTTACAGGATGATTATTCCAAATTGAAATCTTTTACTAAATAAACTTATTTAAAATGCTTTTACAAGCATGATGTTATTAGTTATGCTTAATTAGAGACTTAATTCTTATTATATACATAGAAAATGCATGGATTTACATGGAAATGAGAATAGAGGCTTATTAGCTGGTCCTTTTATAGGCTAACCCCAGGATGAGGGGCATGTCTTGGGGATTTCAAGCTATAAGTGCTCTTGAGTTTTAGCATATACATATGATTTTCGTGTTTTATATTTGATGACGGGTGCTCTCACCCGGTGGGCGTCATGCTAGGAGGGATAGGGGCGGCCACCCACCTTCCGAGATTATGATGTGATGAGTTTGTGATATGATAGACACCTGCCCATAGATGGCATTCGGTAGGGGTTTGGTAACATGGATAGTCCACACTACCGGTCTGAGCCTTTCCATGGGGACCGACGCTAAGTCTCCCGTTATGGTGTCGACGGGGAGCGGCTGTGGTTGATACCCATGGAGGGTTGCCATTGCAGCATGATGGCCTATATTCTTATTATGTGTGCATGTATGATGAGCATGGTTATGGATTATGTGCTTGGGTGTGACGACACTCAGAGGTTGATTAAGTGTACTTCTGATCAGGGATGTTAGTGCGATGTGGTGGGACCCATTACCTTAGGGTGCCCTTATTCTTGTTGTATGCTCCATTTTATTGATTCATGTCATGTTTTAACTCCGTGAATTGCATATTTTAGCATATGGAATAAATTGGCATTTAATTGAACATGGCATTATGATATCATTATTTTCATAAATGTTAGACTTTTCATCAGAGTTATTCATTATTTTTTTCATTTATTACATTAATTGTCTATGTACCTACACAAGCGATGACTTCTTTGAGGCATTGCTTTGTTTTGCAATGCCTTAGATCTCGAGCGCGACACCAGAAAGGAAAAAGCGGTTGATAAACCCAAGAAGCTGAAGATTAGTTTTCCCTATAGTTTTAGACAGTAATGTGAGTCATTAGAGTGGATTATCATTTGAATTTTATTATGGACTGCATACTTTATATTTGGATGTGATTTAGATCTTTGGACATATGTTGGACATTTATATGGGATGTTATGATGGATAGACCCTGAGCCATATTATTATTGTCTTTTGGACGTTTATTTGATTTAAAATAAAGGCGCCTATTTATTTGACGTTGATTTATACGCGGATTATTTAATTATGTTTAAATTACATGTCCGCCATTTTGAGAAAGGAAAATTAACAACCGGAGTTTTAAGATAGGTTTAGTAAAATGTTAAATAAATCTTTTCTCATGGGATCCCAAATGCTCTTATTTAAAATGCCATTATTATGTGTATATATATATATATATATAAATTGTCTTAAAAATCCGAAGTGTTACACTGTCTCAATCAAATTCTTTTGCACAACAAGGGTGCAGTGAAAATTGCTGCAACTCAACTCACATTCTAACTCAACAGTCAAAATAATGCCCAGTTAGGATAATCAAATTAATGTGGACAATATTTGCTCTAGTACTAGAATTCTTACTACAAACCTAAAGAAAAACCTGGCAAAGATGCCTCTTATATGTTGAAAATGATTTAGTGGTTCAGTTCAAAGGTAAAACACTAAAAGCTGTCCAGCCCAGGTCTCAGACAACAAAGTGCCTCTCCTAGTATGCTTGGTCGGAGGTTCAAGGTGGCAATTTTAAAACCCCAACGTTGCATATTTATCAACTTACGTGGTTATGCTCACAGTTACATATGCATTTCAATAATCGAACATTTTTCAAAGAATGCTCTACTTTTAATCTACCAATTTTTTCTCAAATAATTTAGAAATTCTTAGTTATTGCAATTTAGTGCAAATTGACCTAATAATAGTGTTTGTTTTTGTCGGTGGAATCCTTACTATAACTCTGGAGGCTCATGTGCCAAAGGCCCCTTATATATTGAAAATCCCATTATAAAAAATCAAACTCACATCTTGATTAGAAAATGAGCTGGTGAATAACTTCGACCAATATATGAAAAATGAGAAATGAAGCACGAGAATTATATGCTTTAAGTACTACTTTCATTGAAGCACGCTTAATTGTAGAATTCAAATAAATTCAATTACATTGGTACCGGCAACCAATTGCATAATTTAAGTAAAAGCCTCAACCCTAATCAATCAATGGTTTTGAGTTATGAGTACAAGTGTAACGTAATCCAAGGGATTGACATTTGTTTGATGGTCAAGATCCCACCATCGAATCAGGAGGAGACAAATAATCTCACTAATTAGCTAATTAGACCAATAGGAGTAGCACCAATAGATAATAATATGAGGAAGATTAGAATTAGATAATTTAGACATGTTCAAAGGAGACTAACAACAGCACCAGTTAGAAGGAGTGAGGTAATACAAGTAGAAGGTTCTAAAAAGGCAAGGGGAAGGCCCAAAAGAACGTTAATAGAAGTGGTGAGGAAAGATTTTAAAAGTTTTGAACTAAATAAAACCATAATATTTAATAGAGTAGAATAGAGTAATAAGATTCACGTGGCCAGTCCTAATTAGGATAAGGTATTAATAATAATGATGATAACCATCTATGAAACATGATCCCATGTATCCCTTCGTATAGAAGGGGAGGTAGCATGGTTTCTAAAGGGATCGTTAGACAGGGTTGGATGACGTAAGTTACCAAATCGCCCTTCGTGTGGCACAAAATTTCCGAGAATGGCACTACTCCAATCGTGGTCAAGGGACCACTACATCCATTGCTCTTTAACATGGCCCCCACCTCCACCCATGCTTAAATTGTGATCTACAACGACGGATTGATTCGAGCTGAATGATAATTTAGACATCACCATCGATCCGTTCGTGCTTTTGCAACCAAAAACCCTAATGAGACTGAAAACAAGTGATTACACGAGTAAGTATTGTTCTAATACAAGGTAACAAGGAAGATATTGCACCAATCATGGTTAAGGGCCCACTATTCGCCCATATCGAATCGTACTGTCCCCTAGGCCCCACTTGCACGCATGATTGAAATGCGATCTACAACAACGGATCGATACGATCTGGACCAAAAAAAGGCAATTAAACAAATTGGCATTGCTTTGATCCAGATATATCAAGGATGAACCTGCCCTCATCATGGTTAAGGCCCCATTAATTCATCCGTTGTTAATCTCACTTTAACATGATCAATGATGACTGATCGGTATGATTTGAATGACAATTTCGCTGGCTTCCACACAATCATGTAAAAGGGCAGTTCAGTACATCAAGCTCTCACGTATACAGCAATGAACCACAAGGATATATTTAGTACACAGTATTACCTTACATTTTTGCTAAAAATTATTTTCTGTCTTTCTATTAAAATAAAACGCTTATTAGATCATAAGCAAAAAATTAATAGGCATTTATTAATGTTCAACAATATTTAATTAATACTAAGAGTGTTTGATGATAAGGATTGAATGATAATGAAAATAAAGGGCAAATAATTGATTAAAAGAAAAAAAAAAAGAAGAAGAAGAAAAAACTTGATGCTTAACCTGTAAACCAAGCAAAGATGCGATCTCAGTAGTCAACAAGAGTGGGTGGGTGGTTAAGAAGCTAACCATGGTTAGGTTACAAGGTGTGTGGTGGCAGGTCACATGGGGGGGTCTCTGTACCTCATGTGACACTGCCACTAAAGCCTAGACGTCTTTTTTGTCCTTTCTTTCACGCAATTAATATTGATTCATCCAAAAAATATTTTACAGGAAAATAAAAAAGATCTCTTCTTCAAGATTCATAATTTTACAAGACAGTCAATTGACTCATTTGACCTCTTGAGCTTGCTAATAGACCCATAAAACCTTGTGGAATGACAAAAAAGCCACCAATGTAAGCAAATTAGTTCCAATAAAAAGAAAATATTAGAAAATACCGAAGTGGTGATATTTTCTGAAGAAAATTGCTTTTTTGGGCCCACATCTCATACGTGCACACGATCAAATATGTTAATCTGATAGATGGCTATTACCCTACACCACTGCAGCCTATTTTATCTCCATCAGATAATCCAACGGTTATGATTCGCCAGGCCTTGATTAGAGACTGCCATTTTTGTTCGATTGTATCTTACGGTCGCTAATGCAACATCTGATTGGAGTGGGGACACAAAAATAAATGCGGGGTCTGAACTTGTTGATCCAGATCGTCCATCGCCATTCACCAACAACATCTTCATATGATGATCACCAACCTATGAGGGCCTCATGTACTTACTAGCCTGTTTAATCCGTGCATTGATCTACACGGCCAAACGCCACAGTCACCTACTTGGCATATGTCTCATGACATCATTCTGCTGGACAAGAATAAACTCAATGTTGCTCGTGAGCTGTGACTCGCTAGTCACGAGAGTGGGTCTCACACTCAACGTTGCCTGTGAGTTGGGAATTATAAGGCGGAAGAAACAAGGTACAAGCAAGTGCAGGTGGGGTTTAACAATTTAATGATCACAATCATTCATCTCATGTACCTTCAGGTGTAAATGGGCCTGGACGATCGGTCCGATCCGACCGTTATAAAACATGACTTGATTATAGCGTCTTACTCCTTCCAATCTTGGCTTTGTTCTCGTGATTAGGATAAAGTAGAAAATCATCATCCACATCTAAGGTCGCGGGTTCAAACAGCCTATTGTAAAATGCAAGGTAAGGCTGTGTACTTTAGGCCCTTATAGTCTGCCCCTTTCCTAGAGTCCGCATAGGCGGGAGCTTCGTGCACCGCAGGGTTGCCCCTTTTATCCACATCTGAGAACTCATCGGGATTGAAAATTTTACTCTCCAACACATACATAAGATTACCCGATGAAGATCTTTTTATCCCGATCACTTTGCAGTGCAGATCAACCAATGAACGGTTTGGATTATTATTAATGATCTTGCTTTCAGTATTATTCTTGATGTTCTATTTGCACCATGGTATGAGAGAGCAATGAGTCAACTCGGAACTCGTCTAAGTCAATGCCATTTTAGAGTTTCAGCATTTTGTATCTTGGACTAGCTAAGTTTCATTGGGTAAAAGGCCAAAAACTGAAATAAAATTTCCTGCAAAAAAGCTTAATAATATAATTACAATTATATTTCTGCATTTTCTGAGTTACCTAACTACTCCTTGCATTGTCCAAATTGACTCGTTTTGGCAAACTTCGCATTTGCATTGTGCCCATTTTTTTAGTTTTGACGACTCGATTTGCATTAGAGATCAACAAATGAATAGCTTTGAACATTGACAAAAGTTGTCATTTTGTGACCTTGAGGTCACGAGTTCAAGGTGTGGAAACAATCTCTTGCAAAAATACAAGACACGCTACTTATATAAATCCTTGTAGTCCACCCCTTCCATGGACTCCGTATAGGTGGGAGCTTGGTTCATCGGGATTGCCCCCAATCTTTGTATTTTGTTTTTGTTTTACTTATGAGAGGGTCTCATCAATCTAAACGCCCTAGTGCATAATTTTTTACTAGCAACAAAAACAAAGAAATAAACACCAAATATGACTCATTCCGAACTAGCTTTGCTAAGCTACAAAAATGTCTCTTTTTCTCATAATAGATGTTTTTGGCGTTTCCTAGTTAATTATTACTAAGAGCTAATTAAGTGCATTCAACAAAGGCTTGTCTCCCCTTAAATTAAGGCTTGTCCCCCCAAACCATTCCCGATCTTATTTCAATCATCATCATCATCATCATCATCATCAAAACCTTATCTCAATTAGGAGTTGGCCACATGAATCTTATTCCTCCATTCAACTCTATTAAATACCATGACTTCATTTAGTTCCAACGTTCTTAAATCTTTCATCACCACTTCTATCCATGTTCTTTGCCTTTCCCTTGCCCTTTTAGAATATTCTACTTGTATTGCCTCACTTCTTCTAACCGATGCCGTTGTTGGTCTCATTTGAACATGCCCAAACCATCTAAGTATAGTCTCCCTCATCTAGTTACCTAATAGTGCTGTCTCTAAATTTCTTCAAATATTTTCATTCATAATTCTATCCTTTCTTGTCTTACCACTCATTCATCTTAACATCTTCATTTCTGCGACGCTCATCCTATGAGTATGATATTCCTTAAGTGCCCAATACTCTGATCCATAGAGTATAGCCGGCCTTATTGCCATCCTATAGAATTTTCCTTTTAGTTTGAGTGGCACCTTATTTCAATCCTAGATGAAAATTAGTATCCACTAGATATTTCTAGCATATACTTTTTTATTTTAAAAATAGATAATAAATTTTTTTACATTTCAAGCAATGGGTAGGATCAACGGATGGATAAAATTTTTGTGCTTATCTCATCTAGGATAAGGACATGGTTAGAGTGCTCCTATTAGCATGTGGAGCACATATTCAGTTTCCTTAATTTATCCCAATTGGCTTTTAATATACTGTGGGTACTAGCATCATATATGTCTTTAACTTTCAAGTGATTTCTTTATGTTGCATTCTTATCTGCATATATAGTAGTTAATTTAGACATCTTATAATTGTTTGGCTTTTGTATTTTTCATTAGAAGGCGACCCTTGGTGCAATGGCAAAGTTGTTGTCATGTGACTTAGGTCACGGGTTTAAGGCAAAAAAATAGCATATTGAAAAATATAAGATAAGACTACGTACTATTAACCCTTATAGTCAAACCCTTACCTATACCCTGCAAAATGCAAGTGCTTCATGCACTGGGACTAGACCTAGCAAATCGGGTTGGTAGGTCGTGTTCATGTTGTATCGAGACTGACCCATTATAGCATATGAGTCAACATGAACACGACCCGCTTAATAATTGTGTCAAGAACCCGTGACTCGAACATGACATGATTATTAAATGAGTCAACACGACATGACTCATGTGACACGATTAAATGAATGCACAATAACTAATATAGCCTGGTTTTTCGTATAAGAATATAGGCAGTTAGTTTTTCAAAAATTGTAAAAATATAGGATTGTTTTTTAAAACCCATCCTATATTAAAGGTTTGGTTTTTAAAACCGTCCTATATAGAGTATAGGAATATCAATATAGGATGGTCTTTGAAAATTTGTCCAATATTAAAGGTTTTTCAAAAATAATAAGAATATTAGACCGGTTTTCAAAAACAGTCTTATATAATTGTTTTTTAAAATCATCCTATATTGATGGGTTTTTCAAAACCATAAAAATATAGGACGAGTAATGGAG
The DNA here is from genome assembly GCA_035236585.1 of Warburgia ugandensis. NCBI lineage: Eukaryota > Viridiplantae > Streptophyta > Magnoliopsida > Canellales > Canellaceae > Warburgia > Warburgia ugandensis. The sequence goes on from CP141126.1 coordinate 103,190,203, forward strand.
GACGGTTTTTATAATACTAATATAGGACCTATCCTATATATTGGTGGTTTTTTAAAAACCATAAAAAAATATAGGACTGGTAATATTTAAAACGCGTCATATATTATTACTAAAGGACAGTTTTTCAATAACCGTCCTATATATTGATGGTTTTTACAAATCATAAAAATATATAACGGGCAATGTAGGATGGTTTTTCAAAAACCATGTCGGGTTGTCTCATATTTTGCTACCCCTAACCGGGACTGCCTATATATTAGAATCGCTGGTATGATAACTGTACAATATCAAGAAATGTAAAATTTTAATAGTTTAATTATGCTTTTCTATTAAGTTAGACCCAAATTGTGCCATTTATACCCCTAGCAATTTTAATCACGAAGCCTGTGATGAATGCTCGTGAAAACACCTAAGGTGCCCCACTACCTTTTATTGATTTGATCCGCTCATCTGATTGCTCTTGCTTTAGATTTTTAGTGGTTCAAAGATAGCGTGGATTCACTTCTCCTAGCATTTGAAGGATTATACTTTTGATTAGAGAAAATGGATAGTCTAAGTTCAATTGGTAGGGTCACGATTATTAGGATGCTATAAACATTCAATGGTCGTGATTGTTTATTATAAGATATCAAAGGCCACGGTACTCAGATCAACGGTCGGATCATCCAAAGGTGGGTTCCCTTTAAGCAAAAGCTGGGGCACGCATCATCCCTTGTTGTGATCGGCCGACTACTGATGTAAAACACTTTTCGAGAGTTCAAAATTCAAATTTCCCCCAAAGTGGACATTCCGGTCATTAAATGCCAAAACCGCTACCAAACAGTCATCACACAGTTACCCCCAGGGGCATTTTACGTCATTAAATCTCCAAGATTTTTAAAAATGAAATCGCATTTCTCTCCCCAAGCAACCAAATATCCAGACCGTCCTATTAAATAATCCAACGGCATGTGACCGCAAGTGAAAAAATGGAGGGAAACAATTTCACCCGTCCGATATCTCTCCCTCCCCTATATAAACATTTCTAGGGTTCATCCCCTGCCATTTCTCACCGGTCGAGCTCCACTTACCGTATTTGACCACCGGCATTTTGCCGGAGCACACCGTTTCTCGTCGATCGTCCAGCAATTCTCTGATCTGTTCTTCAGATCTCTCCTTTCTCGTTCGATTTCATAAATCTCTGTGAAAATGAGAGAGATCCTTCACGTCCAAGGCGGTCAGTGCGGTAACCAGATCGGATCAAAGTTCTGGGAGGTTGTTTGTGATGAACATGGCATAGATCCGACTGGAAGGTACAACGGAACTTCAGATCTGCAGTTGGAGCGGGTGAATGTCTACTACAATGAGGCCTCTTGCGGAAGATTTGTTCCTAGAGCTGTTCTTATGGATCTGGAACCAGGAACTATGGATAGTGTGAGGACCGGCCCGTACGGTCAGATTTTCCGGCCTGATAACTTCGTTTTTGGACAGTCCGGTGCCGGAAATAACTGGGCGAAGGGGCATTATACTGAAGGAGCTGAACTCATTGATTCCGTTCTGGATGTTGTCAGGAAGGAAGCTGAAAACTGTGACTGTCTCCAAGGTATTGTGTTGCTTTCTGTAGTTTTTCTCGCGTTTGTTTGGATTTTAGTTTTCTTATATTTGATTTTGTCGTTGATTTATCTATTAGATCCGAGTATTTCCGCTTCTGATTTCTTGTTTCGTGGAAATCAATGCGACAACTGCATGGAATGTTCATGAAATTTGAATTTGTTGTTTCGGTTCGCGACCGTAGTATTTTTTCCATCTTTATTCTGTTTCTGCTAAAAATGGCGTGATGTTTTGTATTGCATTGTCAAGAACATTTTAACTATCCTTGAGGTCGATGTCGTCATTACAGTTCTAGATCCGAGTTTACTTAGCATAGGAATTTTGTTTTTGTTTAAAAAAGTGGATCTTCTGCATTTCATCTTTTATAGGTCTTTGAAAGGAGGTAGATTGATCAAATTTGAAAGAGGTGAGTCTATAACTCAAAGAAATCAGGATTTCACGGTTTGTTTTTAGGCTGTGGTTTCCAGGGTTCGGTGTCTGTATGGTACTTCTTCTTGCAATGTCTGTTTTAAGATCTACTAGCATTGTTATTCATCCAATTTCTGTTATTTTCGTGAAATTTGGTAGGGACTCTAAAATTTTTAAATCTATTTGGGTTTTCCATACTTAATTTCTTATGTGATTCTATATTCAGATTCATATCCTCCTTTGGCCTATCTAATTCCTCACATTCCTGACTTCACTTCTTTTTTTCTTTTTCTGGTAATTAGGCTTCCAGGTTTGCCACTCTCTTGGTGGTGGGACTGGATCTGGAATGGGAACTCTGCTTATTTCAAAGATCAGGGAGGAGTACCCTGACAGAATGATGCTCACATTCTCTGTGTTCCCATCACCAAAGGTTTCTGACACTGTTGTTGAGCCATACAATGCTACTCTCTCCGTTCACCAACTTGTGGAGAATGCTGACGAGTGTATGGTGCTGGATAATGAGGCCCTCTATGATATCTGCTTCAGGACTCTCAAGTTAACTACCCCTAGCTGTAAGTGTTACTTTATAAGTTGTAAAATTGATTCTCACTCTTACATGCATATACCTTTTTATTCTCTTTTCTTGAGGTGATTATCTGGAGCAATTTTTGTTATCTTATTCCACAATTGGATGGCTGTATACATGGTGAATATTAGTGGTTATGCAATTGTTATTTTGATATATGTAGAATTATCTATGAAACTAAGCATGGTAATCTGAGAATGAATGTGTTCAGTATTTGTTTGTTACAACCATGATACCTAAGGGAGCATGCCCAAGGCACTGTAAGCTTTAGGCATGCAGGTGTAAAAGCTGAATATCATGGTTCCTTTTGATTTCTGATTTAACTTAGCTGGCTACCATATTTGCAGTTATGAATTGCAAGCTTTTGGCATGCAGTTGTAAAAGCTTCTGTTAGAAAAAATCTGGCTGGTGGGCCTACCATCTTTAGTTTATAACAGCTGTTGCCTACTTGCTTTTGCACCTTATTATTGCTTGAGTGATTCACTGTGGTTGTCAGTTTCTTAATCACTGCCCTGGAAAAGGTTGACAGGGTTGGCCCAGGTTGGGCCCTCAGGAGCATTTGATCAGTTGACGGGGTGTCGGCAAACAGTTATATCTTGCCTGTTGAGAACTCTCATTGGTTATGACAATAGTCGCACTCTCAACTTTCATATAACGTCTTTACTGAAAAAGTAAAATGAACTTGTCTGAGTTGCAAGTTCATGAAGTGTGTCTTCTTTAGTTTCTTTTTATAGACTGTGACAATGACTTCCTTATATATGATGTTCTATTCAGGTGTTCTCTAAATGAATACTTGGTTAAAATGTCTCCCAAATATATTTCTCCGGGATTAGTAACTTACCTAGGTTGGGTGCGACGTTCATTGTTAGTTAATACCATCATACCATGGTATGGCTTTCTGTGTATTCTGTCATGGGTACTAATATTGTTGTTTAAGGTGTTTTTTATTGTACTGACAGTTCATTGCTTGATATGTGGTGCTTAAGTGGAAAACTTTGACATTGATCATTAACCCGATGATTTGCTCAAATTTTGATGATATTGTCATGAACTGCTCTGTTCATTGTGTTCTGGTGACAACTTTTTATATGTATTTGTTCTCCTCTACAATAGTTACACTACTCTCCTTTTATAAAACCTACTTTGCTAATCTGATCTAGATCTGACAATTGCTTAATTAAATTTCTTTCAGTTGGTGATCTGAACCACCTAATCAGTGCAACAATGAGTGGCGTCACTTGTTGCCTGCGTTTCCCTGGTCAGTTGAACTCTGACCTAAGAAAGCTTGCAGTCAACCTGATCCCTTTCCCTCGCCTTCACTTCTTCATGGTTGGCTTTGCCCCCCTTACTTCACGTGGATCGCAGCAATACCGTGCTCTGACCGTCCCAGAGCTCACCCAGCAAATGTGGGATGCCAAGAACATGATGTGTGCTGCTGACCCCCGCCATGGTCGCTACTTGACTGCTTCTGCCATGTTCAGAGGCAAGATGAGCACCAAGGAAGTTGATGAACAAATGATTAACGTTCAGAACAAGAACTCATCTTACTTTGTTGAATGGATCCCCAACAATGTGAAGTCCAGCGTCTGTGATATTCCTCCCAGGGGCCTGTCCATGGCTTCGACTTTCATTGGAAACTCAACCTCTATCCAGGAGATGTTCCGAAGAGTGTCGGAGCAGTTCACTGCCATGTTTAGGAGAAAGGCTTTCTTGCATTGGTACACTGGTGAGGGCATGGACGAGATGGAATTCACAGAGGCCGAGAGCAACATGAATGACCTGGTCTCCGAGTATCAACAGTACCAGGATGCAACCGCCGATGAAGAGATTGATTATGAGGACGATGAAGAAGGGCTCCAGGAGATGTAAAGCCACTGAAGATAGAAGATACTGAGAACTGGGTTCCATGGCATGCCTTCTCCTCTCAAGTTGAAGTTTTGGTTCCACTAAGTGATGGTAATGTGGGAGAGAGGCATTGATCTTTCTACTTGTCATAAATATGTATGGGTTGAAGATGTCGAACCTTTGTATTTCGCGTTTGCTACAATTTGCTTTGATACTTGTAGTACATTAGGCCCTATTAGCTAAATGGTTTTAATTTAATGCGAATGATGGCATATCATCCTTCCTGCCAAATTGTCTTAATTTAATACGAGTGATGGCATTTCATCCTTCCTGCTAAATTTTCTTGATTTAATAAGAGTGAAATGCCATCCTACGAATGATGGCATTTAGGTTACTTAGTGTGCAACCTCGACATATGCTTGAGCCAAACAATCTTGCCTGGTTAGCGGGATCCACCCAAACATGAAGCACATTCTCTGTTCAACTGGACAAGTTTTGCGTAGACTTATGAAAATTGCCTTTGTATCATCTGCAATATGAACGATCACACTCCACATACTTACAGAATCCCAGAAGACGTTCCTGTGATCAAGTGTGTTGGATCCTCTTGTAATCGCCCATGCATAATGCAATGACTAGCAATCCTCTACTTACAGTTGTTGCCTGTATCATTAGTAGAGCAGCATTATGCACTGGAATCTTGTGGCTACACCAGGTTATTTGGACTTAAAGTGGCTTAATCTATGGAAGATTGGATCCATGTGTTCTTTCTCAACATGTCCAGTACCAGTTGCCACTACGGGGTATCCTTTGTTATATGATCATTTCATAACCATGTTATTCTACTCCCTATAGTCGCCTAAAACTGTCCTGTAAGCCTTATAATTTCAAAATTTTTGGCGAATTCTCAAATCTTGTTTCATGATTTGTTGGAACTGAAACTATGAGCTTGGCCCTGTGAACCATTAAACCTCGATGATCTTCGAGGTCAAAATTGTAGGGATATATTCAGGTTAATTTGAATTGGCCATGTATTTAGGTTAAACCACTTTTCCTTGTTTAATTAGAACTTCTAGATCAATTTAAAATGATTGAATGGCTAGGATTACAGGTCATCCTAAGTTTGCATAACATATAAACTAGGAAACTATTTTGATGAGGAAACCAACCAAAATCGTGTATTATATAGAGAAGAAGAAAGAAATATTATATTCCTCCCTCTCTCTCTCTCTATTGTGCAACCTTCTCTTCTGCAATTTTGAAGGGAGGAGAGAGTTAGACAATCTTAATCAATCTAACCTTCACAAACCTGTTGAAGATCCTAGTGCATGCTTTGGAGAGTTTTTGAAGATTTTCTTTGTTTTGCCTATAAGTTATTATTATTATTCCTTATTGATTTAATTTCTAGGTTCATGTTTAGACGTTCGTGTTTAAAGAAAAAGATCTAGGAAAATTTCATTAGTAGGCAGAGGTAGGTTTTGATTTAAAAACTTTGGAATTAAATAAAGCCATGGTACTTGATAGAGAGGAATGGAAGAATAAGATTCATGTGGCTGACTCCTAATTGGGTAAGGTCTTGATGATGAGGTAGAGGAAAGTTTTATGTTGTCTGATAGCTCTAATTTTGTTTAATTGAATGCTATTTAGTATTGCAATTTGAGCGTCTTAGATCAAAATTACTTTGCTTATAAGTTAAGTAAATTTGTCCCATTATTTTTCATTTTCCCCAGCAATTCGACTACTTTTGCTAGCATGTCCTCAAGAGATGGTTAAGATGGCAAAAATGTAAGTGGCTAGGCTACATATCCAATATTCATTCACACATTAATATGTGAAAATTTAAGGGAAAGTAAAAAATGGAGTAGAAAACAAAACAAAATATGTCTGAATAAACTTTAAGAAGGTGTTAATTATTGCCGCTCTCTAAATAGAAAGATTGTTTATAAGAACTAAGGAAAATCGTTTTAGAAATACTCTAAGCCTTCATATCAGTGTAAGCAATTTTTGAAGACCTACCTTGAACTCTCAGATTATATAAGCAATGATCTCATGACAAATAATAAGAGAGAGATAGAGAGAGAGTGTGTGTGTATAAAATTTTGATATTGACTCTATTTATAGTTTTTTAAATATTCACTCAACCCTTGTCTAAAAAAGTATTACAACAATATTAACTGTCACATAGACAGTTAAACCCCGGATAAAGTCATATTAATGAATAATTAAGTGCGTATAGTACAATTGTGCCAAAGTCATTTTAAGTGACCCATATAAGTTGGGAAAGGGGTTCCACATTCCTAGTATCCATCTAAGAAAAAGAAGAAGAAGAATAAGAGAAAACATTTAACGATTTAGAGCTTCAGAAATCTGGGCCAACATGGAGTTAGCGGTGGGCTTAGTGACACATTTTTACTGGGCTTATAATTGACATTTTCAGGTGGGAAACAGCTTAGATTGGGCCCACCCCGTTCGATCAACATGATTTAATGGGCCCATAGTACTGGGAGCAATTTTTCTGGTTACAGCATGTGGATTATGGGTCCCGTAAAGAATTTCTCAAATCATTATGGCATTAACAGATATCCCAACATGATTGTCTCTTTAAAAGCAAGCCATGCAGTCTCAGGAAACAAATGTTGCATGGGTTGAAAGTATGAGAGCAAATTCCTGCATCTTGACCCAAAACCATTAAAAAAAGGTCCTAATGGATTTTCCATTTACATCCATAAGACATACAGAAAATTGTATAGATATGAGGTTCACTTGATTAGTGCTGCTACAAGATATTGAAAATTGTATAGACATGAAGTTCACTTGATTAGTGCTTCCACGTTCTGATATATTGTAAACTAGTTTTGGGAGCAAGAAAAGATCAAAATGGTTGATGCAACGCATGTCTCAGTGACCAATCATGAACTTCGATCTGTTCGACTATAAACCATGCTGCAGTTTTGACGGTTAATCCATGCACAGCTTTACTTGAATGCAATTGTTTGATTTTAATGAAAAGGCACATGGCATCCTGTTTGTTGCCCAATTTTAATCAAGGGCATTGTCTTCCTTTCCTTCTGGTGATAACAGGCGGTGGATGATTGCTTAGTGGCCAGCAATTGGCAGAATGTTTATGTACAACTCAACTGGGTCGGCAGATGCTGTTAAGTATGAATTGGAGCAGGCCAAAGTGTCATTCTCTTCCATTTCTGGCAGGCGAATGATAGTAAATGAAGTCCTTAGGCCAAAAGTTCAACAAATAGGGAGGACTAATGCCGTCCATTTGCCGAGTTTCTACTGTGGGTTCTTGGTTCAGGATGGAGGTTTCTATGACCAAGTCCTTGCTTTGGGAGATCATAAACTCCATGACTTGTATTGTACGCTGCTTCTTTGGTGTCACAAAGAAAAATTATAAAGAAATCAGATCACCAAGACTAAAATAAGCTGACCAAAACAATAAAAAAACACACAAACAAGAGAAACGCGTAACATTCTCAGCTTGTTGATAACCTTTCTGGAGCTTTCTCTTTGCAAGCTCGAGCTTCACCCAAGTTGATAAAGCATCTGAGCACTTGGATTTTTAGAAACCAAGATGCAGAGATAAGGTGGATGAAGCTTAAACCAAAAACTATCTACTTGATTAGAATGCAAATGCATTTAGTGGTTAGATGCCATGGCATTATATACTTGCATCCTGTAAAGTGGTTTGTGCCTTCCTATGGACAGGTAACACGTTTTATCTTTGCTGTAACATTGCATCCTCTTTGGCTCTATGCTCCAAGCTTAGCTTGGGAGGTCCTCCTGGCCACGAATTATGATCCGACCTTCGCTTTGAAGGTCCCCCGGGCCAAGAGTTGTAAACTGAGCCCTTGTTTAAAGGTCTCCCGGGCCCTGAGTTATGATCTGCACTTGGCTCTGAAGGTCTCCTTGGCCTTGAGTTACTGTTGGAAGGCCTAGTTTGATTGTTACTAGATTCTTCATTTCTTAACTGGCTCTTATCCTCCTTTGGCAGATTTCTCTCGTAAGCATTCTGCTGCTTCTTCTTAGGAGTTTGGTTTTCTAATGTGGGTTTGCTTCCATTCTCCTGATTCTTCTCCAATTTCACAGAGTTTGGAGGATCTAGAAACAAAAGCCAATTAAAATAACAAATTTGGGCATGGAATCAACAAAAGAAAGATGGCCAATTCATGATTGTATGGTTGTAGAACGTAATACAATTAAGTAAGGCATCATTCTGCAGGACAAAAAAGATCGGAATATGTACATATCAACTTACCAGAGAGAGAGGGAGAGGGGAGGCCTTCTTCTTCATCAAGAACAAAAGGATTCACAGAATCTGGTGAATCTCTGCAGTAAACGTTTCAACTTCATTGAGTATGCTACTCATATATAGATTTCAAGCATAGTATAACAGTCATATTATTCACACTCAAAACTGACGAAGATAAGCACACTCACCATCCGCACCTTGAGAAGCATTGCTACCTGCAATGGCAGCTGCAGCATTAACCCATTCATCTACTATATCCTTCCACCCGCTGCACTTGCAGCAAATAGTTAAAACTCTGAGTACATGTCCCAGAAGTCAACTGTTAAGAATCTGAAGTGGTTCTATTGATCACAATCCATCTTGGAACCTATTTCTAGATGCATACGAAACTGAAAAAGGGTCCAGTCTTGTGGAATCATGGTTCAGGTCCCAGTGAGTAAGAGCAACCTCTTTGCCTCAAGCGGTATGTATCATCTCATAATAAGCTTTTCCTAGGATATCGCAAATTACTTAACTTGAATACAATCATCCAACTTACCAATATAGATGAATAAAAAAAAATAAAAAAAAAACTAAAATAAATCCCACTGATATGTCCAGAAACCCAGGATACGAGGTTAGCTTGCCTAAGAACGATGAGGAAGACTGGAAGAACATCAGAATCTACAGAAACATACAGAGGAAGTATGTGACCACGTATTGTGAACTGAAAAAGAAGAAGGGCTTCTTAATATGTTAGGAAGTACAGAATGCAGGCTACTACTCTACCAAATAAAATATTGTGAATTGAACCTACAGAAAAATTTAGTTACAGGAGAACAGAAACTATGAGCTTAGCCTTGTGAACCATTTTAACAATCATGTATTAGTTAAAAGGGCAGAGCTGGTGCAAGAAGCACCAGCCTACGTGGGGTCCGGGGAAGGGGCGGACCATAAGGGTATATAGTACGCAGCCTTACCTTGCATTTTGCAAGAGGCTGTTTCTGCACCTTGAACCCGTGACCTCAAGGTCGACAACTTTTATCGTTGCGCCAAGGTTGCCCTTCAACAATCATGTATTAGTTGATTGTCCTAAATGATTAATTAAACTATAGAATCACATTCTAGCGTGGGATGTTAAGCTAGATTGTATGTATAATCATCTCATTGGCCTGATCAGCTATTAAATGATCTTGGAGGTTTAGATTGTAGGGATACATTCAGGTTAATATGAATGGGACCTGTATTAGCTGATTCAGATTTGAAGAAATACCTTGCTGTCATACTTTCGGTTTTGGCATTGACAGTGTCCGCAGAAGGAGAAAGGGTAGATACGGTGTTTTCAGTATCAGTTCTTTGTACTTATATTTTAACTATTATGCTTGCAAAACACTTCATCTGTGAGTTTCTTACTGACATTATGTGATTGAGACTTTCTTGTTAAAAGGTTTGATTCCGTCTGTTCTGTGCTGATGGTCATTGGTACGGGATCTAATTTCTTTTGCTGGAAAAACTGTCTCATGTGAAGTTCAAATTGCAGCATTAGGCTTAGTACGGTAACTATGTTGATGTTGTTAAATTTTTTGTTCATCCTTTGGCATTTGAGCATCAATGACTCCTGTAAAAGTTGTACTTCTCTTCTGTAATAAATTGGAGTATATGATTTCTGTTCTCTCTGTTACTTTCTTGTTTTTGTAATACCTTCTATTTGAAGTGCAACTATCCTGATGAATTTCTGTGTTTGATTTTTACGAGAGCTTAAAGTACAGGTTGTTGGGTTCTGGAGGAGACATTAATTCATGGGGTCATGAATACGTGATGTAGTTAATTTTTTACATGACTTTTATTATTATTATCTGGAACAGTGTTAACAGAAAGTCTGTTGAGAAGTAACCACTTCCAGCAATACATCAGTGTGAAGAAACTCCTATATTCAAGATAGAATTTCTGAAGGCACGCACTTTGTCTGTTTTGCATCTACAATTTGCACTTCTATAATACTGGGTATGCAGCACAAACTGAAATCACCATTATATCTCATTGATAACATTGGCAAAATAATTGGGAGAAGGTCTTGATGATGATGATGATGATGATGATAACATTAGCAAAATGCTTTGGAAGTGTTATCTTTCACAATCTATGTATCCTAAAATTGATTCTGTAAAGCTGTAATCCTGCAAGAAGTGCAGGGCCTTCGGCAGTGCAGATGTACTAAATTGAGAAAGATCTAAGAATCCCACCCTTGTACTGGTGACCCTGGATACTAGCTTGACAGGTTTACTCTGTGAACAACCATCAATATTGCGCTTGACAGAATGAAGATGAGAGAAGGGGAACCATAAAGTTGTTGTTGTGTGACTTTGAGGTCACGGATTCTAGGTGTAGAAAGATCCTCTTGCAAAAAAATGCAAGATAAGGATGCATACTATAGACCCTTGTGGTCCGCCCCTTCCCTAGACCCCACACACATGGGAGCTTCGTGCATCGGGGCTGCCCTGTTTTAGGTAAATCGCTTCTCCCTGTTTAATTAGAACTTATAAATTAACTTATAAGCATTCGATGACTAGGATTACAAGTCACCATAAACTTGCATAACAAGAAAACTAAGGAACTATTCTAATTAGGAAAGGAACTAAAACCGTGTATTATATGGAGAAGAAAGAAAATGTATATTCTATTCTCTCCCACCATTGTCCTTTTTTTCTCTTATGTGCATGTCTTGAAGGAAGGAGAGAAATGGACAATCTTGATTGCTTTAACCTTCATAAGCCTCTTGGAGATCCTAGTGCATGTTTTGGAGAGTTGATCGTGAAGAAGTTTTGTGAAGATTTTTCTTGTTTTGCTTGTGTAAGCTGTCATTGTTTTTTCTTGTTGATTTAATTTCTAGGTCCATGTTTAGAAATTGGTGTTTAAAGGAAAAGATCTAGGAAAAAATATGTCAATAGACAAGTAAGATATATATCATCTTATAACTCTAATTTTGTTAATTGGCTGTTATTTAGCACTGCAACAGAGTAATTTTTTCATATTTTTTATTTATTCTTTTTGCATGTACTGCAATTTGCTTAAGGCTAGATTAGAAAGTTACAATTAAGTAAAATTGCACTGTTATTTTCATTATCCCCGACATTAACCCACATCAACTACTTTTGTTAGCATGTACCAAGAGATAATATGGCAAAATGCAAGTGGCTACATGTTCAATATTCATCCAAGCAGTTTAACTTGCAAGCTGTGAAAAGAATATTAAAAAGTTAGGAGAGAGAGAGTAACAAAATGCAGTAGAAACTAAAATAAAATATAATTTAACTAAGGTTTGAGCATTTCTAAATACACTTTTTTTAAGTGTTATTTGTTGCTGCTCTCTAAATAGAAAGATTGCTTATAGAATTAAGAATATTGTAAGAATTCATATCACCTAAAGCAATTTGTGAAGACTTACCTTGAACTCTTATTCTCGCATTAAGTAAGTTGAATAATAATGAGAGAGAGAGAGAGAGAGAGAGAGAGAGCAACCCTTGTCTAAAAGGGCACTACAACAATATTAACTGTCACTCAAACAGTTAAACTCTGCATAAAGTTATATTAATGGATAGTTAAATGGTCTAATAAAACTGTGAGAAAGTTATTTTAACTTACCCATATAAGTTAAGAGCAATATTATAAGTGGTTTAGATCTTCAAAAATATAAGCCCACTGGAGTTATGGCTATTTGCACCATGTAATGAATTGACTCATGCAAAATAAAAGGAAAGCATACAATACTACCCTAAATATTTTATTAAATGCCTTACAAGAATAAGTTCTAAATTCAAACTTTACAAAAATTGAAAGAAATACAATAATTGTAATTTTGTCATTCTCAAATGAAAACGCCAACGATGCTCTCGACTACTTTAGATAGTAAAGACAAATAACATCTTCCAAGATCAATTAGAAATGAGGAACACGAAGAGGGCATCTTTTCCTTAAATCTAAATTATTGAAAAGAGAAATAAAAATAATCAACGAGAAGTGTGAAATAATATAACTTTATGCCAAGTCCAAAATGAAGGATGGTGATATATAATATCCTTAATTTACTAATATGGTTATCCCTCAAAATGGCTAACAAACGAATGAACGGGTCAAATCTTGCATTTCTGAGGGACCAAGCAGCAACCATGTGTTTCGGTTGGTTAAACATGCCGTCCTCAAGATAAACAATGAGAAATCAAATGAAAAACAATGCCCTCATAAGTTTCAAGAAGAAGTCTTACTTTTTAGTTCACTCCAATGTCTCAATTGAATTCAAAGTAATTCTTCATTTATACCTGACATATGTATAGACAGAGCATCAAAATTAGAATTTTAAGTGACAATATGAGATGTATTTATAAGAACTTGGGTAATCCTCTTTAGACTTATTCCATTTCTCCGGATTGCATCCATTCAAGTGGCATACATAGCCTTTATAGAAGAAGATCATAATGAAAGAATGAGTAAGAATCAAAATGAAAAAATGAGCTGCTAAACAAACGATCACACTTATCTGTGTTTTGGTTGGTTACAGAAGGGAAGCCATGTGATAAGGCTAGGAGCAAAGGACTATTTAATTAGTGTCTGAGGTTTGTTGGTTGTTTGATCGATTTGGAAAGTAATTATAAATGGAATGATAAACTAGTTCTGTCCTTACTAATGTTAAGGACGGCTATAATTCCGGAGAGACCTAGATTTTTGGAAATCTAAATTGTTGAGTGTGACAGGTGTAAAGAAATGATCTTACACCAGAAACGTCTGAACACCAATTAGGAGGAAAGACAACATTAATCAAACTTTCAATCTGATAACTTACTACATTTAACAAATGATCATCCCACCGTGTGCTCTTAATAGAGCTTTAATGGCTTTTAGACTAACAAAAAAGAACTAACAGGAAAGTAGGATTACAAGTTAACAAAGAACTTATGTATACTTGAGAGGGTTGTGGCATTCTTATTTATAGCTTTTGACTATGCATCAACTAGCCCATCGAATTGGACTTTCAGTACACCTTCCACGTGGCTGCTGTAGAAGGGTCAAAGTAGTGGCTGCTGGAAACTTCTTGTATTCGCACAAAGGGTGGTTGCAAGAAGCCCCCTGCCGCCATGGGACGTTGACCCCTTGGACCCCTACTGAGGCTACCACCCCGGACCCCACTCCTTGGGGGCACTGCCCCCAAACCCCGGTTATTTCTTCTCGTAATTATCCCGGTCTCTAATGACCTCACAACAACTAAGTTGGTCATACCATTGTGGCACTTTTAATGGTATCTTATTGAGGTGGGTATTGTCACATACCAACAATGGAGACTTAGATGGCTCAAACTCCAAATTTCACATCCATTGAATAATTTTAGTCACTATCTTCAAAAGTTCATAATCCATCTTACAGCTAAAAGCAGCAGTTGTTCAGATTATCCAATAAACGGGAATCTCAGAGCACGATCGACCCAAGTGAAAGGCCACATGTAACGATTCGGCAGTACCTCTTAGCAAGACACATCCGTTTCAATCTTAATCCAAGATGGCTTTTTTTTTTTTTTTAATTGATTTTGCCAATTGGATCTCTCCCTGAATGGGAAATGGGTTACACATTCTGAATAAATAGTTTTCCTAGTATCCATTTAAGAAAAGAAAAAAAAGAAAAGAAAAAAGAAGAGAAAACATTTAACGATTTGTAGCTTGAAAAATCTGGGCCCACATGAAGTCTTTAAAGCAACTTGGCATCTTCACCTCTTGTTCCACCTTTGCAAGTTGGAAGAGCACACTTCTCCATGATACGTATATACACATACATGCATATGTACGTGGACACATATCATAAATACAAGAGAGTATAAGGATCTTTTAGTCTTTCCTTGGTTAGGCTTAAATCACTAAAGAATAAATAAATAACTGGGCCCAATATCCATTTTTTCCCAAGCAAAATAACATAACTTCTTCTTTTTTTTCTCTAATAAAGCAAATTTCACAAACACTCACTCACACACACACTTAAATCTAATACGTGGTTTAATTGAAAAGCAATGAGTAAACTCGCTACTAAGCCTACTTGAGCTGAGAAATTAATTGGTTAACGACTAATTGTGCTAGACATTTGTTGGCAAATAATATAATATTTACATAATAGAAGAGAGAGAACAAAATATATAGAAAAAGAAAAGAAAAATTGGTGGTAGTCATGAATGAGCGGAAAACAAACAAAGCACAGAGAATAAAAATGGGTGGAGGGAACATACGGTCACTGTTGTTCCTCTGGTTAGCCCACCTTGTCATCGTGGTCAAGTGAAAATGCGTGGTGGCAACGCTTAGCCTGTGTCATCCAACCACCAGCCTCCCTCAACAGTCCCCCACTCACCATTGCCTACTCCATCCATACGCTTGTGCTCCACCTCGACAGCGATCCATTCTTGATTGGAGATCCATATTGTGTAACCCCATTCACTTTCCAGTGTTCAGTCGAATTCGTATCGACCGTCGGATTGGTCTCCTGGGGCATGATTTCGTTCTTTGACTTGATCACAACATTCGATCATTGAATGCTTGGCGAGGGCCCACCGGTCTATAGTTAAAAAGACAATAAAAAAGGAAAATTGATCAGGAGAAGTAAATTCCCTCGTACAAATCACTGAAACGTTATCCTGCATACACTTCTCGGTCCCACAATGATCTAAAAATGATTTTATAACAGATTTATCCCTATCGTATGGGTCCGTGCTTGGTCAACGGTTTAGATTACATGTAAGATTAATTCGTGCCAAGATGACTCTTCTGGGATGAAAACCTCAGTACGTGTGAAAAGTTTGCTAGATTTTATTCTAAGCGTGCTGTCAGGAAGATGTGTCCGTGAAAGGGATCGTCATTACAGCGCATCCACTCTACATCAATAAAGATCTTTTATGACAAAATTAACCTTCCCTGAGGGGGGACCCACTTTTGGGAAGATCCAACCGTTCATCTGATTTCTTGGACTTCAGACGATTTTAGAAAATCTGAGTTCCCCTGTGAAGTTTTCAAACCCTCTAATTCTATAATCAAATGTACAATTCCACCTTCTCTTGATTTTCAACATATTGTTTGAACTCTCCTAGAATATAATAAATAAATAAATAGCACAAATAAAATGCTCAAAAACACTATCTGGGGGCTCATATTTTCTTTAAAAATCCACGTGTCATTTGCACGCTTAAATAAGCTAGTGCCAATCTACTTAGCATTTTTCCTTTTCTTTTTTAGTTTACATGCTTAAGAGGAGACTAAGATTTGCACCCAGTTTTTCATGCAAGGCAAAAATTTTATTTTAAATCTAAGCCATGCCATTCATAATATTAGGAATGGCATAGATAGGATCAAACTCAAATTTTATACCTATTGAATTGTTTTAGTTAATATTTTTTACGTAAAGTTTATAATAATTTATTTTTATTATTTTTTAAAGAGTCAAAATAAATAGTTAGATCATCCAAACGCATTGATTATGCCTGTTTTTTTTTTCTTATAAAAAAAATGGGCATATACAGTTCATCCAGTACACAAGGCGTGTGTTGCTAGCAGCTAGGAAAAGCTTGAAGTTAGTGCAAATTTACATTCCCAAGAAACCATCAACATCAAAAAAGGTCATTAAAAGTTATATCCTGGTCAAAAAGATAAGCCTAGAAGGCTAATAAACTGTAGCCTCTTTTCCTCCAGTACACACGGCTACTCTTTTCCCCTATACCCTCTTCCCTTCCTGGAACACAGGAAGGAATGACCCCCAAGTCCATCTTTCTGTGGATTGACCCACCACAGGATCAATGGTTCAATTAGACATTCAGTGCCCATCTTAGACTCAGAAATGTAAATTTTACCGTTGGATCGAAGATTGTTAGTTACCGTCAATTGGTCTACAAGATCAATGGTTCAATCAGAAATTCGATCCTTATAAGAGTCTCAAATAAGTTAAACTGTTGGTGCTTGTTTCTAGTCATGTTGGACACGCCTCAACAGAAGTTCATTTTGGACTTTTGGTCATTGAAGAAGCCATTTAACTCTTTACAAACAAGCCATGCAGTCTCAGGAAACAAATTTTGCAGGGGTTGAAGGTATGACAGCAAATTCCTGCATCTTGACCCAACACCAGACAAACGCGGTCTAAAAACTTGCAAAAATTCTTCAATCAGCAAAGAAAGTGCCGACTAGTTAGATACATTTTGCTAAAGCAGAATGGGACCAGTGCATTCTTCATTTTACTGAAATGTGGCATCTTTGAATCAAAAGAGACACTGATTATGTTTCTTATTAGAAGATAAGTTGCAATTATGCCAAAACCTCACTGATAAATACCTTGTGAAAGACCAACACAGCTGTGAGAAGACAGCTGTGCTGCAGCACAAACAAAGTTCCAAACATTATGAGGCAAACTCACATCTAAAAGTCTAGGACAATGTCTTGATAATCTCCTGCTTACTCAAACATGAGAAGAGAACAGCTGTACTACACCTGTTTTGATAATTCCTGCTTAGGTCCAAATGGATTTTCCATTTATATTCACAGGATAATACACAAAATTGTATAGAAATGAAGGGCACTTGATTAGTGCTGCTACAAGATACTGAAAATTGTATAGACATGAGGTGCACTTGATTGGTGCTGCTACACTGATATATTGTAAACTGAGTTTGTGAACAAGAAATGATCAAAATGGTTGATGCAATGCATGTCTCAGTAACTAATCATGAACTTAGATCTGTTCGACTATAAACCATGCAGCAGTTTTGACAATTATTCGATACAAAGTTTTACCTGAATGCAATTGTTGATTTATAAAAAAAGACACATGTCATCCTGTTTGTTGCCCAGTTTTGATTAAGGGCATTGTCTTCCTTCCCTTCTGGTGACAACAGGTGGTGGATGATTGTTTAGTGGCGAGCCATTGACAGAATGTTTGTGTACAACTCATCTGGGTCGACAGATGCTGTTCAGGATGAATTGGAGCAGGCCAAAGTGTAGTTCTCTTCAATTTTTGGCGTATAAATGGTAGGAAGAGAAGCCGTTAGGCCAAAAGTTCAACAAACAGGGAGGACTAACGCCGTCCATTTGCCCAGTTCCTGTTGTAGCTTCCTGGTTTAGGATGGAAGTTTCTATGACCAAGTCCTTGCTTTGGAAGATCATGTAACTCCATGACCTGTATTGTCCGTTGCTTCTTTGCTGTCACAAAGAAAAATTATAGAGAGATCAGATTACAAAGACTTACATAAGCTGCCCAAAACCACAAAAACCACACAAATAAGAGAAACACATACCATTCTCAGCTTGTTGGTAACCTTCCTGGAGCTTCCTTTTTGCAGCCTCGAGCTTCACTCGAACCGATAAATCATCTGAGCACTTGGATTTCTAGAAACCAAGATGCAGAGATTAGGTGGATAAAGATTAAACTAAAAACTGTCTACTTGATCAGACTGCAAAAACATTTAAAGTCTGAGAGTGGTCAGATGCCATGACTTCATATACTTACATCCTGTAAAGTGGTTGGTGGCTTCCTTTGGACAGGTACCACGTCTGATCTCCGCTGTAACATTGCATCCTCATTAGCTTTGTGCTCCAAGCTTAGCTTCAGAGGTCTTCCTGGCCAGGAATTGCGATCCAAGCTTGACTTTGAAGGTCTCCCTGGGCCTGAGTTGTGATCTGAGCTCGTGTTTGACGGTCTCCCTGGCCCTGAGTTGTGATCTGAGCTCGTGTTTGACGGTCTCCCGAGCCCTGACTTATGATCTAAACTCGGCTCTGAAGGTCTCCCTGGCCCTGAGTCACTGTTGAACGGCCTAGTTTGCTTGTTACTAGATTCTTCATTTCTGAACTGGCTCTTATCCTCTTTAGGCACATTTCTCTCGCAAGCATTCTGCTGCTT
Organism: Warburgia ugandensis; assembly: GCA_035236585.1. Taxonomy (NCBI): domain Eukaryota; kingdom Viridiplantae; phylum Streptophyta; class Magnoliopsida; order Canellales; family Canellaceae; genus Warburgia; species Warburgia ugandensis. The sequence goes on from CP141126.1 coordinate 103,208,778, forward strand.
CTTCTTATGACTTTGGTTTTCTGATGTGGGTTTCCTTCCATTCTCCTGATTCTTCTCCAATTCTGCACAGTTCGGAGGATCTAGAAACAAAATCCAATTAAAATGACAAATTAGGGCATGGAATCAACAAAAGAAAGACAGCCAGTACTAATAATGAATGGCGTAGAAAACCACGTCAAATTGAACTCACTTCCATCATCATCCATGCCATCGAAGAACTGTATTGACACAGTGGAGACAGAAAAGAGAGAGACGAGTTCAGTCAGTTCATGATTATATGGTTGTAAAACATAATACAATTTCAGAAGGCATCATTCCACAGGACAAAAAAGACAAGAATATGTATCATAATCAACTTACCTGAGAGAGCTCTATTGAAGTAGTCATGAAAGCTCCTTCGTCTAGTGGGGGAGATGGGAGGCCTTCTTCTTCATCAAGAACAGAGGGATTCACAGAATCTGGTGAATCTCCTGCAGCAAACGTTTCAACAGCATTGAGTATGCTACTCGTATGTAGATTTCAAGCATAAGATAGCAGTCATACTATTCACAACACTCAGGAGTGGAGAAGATAAGCACACTCACCAACCGCACCTTGAGGAGCATTGCTACCTGCAATGGCAGCTGCAGCATTAACCCATTCATCCACCATATCCTTCCACCTGCTGCACTTGCAACAAATAGTTAAAACTCTGAGTACATGTCCCAGAAGTCAACAGTAAAGATTCTAAAGTGGTTCTATCGATCACAATCCATCTTAGAACCTATTTCCAGATGCATAAGAAACCAAAATAGATCCAGTCTTAAAGAATCATGGTTCAGGTCCTAGGAGTAAGAACAACCTCTTTGCCTCAAGCTGTATGTATCATCTCAGAATAAAATTTTCCTAGGATATCAGAAATGACTTAACTTGAATATAATAATCCAACTTATGCATATAGATGAATAAAAATAAAGAGAAATTAACTAAAATAAATACTGCTGATATGTCCAAAAACCCAGGATACGAGGTTTGCTTGCCTAAGAACGACAAAGAAGATTAAAAGAACCTCAGAATCTACAGAAACATGCAGAGGAATTATGTGACAGAGTGAACACGTATTGTGAAGTGAAAAAGAAGGGCTTCTTAATATGTTAGGAAGTACAGAATGCAGGCTAGTTCCCTACCAAATAAAAAAGGAAAAAGGGCTCATTAATTCATTTGCGGATACAGAAGTAACTGAAAATGGGTTGAAATGCTATCAATAATAATGAAAGCAAGAGCCAGACTGTTTAACCAAAATGGGTCTTGATCTTATCACCAATTCACACATAGTACACACCTCGATCAATTAGACTTTTAGCAATACATATTACCGTGTTAGAGCTATAAATGTAATGAATTTCCACAGATGCTCAAGAAATCTTACGTAATCAGAGCACGAGCAAGGTGACGAATCTGTTTCGACCCATGCTTCCGGACTCCATTAACAGCCTTGCCAATCTCCGTTGCCTAAGAAGAAAATTACAAAAGCTTCAATTATTAGTTTAACTCTGAACATCTTAATGAACTGGGAACTGTACCACAAAGTCATGTTTTTGGGAGTCAATAATAATATAACCACATATCCAATTTGCACCTTCAAAGTTTCCACAGACAGCGCCATCAACTCAAGCCTCCTCAAAGACTCGAACAATACACCATCAGACTGCAAGCAAGCAGGCAAAGAATCTCTAATCAAAATCAAGCCATAAACAGAAAGAAATCCGACATCCTATCAATCATAGCAACTCCATATTATGTAATCAACATCATTGCCTCACATGCAGACATGAGATGTGACAACTCTTCGTGATATCAAAATTATTAGCATTTAATCACTTTCTCCATTGAGACCGCCACCAAGAAGGCCACTAAGTAATTAGAAAACCATGGTCTACAACTGTAACAGCCAAACATGCAGCTAACACGTGTTAAACCTTTATTAAAATCCAAAAGGGCAGCCCCGGTGCACGAAGGTCCCGCCTTGGCACAACGGTAAAAGTTGTCGAGGTCACATGACGACAACTTTTACCTTTATTAAAATCTGCCAACTGTAAATTCCCCAAATAGACAGCTTGTCATCTTCTCAACTATAACAAAGCAACAACATAAAAGAATTACAAGTCTATAATCTTTTCAGCTGATGAACTATACTGAAGCAACAAAATCAGGAACTTGGACTCTATTATGTCTTCTAACTCAAAAGTTCACAAAAGGGCTACAATAAGCAACACATTAGAAAGAACTTCCAACACAGAACCACGATAAACAGAGACCATAAAGGTAAAGGCCACCAAGTAGAAAAACTTAGTATCAGAAAACGTTGGCATTTAATCATAATAGCAAAGATAGCAATTCCATCAATGTTTTAGAAACTCCCAAAACGGCCAAGGCCTCTAAGTACGAAAATTTAGTATAAAAAAACATCAGTATCTGATTGAAATAGCAAAAATGTCAATTCAATCAAGATGCACTAAACCTTTATCAAAATCTTCAAAATGGGAAGTTCGCAAAAAGGAAATTTTAAATCTGAATAACAAATGAAGCAACAAAATCAAAGAATTAAGATTTCAAAAACTTTCCAGCTGACCAAGTACTAGTGAAGCAACACAACTCAGAGAACTTGAACTCTACGTCTTCGTACCTAAATTTTCAAAGAACTACAAAAGCAACCATAACAAAAACAATTTTTAAAATCAAATTAGGAAAACAGCAATTACCACGGCAAAGGCAGCTCAGTACAAAAGTGTAGTATAACAAATTGCGAAAGCAGCATCACAAGCAACATGCACTTAACCTTTGTCAAAATCCTCCAAAAATAGCGTGGTAGACTTCCATAAAAAATTACAATCAATCACAAAATCAAAGAATTGAACAATAAAAACACACTAGGGAGCTACAAAGAGAAAACAATAGCAATAAATTTAAAAAACTAAATGAGGAGATAAAGAAGGTCACCAAAGCAAAGGCCAAGTAGTACAAAAACTCAGTCTAACAAAATAATGATCTCAGATCCTAACAGAAATAAGGGCAACTCGACCAATAACAAGTTAAACCTTTATCAACTTTCTAAACAGAAATTCCCAATTCAAAAGGCATTCATCTGATCAAATATCATCAACGAGCAAAGTCAAAGAATCAACACTTTCAAAAACTGTTTCACCTCATCATAGTGAAGAAAAATGCACTACTAATGAACTCAAACGCTCGTGTCCTTGAACTCAATTTCACAAAAGCTACAAAAGGAACCACAATATAAGCAACACAACAAAAGGTAAGAATAACAGAACATTCAGTGTTCGATAGTAATGGAAAACGCAGTAATACGCCCAACACGTGTTCAATCTTTATCAAAATCCTTGAAAAGAAACTCCTAACATGGAAAGGTATGCATCCAATCAACTATCATAACTCCGTAGAGTCAATCAATAAACACTATTAGAAACCTTTCACTCGATAAACCACTAGTTAAAGCAACACAACCTGCAATTATGGATTCAATTATGCCTCTGAACTCAATTTCCAAAGGGAGATGCAAAAGGAACCAACAATAAATACAAACTCCAAACTCAAATTGGAATAAATAGGCAGAAACACGACAGTAACAACAGTTTCTGAACCTAATGGCAATTCAACCAATTTGTTAAGTCGTGATCAAAATCTCCAAATGAAAATCCCCAGAAACAAACAGCTAGTCATCTGATCAAGTACAATCACGCTGAAAAGCCAACAAACTAAGACTCTAAAAGCTTTTCACCTGATCAATTACTAGTTGAAGCAAAGTAATCAATAAAAGAACCAAACATGCATATCAATCCAAAACTGAATTACTATAAAAAAAACCACAAATGCAGATAATAAACAAGAGGAATAGAGATTAGACCTCCTCTTGGTGATTGTTAAGAATTCCTTTGATTCTTAAAACCTCTCCAACAATCTGACTCTCTTCCTCAATCTCCTCAGTTAGTGCCTCAGCCTCGTCATAACTATAATTGCTAACCCGATTTGTCTCATCTCTATCAGTTGTACTGCTATTCACCTTACTCTCCTTCCCACCACATTCTTCCCCCTCAAAATCTGCCCTAAAACTACCATCATCCTCTTTGGGAACCGCCAATTCAACATGATCACAACCAAGACACCGAGTTAATCGACATGAAAACATTTTCTCGGCAATTTGATCCCTCCTCATCCGAAACTCCTGCGGGCAATCAGACGCAGCGACAAGGATTGCATATTCTATCACTTCAAAGATATTCGATTTCGCAGTGCGGAAATACTTCCGCCAGTAATCAAGGGGACTAGACTTCGTGTCCATGCTGATAAACAGCACTAAAGATTGAATTCTGGACACAAAAGTATGCTAACTTTAGCAAACAAACCAGAATCCAACTGACACTTTCATTTCAACGATCGGAAGCTCAATGTGTTTCAAGGGTTCAGCCCAAAGAAAGGTGATTTCAATCAAAAAGTGAAGAAAAAGAGGAAAAATTGAAAAGTCACTCTTCTAAAACTGCTTTCCGATCAGATTGAGGCAAGAAAAACTACTGCTTTCAGTTTTGATTAGAAACACGCTGACTCTACTCGTATTTATCACAGTAAAACGAGATAAAACCATGTTTGTTGAGACCCTTTGCCTATCAGATTACGGCAAAAAGGTTTCTCAGAATGACCCAGAAACTAAACACTGATATCCCGACTGTTTCGCAATTGTGATCAGACAGATGGGGTCGAATCCCAACAGGTTTCTGATTCCCAAAGCCCAGAAGAGTCCCAGTATTTTTATCGGTTTGGTGGCAAAAATGCCTTTCTGTAACCGACCCAGAAACAAAGTCCCAATTCCTTGACGGTTTCAATCGAAAACTGGAAATGGGTATCTGTCTCCTGGGACCTTCCCTTCAGATTTCGATCAGAAACGGCAAAGGAGTAGCGTTTGGATCCTATTTTGGGAAGACCCAGCAATCTACAATAGGTAATGGAAAAGAAAAATCCTTTCTGCTCTACAATCACCGTCTTTCACTTTCTATCTTCTTGCTAGTAATTCAGGGATACTAGAAAATTAGATGGACGATAAAACCCGTTAGGATTTAGGCTCTGCTGGTTTTACGAAACCACTTCAAACAAGGTGGGGGAGATAGCTTAAGATCTCTCTCTCTCTCTCTCTAGTTTGTGGTGTTCTCTCTCTAGTTTGTGTTCTTGTTGACTTGTTCGATTTAGAGGAATTTACAGAGAAAGGACAGAACGGGCCAATCGATGCGAATAGAGAGAGAAAGGAAGACGAGAGGGGAAAATGTCGTATTTACGCTTGTCTCTAATTTTTATTTTTTTTAATTATTTATTTTGCTGGTATAGTTGGATTTTTTTGGAATATGTAATGCCTTGCTCAAGTTGCGAAGTGTAACCCAGAAGCACCTCTATGTAGCTTTCATGGAAGTGTCACATTTTTCACTCAAAGGGTCCGACCTTTGGATGATCGGACCGTTCATCTAATTGCTCTAGTTTGAATGTCTAATTTCAAAAATCAAGGAAATTGGATGATTCTAGAATCTAAAGGTACGCAATTCTTCTCATCAAAACTGCCAAATGGCTGCTTTAAAAACTTCTGAACAACTATCAAAGGCTGCATTTGGATACTATTTTTATATTTTAAAATTAAATATTAGTAAAAATATAAATATATATTTATTTTAGTGTGTTCATTTTCTTTTTCCTCAAATACCCTATTAAACTAGGAAAAAAAGAGTAAACTGTTTAAGGTATTTTATGACTTCAAGGCTGTGCTTAGGTATTAGGTGCCAAGTAATTTTTTTTAAATGGGCCGTCTGACGCACAAAGCTTCCGCAAATGTAATGTAGAGAGAAGGAGTAGACCGAGGCTTTATACCAAATAATTTAATTTTATATTTTTATAAGAGGTTGTTTTCACAACTCAAACCCATGAACTTAAAGATTTTTTTAGAGATGATTTTTAAGAGATGGAGCTTTTTTATAACTTTGCATAAATAATAGTTAAATTTAAATTGTGTCCGATCATCCATAAGAAACTTTGTACAAACAACTCTCTAAATTTAACTTCAAAAACATAATTTTAGAGACACTAAAATCATCCAACTATTGTTACTTCACGTTCAAAACTTACGGAAATGACGCATCAAAAGAGCAAGAAATTCATTAAGCCACCTTTCAGAAATGGTGTCGCCTAAACAATCTTCTTTCTTACCGGTGAAAATCCAAACGCGCATCTGTGTAGAAGCTGGATGGAGGACCATCATCTGTAAAGTCACAATAGCAATCAGATGAATGGCTATGATCATTCAAAGATGGGCCCATCTGGTGAAACTGAGGCGCTTTCACGGACACAATTACGTGTCCGCTCAAATTTCCTATTTGAACTTGACTATCGAGGAGGCTTTGGTTGTGGATAAGCGGTTTTGGAAAGGGTGGTTTCGGGCAACAGCGGTTTTCCCGGCTACGCTACTTCACGTGTCGAAACCCGAGCCGCGAGTGTTTCGTCTTGTCGGCGAATTTCGGAAACTACGGCTGGGAAATCGCCAAAAGATCGCGGGACCTGAACTCTGCGTCCCATGCCCAAACGCGAGTTCGTGTGAATGGCATCTGGGGGCACGGCCGCACTAGCAGATTCGCATAATATAAAGTTGGATAATATCATCCGTCCAAACCACAAGTGGGGCCCACTCATTAAGTGATCGGAACCGTCTATCTAGGATGACCCCATGCATGGTAATTTTGGAGCCAACTTCGTGTGTTTTGGTGGAAGGTTAGGATTCATCGAGTGCTTTAGAATAATCCAATGTGGATAATATCAGACAGTAGAAGTAGAAAGTGAGGACCACTTTGAAATGATCTAGGGATCTTTGTGGGCTTTTAAGTGGCATCATCCAATGGTGGATAAGTTTTATTGAACTAGTACAGATCTTGCTATAAACGGTTAGGATTCGTCAAAAGGTGCGTCCCATTTTGTTGTTCTCCCCAAAATAAGGAAATCCATTGTATATGAGCTATAAGAGTCAGACTAAGAAAGGGAAGTCTAACTTAACACCTAAATTTGAGTTTTCTAATCAGCGTCCACACATCTTTTGTGGGACCCACATTTAGGAATGGAAAGAGATTATTGTCACCCTGTGGGTCCCACCGAGAATCAGAGACGACAGCTTAGAGGAGGCGTCTTTCCATGCGAGGACTGCTGATCTCTCGAGCCTTTTCACATACTTTAATTCGAAAGGGGTGCCAATATCAGAATACTCCTCTAAAATGAAAAGGTTATTCTGGGATTTGTTGACTCATAGCTCTGGGGATACAATCGCAACCATTCAATCAAATCCTCTGCTAACCGAAACATATTCTCCGATGTCAATTTGATGGGTCCCACAACGTAGACCTTCACCGACCATCAAAGACAACCAGCAGAAGCTGTGGACGGGTTGGGCCGAACCTCTTGATCATCGTAGAATTAGGCATAAATTTATATAGAATTACTAAAATGCCACCTTCGATGTGTTATAGAATATCGCAAAAGGATACTTCTTAGTTCTTAATTTCGTCGTTTGCTCGTTGATAAAATATAATTAGTTTCCAAAACGGATCCTAGATATTTTCTCCTAACGCTCAAATGTAGGCCCGTCGTAATCCATTTTACTTCATCCGATCCATTGATCTGGTGACTTACCTATGAGCTAGACCGTTGATGTTGTCCCGACGATGATCGAAGGATTATAGCTCCCCGATCGAGCAAATGAGGTGTAGGGTTTTTTCTCGAGAAGCATAATCTTTGAAATTCGGATCATACATGCTATAGATTTGGATTTAAGGAGAATCTTGGTGATGATTTTTTATTTATTGGTTAGATTAATTAAGTTAAATATATCCAATAAAGAAAAAATTGGAAATTTAATCAATGCAGGTGAGAATCTTGAGAGTACAACCTAATCTTCACCTTCTTTATACCATGCTATTTATCATTCCACCTGTGGGTTTTCTATCTCCACGTAGCATTGCTCTTTTTTTGTCTTTCACCCATTGCAGAAAATTCCCACTGCTGCTTTTTATGGGAGTCTGGGCCATGTCTCAATCTCCGTGTGGCTGACCATATTCTCGTATTAGGTCTTAGTTACTCTTCAAGACGGAGTAGAAAAGGGAAGGATATTTTCAAACAAGAAAAATAATCCAATTGCTTCAAAAGAATTGAAGGAGAAGCCGTATGAGGTAAAAATGTCTTAAATGTCTAATGTGGATAAAATAGGCTAAATTTTTTCTTATTACAGGATTATTTTGGTATTAATGATCAAAATCCCAATCTTGCAGAGATTATAAACATTTAGGCTTATACGATAGGGTTTATTGGATTATGATGGATTATTTTTCGTAAATTTATATGGAGTAATTCGGCAAAACCCGAATTATATAAGCTTTGCTAATCTGGCCCCTTGTGCTTTTGTTGCCACTCACCCCAGCAATCGCTTGGCCACCATCATAATTTAAGGAGATTAGCACTTAGGAAGATCTAAATGAGATTAATTAACATAAATATTAGGGATTTTATATAGAGGAAAATATAAGTTATATTGGTAGAATTGTGCACATGCTCAAACAATGTTTGTACTGAAAAAATACAGTAAATTTACTTAATGTTTAATCAACACGAGTTTTATGCAGGAAATTCAAATGCATTAATTTGTCGCACACATTCATCAATCAATTAATAGAGGGGAGTGGAGAAACGAGATTCATGTGATTGATTCTTAATCGTGATAAGATCTTGACAATGAGATGACATTCATCGGTTAGATACTTCAAAATATTGATCAAACAATGTTTGCTCATTTATAGAGTAGCATTCATGGGGCATAAGACTTTGAAATTGCACCATATGGACCACCAATTGCCAAGTGTAATGTTTTCTGACTTGGGCATACTTATTATTGGTCCTACTTTCATCATACATGATGGGAATCGTCAACCGAATCCCTAGTGACCGGCCACCGTAACTATAATGGTCCTAAAGTAAGCAAATTCCTTGTCGGGTGAGTTTCGACCTGCATGAAAAGTGTAACCATCTGGGCATTGTCTTAGAGAAAGGCTCTATGAAATAGACTGTAACATGAGCACCATTGATTAAGGGTGATAAAGAAAAGATTCTTCAAGTGTTAGAGTGGAAGAAGTCCATCACCTAAATATTGTGAACATGTAGCCATAGATTAGTTTATTAACAAATAATTAGGTTTTAAGGCTGACAAAGGAGACGGTCATTGTTATGATCAAGGGAGAAGTAGAAACTCTGGGTCCACATTGGAGAACTTGTTTGTTGATCTATACCGTTAAACGCGTAAGTCATTCATAGATGGTCCACATGGTATTCGTCACATGCCAAAATGGGTGTCTATAAACTGTTTACGGTTTGCTGGTAGAAATCCTAAAATGATGTTTTGCGGATCTGGAGTCTGGATCATCCGATTGATATACAATCAACGGTGGCAGATGAACTTGTTCTTGGCTGTGGAATTAACGATTTGATCGTGTACATGCTTTGCATGTGGGCCCAACAAGTGTATGTTACAAGTAGAGTGACCATGCCTTTATTCTTAGAATTTCTTCCCTTCATTAGTGGAGCAATTATATGCCGTGTCCACCCCTAAACCTACAGGCAGGGCCCAGCTGCTGTTACTTCCGGATTTTCTGATCCTTCCATTTACGTCCAATGATGATAATCCTAATTAGGAGACCCTGATGAAATTGATTTTTCTGTCGTGGCTTATTTACCTTGGGCCTTAAATGCGAACGGTTTAGATCAACAAGTAGATGGATTGCAATGGAACTTTAACATTCATACTTAAACCCTAGAATTTGAAACAAGCAAAAATTAATGAATCGCTAGTATGACTTAAGATATCCTCCATCAGCCCCTTGAAGGAGATGATCATCCTTTCAGTGATTAAATCCCCCACATTTGAAAATATTATCATGACAGATCCACCGTGGGATAAATACAGAGCGCAAAATGCAACTGAACCAACAATCCTTTCCATCCGATTGAATCTAAATTTTACTCATCTAATCTTAATCACAATCCATCATACATGCATGCTTCCGATTAACAAGATAGTGTGGAAAGTGGACTATCTAAGATGCAGTACAGACTAGGAACGGTCAAGATTACTACTTAGCTGAGTCCCATGGCACGAGGGGACACATTTGTCATAAAAAACTATAAGGTTACTTTAGGTAGGAAAAAATTCAAGCGTGTCCTTGTTTCCGGTCCTAGAATTCATAAATTTGTAAAAAAAATTAAAATTAAAAAATAAATAAAACATATTTATCTTATTTTTAGTAGAGGAAGTTGGAAGCAAAGCCAAAATAGTTTAGTAGAGAAGTTAAGAGTCCTCGCCGCCACGATCCCCACATTCAACGAAGGGTTGGTAGTTTCGCCCTTAAAGTCGGGCACGTCAACAAATTTCTATTTGTCCACGTGGTTCTCTTTGTCAACACAATTTCTTCGCGCTCACTTTTCGCCTATTCTTTGTGCTTCCATTCTCCTTCCTTGAAAGTGCAATTAACTGGCGAAACTTTATGTTGCCTCCTTTTATGGCTCCTTTCCAAAGTAAAAAAAATTCCACATTTTGCTTGGCTGATTTTTGTTCGCTTTTTCTTGGCAAAGTTGGCATCATTGGAAAGTCCCGTTCATGTAATGAAGCAGCATCAATACATGCCTGCATTTGATGTCTGTGACCTTAAAGTCATGGATTTCGAGACATAGAAACATTTTCTTGCAAAAAGATAAGATAAAGCTGTGTACTATAAGCACTTATGATCGCCCCTTACCTCGAATCCCATTAAGACTGTCAATGATAGGACCCTATAAATAAGAAAATTACAACATCAAAAGTAGACCAAATTATTTATTGTTAGGTACCAAATATCAGAGTTATACAATGTTCAATTATATTTTGGATGCCTCATCCATAGCATGACCTAGCAGATAGACGGCTTAGATCGTTTGAATGAGTCAGCCCCACTGATGCTATTGCCTGCTATTATTTTCCACATGAAAATATGCTATTATGCATGAGCCATGCACCAAAAATTCAATCCTATTAAATATTGTAAGCCCCTTTCTCCAGTCCCTAAACGGAAAGAAACGATATCAAACTGCAAAAGTAGAATCATCCAACGGGGAGGAGTTCCACGAGATAAATGATTTGGATCATTGGAAGAATGGGCCCCTAATGAAAGAAAGCTCATCCGCCAAATAAGAGCTCTTGTTGGACGGTCGTACCCGCTATTTTTCGTAGATGCAACCTGTGTTCAATGCGTGCTTAGCTACTTACGAGCAGATAGATATTCAAACGAGGGCCTACTTATTCTATGATCTCAACCGTTGATCTAGCTACCACAGCAAGATCAATCCTCGATCTTAGAATTTTAAGAAGTCCAATTTCTAAATCATTAAATGGATAGCTATAGGAATATTCTTCGAATGAAGAAGATTTTCCGTGTGCGGATAAAATAATGATATAGAAATGTGCATGCATCGTCATGGCAACTATTTTAGCAAGACTTCTCAATAATGCATGTCAACCGTTGATCTATTTGACTGTTTCTGTATCGCCGACTCATTAATTGAAAGCTAAGATTGACTTTTGTTGGTGACGGCTGTTGTGGATTTGATGAGGGAGGCAACGGCTACGATTTGACCAGGGGATGAAGCCGTTAATCAAGGTTAGTTAGGCATGTAGGAGAAAACTTCACCGGATAGAGATGATAACTTGACTCCATTACGATCGAAACCGTTGATCTTGTATAAACATCAGGCAATTCACAAGTTCCCGGTCCCACGTCGGAAGATTGACTTTTTCTGGAGACGGTGGTTGTAGATTTGATGAGGCAACGGCTACCATTTGACTAGGAGAAGAAGCCATTAATGAAGGTTAGTTAGGCAGCAGAGTCATTTTCACCAGATGGTAAGCAAACTCCTCATTTTCGGTGTGCTTTCTCACGATCGAAGCCGTTGATCTTGTACATTATCAGGCCATCCCCAATATCGTGGTCCCACGTCCAAAGAAAATCCTTCGATTCTTTAACAAGGACTATGTAGGTCAAGTATTTAGCTTCCTCGGATAGAATTCTAAACAAGTTTTGAAGGACCATCATGAAGCTAAGATCATCCAGAAAGAGTGTCATTATCGAAACAAGGGAGTGTTATCTCAAGTTCTTTCCACAAATCTCGACAAAATTCGTACTTACAGATACAAATGCAGGGTAGATGACCTATAAAATCCAGAATCTAGTTGAATCTGATCCCCACTTTCATTAACTATTCTTCATCTCAATGTAAGAAAATCGGTGCCTAATGACAGCTGAAAGAAGTAAGGAATGGAGCAACCAGAATCAACCCCATTGATCAGTATTAATTGGATGGATGATTGGGATTAACAAACAGCTAGGGCCCAGTTAAATCTCTAGATTTTAAGTGTCCAGGTGGTTGATGATGCACATTACCTTCTCGTTCGAGGAGCTAATGGATTTGAACTTTCTAAACCATCGATTTTTACGATCAAGATCAGAATCCAACGTGTACTCGTGGGATGTAGGGTTACTTTCAAACGTCAGGGCCCACATGGCAATCTACCAATTGATCTGCACCACTAAAATTGCAGGCCATGGAAAACTGACCTTTCACATGGAAATGTCTGTTATGAAAGAGAGTGACGGTGACTTTCTTTTAAATTTTTTGCATGCAAACAAAAGAAAATACAAAAAAAACTTGTGGAAGAAACACGAGTGAAAATGAGAGACACACGTGCAACACAAGTTGAGCGTGAATGGATGATAAGTTGACAACTTGGAAACGCGGTTGGCTGTATTATTTATGATGAATGGTAAAATCTAAGCACCCTGTAAGGTGCTTCCATAAACGCACTCCTCTTTTGCATGAAGGAGCCCTTTGGAAGATCTGAACTGTTCATAGGATTTGTCAAAAAACGTTCGTATTCTATGATTCTAGCCTTTGAACATTGTCCTTCGATCAGAGGTAGATATATTGGAAGATGGGGCAATCAGATGAACGGTGGGATCGGCATATATTTGAAAATTGGGCGCTTACAGACAGTCCTAAGGTGTGTTCATTTAACATTCATCTTATTTATTTATTTTATCTGTTTTGTTACTTAAAATCGACAATTGGCATTGCGCTCGATTTTTACTGCAATTCCATTTTTATTTTCTCCGCCTCCCTTATTTTGTCGTATCCGTCTGCAAGTTTTCCACGTGCCTCATTTCTCTTCTTGAGAGCATGCGACGAGGCAGAAGATAAGAAGGAAATGACCTCGGACTTTTTCATAAAAAAAAAGTTTGACCAGTCAACCATCATTCCCATTGCGTTGCTTACAAGATTAGGTTAGATTAATTTTAAGCTGCATTTATTTAACTAAATTTTCTAAGAGTCGATTTTTGGGCCCCTTCAGTGTCAATTTTGATCCGTACATCATCTGATCCGCCAAATCGAGAAATGTCTACTGCCATCACATCTTGATCCAATGCTCCTAGGCGTCGATCTGTCAAGGCCTGACTTTTGATCTTTCCAGGCCTTAAATCTAAAGGATAATCGGGACCATCACAATGTCAGTTGTTTTGCGGTGATCTACAAGATGAACGGTCGCAATTGAACATAGCGTGGAAGATATAAAATTTTGGATTGATCATGAAGGCACCATGGTATACATAGGAGATGGTCCCCCTCTTCCCCCTCACGAATCCTGCTCTTTTTCTTATCTTCCACTTTACCCGGTGGATTGTCTTCCAATTTCCAATGGCCTTGATTCGCTAAGGAGCCACAATACATCTAAGCTTAGATGGTGGTGATCCAAGCATGTATTAGTTTATATTTTACACCAATAATTTGTTTCCAAACTTTTTGAGCCGTCCGATTTTCATTGATAGTACAATAATGGTTAGAATCATTCAATCCAAAAGATTTTTATTTTATGTTTTGGAATTTTTATCTGGTGCTCACCTATGCAGTGGGACAAGTTGGCGCAATTAAACATATAAATATTGTTGGCTTACTTTTGGCAAGCTTAAGCTTTCAAATTGTAATCCAATATCGTATCAGTCTTATTGATCCAAAGGTCATGAGTTACAATCTTAAGACTCGCATTATTAATTTCTTCTCTAAGTTAGAGATTCTAAGTTCTAATCTGGAGACCCTCCTGTGATGACCTGAGTTTTCATATGCATTTTTAAATGCAAAAATAATTTTAAATGCAAGAGCGATCCTTATTTGGAAACAATTTTATAAAAAATAATGCATTATAGCAGAAGAATCTTTTTATTTTAAATTCAATTAGAAAACCACGAGTGTCAAGAAAACAAAATAACTAGAGGTTTTTTTTTATAAAACTAAAACAAAAATATATGCATCTCAGAACCATCATAGCTCATAGTCTAGCTGTAATAACTACGTATACATGCACACGTGCAAGTACCTAAAAGGGGGCTTTCACAAGATATGTGTGCTAGATATATAAATATTATTTATTGAGTTTCTATTATATTAAGCTTTTAGGACGAATGGTAATCCAATAAGGCAAAATTTTAGCCACCCTCACTAGCTAAGAATTTATTTTATCTGCCCTAATCATTTCCAACCTTGTGCCGTAGATTTTCTACCCATAATGCAAGTGAGATAAAGAAAATTTCTTCCCTCACATAAGGTCGTTTCTGTCCGATAGGCAAGAAACCCTACCCAGTGCCATTCCAATTTGGGGCCAAACTTATGGTGCATACGTGTACTTCTTTTTTCTTTTTCTTTTTCTTTTTTTGCATGAAAATCTCTTTATAGATTTAGTTAACATATCATATGGAACCTCAGGAAGAGGAGTCTTGGCACAACAGTAAAAGTTGTCGTTATGTGACCTTGAGATCACGGGTTCAAGGTGTAAAATCAGCCTCTTTAAAAAATACAAGGTAAGGCTGCCTACTTTAGGCCATTATGGCCTGCTCTTTTTCCAAGCCCCGCTCCTTTATGCACTGGAACAGCCTTTTTTTATCATATGGAACCTCAAAGAATATCCTTCTCACTTTTGGAAATTATGAGAATTGTACGCTAAATTTTAAAGCTTTTTATTAGAAGCTGGCCCCTTGTACATCTGGAATCTCTACTTCCCCGTCTTAATTTTCTTGCTTCTCTTTGACTGATGGGCCTCCGAGAAAGAAAGGGTTTGAAAGTAGACGGATAATGTTGGACCCGGTAAAGAAAGTGGAAATGTCGATAAGAAAGAGAATAAAGATTGAAAGAAGAAAAAGAGAAGTTAAAGGCAGTAGACTGGAGAAAGAGAAAAAGACGTTTCATATATTTTAAAGCTAGAAAAGGCCACATCTCAAACATAGACTAAGGGAGGATGATAAATTCTCTCTCTCTCTCTCTCTCTCTCTCTCTCTCTCTCTCTCTCTCTCTCTCTCTCTCTCTCTCTCTCTCTCATTTCTTCATGCAATGTATTGAAGAAACTTTGGCATCATTTTTTTGTCTTCTTTTATGACTCATGAGGTTCATTTGATTGGAGCTCAATCAGATATTTTTTATGCCAAAACTCACATTGATTAGAAATCCCTAAAGCATTCTTAAATCCCCACCATTTATTCGCTTAAGAACTCGAAAAACTCGGATAGCTACCGACCAAGTTTTCCACTGAGTCGAGTGATCCTATCAGCTATCCCATACAAAAATAATTAAATGATTAGTTATATATAATAGTCTTTTAAAATACAAAAAGTTAAAAAATGTCAAACTAATAATAATGATAGACTTACACAATAAAGATTTGGTGGTTTCACCGGTGCTTAAGAACTTGAAAAACTTAGATAAACTCGAAAAACTCAGATAGCTACCAACCCAAGTTCTCCAATGAATTGGTGATCCTATTAGCTATCCAGTACAAAAATAATTAAATGATTAGTTATATAGAATAGTAAAAATCTTTTAAAATACAAAAAGTTAAAAAATATATCAAACTAATAATAATGATAAACTTACACAATAAAGATTTGGTGGTTTCACCATTGATTAAGAACTCGAAAAACTCAGATTGCTATCGACCCAAGTTTTCCATTGAGTCAGGTGATCCTATCAGCTATCCTGTACAAAAATAATTAAATGATTAGTTATATATAATAGTAAAAATCTTTTTAAATATAAAAAGTTAAAGAAATGTCAAACTAATAATGATGATAAACTTATACAATAAAGATTTAGATTTCTCACTTCAAATAAGAATACATGTTTGTATAATGCATAGATGAAAATTTATAGAAACATAATTGGATCAAAAGAATGATGATTTCCTTGACCTTGAGCATTCGAGAATGGTACAAAATTTATAAGCATTATAGATGTATATTCCAATAATCAAACAAAATTAAAATAATATATATATACTAGAAAATTTTGAAATTGTAAATTATCATTAGTTTTCATCTTAGAGAACTATGAGAAGAAGAAAGATGTTTTTGGCAGCAATATGGTTAGCAAGGAAGAAGAAAAGATGGGCATATTTTTTGGGTGGAAGAGAATTTTTTTTTGAATTATTTAATAAGTTGACTTTCAATATGTTTTGGCCAATCCTAGGCTATACGTTTTTGTAGAATTGAAAGTAGTGCTAACTTTTAATTGGGTATTAAAATATTTATATTTTCAATAAAATCAAAACTTCTTTCCAAAAACTCGCCTATGTTTTCCAATTTGACTCACTGATCCACCAAGTCAAATTCATGATGATGTCGTCTGAGTTTTTTAGGCAATCTGACCTAATTTATTGTAACACCCCGTATTTTTAAGACTTTTTTTTATAATAATAATAATGTCATTTTTAATAAGAGCATTTGGGATTCCATGAGAAAAGTTTTAATTATCATTTTACTAAAACAATTCTTAAAAACTTCGGGTGTTATTTTTCCTTTCTCAAAACGACATACATATAAATAAAACAATACGCGTATCAATCAATGTCAAATAAATCGTCACCTTTATTTTAAATCAAATAAATGTCCAAAACACAATAATAATATAGCTCAGGGTCTATCCATCATAATATCCCATATAAATGTCCAACATATGCCTAAACATCTCAATAAAATCCAAAATATAAAGTATACAATCCAAACTTAAATTCAAATGACAATCCTGTTTATCGACTCACATCATTGTCTAAAACTCTAGGAAAAAGATCTTCAGCAGCTCTCACGGTTTCTCAACAGCTTTGCCTTTCCTAATATCACGCTCGAAATCTAAGGCATTGCAAAAACAAAGCAATGGCTCAACAAGCTATTGCTTGTATAGGTACATAGACAATTAATGTAATAAATGAAATAATTAATTAACAGTACTGATAAAAAGTCTATCATTTATGAAAATAACAGTATCATAAGTCATGTCCAAATAAATGTCAATTTATTCCATATGCTAAAACATGCATTTCACGAAGTTAAAACATGACATGAATCAATGTAAATGAGCATACAATAAGAATAAGGGCACCCTAAGGTAATGGGTCCCACGACATCATACTAATATCACTGATCATGAGTACTCATAGCTAGCCTCTGAGTGTCGTCACACCTAGGCATACCATCCATAACCATGCTCATCATACATGCACACATAATAAGAATATGGGTCATCATGCTACAGTGCCAACCCTCCATGGGTATCAATCACCGCCGCTCTCCGTCGACACCATAACGGGAGACTTAGCGTCTGTCCCCATAGAAAGGCTCAGACCGATAGTGTGGACTATCCATGTTACCAAACCCTTACCGAATGTCATCTATAGGTAGGTGTCTATCATATAACAATATCATCACATCACAATCTCGGAGGGTGGGTGACCGGCCCTATCCCTCCTAACATGACGCCCACCGGGCAAGAGCACCCGTCATCAAATATAAAACACAAAAATTATATGTATATGCTAATACTTAAGAGCACTTATAGCTCGAAATCCCCAAGACATGCCCCTCATCCTGGGGTTAGCCTATAAAAAGACCAGCTAATAAGCCTCTATTCTTATTTCTATGTAAATCCATGCATTTTTAAGATATAATAATAAATAAGTCTCTATTTAAGCATAATTAATTAATATCATACTCATAAAAACCTTTGTCATGAGTTTATTCAATAAAAGCTTTCAATTTGTAATAATCATAATATACTCAAAGTCGCATTAAATCCACGGCAATTAATAATTGCAAGTTAAAACACAATCACGCATGATGCTATGTTTATACATGATTTAAAAATCAAGAAAAAGCATTAATTGTCGTCACCTACCTCAACGTGAGACCCCTTAGCTTGTTAATAATCCACATAACTGGTATATTCAAGTGCACCTGTACATGTCACATCACTATTTTAAAAAAAATTTAAATTAAAAGTGGTCATTTATAAGTTTTTAAGTTAAAACTATGTCCGCATCGTCAATACGGTCATAATGCCTCTTCAGATCGAGATTTGGACTCCTCTAGCTCCCAAAAAACAAGTTTTAGTGAAAACATACATAAATGGGCCCTGCCCGACCACCATAAGGTGGTCTATACCAGCGGACTGGTTTCTGCCGGTTTATACTAGCGTAAACTGGCGTCACGAAGACACCCGAAACCAAAACGCATCACAGGGACGCGCCGCGTGAGTCTTGGGTACTGTGACGCACCACCGCGTGCATCACGGTCGCTAGGATGCCGTGCGTCCCGACGTTCCGAGACAGCCCACGTGGGGGCTCCCCGCGCATGCGACGACTGCCGGTCGTCCGCCGTTCTGGTCGGTGCATCCTGCTGTGCGTCCCGGCGTCAGCGCCAGGGTGCCGACACAGTCGTCGCCGCCGGAGAAGACGACCGGATTCCTATCGTCTCCGGCAAGGCTACAGACCTCCGTTTCATGCGATTTTTGCACCGTTTTTCTCATAATTTCCTCTAAAATTCATTTATGCCCTCCTTTTGCACTGATTTTTCCAAAAACTATGTTTTTTAAATGATTTTTCCCAAGTTCATAAAAATGTCCCTAGGTACTGGTTTTCACCTTTCTGGAGAAACTCACCGTTGGATCTTTCCCAATTTAAAGGGTTTGATCTTGGGTCTCTTGTGCACTAGCTGGACGGTACGATTTTCAAATAGTCTGGGTTTCATCCATGAAATCACGCTTCAACAGTAGCGTGCACAGAGTTCCCAGGAAAATTTGATTTTTCCTGATTTAAACATAATTCTAATTTTTTTTTACCTATTTAATAATTACAGAAATCAAGTTTTAAGGCTTACCTCGTCTGGCTAGGGTTGATAGTCGTTGCCAGAGTTCTACTCACCGGAAAAGTTAAAGTTTTCAGAGCTAGGGTTATTGAGTGAAACGCAGTGAAATGCAGTGAAATGCTCAAGGTAGAGCATTTTGGCTCCTAGGGAAGGGTAGATATAAGCTTAGAGTCCTAAGGAAAGAGAAACTCTTCCCTTCACGCCTCTTTCCATGGTTTCTCCGGCGATTTTCCCGGATCCGGGTAGAGGCGTGTGGAAGACAGGGGTGCCATTATCAATTTGGGCCCTTGTGTAATACGTCTCTGTCAAATGACTAAAATGCCCCTATAACTTCAACAGCTCCTAACTCTCTTGTTTGAGCTCCGTTTTCTGCGTTCTTTGGGCGTTGGAATCCTATCGATGAGCATTTTCAAATTCTTAGTTTTCAGGAAAATTTTCCATCTATAAATTTTTAATTTAATTTATTTAGTAATTTCTTAATTTAGACTAAAAATTTAGGATATTACATTTACTATCTATCCAATCTGGATTGGCCGAGCCCCGAGTCAAACTACTTGGTTATTAAGCCATGTTCACAGGAGTTTTACTACAAAGAATTAAAGACAATACCACAGTAGTCTAGCCTACTAAACAACTATTCTCAAGCATAGTGGTGAGATGCATCAATTATCGCAACCATTCTTGTAGACCATCAGAAGACCCAAAGGGCTCACCATTACTACGACATCATATAAGATCAAGAGCTTAATCTAAAAAGGGCAGTCCCAGTGCACAAAGCTCCCGCCTATGCAAGGTCTAGGGAAGGGGCGAACCATAAAGGCCTAAAGTACACATCCTTACCTTGCATTTGTAAGAGGTTGTTTCCACGCCTTGAACCCGTGACCTCAAGGTCACACGACAACAACTTTTACCATTGCACCAAGGCTCCCCTTCTCAACAGTATGGCCAACAAAAGGTGGCTTACTACTAATAACTAGGTTTAAAGAATAAACAACACAGTTAGAGCTAGTCACCAGTTTGTTTTCATAGTATATTTTTGTAATGTAGAATTGTCGCCATATGATCTTGAGGTCATGGGTTCAAAGCGTGAAAATAACCTTTCAATAAAAATGTAAGATAATGCTGTATACTATAGATCCTTAAGGTCCAGTCCTTCATGGGAGCTTCGTGCTCCGGGCAAATCAGTCAACTTGTGCACCACCCATGCAAAGGTCTTCCTACATCATGTTCTTTCATTCCACCATATTTAAAGTGCATAATCTTGGATCTTTACTAATAAAAAATGGTTAGGGGTGTCACTGAAAACATCCCAATACGGTCCCGTGCTGAAAGGAGATCAAATTTGTACGACTAACTCCAAGAGAAATTAGGTGATTGGGTTGTTAAGATTAAAATAACAGACTTAGTATGGATGGGAGAAAAATGTGGCCTTTGAATCAATCTAAATATTGCCACAATGTCGAATACTCTTGCAGGTTTGAGTGATGCTTTTTCCTCTGGCTAGCTAGGAATTAGATTTAGAAGTATGTACGTGAGTGAGAGTGCACAAGTCATTTGCTTTGTAATTCTTTGTTTTTATTCATAAAAAAAGAAAAAACAATCAATCAAAACATTCAAAAGTACCACCCTAAGAAGGGCTACTATTTTATTTTGTTACAAACAAAGAATGCAGAGCAAATCATTTACGTACGCTTCTAAATCTAGACCACAGTCAAAGGAAAAAGCAGCAACTCAAACCTACCATGTATATTATGGGGCGATGCCGAGCTGTCTGCGAGATTGACATCTGTTTAGGCTAAGAAGGGCTAGTAGGAGACTTGTTGCTTGTGAATTCTTTTGCCACATATATTAATTGCCTTTGTGGTACCATATTCATTACGACACGTATTAATACGTCCCTTAGACGTAGCTAAACTTGTAGTTAATTGTTTTGATTCTGATCAAATTAAGCTCTCCACTCTTATGTTTCATTGCGTGGGGAAAGTGGGCATGGAAGTGTTGGTGATCCACGTTTTTCAGGGAGATTTTTCATTCTAGAGCAGCAATCTAAATTCATTAAATAAAGGGGCAGCCCCATGCACAAAGGTACCACGCATGCGGGTTTGGGGAAGGGTCTGACCACAAGGGTCAATAGTATGTAGCCTTATCTTGTATTTTGCAAGAGGCTGTTTCTACGTCTAGAACCCGTGACTTCAAAGTCACACGACGACAACTTTACCGTTGCACAAAGACTCTCCTTAATCTAAATTCATTAAATAAACCTTCAAAAATCAAAGGCTTAGAATCATATCAACGGTGATAATTACTTATCTGGCTCATCCACCACATGCCCAACAAGGTAAAAGAAAAGGAGTGTGCCGAAAGAAGGACAGGTGGATTTGGGAATGAGATGTGAAAGAAGGGTTCCGAGGCAGACAAAAAAAAAAGGAAAGAGGATAAAAAGGAATGAGTAAGAAAATGGTCCAGGTACAGACAAACTTGGGAGTTGGGACACATTTTGCGGTTCTATGTTATCACGAGAGAGAAGTAAAAAGGGCAGCTATCGTGCACCAAGTTCTCATGTATGTAGGATTTGAAAAAGGGGCAGCCCACAAGGGTTAATAGTATGCAGTTTTGTTTTGCATTTTGCAAGACAACAACTTTACCATTGTGCCAAAAGAGAGAAGTAAAGGTGGGTGTACGAAGCTTCTGCCTATGCAGGGTTCAAGGAAGAGGTGGACTATAAGAGCTTATAATATGAAGCCTTACTTTGTATTTTTGTAAGAAGCTATTTTCACTCCTTAAACCCATGACATCAAGGTCACACGATGAAAACTTTTACTATTGTGCCAAGGCTGCCCTTCAAGAGAGAGAAGTAAGTGTGAGTTAGAAAAATTGTTTGAACTAGTCTTATTTTGACTGGCTGTTCTAACCGATTTATTTTACTCTCATTTCTGCTGTTTGTGGGTGGATCACGCAGACCATGTTGTACTAGCAATGTCTTTTTCGATGACCCAAACCATCTTTCTTTTCAAATGTATTCTATGGATGAACAAACTACCAAAATCCAGACCGACTAGGCCACTATTATCCTCTGATCTTTATGCTTGTCTTTCAGGGGAAAAAAAAAAACACGTTTGATTAAAAAAATGCATGCAGGGTTTAAGATCATACAATTAATGAATAAGATTTTTTTATTTTTTGGAAGGAAAGTCTTAGTGCAATGATAGAGTTGTCGTCGTCGTGTGACCTAGAGTTTACGGGTTTGAGGCAGGCATAAAAATAGCCTCTTACAAAATATAAGGTAAGACTGCGTATTATAGATCCTCTTATCCTTCCCTTCTTCGAGCCTAATATATGCAGGAGATTCGCGCACCAGACTATCCTTTCTTGGTATTCTAAAACAGGTTGATAAACGGCTGGGATCATATGAACATGGGGCCTACAATATGATGCTTGTAAATATTAGTTGCCTTGGTAATGATAACTCCATTAGTTGCTAGTTAATTTGATTTTGTGGATATAAAATGGTGGCCCATGCTATCCACTATCTCTTTCCTCAAATGCAAAGAAATGAAGAAAAAATATAAAAAGGAAAAGCAAGACATGTGTGGCATGAGAACAAATCATGCTATATTCTGCAAGTGTGCCCTGTTCCACTCAAATCTAGCAACCACCCTTTATGCTAAACTTAGCAAGTCATGCCTATAATATCGTATATATTTGGGCCCTGCAATTTGACTTCAGGCTGTGCACGTTGGTAGCCTGGTGGATTGGGAAATGGGATGACAGCGCCACCATATCCAATAGCAGAACCACTTTGACGCCGTTCAGAGCATTACAAGTGTCTCCTATCACATCTAAGATGCTAAGATTATGACACGTGTCAAAGGTCGTGACGAGGGAGATATAAACTCCCCATCCGTGATGAAAATACTCTCTTGAAATAATGTAAAATAAGACTGTGCATATTGTAGACTCTCATAATTAACTCTCTCTCTATATATATATATGAAAGCTTCGTGTTCATTTTATCTTGATTGGGCATTCTTGGAGTTTTTATCCAAAAAATTTGTTTTGGAATTTTGTTAAGAAAATGCAAAATATTAATTTTGTTGGACTACAGTTTGGTGATGAAATACCCATGTAGTACAAGATGGATATAAACAGATGTTCTTATGTGGGCTTAAATCATGAAAGTGAAATGCTTAACTTTTTTTATTTGTTTTTATTGAATTTTTATTTTACATTAGAAAATCTCTCTGATTTTTAAGGTTTAGTCTTTTATTGTGAAATAGAAAATTTTAATAAAAATAAATAAAACAAGTTTCCCAAACAATCTAGTCGAATTGAAGAATCAAACAGGATAATAAGGCCCAGAAGACAAAAAATGGAAAATTAGTTCTTAATAATGGATGGAGACCCCATTAATTGAGGATGGGGGATAATTGGGTTGATATCCGACCAACCAATGAAAGACACGCCAACCAATATTTATTTGAATGAATTAAGATTGCAAGAGTTAAAGCTGGACATTCTTGCATTCTGAAAAGGCAATCAATACAGGTTGGTTAATTAATAATCTCATGTCTCATAAAAATAATATTTTTATAATCTTATTTACATTTATATTTGATTCAAATGTTAATTTTAGGTATCCTAAACTTGTTACCATAGCTCGTGATGTCTTGAGCATTTCTATATTTATAGTTGCATCAGAATTTGCTTTTAGTGTTGGTGGTTGGATTCTTAACCAATATAAAACTGTTTTAAGGTCAAATACAATGCAAGCATTGATTTGTGTAAGATATTGACTATATGGATTAAAAGGTAATAATTTATAATTCTATATTTAAACTATATTTTATGTGAGCTTAGTAATGACTAATGCATGTTTATTATATATGATTGTAGACTCTGCTATTACAGTTGCTATAAATGAGCTTGCTGAGGACATTGTAAGTATAAGTAGCAATGCAGGACCAACTTAACCAACTGAAGACTCTAGAACAATTCATTTTGATTAATTTGTATAATTTTCATAACTTATATTAATTTGTTGTGTTTGATATATTGATGAAAGTGGATTTCTCTCATGTGCTACTTAATCCCCAGTTATTTACTACTATTGCAGTTATTTGATTTATTTGAATCTCTTTTAAGACCTTATGTGAGTGGTGTAAAGATCTGTATTGCTTCTAAATAAAATATTACAAGAACTTCATTGGTAATTTAGTATGAATCAAGGTTTACAAATAGTCTAACTATCTAATACTAAAACGTGTCGTGTCATTCAAGTAATTTCGTATTGTAACAAGTCACTAATTATTGTATTACTGAGTCGGGTCGTGTTAACTCGTTTAATAAACAGGTCGTGGTAACGAATCGTGTTGTGTCGCGTCGTTTCATGTCATGTCGTGCAAACACGACTCAGCAACGTAATCGGGTTACACGGGTTGTGTCGTGTCAATTTTTAAAGAACTGGGTCGTGTTCAAGTGAAAGGTTTTTGACACGACTATTAATTACATCGTGTTCGTGTCGACCCATAACTTTAATCGTGTTCGTGCTCGACACACCAACCCGAATTGCCAAGCCTAGCTACAGTGGACCGATAATAACAGAGAATATTATACATAAATGAGTGGGGAATACCAAGAAATTATGTTTTTATACTTCTTTTATGCTGGAAATTATAATTTTGATCCATCAAATGATCTTAATCCTTAATCTTGATAACATTGTCAGCATCTCAATCTTCTGATGATCAGACGGCAAGACTTTATTGATACCCCACCAAGAACTATGAGAAGTCAAAAAAATGTCAAACTAATAATAACGATAAACTTATACAATAAGATTTAGATTTCTCACTTCAAATAAGAATACATGCTTGTATAATGCATAGATGAAAATTTATAGAAACATAATTGGATCAAAAGAATGATTATTTCCTTGAACTTGAGTATTCGAGAATGGTACAAAATTTATAAGCATTATAGATGTATATTCCAATAATCAAACGAAATTAAAATAATATATATATATATAAACTAGAAAATTTTGAAACTGTAAATTATCATTAGTTTTCATCTTAGAGAACTATGAGAAGAAGAAAAAAGATGTTTTTGGCAGTAATATGTTGGTAAGGAAGAAGAAAAGATGGGCATATTTTTTCAATGGAAGAGAAATTTTTTTGAATTATTTAATAAGTAGACTTTCAATATATTTTGGCCAATCCTAGGTTATATGTTTTTGTATAATTAAAAGTGGTGCTAACTTTTAATTGGGTATTAAAATATTTATATTTTCAATAAAATCAAAACTTCTTTCCAAAAACTCACCTATGTTTTCCAATCTGACTCACTGATCCACCAAGTCAAATTCATGATGATGTCGTCTGAGTTTTTTAGGCAATCTGACCTAATTTACTATCTATCCAATCTGGATTGGCTGATCCCCGAGTCAAACTACTTGGTTTTTAAGCCATGTTCACGGGAGTTTTACTACAAAGAATTAAAGACAATACCACAGGAGTCTAGCCTACTAAACAGCTATTCTCAAGCATAGTGGTGAGATGCATCAATTATTGCGACCATTCTTGTAGACCATAAGAAGACCCAAAGGGCTCACCATTACTACGG
This sequence comes from Warburgia ugandensis, assembly GCA_035236585.1. Lineage (NCBI taxonomy): Eukaryota > Viridiplantae > Streptophyta > Magnoliopsida > Canellales > Canellaceae > Warburgia > Warburgia ugandensis. Next base: position 103,234,724 of record CP141126.1, read on the forward strand.
CATCATATAAGATCAAGAGCTTAATCTAAAAAGGGCAGTCCCAATGCACAAAGCTCCCACCTATGCAGGGTTTAGGGAAGGGGCGGACTATAAGAACCTAAAGTACATAGCCTTACCGTGCATTTGTAAAAGACTGTTTCCACGCCTTGAACCCGTGACCTCAAGGTCACACAATAATAACTTTTACCATTGCACCAAGGCTCCCCTTCTCAATAGTATGGCCAACAAAAGGTGGCTTACTACTAATAACTAGGTTTAAAGAATAAACAACACAATTAGCGCTAGTCACCAATTTGTTTTCATAGTACATTTTTGTAATGTAGAATTGTCGTCATATGATCTTGAGGTCATGGGTTCAAAGCGTGAAAATAACCTTTCAATAAAAATATAAAATAAGGCTGTATAGTATAGATCCTTAAGGTCCGGTTCTTCATGGGAGCTTCGTGCTCCGGGCAAATCAGTCAACTTGTGCACCACCCACGCAAAGGTCTTCCTACATCATGTTCTTTCATTCCACCATATTTAAAGTGCATAATCTTGGATCTTTACTAATGAAAAATGGTTAGGGGTGTCACTGAAAACATCCCAATACCGTCCCGTGCTGAAGAGGGATCAAATTTGTACGACTAACTCCAAGAGAAATTAGGTCATTGGATTGTTAAGATTAAAATAACAGACTTAGTATGGATGGGAGAAAAATGTGGCCGTTAGAAAGGGACTTCACAACTAATGTACGTATGCCTTTGAATCAATCTAAATATTGCCGCAATGTCTAGCTGGGGTAGTTGGTCGCACACAATTCGTATCTCTTACAATACTCTTGGTTGCAGGCTTGAGTGATGATTTTCCCTTTGGCTAGCTAAGGATTAGATTTAGAAGCGTGTACGTGAGTGAGAATGCGCGAGTCATTTGCTTTGTAATTCTTTTTTTTTATTCATCAAAAAAGAAAAAATATTCAAAAGTTCCACCCTAAGAAGGGCTACTATTTTATTTTCTTACAAACAAAGAATGCAGAGCAAATCATTCATGCACGCTTCTACATTTAGACCACAGTCAAAGGAAAAGGCAACAACTCAAACCTACCGTGCATATTCTGGGGCGAGGCCGAGCTGTCTGCGAGCAACTGAGATGGACATCTGTTTATGCTAAGAAGGGCTAGTAAGAGGCTTGTTGCTTGTGAATTCTTTTGCCACGTAAATTAATTGCCTTTGTGGTGCCACATTCATTACGACACGTATTAATACGTCCCTTAGACGTAGCTAAACTTGTAGTCAATTGTTTTGATTCTGATCAAATTAAGCTCTCCACTCTTATGTTTCATTGCGTGGGGAAAGTAGGCATGGAAGTGTCGGTGATCCACGTTTTTCAGGGAGATTTTTCATTCTAGAGCAGCAATCTAAATTCATTAAAGAAAAGGATAGCCCCATGCACAAAGGTATCATGCATGTGGGTCTGGGAAGGGTCTGACCACAAGGGTCAATAGTACGCAGCCTTATTTTGTATTTTGCAAAAAACTATTTCTACTCCTAGAACCCATGACCTCAAAGTCATACGACGACAACTTTATCGTTAAGTTATCGTTACACCAAGGCTCTCCTTAATCTAAATTCATTAAATAAACCTTCAAAAATCAAAGGCTTAGAATCATATCAATGGTGAGAATTACTTATCCACCACATGCCCAACAAGATAAAAGAAAAAGAGTGTGCCGAAAGAAGGACAAGTGGATTTGGGAATGAGATGGGAAAGAAGGGTTCTGAGGCAGAAAAAAAAAACGAAAGAGGATAAAAAGGAATGAGTAAGAAAATGGTCCAGGTACAGACAAACTTGGGAGTTGGGACACATTTTGCGGTTCTATGTTATCACGAGAGAGAAGTAAAAAGGGCAACTATCGTGCACTAAGCTCTCATGTATGTAGGATTTGGAAAAGGGGCAGACCACAAGGGTTAATAGTATGCAGTCTTGTTTTGCATTTTGCAAGACGACAACTTTACCATTGTGCCAAAAGAGAGAAGTAAAGGTGGGTGTACGAAGCTTCTGCCTATGCAGGGTTCAGGGAAGGGGTGGACTATAAGAGCCTATAGTATGAAGCCTTACCTTGTAGTTTTGTAAGTAGCTATTTTCACTCCTCGAACCCATGACATTAAGGTCACACGATGAAAACTTTTACTATTGCGCCAAGGCTGCCCTTCAAGAGAGAGAAGTAAGTGTGAGTTAGAAAAATTGTTTGAACTGGTCTTATTTTGACTGGCTGTTCTAACCGATTTATTTTACTCTCATTTCTGCCTATGCAGGGTTCAGGGAAGGGGTGGACTATAAGAGCCTATAGTATGAAGCCTTACCTTGTAGTTTTGTAAGTAGCTATTTTCACTCCTCGAACCCATGACATTAAGGTCACACGATGAAAACTTTTACTATTGCGCCAAGGCTGCCCTTCAAGAGAGAGAAGTAAGTGTGAGTTAGAAAAATTGTTTGAACTGGTCTTATTTTGACTGGCTGTTCTAACCGATTTATTTTACTCTCATTTCTGCTGTTTGTGGGTGGATCACGCAGACCATGTTGTACTAGCAATGTCTTTTTCGATGACCCAAACCATCTTTCTTTTCAAATGTATTCTATGGATGAACAAACTACCAAAATCCAGACCGACTAGGCCACTATTATCCTCTGATCTTTATGCGTGTCTTGCAGGAAAAAAAAAACACGTTTGATTAAAAAAAATGCATGCAGGGTTTAAGATCATGCAATTAATGAATAAGATTTTTTATTTTTCGGAAGGAAAGCCTTAGTACAATGATAGAGTTGTCGTCGTGTGATCTTGAGTTCACGGTTTGAGGCGTAGAAATAACCTCTTACAAAATATAAGGTAAGACTGCGTAATATAAATCCTTATGATCCTCCCCTTCTTTGAGCCAAATATATGCGAGAAATTCATGCACCAGACTATCCTTTTTAGGTAAACAGGTTGATAAACGGCTGAGATCGTATGAACATGGAGCCTACAATATGGTGCTTGTAAATATTAGTGGCCGTGGTAATGATAACTCCATTGGTTGCTAGTTAATTTGATTTTGTGGATATAAAATGGCGAGGCAGGTGGGTGGCCCATGCCATCCACTCTCTCTTTCCTCAAATGCAAAGAAATGAAGAAAAAATATAAAAAGGAAAAGCAAGACACGTGTGGCATGAGAACAAATCATGCCATATTCTGCAAATGTGCCCGGTTCCACTCAAAACTAGCACCCAACCTTTATGCTAAACTTAGCAAGTCATACCTATAGTATCGTATATATGTGGGCCCTGCAATTTGACTTGAGGCTGTGCATGTTGGGAGCCTGGTGGATTGGGAAATGGGATGACAGCGCCACCAAATCCAATAGCAAAACCCCTTTGACACCGTTCAGAGCATTACAAGTGTCTCCTATCACATCTAAGATGCTAAGATTATGACACGTGTCAAAGGTCGTGACGAGCGAGATATAAACTTCCCATCCGTGATGAAAACACTCCCTTGAATAATGTAAAATAAGACTGTGCATATTGTAGACTCTCATAATTAACTCTATATATATATATAAAAGCTTTGTGTTGATTTGATCTTGATTGGGCATTCTTAGAGTTTTTATCCAAAAATTTTGTTTTGGGATTTTGTTAAGAAAATGCAAATTATTAATTTTGTTAGACAACAGTTTGGCGATGAAATACCCATTTAGTATAGGATGGATATAAAAAGATGTTCTTATGGGGGCTTAAATCATGAAAGTGAAATGCTTAACATGTTTTATTTGTTTTTATTGAATTTTTAGACAAAAAAATGGAAAATTAGTTCTTGATAATGGATGGAGACCCCATTAATTGAGGATGGGGGATAATTGGGTTGATATCTGACCAACCAATGAAAGACATGCCAACCAATATTTATTTGAATGAATCAATATTGCAAGAGTCAAAGCTGAAAATTCTTGCATTCTGAAAAGGCAATCAATACAGGTTGGTTAACTAATAATCTTTTATCTCATAAAAATAATATTTTTTATAATCTTATTTACATTTATATTTGATTCAAATGTTAATTTTAGGTATCCTGAACTTGTTCCCATGACTCGTGATATTTTGAGCATTCCCATATTTACAGTTACATCAGAGTCTGCTTTTAGTGTTGGTAATCGGTTCTTAACCAATATAAAATTGCTTTAAAGTTATATACAATGCAAGCATTGATTTCTGTAAGATATTGGTTATATGGATTAAAAGGTAATAATTTATAATTCTATATTTAAACTATATTTTATGTGGCTTAGTAATGACTAATGCATGTTTATTCTATATTATTATAGACTCTGCTATTGCAGTTGCCATGAATGAGCTTGCTGAGGACATTGTAATCATAAGTAGTAATACAGGACTACCTTAATCAATTGAAGACTCCAGAACAATTCATTTTGATTAATTTTTATAATTTTTATAACTTATATTAATTTGTTGTATTTGATATATTGATAGAAGTAGATTTCTGTTATGTGCTACTTAATCACAAGTTATTTACTACTATTGCGGTTATTTAATTTATTTGAGTCTCTTTTAGGACCTTATATGAGTGGTGTAAAGTTTTGTGTTATTTCTAAATAAAATATTACAGGAACTTTATTAGTAATTTGGAATTGATTAAGGTTTACAAATAGTCTAACTGTCTAATACTAAAACGTGTCATGTCATTCAAGTCATTTTGTGTCGTAACGGGTCACTAATTATCGTGTTACCGAGTCGGGTTGTGTTGACTCATTTGATAAATAGGTCGTGGTAATGAATCGTGTTGTGTTGTGTTGTTTCATGTCATGTTGTGCAAACACGACTCAGTAACGTAATCGTATTACATGGGTCGTGTTTGGGTCAAAGGTTTTTTACACAACTATTAATTGCGTCGTGTTCATGTCGACCCATAACTTTAATTGTGTTATGTTCATGCACAAACAGGATACACCAACCCGAATTACTAGGCCTAGCTGCAGTGGACCGATAATAACAGAGAATATTATACATAAATGCATGGGGAATACAAAGAAATTATGTTTTTATACTTCTTTTATGCTGGAAATTATAATTTTGATCCATCGAATGATCTTAATCTTTAATCTTGATAACATTGTCAGCATCTCAATCTTCCGATGATCGGACGGCAAGAGTTTATTGATACCCCACCAAGAAATCTCAAATGAGATGGCTTCACGAGTGATGGTCCCACTACAATGATCAAACTGATCAGAACTCATCGATACAATCGAACGCTCGCGATCATCGTTTAGCTTGTCCCGATGTTTTGGTCACCTAATGATCACTCTGTTGACTTTATAACTGTGTGATTAAGTGTTACAGATGGTCCCACATTGTGGGGTCTCGATGCCGTTCATTAACGCAAAATTTGACCATTATGTGATGACGATCGTGTGTTGGCGTTTTCGCTTTAAGTAGCTTTCAATTACCACATTAACAAGCAAAACGATATCTAATTGGACTTAAGATTGTTTTATGTCGTGAGATTTCGCGATCGACATCTCATATAATCCATTTCAGATGTAGGGTGTAGATCTTGTTTTAGAATGGGATGACAAATGATATATGGAAACGATAATCCGTGTGGATAGTGATTTAAACCCTGATAATAATTGGCCACTTTGAAACCTACACAAAACTAAAACTATTGTGTTTTTTTCTTAAATAATGTTAAAAGGAAAATGCTGATCTCAGATGCATTCGTGCTCCCTTGTTAAAAGTATTTTCTGATTCCAAGCCATTTATCTAATCGGATGATTTTAAGCGCTACTTTTTCTCTCTCTTTTAAGAATCAACGATCCAGATTTCGTCCCAGTGAAACACAAGGTAAGATCATCCAGCAATCATGATTTCAGGTGTATATGTAATCTAAACGGCGACGAATAAGATCAACGGATTAGATCTTCCAAAAGTCATTCTTGTCATCGTGATCAAAATGGAATGTTTGCCGAGGGACACTGATTATCCATGGATAAAAATGGATAATTCTATCCCACTTCTTTATCTTCACATCAAACATCCTCAAATTGTTTGGTCTCACTATCCTATAATTGGAGTCCTATTCTCATTGCAATATCCCATATTTTTTGGGTTCAAAAATAAGAGAAAATTTTAATTTCAACAATAATTTAAGAAAAAATTCAAATGTTTATATCTCAAAATTCATAAATTTGTAAATAAAATAAAACATATTTATCTTATTTTTAGTAGAGGAAGTTGGATGCAAAGCCAAAAGAGTTTAGTAGAGAAGTTAAGAGTCCTCGCCGCCACGATCCCCACATTCTACGAAGTGTTGGTAGTTTCGCCCTTAAACTCGGGCACGTCAACAAATTTCTATTTGTCCACGTGGTTCTCTTTGTCAACACAATTTCTTCTCGCTCACTTTTCGCCTATTCTTTGTGCTTCCATTCTCCTTCCTTGAAAGTGCAATTAACTGGCGAAACTTTATGTTGCCTCCTTTTATGGCTCCTCTCCAAAGTCAAAAAAATTCCACATTTTGCTTGGCTGATTTTTGTTCGCTTTTTCTTGGCAAAGTTGGCATCATTGGAAAGTCCTGTTCATGTCACCGAAGCAGCATCAATACATGCCTGCATTTGATCTCCATTTTCTTATGTTGCATCGTTCCGTGTAAATTTTATTATTCCAAGGAGAGCTTTGGGATAATGGTAAAATTATCGTCGTGTGATCTTGAAGTCATGGGTTCAAGGCATATAAACATTCTCTTGCAAAAAGATAAGATAAGACTGTGTACTGTAAGCACTTATGGTCACCCCTTACCTCGAATCCCATTAAGGCTGTCAATGAAATTGAATGATAGGATGCTATAAATAAGAAAATTCAACACCAAAAGTAGACCAAATTATTTATAGTAAGGTACCAAATATCAAAGTTATACAATGTTCAATTATATGGTGGATGCCTCATCCATAGCATGACCTAACAGATAGACGGTTTAGATCGTTTGAATGAGTCAGCCCCACTGATGCTATTGCCTGCTATTATTTTCCAAATGAAAATATGCTATTATGCATGAGCCATGCACCAAAAATTCAATCCTATTGAATATTGTAAGCCCCTTTCTCCAGTCCCTAAACGGAAAGAAACGATATCAAACTGCAAATGGTGAATAATCAACGGCTATCAAAGGCTTAGAATCATCCAACGGGGAGGAGTTCCACGAGATAAATGATTTGGATCATTGGAAAAATGGGCCCCTAATGAAAGAAAGCTCATCCACCAAATAAGAGCTCTTGTTGGACAGTCGTACTCACTATTTTTCGTAGATGCAACCTGTGTTCAATGCGTGCTTTTAGCTACTTCCAAGCAGATAGATATTCAAACGAGGGCCTACTTATTCTATGATCTCAACCGTTGATCTAGCTACCACAGCAAGATCAATCCTCGATCTTAGAATTTTAAGAAGTCCAATTTCTAAATCATTAAATGGATAGCTATAGGAATATTCTTGGAATGAAGAAGATTTTCCGTGTGCGGTGCGGATAAAATAATGATGCAGAAATGTGCATGCATCATCCTGGCAACCATTTTAACAAGACTTCTCAATAGTGCATGTCAACCGTTGATCTATTTGACTGTTTCCGTATCGCCGACTCATTAATTGAAAGCTAAGATTGACTTTTGTTAGTGACGGCTGTTGCGGATTTGATGAGGGAGGCAACGGCTACGATTTGACCAGGGGATAAAGCCGTTAATCAAGGTTAGTTAGGCATGTAGGAGAAAACTTCACCGGATAGAGATGATAACTTGACTCCATTACGATCGAAACCGTTGATCTTGTATAACATCAGGCAATTCACAAGTTCCCTGTCCCACGTCGGAAGATTGAGTTTTTCTGGAGACGGTGGTTGTAGATGTGGTGAGGCAACAGCTACCATTTGACTTGGAGAAGAAGCCATTAATGAAGGTTAGTTAGGCAGCAGAGTCATTTTCACCAGATGGTAAGCAAACTCCTCATTTTCGGTGTGCTTTCTCATGATCGAAGCCGTTGATCTTGTACGTTATCAGGCAATCCCCAAGATCTTGGTCCCACGTCCAAAGAAAATCCTTCGATTCTTTAACAAGGACTATGCAGGTCAAGTATTTAGCTTCCTCGGATAGAATTCTAAACAAGTTTTGAAGGACGATCATGAAGCTAAGATCATACTGAAAGAGTGTCATTATCGAAACAAGGGAGTGTTATCTCAAGTTCTTTGCACAAATCTCGACAAAATTCGTACTTACAGATACAAATCCAGGGCAGATGACCTCTAAAATCCAGAATCTAGTTGAATCTGATCCTCACTTTCATTAACTATTCTTCATCTCAATGTAGATTACCTTCTCGTTCCAGGAGCTAATGGATTTGAACTTCCTAAACCATCGATTTTTACGATCAAGATCAGAATCCAACGAGTACTCGTGGGATGTAGGGTTACTTTCAAACTTTAGGGCTCACATGGCAGTCTACCAATTGATCTGCACCATTAAAATTGCAGACCATGGAAAACTGACCTTTCACATGGAAATGTCTGTTATGAAAGAGAGTGACGGTGACTTTCTTTTAAATTTTTTCCTTGCAAAAAAATGAAAATGCCACCAATCCCATCCCCCACAAAAAAAAAAAGAAAGAAAAAACCCAAGAAATAAGAAATAGATATTGGTCGAGAAATCAGTGGATGGATGGCTAGATAAGACAAATAGCTAGTCTTACATCCGATATAAGAAGGGGCCTAGCAGTTCAATGGTCCAGATGTTGTTGATGTCAACTTGATCAAGCAAGCAATTTAAGTCGACTCTACACCAACCTCCTTATGGAGAAATTGAATGTCAGCACAAAGAGGTGGGCTAAAGACCACCTTCCCATGGAAGATGCATGCATCTACAGTATCCCACTCTAAAGGGGCAGTTCCGGTGCACGAAGAGAAGTTTGGAAAAGGGGTGAAACATGATGATATAAAGTATGTAATTTTACTTTGCATTTTAACTTAGTAAATTACATGGGGGCCACCAAATTGTTTCCTAGTTTTTTGTCAAAACTTATGAAAGAAACACGAGTGAAAATGAGAGACACACGTGCAACACGAGTTGAGTGTGAAATGGATGATAAGTTGATAACTTGGAAACGCGGTTGGCTATATTACTTATGAGGAATGGTAAAATCTAAGCACCCTGTAAGGTGCTTCCATACACGCACTCCTCTTTTGCATGAAGGAGCCCTTTGGAAGATCTGAACCGTTCATAGGATTTGTTAAAAAAGCGTTCGTATTCTATGATTCTAGCCTTTGAACATTGTCCTTCGATCAGAGGTAGATACATTGGAAGATGGGGCAATCAGATGAACGGTGGGATCAGCATATATTAAGAAATTGGGCGCTTACAGACAGTCCTTCTAAGGTGTGTTCATTTAACATTCCTCTTGTTTATTTATTTATTCATTTATTTATTTTATCTGTTCTGTTACTTAAAATCGACAATTGGCATTGCGCTCGATTTTTACTGCAATTCCATTTTTATTTTCTCCACCTCCCTTATTTTGTCGTATCTGTCTGCAAGTTTTCCACGTGCCTCAATTCTCTTCTTGAGAGGATGCGACGAGGGAGAAGATAAGAAGGAAATGGCCTTCGACTTTCTCATAAAAAAAGTTTGACCAGTCAACCATCATTCCCATTGTGTTGCTTACAAGATTAGGTTAGCTTAATTTTAAGCTGCATTTATTTAACTAAATTTTCTAAGAGTCGATTTTTGGGCCCCTTCAGTGTCAATTTTGATCCGTACATCATCTGATCCGCCAAATCGAGAAATGTCTACTGCCATCACATCTTGATCCAATGCTCCTAGGCGTCGATCTGTCAAGGCCTGACTTTTGATCTTTCCAGTCCTTAATCTAAAGGATAATCGGGACCATCACAATGTCAGTTGTTTCGCAGTGATCTACAAGATGAACGGTCGCAATTGAACATAGCGTGGAACATATAAAATTTTGGATTGATCATAAAGGCACCATGGTATACATAGGAGATGGTCCCCCTCTTCCCCTTCACGAATCCTGCTCTTTCTTATCTTACACTTTACCCGGTGGATTGTCTGCCAATTTCCAATGGCCTTGATTAGCCAAGGAGTCACAATACATCTAAGCTTAGATGGTGGTGATCCAAGCATGTATTAGTTTATATTTTACACCAATAATTTATCTGGTGCTCACTTATGCAGAGGGACAAGTCGGCGCAATTAAACATATAAATATTGTTGGTCTACTTTTGGCGAGCTTAAGCTTTCAAATTGTAATCCAATATGGTATTAGAGTTTTATTGACCGAAAGGTCGTAAGTGACAATCTTAAGACTCACATTATTAATTTCTTATCTAAGTTAGAGATTCTAAGTTCTAATCTGGGGACCCTATGTGATGACTTGGGTTTTCATATGCATTTTTAAACACATAACTAATTTTCAATGTGATATCGAACCTTATTTGAAAGCAATTTTATAAAAATAATGCAATGTAGTAGAAGAATTCTTTTATTTGAAATTCAATTAGAAAACCATGAGTGTCAAGAAAACAAAATAACTAGAGATTTTTTTTTATAAAACTAAAAATATGTGCATCCCAGATCTAGCCAATTATAGCTTACAGTTTAACTATAATAACTACATATACAAGCATAAGTGAAAATGCTTAAAAGGGGGCTTTTAAAAGATACGTGTGCTAGACATATAAATATTATTCATCAAGTTTCTATTATATTAGGCTTTTAGGACGAATGGTAGTCCAATAAGGCAAAATTTTAGCCACCCTTACTAACTAAGAATTTATTTCCTCTGCCCTAATCATTTCCAACCTTGTGCCATATAGGTTTTCTACCCATAATGCAATTCGGATAAAAAAAAATTCTTCAAGAAACCCTACCCAGTGCCATTCCAATTTGGGGCCAACTTATGGTGCATGCATGTACTTTTCTTTTTTTTTCATGAGAATCCCTTTATAGATTTAGTTAGCACATCATATGGAACCTCAAAGAATATCCTTCTTCCTTTTGGAAATTATGAGAATTATAAGCTAAATTTTAAAGCTTTTTATTAGAAGGCGACCCCTTGTACCTCTGGAATCTCTACTTCCCCGTCTTAATTTTCTTGCTTTTCTCTTTGACTGATGGGCTCTGGGAAAAAAAAGGCAGCCCCCCATCACGAAGTTCCTACCTATGCGGGGTTTGAGAAAGAGGCGGGGCGGGCTATAAGCGCCTAAAGTACATAATCTTACTTTGTATTTTGCAGGAGGTTATTTTCATGCGTTAAACCTATAACTTCAAGGTCACACAACAATAACTTTTACCATTGCGCCCAAAGTCACGCGACCACGTAGGCCTTTGAGAAAGAAAAGGTTTGAAAGTAGACGGATAAAGTTGGACCAGGAAAAGAAAGTGGAAATGTAGATAAGAAAGAGAATAAAGATTGAAAGAAGAAAAAGAGAAGTTAAAGGCAGTAGACTGGAGAAAGGGAAAAAGACATTTCATAGATTTTAAAGCTAGAAAAGGCCACATCTCAAACATAGACTAAGGAAGATAAATTCTCTCTCTCTCTCTCTCTCTCTCTCTCTCTCTCTCTCTCTCTCTCTCTCTCTCTCTCATTTCTTCATGCAATGTATTGAAGAAACTTTGGCATCATTTTTTTGTCTTCCTTTATGAATCATGAGGTTCATTTGATTGGAGCTCAATCAGATATTTTTTTATGCCAAAACTCACATTGATTAGAAATTCCTAAAGCATTCTTAAATCCCCACCATTTCTTTGGTGGTTTTACCAGTGCTTAAGAACTCAAAAAACTCGGAGAGCTACCGACCAAGTTTTCCACTGAGTCGAGTGATCCTATCAGCTATCCAATACAAAAATAATTAAATGATTAGTTATATATAATAGTACAAATCTTTTAAAATACAAAAAAGTTTAAAAAAAATGTCAAACTAATAATAATGATAGACTTACACAATAAAGATTTGGTGGTTTCACTAGTGCTTAAGAACTCGAAAAACTCAGATAGCTACCAACCCAAGTTTTCCAATAAGTTGGTGATCCTATTAGCTATCCAGTACAAAAATAATTAAATGATTAGTCATATATAACAGTAAAATTCTTTTAAAATACCAAAGTTAAAAAATGCCAAACTAATACTAATGATAAACTTAATAAATATTTGGTGGTTTCACCATTGCTTAAGAACTCGAAATACTCAGATTGCTATAGACCCAAGTTTTCCACTGAGTCGGGTGATCCTATCAGCTATCCAGTACAAAAATAATTAAATGATTAGTTATATATAATAGTAAAAATCTTTTTAAATACAAAGAGTTTTAAAAAAATGTCAAACTAATAATAATGATAAACCTACGCAATAAAGATTTAGATTTCTCACTTCAAATAAGAATACATGTTTGTGTAATGCACAAATGAAAATTTATAGAAACATATTTGGATCAAAAGAATGATGATATCCTTGACCTTGAGTATTTGAGAATGGTACAAAATTTATAAGCATTATAAATTTATATTCCAATAATCAAACAAAATTAAAATATTATATATATATATATATATATATACACTAGAAAATTTTGAAATTGTAAATTATCATTAGTTTTCATCTTAGAGAACTATGAGAAGAAGAAAGATGTTTTTGGAAGCAATATGTTGGTAAGGAAGAAGAAAAGATGAGCATGTTTTTTGGGTGGACGAGAAATTTTTTTTGAATTATTTAATAAGTTGACTTTTAATATATTTTGGCCAATCCTATACGTTTCTGTAGAATTGAAAGTGGTGCTAACTTTAATTGGGTATTATAATATTTATATTTTTAATAAAATAAAAACTTCTTTCCAAAAACTCGCCCATGTTTTCCAATCTGACTCACTAATCCACCAAGTCAAATTCATGATGATGTCATTTGAGTTTTTTGAGCAATCTGACCTAATTTACTATCTATCCAATCTGGATTGGCCGATCCCTGAGCCGGACTACTTGGGTTTTAAACCATGTTCACAGGAGATTTACTACAAAGAATTAAAGACAATACCATAGTAGTCTAGCCTACCAAACAGCTATTCTCAAGCATAGTGGTTAGATGCATCTATTATCGTGACCATTCTTGTAGACCATCAAAAGACCCAAGGGCTCACCATTACGACGACATCGTAGAAGATCAAGAGTTTAATCTACTTATACCAAATGGCCTCCACATCTGTGGCCAACCAAAGGGACTCACTATTGGAATTGTCGTCGTATGATCTTGAGGTCATGGATTGAAAAAAATGTAAGATAAGGCTGTATTCTATAGATCCTTAAGGTTCGGCCCTTCACTGGACGTTCCATTCACGGTAGCTTCGTGCTCTGGGGAAATCAGTCAACTTGTGTACCGCCAATGTAAAGTGCATAATCTTGGATCTTTACCAATAAAAAATGGTTAGGGGTGTCACTGAAAACATCCCAATACCGTCCCGTGCTGATAGGAGATCAAATTTGTACGACTAACTCCAAGAGAAATTAGGTGATTGGGTTGTTAAGATTAAAATAACAGACTTAGTATGGATGGGAGAAAAATGTGGATGTTAGAAAGGGACTTCACAACTAATGTACGTTTATCCAATCTAAATATTGCCGCAATGTCTAGCTAGCGTAGTTGGTCGCAGACAATCCGTATCTCATACAATACTCATGGTTGCAGGCTTGAGTGATGATTTTCCCTTTGGCTAGCTAAGGATTAGATTTAGAAGCGTGTACGTGAGTGAGAATACGCGAGTCATTTGCTTTGTAATTCTTTGTTTTTATTCATCAAAAAAGAAAAAACATTCAAAAGTACCACCCTAAGAAGGGCCACTATTTTATTTTCTTACAAACAAAGAATGCAGAGCAAATCATTCATGCACGCTTCTAAATTTAGACCACAGTCAAAGGAAAAAGCGGCAACTCAAATCTACCATGCATGTTCTGAGGCGATGCCGAGCTGTCTGCTAGCAACTGAGATGGACATCTGTTTAGGCTAAGAAGGGCTAGTAAGAGGCTTGTTGCTTGTGAATTCTTTTGCCACATAAATTAATTGCCTTTGTGGTACCACATTCTTTAGGACACGTATTAATACGTCCCTTAGACGTAGCTAAACTTGTAGTCAATTGTTTTGATTCTGATCAAAGTAGGCGTGGAGGTGTTGGTGATCCACGTTTTTCAGGGAGATTTTTCATTCTAGAGCAGCAATCTAAATTCATTAAATAAAGGGGTAGCCCCGTGCACAAAGCTACCATGTATATGGGTCTGGGAAAGGGTCTGATCACAATGGTCAATAGTACACAGCCTTATCTTGTATTTTGCAAGAGACTATTTCTACGCTTAAAACCTATGACCTCAAAGTCATATGACGATAACTTTACCGTTACGCCAAGCTCTCCTTAATCTAAATTCATTAAGTAAACCTTAAAAAATCAAAGGCTTAGAATCATTTCAACGGTGAGAATTACTTATCCACCACATGCCCAACAAGATAAAATAAAAAAAGTGTGCCGAAAGAAGGACAAGTGGATTTGAGAATGAGACGGGAAAGAAGGGTTGAGAGGCAGAAAAAAAGAGGAAAGAGGAAAGAGGACAAAAAGGAATGAGGCAAGAAAAAGTAGATCTACAAGAAGTGGTCCAGGTACAGAGATAAACTTGGGAGTTGGGACACATTTTGGGTTCCATGTTGTCGGGAAGAGTAAAAAGGACAGCACTGGTGCATCAGGCTCCCACGTATATATAGGGTTTGAAAAAGGGGTAGACCAAAAGGGTTACTAGCATGCAGTCTTATTTTGCTTTTTTTAAGAGACTGTTTTCATGTCTTAAATCTGTGACCTCATGGTCATGCAACGACAACTTTACCATTGTGCCAAGAGAGAGAAGTAAAGGAGGTACACGAAGCTCCCGCCTATGTAGGATTCAGGAAAGGGGCAGACCACAAGGGCTTATAGTATACAACCTTATCTTATATTTTTACAAGAGACTATTTCCACACCTTAAACCTGTGGCATTGAGGTTGCACGACGACAACTTTTACCTCCCCTTCAAGAGATAGAAGTAAGTGTGAGTTAGAAAAATTGTTTGAACTAGTCTTATTTTGACAGCCTGTTCTAACCGATTTATTTTACTCTCATCTCTGCTGTTTGTGGGTGGATCACGCAGACCATGTTGTACAAGCAATGTCTATTTCAATGACCCAAACCATCTTTCTTTTCAAATGTATTCTATGGATGAACAAACCACCAAAATCCAGACCGACTGGGCCACTATTATCCTCTGATCTTTACGGGTGTCTTTCAGGAAAAAAAAAAAGCACGTTTGATTAAAAAAAATGCATGCAGGGTTTAAGATCATATGATTAATGAATAAGATTTTTTATTTTTCGAAGGGGAGTCTTAGTACAATGATAGAGTTGTCGTCGTGCGATCTTGAGTTCACGGGTTTACTGCATACTATAAATCCTTGTGATCCTCCCCTTCTTCGAGCCTAATATATGCAAGAGATTCGTGCACCAGACTATCCTTTTTAGGTAAACAGGTTGATAAACAGCTGAGATCATATGAACATGGAGCCTACAATATGGTGCTTGTAAATATTAGTGGCCTTGGTAATGATAACTCCATTAGTTGCTAGTTAATTTGATTTTGTGGATATAAAATGGGGAGGTAGGTGGGTGTCCCATGCTATCCACTATCTCTTTCCTCAAATGCAAAGAAATGAAGAAAAAATATAAAAAGGAAAAGCAAGACACGTGTGGCATGAGAACAAATCATGCCATATTCTGCAAATGTGCCCTGTTCCACTCAAATCTAGCACCCACTCTTTATGCTAAACTTAGCAAGTCATACCTATAATATCGTATATATGTGGGCCCTGCAATTTGACTTGAGGCTGTGCATGGTGGCAGCCTAGTGGATTGAGAAATGGGATGACAGCGCCACCAAATCCAATAGCAGAACCACTTTGACACCGTTCAGAGCATTACACGTGTCTCCTGAGATGCTAAGATTATAACACGTGTCAACGAGTGAGATACAGGTGTTTCATCAATGATAAAATAAGACTACATATTATAGACTCTTATAATTAACTATATATAAGCTTTGTATTGATTTTATCTTGATTGGGCATTCTTAGAGTTTTTATCCAAAAATTTTGTTTTAGGATTTTGTTAAGAAAATGCAAATTATTAATTTTGTTGGACTAGGTGATGAAATACCCATTTAGTACAAGATTGATGTAAACAAATGTATTTATGTGGGCTTAAATTATGAAAGTGAAATGCTTAACTTTTTATTTGTTTTTATTGAATTTTTATTTTACATTAGAAAATCTCTTTGATTTTTAAGGTTTAGTCTTTTATTGTGAAAGAGGAAAATTTAATATAAATAAATAAAACAAGTTTCCCAAACAGGATAATAAGGCCCAAAAGACAAAAAATGGAAAATTAGTTCTTAATAATGGATGGAGACCACATTAATTGAGGATGGGGGATAATTGGGTTGATATCCGACCAACCAATGAAAGACACGCCAACCATGACCTGCCTCTAACTCTGAATTTTAGTTGGCTTATTTTAACCTAAGTAAGCCTTAGCTTAACCCTGGTCAGACCCCACCAACCCACTCAGTGGATCACGAGGTCCCTCAACCACTACAAAAGATGAGAAAGTGATGAATTTGACTTCTAAGTTAATATCAGCTTTACTTTGAGAGAAGAGTAGAAATTCTACCAATAATTCCACAAAATCATGATTATGAAAATTTCAATTGTTTAAATGACTAGAAAATACTTATGATGTATACATCAGTTGGCAAAATGCCTTTAAAGTTACTCAAAGCCCAATACTTTTTTCACCCAAAATATTATTATTAAGCATAAAACCTTAAATTATTTTTAGCATAAAAAATAACAGGATAAGGAATGTTAAGCCAAAGGCCTGTAAGGAGCTTCCCTGGAAGCATCACTCTTTCTTTTTTTTCCTTCTTCTTTTTTTCTTTTTCTTTTTTAAAATGAAAGGTCCCAACTTTGAATGACTGAACCTGTTCATTAAATTGCTCTCACTTAGGATATCTAGTTTTTTAAATAGCAAGCGGATAGGATAACTCTAGCATATGAAAAAGTGCAATTTTTATAACAAATAATGAATAAATATAAAGTTTATATAAACTTAAAAACATAACTTTTACAATGCTAACTTTATAAAAACTCTGTGATTTTTTATTTATTAGATATCCAAGGCTAGAGCAATTAAATGAGCGGGTTCGATTATTCTAAGGTGTCCCCTTTATAGAAAAAGAGAGGATCCTTTTAGGGTACCTTTGAGGCTTTTGGCCTAGCATTTCTCCAATAGGATAGTTTTTGGGCAAAAGTCTTTTAAATGTGGACTTAAAAGCCCAATTGCCAAGGCTTATGTATTTCAGTTTATGCAATTATGCTGGATTATTCCTAGTAATCAATGGGAATAATGTAGAATAATTGCATAAACTGTGCTAATGAGACTGTAATCTATAAGCATTTTGACAAGAAAAGTCTGCATATTATTCTTTTAAAATTTTCTTAGTATTTATGCCTCGTTGGAAACTCCAAATGACTCAAGAATTTCTAGGGAAGCCCCGGTGCATAAAGATTCTGCGTATGCAAAGTATGCGGGGTTCGAGAAGAAGTAGACCACAAGGGTTAACAGTACGCAGACTTATCTTGTATTTTTGCAAGAGGCTGCTTCAAAGCAAGAATTCGTAGATACATTCAAAAGGATTTCCATATGGTGGATGTATATATTTTCACTTAAAAAATATCGGCAAGTTAAAATACAAGTACAGCTCACTTTTTTCAATAATCCAAGCCATCTACGTTCTAGTCCACGCTAAACGTACTCATTTGAAAGATCGGGAACTTAGAGGCATGAACACCACTTAAAAGCATTTTAACCATATCCCAGACGCATCAAGTTCCTGCACATAGACAATGGCTAAATCATCCCACTCCGTTCCTTTTATGCATTATAACTCAGTCAAGAAGAAAGTAATGAAGTAGCCAAAGCCAACAAATGTCTAGTGCAGTTGATCGCAGATAATTTCACATCTTTTTTGAAGTATGATTGATCGCAAGTTTAAGTTGTCATTTTCTTTATTTGCCGATTATTAGATTTAGAATTGTGTATAAGTGTTTTGCTTTGTAATTCTTCTCTTGTAAATAAAAAATAAAAAATAAACCTGGATCAAAGTAGCTGTGGATCTATCCACGCGATAGATAAAGGAACGATACTTTCAATGAAGATGGAATTCAATTCTATGACAAATTCCACCCTTTTTGAGGAAACGATACTTACAATTTCTCCTGAACGTGCAACCCACCCATCGGATATTAAACGGTCCAAAATCTGTTGTTTGAGGAATACCAGGAAGGAATAAAATGGAGGCCCAATTAAAGGATTATGACACCCAATGCACAAGATCTTTGTCTAGAAGGCCCATTTGAAATGGGCCCTGAAGAAGCATTAGTTGTGTCTTTAAATCTAGCCGCACATATACCGGCAGCTACCTTAGTGGGCTCAGCACATACAAACCCACTTAGGCCAAGAAATTTGCAGACCCACTAATGGGATGGTTAAACCATCCTCTTGGACTGACTTGTATAGGAAATGACACATAAAGAGGTCCAAATGGGAGCAACCGAAACTGCAACCGAATGAATCCAAATCCAAACCAAACAAGAAAAGACTTTTAAAAACTTTCCACCTCTAACAGAATCAGATTTGCAAATTCAGATAGGAGTTCTACTAAAATATCCCAACTTAGAATATTAAAAATATGTGGATGGTCATAATCTATGAAGCAATATGCACTAGTTTATTATTGAAATGGTCACTGCACTAACAGAGCTCTACCTAACAAATTCGACCCACTTTTGATCAGGTTTAAGACCCATATGATCAAACTTAAATTTAAGGGGAAAAAAAAAGGCAACCTGGTGCATGAAGCTCCAGCGTATACCTGATCCAGAGAAAGGGCAAACCACAAGCATCTATAGTATGTAGCCTTAACTTGCCTTTTTACAAGAGGCTATTTCCATACCTCAAACCCAGCTCTACCATTGAGTTGTTCGTGCACGGCCTATCTGAATGATCTCTTATGTAGTGTTTGCACGTCTAAATCATTACATGGATCCACATGCTATAAGTTCCTCTGCAACTCTATACTCAACTAAGTCCTCTTTTTTGACAATTGAATCCACTTCTACAGTATGATATAGACTGTTGAATAGATGTATCTCCATAAATTGGTGAGTATACTAGCATTAGCTATTTCTGAGAAAGTAATCAGAACCCTTAACAGAGACTAATCTAAGAGAAAATTACCTTGTACAAAATTCTTACAGGTTTAGTTTATGGCCAATTTAGATGTTGGCCTCTGCGAAGATAGTTGGAGTGCCTTGGCACAACGGTAGAGTTGTCGCCGTGTGACCTTGGGGTCACAGGTTCAAGGCGTGCAAACAGCCTCTTGCAAAATGCAAGGTAAGGCTGCATATTATTGACCCTTGTGGTCTACCCCTTCCCCGGACCTCGCATACGCTGGAGCTTCGTGCACCAGGGCTACCCTTTACTCTGAGAAGATAGTTGTCCACTGTCTTTTTTGGTTCAGGCTTCTCAAATATGTTGCTGAATCCTACATCCTTAAGTAAGATTATCAGGGCATTTATGCTTGTATGATCTGATATTTTTCACCTGCAACATGCTTGGCCTCTCTCCCATGTGTCTCCTTATGCCTGCGTAATGTTCTTCATCTACTATCACCTCATGCTTGGTTTTGATTTTATCTTCAGTACCGTGTTGACTTGGTTCATGTTTGTGCTTTTATCTCTGCAGCAAGTTGGTTTACATATTTTGTGCTCACCTCATTGGTGTCAAAACATAAGGATAAGTAATGACAGCAACTTTCCCAAGCTAAGAAATATGTTAGATTATATTTGTAGAAAAACTCATCAAAGAGAAGCAGAAAAAGAATGAAAAATCGGTACCTTACCTTGCAGAGAAAGCTTGAAAGAAAAGGACTACAGGGGGAACCAAAGTCCCATACATTACATGTTGGTTAGATATAAGCTTGTGTTTGTGAAGGAAAAGCATTTTGCAGCACATGAGAAAACACTTAAAGAAACCATCAGTGTTTGCATGCCTTTTTGAGTCTTTGTATGTACAATGTACATGTGCAAAAAGAGATGTACATGCTACTCCTTCAACATGCCAAAAAGGTACATAAATGTATCCATTTTTGTGAGCAAAACTGACATGTGATGGATATGATCATATATAACATGTAGCATGAGTGTACTTACATATCATGAATCAGGTCACAAACACATGAGGGTACGTAGGTCTCCAATGCATATCTGCATTTGGGTAGAACCCTTCTTTTCAAATGCTCCTTTTGCTAACTTCTTTTTATTCTCCTGCAAGTCCAGGATCCTTTCCTCAATACTATTCCTTATTATCAACCTGACCACCTTCACCTCCTCCTGCTGTCCAATCCGGTGCACTCGGTCAATGGCCTGTTCCTCAACTGCGGGGTTCCACCATGGCTCCACCAAGTAGACCCTTGAAGCTGCAGTCAAATTTATTCCAGTACCTGCAGCCTTAAGGCTTGCCAACAGTACTGTTGGTCTACCCATACCTTGTTCTCCAAACTCTTTGATCACTTGTGATCTCTTCTTAGCAGTCATTGACCCATCCAGTCGCAAGATCCCAAAACCAGATGCTTTCAGCGGTTCTTCAAGTAAGATCAGCATCTTTCTGAATTGTGAGAACACCACGGACTTTGTAGATGGGTTTTTTTCCCTGGATGCCACCAGAAGTTTCAATAAAGCTGAAACTTTTGATGACATGGGTCTCCCACTTGACAGAATTTTGTCATCATCAGGGTTGTCATGGGCTTGTGGTGGAACAGAGTAGAGATCTTGTTCGGATAGGGGTCTGCGGCAAATGGGACAACGGGGGTTGAGGTTTTTGAGAGTCTTTAATATACAAACACGGCAGAAGATATGCGCACAGTAGGTGATGATTGTTTCGCTGGGTGGGCATAGGCAAACTGGACAATCAAAGTCATCGCCATCTTGAAGCATGGAGACCATCTTTTCTAACAACTCCGGACTATTGGATATATCTACACAACATCATTTTCAATCCCGTGAATCCAAGAAATAGCCAAAACCATGACAGATAGAAACAGAAGAAATCACACCAAGCTGATACAAGTGACTAGGAACTCTAAATATGTTAGACCAAGACTAAAACAATGCAATTGACGAGAAATTGTACAGATGTTAGAACAAGACTACTTAGAAAGAGAACAGTATTGTAATGCTGGTTAACAGCATACAGTTCAAACAAGAAAAGGTCATTCACATTCAAAGGTAGAAGAAACAGGAAAGAGCAACCCGAATTATGGATGGATATCCCTATGTGCATTATGAAGACCAGTTTTCAACTTATACCAGAACCACCAAGCTGATAACTCATTTGCACTGTATAACATTTCAAGGAAGGATTTCTTGGAAAATGATGAGAATTGCTCCCAAGTCCACATGGATCCCAACATTGACTTAGCAGAAACAAATAACATAATAAATCTAACGGTGACTTCACCACTAATCATTATCGGCTTGTTCTTTAGCTTACGAGTTTTATTCATGGCAAGTCATCCTAGACAAAATAGAAATTGCAATTAATAACAATAAAATAAAACCCTCTCCAAGCATCAAACTTCCAATATTATTTGATTAACATCCATTAGCCAAACCATTCCTTCCAAAACACGTTAACCTTACCAGGTTTGCTTGATTGCTCCAATTCGTAAATCATGGTACACCCTAAACTTTAATTGATCACAGAACACTATGATTAAAGAACATATAACAGAATGGGCTTCATGACATTCTCAGTCAGCAAGAGCTTGCAAGAAAAAATCGGCTTCTTGGATGTCACACACAAACAGTATTCAGTACTTCACTTTGGTCCCTGGACTTTTTCACAATATTGTATTAGTTGCAGCCAAGGGCTTGCAACCGACATCATTGGCCAGCAAAGAAATTTCTGTATGCTGACTTCTTGGTTTGTTCTTATCGTAAATTAACAATACAAATAAGGGCTAAGAGATTACTTTTGCGAGAAATGGTGAGACCAATGCAAGTTGTACTTCTCCCTAACGCTGGGACTCCAAAAAAATTGGTCAAATGGAAATCATTTGAGAGATGGAAATTAGACAATAAACAGGATTTGAACGAATTGATTCTTAAAGAAGACAATAAATAGGTTTTGAACAAAATAGAAAGTTGATTTGATTCTAGAAGATTATTCTCAGAAAAACATAAGCTCTACCATGAAAATTATCCATAGATAGTTGAATTAACTCTTCTACTGACAGCCCTGAAACATAGACAAAATTAGTTAACAACATAAGAGGTCCTGACATTTGAGTTAGGCCATTAATCAACATAAAAATAAAAATAAAAATTGGGTTAATAATGCGCTTGTAAATCATCATCATCAAGACTTGTCCCAATAAGGGTCGACCACATGAATCTTATTCGTCCATTCCCCTCTATTAAGTACCATGGCTTCATTTAGTCCTGTAAGTTTTTAACCCTTTTCTCACTACTTCTATCCACCTTTTGGGCCTTCCCCTTACCCTTTTAGAACCTTATACTTGCATTGCCTCACTCTTTCTAATTGGGGCCGTTTTCAGCCTTCGTTGGACATATCCAAACCATCTAAGTCTAATCTCCCTCATCTTGTTACCTATTGGTGCTACCTCTTAAGTTTCCTCTAATGTTTTTGTTAAGTGTTTAATTTTGGTCAAAATACCCCTAATTTAGCATTAATTAGATCATCTAATTGATCAAATTTGCTATTTTTAGCTTAATTTTGACTTTAGTTCCAATTAATCATCTAACCATTAATTTGTAAGATTTAATGGTCAGATGATCATTAAGAGCTAGTCTATGGATTAAAGTATGATTAAGATGAATCTAATTTTGTATGGTGAAGATCAACCAAATTGAACATTAAATGGTTAGGATCAAATTAATGAACCAGGTCACTCACAAGGCAAGAAGAAACGATAGGAAATCCAAGAAGAGGAAACACATAAAGTGGAAGGCATTGCTTGATATAAAAAGAAGGAAAGTGGGGGAGGGAACCAAAATTAGAAGTGAAGAACCAAAGAGGGAGGTGGAGATAGTTAATAAGAGGAAGAAGAAGCCAAGGACTCTCTCTCCCCCTTCCCTGGACCATAGGTAGACAGCCTCAGGAAAGGCAGGCAGCACATCCCCCCTTCTCTCTGTATCCCCTCTCTTGCTCCTTCTCTCGTTCACCTTTTCCCTTCTCCCTCCTCTTTGCTCTGCTCCTCACAGACATTCCCAGTCACCAGCAGCCCCTTCTTTGTTTCTCTCTTTCTTCTCTCTCTCACTCTTCCTCTCTTACCCGCACTACTATCTCTCTCACCCTCTATGTCAAGCTTCCTTTAAACAGGAAATCGACACGCATTTAACTTCCCACACCCAGCCTTACCCGCTCTCTCCTTTCTCTGTCACATTCTCTTATTCTACCGTAGGATACCACAACCTGAAACACCCATATCCTCTTCACGGGCCGACAGCACCTCTCTTCTTCTCCCTTCTCTCTGTTTTTCACTCCCCCTCGTCTCTCGATCGTTCTCCCCCTCTGCTCCCTGTTTCTACCTCTGCCAACCGCTCTTTGTTTCTCTCTGCTTCTCTCATCTCCCTCACCAACGGAACACACCCTTCTCTATTTCACTCCCTCCCTCGCACCTCTCTTCTTCTCATCACCAACCCTCATGTCTCCCTCACCTCTGTCGTCCTTCTCTGTCTTCACCGCACCAGCAAGAAACTGGAACACCCCAATATGTCACCCGCACCACTCTTGTTTCCTTTCTCTCTTCCCATCACCCTCATTCTCCCTCTCTCTTTCCCGCCACTATCTCCCTTTCTCAGTGCTCCTCTCTTTCCCACACTCTTTTCTCTCTTTGTTCTCTTTTTCTTCCCCCATTTCACCCTTTCCCAGCTCCCTACCTCTTTTTATCTCTAGGTCTCTCATTCCATATTCACTATTTTCATCTTTGCTTCTCACTTGTTTTACCTTCATTTTTCATCATTTTTTTTTTTCTTTTTTTGCATTTTTACATTCCACCATCATGTTGGAGCAAAACCCAAATTGAGTTTTTCTTCAAATCCCTGATCTCACCCTTTATTTCATCTTTCAAACAACCCAAGGAAACAGCTCCCTGTGTTTTTCATTTTACAGGAGGAAGAAGGAATTTTTCATGTAAAATTCCAATTTTAACCTTTGCACTTTAATTCTAATTCCATCCATATCCCAATTTTATCTTTTTTTCTATACTGTCTTATCCTTTTCCATGGTTTGCTTTATTCCAGTTTGTGTTATTCTCATTTAAATCTAGGAATTAAGTAACCAGAGCCTATTTGATTAAAGCTTAACCGAATCAACGGTTTAGCTTTAACAATCAAAATCATTTTATTTCCCAATATGTTTCTTATTAGATTTTCAACTGATCTTCAAATTTTGTTATTAGGACATCTCTTAGCTTATCCAACATCTCTGATCTTCAATCTAAAATTCAGAAATTTATCTAAGCCGTCTAAAACCCAAAATCATTATTTAGTCCAGATCTTTAAAATTTTGAGAAATCTTAACAATCCAACCTTTGGATCTTTAATCAAGGACATGTTGGAGAGATCGATGAAGACCGGTCAACTTTTATGATATTAGATTTGAAGAAATTAGCTGTGATCAAGCTAGGGAAGTAGATTTTATGTGTTTTTTAGTTAATTTTCTATCTTTTTGAATTTGAAATTCTGTAATTTTCATCAGTTAAATAGATCTGAATTTTTTTCATTGTTAGTTAATTTCTGTTAATTTCTTTAATTTTTTGACAATTAAAATTTATTTAGACTCTATCTTTTTAAGTCGAGTCCCCATGAAATCAACCCATACTTACATCAGCTACACTACCATAGCCCGTGCACTTATAAAAAATAATCAACAGTTTTCATTCCTAATTCTATCCTTTCTTATCTTACCAATCATCCATCTCAACATGCTCATTTCTACTACGCTTATCCTATGAACATGATGTTCTTTAACTTCCTAACACTCTGATCCATAAAACATAGCCAGCCTTATAGCCATCCTATAGAATTTTCCTTTTAATTTGAATTGCACCTGCCGATCACACAAAACTCCAGATGCATATCTCCATTTGTTCCAACCCAGTTGGATCCTCTAGGTAACTTCCCTCTCAATCTCTCCACTCTCATAAATCATCAAATCCTAAGTACCGAAAGTGATCTTTTACGAGGACTTCTCGGTTATCAATCTTTACTGGTGCTCCCCTCCTTCTCCTCTCCTTGCTAAAATTGCATTCCATATATTCTATCTTAGTTTCAACTGATTTTAAATCCTTTAGGTTCTAATACTTCTCTCCATAACTCTAGCTTTGTGCTTACACCCTCCATTGTCTCATCAATTAAAACTATATCATCTACAAATAGCATGCACCATGGAATCTCCTCATATAAATGTTTGTTAACTCATCCATAACTAACGTAAAAGGGTATGGGCTCAATGCCGATACTTGATACAATCCTACAGTAATAGGAAAATCACGGATCTCTCCGCTAATGATCTTAACATGTGTTATCTCCCCCTCATACATATCTCTAATTATATCTACATACTCTCACGAAACCCCTTTCTTGCCCAACACCTTTTATATTAACTCTCTAAAGACCCTATCATAAACTTTCTCTAAGTCAATAAAGACCATGTGAAGGTCTTTCCTCCTCTCCCTATATTTCTCTATCAATTTTCTTAATAAGAGAAAAGCTTCCATGGTAGACTTCCCAGGCATGAAACCAAACTGTTTTTCTGATACACTTGTTTCATGCTGTAGCCTCTTCTCAATCACTCTTTTAAAAAGTTTTATAATGTGGCTCATAAGTTTGATCCCCCGATAATTAGTGTCTCCTTTATTCTTATAAATTGGTACAATAGAGCTCTTCCTCCATACATCCGGCATTTTCTTTAATTTTATAATCTTGTTAAACAACTTGGTCAACCAAACTACTATAGTATCTCTCATATGCTTCCAAAGCTCTATTGGTATATCATTGGGCCCTAGGGCCTTTCCTGATTTCATATTTTTCAAAGCCTCTTTCACTTCAAGTATTCTAATTCTATGGTTGTATCTATAATATTCAATGTTGTTTAGGTTTATAGCGCTTTCAATCCCTATATTCTCAGGGTAATTGTCATTTAGCAATTTTTTAAAATAACTTTCCCACCTTTGTTTGATCTCATCATCTTTGACTAGTACCCTTCGATCATCACTACTAATACATTTGACTTGGTGTAAATCCTTACCCTTCTATTGTCTTATATTCACAAGTTTTTGGCATTCTTATATTGTTCATAGTTTTCATTATTTCTAATCTTTTGTCATACTTTAAAACACACCTGTTTTTCTTTAATAACTTTTTGCACTGTTTCACTCTACCACCAAGTTTCCTTTACTAATTGCATTTTACCTTTAGATACTCTTAGGACATCTTTTGCCACTTTTTTAATAGACTATGCCATAGTAATCTACTTGGTGTTTACTTCTGTTTCATTGCTCCAGTTTTCTTCTACCATCAACTTATTTGTGAGTGAGGTTATTTTCTCCCATTTTAAGTTCCATCACCTAGTTTTTGGATATCTATTAAGTTCATTTCCTTTCTTCCATCTTTTAATATAGATATCTATAACCATTAACCTATGTTGTGAGGTTAAACTCTCACTAGCTATCACCTTATAATCCTTACACATTGATCTTTCAGTATTCCTAAGTTAAAGAACGTCTATTTGACTTTTATGAAGTCCACTTTTCAAGGTTATTAAATGTTCATCCCTCTTCTTAAAGAATGCATTTGCAAGGGTCAGGTTATATGCCAAAGCAAAATTGAGGATAGCTTCCTCCATCTCATTTCATTCTCCCATACCGTACCCTCCATATACCCCATCATATCTTTCCTTTTCTTTTCCTACATGCGCTTGTAAATCGAAAGAAAAAAAAAGTTTATCAACATATAAATTATTTTATATGCATTTTAAGACTACCCAAAGCAAGGGATAAGATATCTAACCATGAATATTTTCGTCCCAAAGATCAATATCACTATGCAAAAACCCACTCTCCTAGTATATCCTATAGTACAACTCTTCAAAGTAAAACGCAATATTGCTAATGGTGTTGAAAACAGTTAAAAAATAAAAACCAAAGCTAAATCAATCATGGAGCCCAAAAAAGCCCTAAACTCTCTTAGTATCCACTACAAAAAGCTCTTCAACATAAAATAATGTATAAAATTTCAAGCACAATATTACCCTCATGACACACTATGTTTAATGGCTTTAAAAACCATATAAAGATTCAAGCTAAATTAACTAATTAAAAGGGCAGCCCACTGCACAAAGCTCCCGCGCATGCGGGGTCCAAGGAAGGGGCAGACCACAAAGGGTCTATAGCATATAGTGTGGCAAGCGAAACCAGCCAGTTCACTCATCATTGTCTTGAGTTCCATAATAAATTAACTTCTTACACTAAGTCTGCAAATTCAATCATCAAGCTATATCATACTCAATTTCATATAGGAGGAAGAGAGTAGGAGATGAAGAGACAGAAAGAAATAAGATTTAGGCTTTGTCATGACGATCCAATGTTCTAATGCACCAGTCATTAAGAAATGAGACATAAACTAGGACAAGCCAGAGCAGTATCTGAGGGTACATGCCCTTATCATTATTTGAGACACTCAAGGTTTCCCAAGCCTCTAAATATCTTTGCCACCATGTATCACTAACATCATTAAAAGGTTATAGATGGAAAAAAAAAGAGTTAATCGCTTTCTGTTGTGAAACATATCCAAGGAACATACATCTCTTATCCTCTTACATATGAACTTCCAATAAAGTAACTCTTAAGCATTAACAGTAAATATAGAGGAGAGACAAGTAGTTCACCTCCAAGATTAGATGATGGAAGCTGTGACATAACATCCGAAGGGCACAAGGCAACATCATTACATATCTGGCGAAGTCGTAAAATTATACCAAGTACAGTGGAATAGTTTTGGATTACACGGTCAGCACGGATATACTCCTCAACTGCATTCTTTACTTCTGATTCCATCCGGTCATATTGTTGGCGCTCTTCTTTGGAAAGCTCCACCAAACAAGTTTCAATAGTTTTAAGTGGCAGTCCATTGCCTATCTGTGAATCCTTCATTCTTCGCAAAGAGATTGTTCCCATCAAAGCCTAAAACATAAATTTATGGGAGCAAATGATACATTAAAGTCTGGTGTGTACAGGACTTGAAGAATCCTTGTCGTAGTAGTGTAGTATTAAACATGTATAAAATATTAAACACCCTATTGCTTGAAGCACGTCCACGTAGGATATGAAAAACACCATTATGGCCAATTAGTGAACAGGATATGCAGAACAGCATCTTAGTTCGTACTAACTAGCAATTGCCACATTTCAATTATGACTTATGTGGAGCTTTAACCACATTAGGTCATAAAATTTGCACTTTCCTAGGAGAATTCTATAAATTAAGCCTATAGAATCTAATAAACATTGTTATTCAATTAGTTTGGTAACTTCATGCACTATTATGCAAGAAGAGAACAAAAAAGATAATAAAACAGGAGCTGCATTGTCTTACCTGTAGACGTGATAGTCCACTCTTCTGTCCTTGCTCAAGAGGCCGTTGTATCAAGCTCCGCCAATAGCTCTTGACAGAAAATGGCTGAAATCTCAAAAATGCCATGAGGGAGAACAAATCTGCTGAGCCATTCTGAATGGGTGTTCCTGTGACTGCCCATCTCCTCTTGGCATTCAAACCAATGACAGCTTCACTCTGTGATGCTTCCACATTCTTAATCTGATGGGCCTCATCCAGAATAACTCTGAACCACTCAATCTCTTTTAAGGGTGATATTCCAGAATTCACCTCCGAAGCCAGAGTACTGTAAGTCGTGAAAACAATATCAAACTTCATAAGCTCCAGAGCAACTTTTGTACGGTCTGCTCCGTAATACAGGTATACCTTCAAGCTACCACGTTTTGTGTGCTCCTCTAGTTGAGTTACCCATGTCGAGAGAACTGATGGAGGACAAACAATTAATGTTGACTTGGGGCCTAACATGCTAGAGGTTTCACCAACTAGACGCTTTAAAACCCCAGAATTTCCACTCTCCAGCTTACATTTTTTACGCGAACACGGAATTGCTTTCCTTGATTTCCCCCCTTTGGATTTCTTGCCACCAGAAACAGATGAATTTTCGTAGTTGTCCTCAAATTTCTCTAAATAATCATCGTCAATTTCAATAGTAGGAACAGCACTACCTGGCCTATTAGTTGCAATCAAAGAAAGCACTGTAAGGGTCTTTCCTAGACCCATATCATCAGCAAAAATCCCACCTCTCAGGGGCTCTGGTCGCTCATCAGTCTGATAATTCGTCAACACATTTACATAAACCCCATTCTTCCGTTCCCAAAACGGCGGCAATTCCAATGAATTTTCTCTATGAATCAACCACCCTAATCCTTCTTTCTGATGTAAAAACAACTCTGAGGTAATAATTTTCTTCGGTGGCTCAACAATTCTTCTCACATCCTTCTTCTCATCTGCCCCAACCAACTTAAAAATATCATCAATGTTTCTGACTTCTTTCTTTGCATTCCTCTCCTTTACAATAACGGCCTCAGACAGACCGAACGTGGGATCGTAATCAGCAATAAGCTGCAACCCATTTTCCTCAAATGCGGCACGAGCAACGGCGATTAAATCGAAGGAAGTGAAAATATGAATTTGGCATGGAAGTTTAAAAGGGTTTCTGTTTTTGGGGGGTTTCGGAACGATACCTTCGATGTGGATGAGTTCGGAATCGATGAGAGGCGAAAGAATTGCAGCCGCCGAGCGTTCGACGTACCCGACTTGGATGGATTTTGTGTTGAGGACTTTGATTGCGTTGGGGTCGTAGGCATTGAGAGGTTCTCGGATTAAGCCCACCATTTCTCGGCCGCTGATTGTTCCAGTGTAATGCTTGAGGCCAACAATGTTAACGATTACAAAGCCCACCATGAAAGTTTCCGAAGAAGAAGGAGCTGAATATGATTCCATCCCCTTTGATTCCTTCCAATTTGCGGTTTTGGGGAGGGCAGTTTCCAGGGTTTTGAGGATTTTTTCTTGGGAGAAGATGGGTTTTGCAGCGTTAACGGTCCCGGTCTTAAAAGGTTTCCAAAGAGGCTTTTCTTTTTGAAAAGGGTAAGGCGGTTTACTTTTGCAAAGCTTTCTGGAACCCCTTCAATCAATCAATGAATACGATTACTAGTACTAAGCAAGTCACTTGCTTGCTTAAGGGAGCAAGCCAAATCAATGTGTCCTCCTAACTTTTGTATCCCTAACTTTTGTATGCAAGGTCTGGGTAAAGGACAGACTACAACGATCAATAATAGGCAGACTTACATTGTATTTTGCAAGAGACTTTTTCTATGCTTTAAACCCGTAACCTCAAGGTAACAAGACAACAACTCTACTGTTGACCTTGTGGTTCGCTCCTTCTCTAGACTTTGCATACATGAGAACTTCATGCATCGGGCTATCCTTTATGCTTTGTTCTGTATAAATTAGGAAAATATTGAAACTCCCAAAACACACTACTTGAATGATAAATGGCTTGGAAATGTAAAGCACCGCCAGTGTATATGCCAGAATTACTCCTAAACCATATCGTAAAGACCAATCTGAAATGGCCCATCATTGGCTACAACAAAAAGAATAAATGGTAGTCTTGGTGCACGAGATTTCTGCCTATATAGAGTTTAGAGAAGGGACAGATTACAAGAGTCTATAGTATGCGGCCTTACTTTACATTTTGTAAAGAGACTATTTTCATACTTTAAAGCCGTGACTTCAAGGTCACGTAACAAAAAAAAATTCAAAAAAGAAAATCATACTTCGTTGCCACTTACAAAAATGCCCCATATAATCCATGTTGTCTCTGGTGGTTAGATGACATAAACATTATCTCAGCGGGTCTTTATTCTTTTTGCTTTTAAATTATATCTATTGAAAGCTTTAACCAAGAGCCAAGTGTCTAGAAGCCTTCGGTGAGCATGAATTTTGTTATACAGCCTAAATAGGGCAGAGCAAGCAAGATGAACACTTCACATCCCTCAAACCTCTCCGATGTCCGTTTCCGGCTTTCTACTGGAAGAACTCGGGAATGAAACACAAGGACGTTCTTCGTAGGAAAAATGCAAGGAACCACGCTCTACTACCATGATTTATCATTATTGGTAACCTTTACTGCCATTTTTAGAATGAATTTTGAGCCATGAGATATCCACTTTGTCAGATGAAAGGCTTGGATTAATGGTGCATGAACCCACAGTGGAAAAGTGGAGGCACTCTACCTTTGTTAGGTTGCTGTCGCGCTTTATACCAGCATTCCTCAATCAATGATACTACTGTCGTTGGATTATTAATTTCTCCTCTCATCCCTAATTTTTCTCTCAGCGTCAGTTTCTAGGAGTTGGGTTAGCTTCCTTTACTAGTTTGATTGATAATACTAACAACTAAGGCTATTCAATGATTGAGGACTTTACATTACTGGTGGACTGAATGGTGGAAACTGCTGTGCTGTGAAGTGCAAGGGCAGCTCGGTGCATGAAGTTTCTAAGTTTGCAGGATTTTGAAAAGGAGTCGATCACAAAGGGTCAATAGTATGCAGTCTTACCTTGCATTGCAAGAAGCTGTTTTCATGCCTCAATCTGTGACCTCAAGGTCACATGGCGACGACTCTACCATTATGCCAAAGCTCCCCTTCAACCTGCTGTGCTGTGAAGTCAAGTAAGGCCCGTTAAATGATTATGAGCAGGGAGCAGCATCCTTGGTAACAAGTTGTTTGGACCATTGATCTGAGGCATGATCTAGGAGATCAGCTAGGCTGTTTGGCAAGGGGATAACAGTTTACATAATTATCTAGGGATTTCTCAACTGATAAGCTGCTAGTCTCAGTCTTTTGAAACTTCTTTTGATAGATAGTAATTTCATTTCTTTTGACAAAGGGGAGTCTTGGCACATCGGTAAAAGTTGTCGTCACGTGACCTTGAGATCACGAGTTCAAGGTGTGGAATCAGCCTCTTGCAAAAATGCAAGATAAGGCTGCCTACTTTAGGCCATTGTGGCCCGCCCTTCCCCTGAACCCCGCATAGGAGGGAGCTTTAGGCACCAGGGCTGCCCTTTTTTAATTTCTTTTCTTTTGATGCTAAAAGCATAGATAAAAACTCTATCCGTGTTGACATTTATAGCTGTCCCAAACAAGGCGAACGAGTTCAAGTCTAATGCCTAAGAGGGATGTGTACACAGCTATGGGGGCAGGATGTTCATAAAATCTTGCTGCTTATTGGACTTCTGATGGTGCGAGCAGCCCTATTTAAGCAGCTGCACAGAGAACAGTGTTTCCGAACTTAATCATATCTCATCTCTTTCTTTCACTAGGCTTACACTTTTGTAAGCGAAATTCAATAAAGCAAAGCTCATTATATGATTTTGACTCTTGAGCATACATGTGTGAAGGCCAGCCCCCTGTGCATGAAGCTCCAGCATATGCAGAGTCTAGGGAAAAGTTTACGAATTACAAGAGTTAATAGTAGGCAGTTTTATCTTGCATTTTGCAGGAAGCTGTTTTTATGCCTTGAACCAATGAGTTCAAGATTACACAACGATAACTCTACCGTTGCGCCAAGGCTCCTTTTCTACCGTTGAGCATACATGTGTGAAAGAAAGAAAATTTACATGTATAACATAAGCAGTAGGAGCAGATATAGAATAAGATAGACTAATATTTTAGCTGCCACAAACATTCTTGGGAGATTATCTTGTATAGCAGAAGGGTTGGTGCAATGGTAGAGTTGTTGTCGTGTGACCTTAAAGTTACAGGTTTAAGGCATGAAAACTGCCTCTTGCAAAATGCAAAGTAAGACTACATACAGTCCACCCTTTTCCCAAACACCATATGCATGAGAGCTTCGTGTACTGGGCTGCCTTTTTTTATTATTATATTTTATAGCGCTGAAACTGCAGTCAACTGTCATGGCCTCCACAGCAATTGTTACTGAACTTAATCAACATAGCATTACGTTTCATCATCGGCCACTATGATGTGAGAGGAAAAGGATTGGTTTGTGGAATTCAGAAGCTTAATCTCAAAAACATAAACTCTACACATTCACAAACATGGTGGGATAAAGATATCACAAGCCCATGGTGGTGCTAGATCTGATATTTCCATCAGTTTTGAGGCATAATGGCTCGTCGTTGTCACTCTTGCTGTCAAGAGCTATTAGACAAAGCACTAACTTTACTTTGGCTGCCTCCACCATCTGAATTTTGCCACTGAGAATGAAAGAATGTGAAGGGAGCCTTGGTGCAATGGCAAAGTTGTCGTTGTGTGACCTTGATGTCACGGGTTTAAGGCATGGAAACAGCATATTGCAAAATGCAAGGTAAGGCTGCTACTATTGACTCTTGTGATATGCCCCGGCTATAGACCCTATATATGAGGGAGCTTGCTGCACCGGAGCTGCACTGCCCTTTAGAACGAAAGAATGTAAAGCTTCCAAAGTTAAGCTCTTTGATAGGCTATAATGCAAAGAATATAATAGTAATTTGTCTAACTTTATTAGAACTCTAAGATAAAGCTAAGAAGCGCTGTGTAAAGATCTAAAGGGCAGCCCCGGTGTACGAAGCTCTCACTATGCGGGATTTGAGGAAGGGGCAGACCACAAGAGCTTAAAGTACACAGCCTTACCTTATATTTTGAAAGAGGTTATTTCCACGACTTGAACCTGTGATCTCAAGACTAAACTGTGACAGCTTTTATCCCCTGTGTAAAGATCTATTACAAATAAATCATACTTAAAAAAGGCATGCAAGCTGTTGGTGTGTGTCCCAATGAAGGAGGCATGGTTCACTTTTGTCAACTAACCTTCCATTTGGCTTTCTCCAATTTCACATATCACGTATTTGTATTTTTACCAGCTCATTGAGAGCAAATGTGAATGAGGCAGAAGTAATTGCGGTCAAGACCAATTGATAGAAACGCCTACTATCATCTTCCATAAGCACGATATTAGAAGGAGAGTCTTAGTATAATGATAGAGTTGTTATTATTGTTCTTAAAGTCTCGAACATGAAAATAACTTCTTGCAAAATGCAAAATAAAATTTCGTATTATAGACTCTTGTGATCTACCCCTTCCCTGAACCTCATGTACATGAGAGTTTTGTTATGTGCTTGACCACATGGGCAGGATGGCGGGCAGAGCAACCATCTCCATTGTGTATGCGTGTGATAGAGAAATATGGACTTAAAGTTGACTTATTTTTTAATATTTTATTGAAATTATTATTTATATGAAGAGATTGACTAATAAAATGTATGACCTTAGTTTACAGTGCACTAATTGCACATGGCACGCATATACAATGACGTTGATCTAGTGGGGTCCCCACAAGCATGCAAACAATCAAAGGTGGGAAAAGGACAGATCAAAGCGCTAGGATTACTCCACGATAGTGACACCAAGGACAGTGAACTTGATCTGTTATGACTGATAAGATACACCAACCAATCATCGTTCATGTGACACTTTTGCATGCCATGCAATCGACCTTTTCTGCTAATCAAACTATAATCATTTCAAAATTATCTTTGGAAGTACTTCTCCTTTGTTGGTCGATAATGGGCCCTGTTTTAATAAGCCACGATTACGATTAATTGAATCGTTGAGACTTGCCGAACGTGGTCCGTTGATTAAACCTTTTCGCGGTTATCAATTTGCATTCCTCCAAGAGGTCATTCGACTGAACCAAGATAGGATTGTGTTCTACCCGTTAGTGTGGGCTCCACATGGATGAAGCACAGTCAAATCTCATGGTGGGGCTACCACATTCCCCATATCACAATGGTCCACGGATGCCACCACATATCCATCCAGTGTTTCACCAGATCTGCCGTCCCTATTGTACATCCGTCGGTGGAGATGCATTCTAGGGTTCAATTGCCATTACAGGGAAGCGATATATTGGCCTCCAATTTTATATCATTAGCTCCTTCCTGAACGGTCGAATGGCTATAACACTAAGTAGGGCCCAGATTTATAAAGATCCTAATCGTTCATAAGGTTGATCTCGACTTAAATGAGTCAAATTCTCATCTACTGGATGATCCTAACCGTTGCTTCTTTTTAATAACATACCGTCACTTCTCATAGGATGGCCATAAGGCCGGCCATACTCTATGGATTAGAATGTTGGGCAGTAACAGAACATCATGCTCATAGGATAGCATCACAAAAATGAGGATGTTGACATGAATGAGTGGTAAGACAAGAAAGGATAAAATTAGAAACGAAAATATTAGAGAAAATTTGGGTGTAGCACCAATTGGTAACAAGAAAAGAGAGATTAGATTTAGATAGTTTGGACATGTTCAAAGGAGACCAACGATAACACCAAATAGAAGAAGTGAGACAATACAAGTATAAGGTTCTAAAAGGATAAGTGAAAGGCCTAAAAGAAAGTAAATAGAAGTAGTGAGTAAAGATTTAAAAATTTTGGGACTAAATAAAGCCATAATATTTAATAGAGAGGAATGGAAGAATAAAATTCACATAACTAACTCATAATTGGGATAAAATCTTAATGACGATGATCGTCACTTCTCAAATTATATCGCTTTCCCACTTATGATTATAGCTTCGTCCTCTTTATTTAATCTCGTCCAACAACCAGCCGATCAAAAGGTTCCTATCTTGTGAATGGAATCCAAGTGAGGTAGAATATCATTATCAATGGTCAAGTCTCTTTTGTTTTAATACAGCTGTCTTGTGATGGACAATTGGGTGCTTCCAAATGAACACGCCTTGTAGGGCGCGTCTTTACCATTGTCTCTCACTTGACAAACCCATTCCTTTTATTTTGGTTTACTCTGTTGTGTATATGTAAAACCCACAAATCAGAGACTTCGAAACGTTAGATGCGGTTGGATTTCGGTAAATTGTTCGTGTGATGCATGAATTAGAGGCTAAACGGTTTAGATCACTAATCAAGTGCGAGCCCCTGCAAATCCATCCTCTCGTAAAGGAATTTGGAACATAGCTTTTGCTTTATCAGCTTTAGGGAAAAGGAAAACTAGATAGGAAATGGGAGGCCCTTGTCAGAGGCATTGTTTAGAGGAAAGCCAAGATCCAGGCAACCTTCACATGTTCAGATCCAATAAAACCACCGACATCACCTTTCCATGTCACCCATTCAATGTTTCTTAGGAGAACTACACAGCTTCATGAATACTTGATGGACATCTGGCACTTCAAGGTCCCTCTCCAGATGCCCAAAATGACCAAGATCTCACAAAAATCAACAAAAGTACCCTAAGTTTATTGAAATGATAATATACTATCCAGCCTCCCAAGACTGTACAGTTTACTAGAAGTTAAGCCAAATTAATTAAGTGATAATCTCAGTACAAGTCTCCTAAACCTAAGATGGTTTTTCATAGTTTCAAAAGCACTGGAATTTGGTGAGTGTCCAATGGAGGGCAATTCTCTCTCACATGTAAGACCACTGAGATTATCACTTAATTAATTTGGCTTATCTTATGAAAACAATTATGGAGATTGTGTGAATGGGGTTTTTCTAAAAGCATAATAATATGAAATATTAATTAATAGGAAATGATTTGAATGCTCTGAGTGTGGTTAATGATTTTAGGGGTAATTTTTGAAAGATCTAACTCATCGACTTTGTTCGGATTCCCTTAGATTACCTACGCACCAAAATGCATCGATCAAATGATATTCTCCCATGTTTCTTTGGATTTTAAACCATGATCTGATTACTAAAAACTCCAAAAAAAATAATTAATTAAAATTAAAATTATTTGATTGGCATGATTTTTTACATGTAGTCCAAAGAAGGGATCTGAATAGGATGAATGGTCTAGATATAAAAAAGCAATGAAAAAGGGCATCTACGAGTATCATTCGTAGAAAATATTACAGTTTTTTTGAGTAATGAACATGTTAGAAAATAGGAAAGGAACATCTAATATGCATTAGTCCAATTGAGTGACCAGCAGTCTTTCCCTGAGAAAGTTGAGGGTTATCTAGCAAATAGTGAGAACTATGGACCCCATAAAGACCAAATTACCCTTCTTAACCCAAAAAGTTATAGTTTAGCAATGTACTTTGTATGCAATAATATAATGGCAGTTGAGAATTGAGGGTAGGAGGGTTGTTTTAGTCCTTTTGTTAAAATAATCAGTTCAGAGGAGCATTTTGGTAGTTTTGTGGAAGTCAAGGGGGGCTCTGTAGCATGGGATGTGGGCAGAATATTAATTCTGCCCTTTATAGAGGAAAGAGCAAAACCATCTCCTAGAAATCCAAAATCTCAATACGGATGGAGCAGAGGACTTGCAGGCTTGTATGGCTATTCCAACTCTGTCTTCTTTTCCTCTGTTTTTCTGCAGTTTCTGCCTACAAGAACTACACAGTTGGCGACACTTTGGGCTGGTTTGATTCTCTTCAGAAACCCAACATAAATTACCGGAAATGGGCTGCTGGGAAGAACTTCAGCTTGGGAGATTTCCTCAGTAAGTGAACAGAAGAAGCAATGTTCGTTGCTTCATACTTTAAGCAATATTCTCTGATGGAGATATGGTTTTTGAACTTTTGCTGCTTTTTTCTTCTCTCTTCTGTCTCTCTCACATGAGATCTGTGAGAAGTTGCCTTTAGCATTGCTCGAAGTGAATTTAGCATTAAAAGCATAGAAAATTAAGAACATGGCCATTGTTTACTGGAAAAGTTTGCACCTTGGATTTCTTGTAGATCAATACTCTTTCCTCTCTCATGCTGTCTTTTACACCGTGTTACTCATTTTCTCTGTTGTTTGGTCTTAATTGTAGCTAAGAAACAACACAAAATGGAATACATGGGCTACTGTTTTGCAGAAGTTCTCCACCCGTGACCCTTTTTCTTTTTCCTGGAGAAGATCAAACTGGCATTAAGCCTAAAGTATTTACCATGGTCTCTCTCTAGCTACTTAACCTTCTCTATGTATGTGGGTAATTTTCTGAATTGCTGATTTTTTTGTACTTTCTTTCATGGAGTGAACTGTAACTCAAGTCAGTAGCTGAAAACAACCTTGTACTTTCAATTCAGGAGCAAGAACAAAA
This sequence comes from Warburgia ugandensis, assembly GCA_035236585.1. Lineage (NCBI taxonomy): Eukaryota > Viridiplantae > Streptophyta > Magnoliopsida > Canellales > Canellaceae > Warburgia > Warburgia ugandensis. Next base: position 103,273,181 of record CP141126.1, read on the forward strand.
ACATAACAAGAACTCAGTCCCATTTGCTATATTTCAATAATTTTATCTTCATTTTGATGGGAAGATACACCTTTCCACATCTATATATTATCAGAACTTAAATATTTTTTTAAAAAATTTATCACAATAACATAATTGGAGTTTGTGCCACCCATAAATCTGCTCATATAATAAAAGAAGGAATTTTTCATTTAAAAAAAAATAAATTCTACCCCATTCTTTGTATTTCTCCTTTGGTAATTTACTAAAATAATTTCATTTGTTTACCTAATAATTTATCTTCCTTCTAATTATAAGCATATGGGTCGCTGATATGTTTTTCATCCCTTGCTTAATTGTTTTGTTATTTAAATTATGTTATCATTTCAATTATCACATGCATTATTCGTTTTTCAAGTCTGTAACCTTCTTTCTTCCCTCTCTTGCAGTTTTTAACACAGATAAGAATCACTCTGTCGTCCAAACATACAATTTCACAACGTACAAGCAATGTGATTACGACGATGCCGAAACCGACGATACGATCCAATGGACGGAAAGCGAGCCGACGGTAAGCACTGATCCGGTCGTGGTATCGGTTCCCCTATTGAAAGAAGGACCAACCTATTTTTTCTCGGGCAATTACGATGGTGAACAATGCAATTTTGGACAACATTTCAATATAAATGTAACACACGGGCAAGGATTGCCTAAGAGTCTGAAGGAACAGCCAGCAGATTCACCAGCTCCGGCAAGTCCCGACGACGACGACTCGGCACCTGATACTGTAGTTCCTTCAAATTTTACTAAACCCGAGAAGAGTGACGATGATGATAATGTTAAAGAGACATCGAGGGGCGATTCCTTGGTGGGATTTGGAAAACTGAATGGAAGTTTGGTGTTTTTGGGATTTGTTTGGATTTTTGGATGATTTTTTTAGTAGGGGAATTGCTGTATTTTTTGTTTCGGGGTTGGTTGTGTTATTGTTACAAAGTAGAAAAGTATATTTGACTATATTGATTTGTAATTAATTAGGCTACAATAATGAATTAATTATACTATTCCCATTATTTGATTAGGAATTTTCTTCCATTTTTCCAGTTCTTCCTTTTAAATTTTGTTTGTAGGAATTTGGTAGGTTGCTTTAGTGGTTTGGTTGAGGCTGCTAGCAGCTAAGGCTAGTTAATGATTGAGGACTTTTACATGTTGGTGGACCATGCCAGGGTTGGGTACATATCAACCAAACCTAACAGTTTTGTCAAAGGATCTATTTTGGCTACACTATTCTATTGATATCTTGATGTCCAAACTATGTTTGAAGGCCTCTTGATTGGCATCCTCATGGGCACCGCCTTTGGATGATTCAATCCATTCATTTGATTGCTCCATATGTTTATTAGTTCAAAGAGCACATTCCTTGCATGACTCCAAGACCTGAAACTTATAATTTTGATCTCAGAAGAGTGTTGGTCAAAAGCTTTTGTGTAGATAATGGTTGTACTTTTTATTGGAGAGATGTACAAAGTTGGGGCAATTAGATGAGTCATTGGATCATCAAAAGGTAGGGCTCCTTCGTCATCGAAATATAGCAGCCTCGATGCACAAGGCTCCTACCTATGCAGGGTTTGGGAAAGGGGTAGACCACAAGGGCCTATAGAAAGTAGCTTTACCTTGCATCTTTGCAATATGCTGTTTTCATACCTTAAACCCATGACCTCAAAGTCTCATTACGTCAACTTTACTATTGCACCAAAGCTCTCCTTCATCGTCCAAATGCTAGTCATTAATCAAAAGGTTAAGATCTTAAGACGATCCACTGTAGAAGTTCTGTAAAACCTCAAGGAAAGATGGTCCACAATACATTGCTGCTTTCTAACCAGTGAGAGTCCCAAAGGGCTTCAACCAAGCCATGTGCAGTCTGATTCTAGTTGTCCTTCTTTACCCTAGGCTTTGTGGTCCTTGTGCACTTGTGTGGTCCTAGTTATCGGGTACATGAGGTTGAAAAAAGGAGTAATGAATGGCGGCGGTGAAGTTGGTTAGGGAGAGCCAGAAGTCGTGAGTCACGAGGCTACTGTCGCCCTCATGAATGGGTAAGAATGAATAAGTCGCCCCCTCTGAGGGGAAGATTGTGGGTTCCAGTCTTAATCATTATATATATACATACATATATATATTTTTAGTCCTCCGTATTGTTTGATCGGTTAAACATTCAATTCCGAAGCAATTCTATGAATGAGAGATCATGAACATCCAAATCTTAGAGCAGCTATATAAATGAGCAAGATTATACAAAGGTGAGATCCATAAAAAGTGATTTCTAATTTTCTTTTTTCTTTAAATTAGTAACTCACCCAGTCTATAGGTCTTTATATATGACCCTTCAAATGTATCTTGGGGACACTTCTCTTCAATTTTTGGATCTCATGTTCTACATCCAGATCTACAGATTTGCGGCAGATAAATGGATGTCTGCAGATTTCAGTCTATTGTTCTTCCCACTTTTACAATTAGAGAGAGAGAGAGGAAGACGCCGAGCTTAACACAAAACTCAACTCAAATAATTAATTCTGGGGTACTAGATAAAAATACGAAAAAGAAGAAGAAGAAGGCACTGTAACACAGAAAAAAAACCTTAAACTAAAAAAAATTGTCTATTTTTTAGCTTCAAAACATCCACAACTAACAAACTTAGAAATATGACCTGAATTTCGTAACTGGGTAATGTATGAAAAAGTATTTACAGAAAAATGAGGTTGTCACCACTTTTAAGGAAACTCATCCTGCACCAGCTGTGTACTTTAAGGGGAGCCTTGGCGCAATGGTAAAAGTTGTCTTTAGGTAACTTTGAGGTCACGGGTTTAAGGCGTGAAAATAGACTCTTGCAAAATGCAAGGTAAGGCTGTGTACTTTATACTCTTATGGTCCACCCCTTTTCCAAACCCCGTATAGGCGAGAGCTTGTTTACAAGCGCTGCCCTCTTATCGTGCAGCTGTCCAAGGACTCTTATGATGATTCTTTCCGATGTATAATTACTCCCCTCAAATATTATCATAGTTTTCTAAACAATATCAAACACCCACCTCCCTTTCTTATAATTTCAAAGCTTCCCCAAACTTTTTCTTCATTCGTTCGCAGACCCTCTGCGTTTAAGCTGTGGACGGGATTTCAGTTAGAAGTTTGATTATTTTGACTAAAAAAGGGCAGTTCCAATGCACAAAGCTCTCGCGGATGCAGTTAGGCTTCAAGAAAGAAGCGGACTAGAGCGTTAATAGTAAGCAATCTTACCTTCATTTTGCAAGAAATTATTTTCACACACTGAAACCATGACTATAAGATCACATGACAGTTTAATTATTTTAACTAAAAGATGTAAACCCTTTAACAGTTGCAGATTAAATTTTCCAGGAACAAAATATTCTAGGCATCTTATTTCTCTTCTTTGCTAGAAGTCGTCCGGAAACCTTCGCCGGAGAATTTCATTTTCCGAAACTCAAAGCAGACTAACCGGAGAAATTCCTCGTCAGTTTCATTTTTCTCTTCTTCTTTTTTTACAATATTTGATTTGGTCATCATTCTCTGGTAAAGAGAAAACCATTTGGCTACACTGCTTTCCTCCGAGGCTGAAAATGCAATCTCTTCTTCTTTATTCTCTGGTTTTGCAGTTTTCGACATGACAGGCCCGATCAATGGATATCGATCAGGGTGGCCAACAAAAATTGTTTGAAGCAACTGGAGCACAGAGAGAGTCAAAAGCCCTTTGTAAGAGAAGGTAATTCTCTATTTCGGTGGATGTACAGAGAAAACAAGTTATTATCGGAACCATGATTTGTCTCCTTTCAAGGATAGAGGTGAGATGGAAACGAAGAAGAATGTGATGGGAGAGAGAAGAGGACGAAATATCAACGGCTTTCCATCAACTACGATCACAGATTCCCTCCAACAGGTGCATCTTTGAAATAAAGAGGAAAAAGTTAGGTGGATGTTTGAAAATGTAGTAAACAGAGGTGCATATTTGATATTACTTAAAAGTCTGGGTGGCATATTTGAAGTTTTCCCCCTTTTAATGGTTTAAACTTCTTATCTTATCATTCAATTGAATTTTTATTTTTCCATGTCTTTTGGTCTTATTTAGATCAAGAATGTTTCTATCGTTCTTCCATTGTTATACCTACTTAAAATTTGCAACGAACAATCCTAGTGACTAGTTTTGAAGGGGAGTCTTGGCGCAACAGTAAAAGTCAGTCGTCGTGTGACCTTCAGGTCACATGCTCAATGTAATATCCTTAATTTTCAGTACAAATTAAGAAATTACTAAATAAATCAAATTAAAAATTTAGAGATGGAAATTTTTCTTGAAAACTTAAGAATTTGAAAGTGCTCGTCGATATGATTCCAACGCCACTAAGAACGCGGAAAACGGAGCTCAAACGAAGGAGTTAGGAGCCGTTGAAGTTGTAAGGGCTTTTTAGTCATTTGATAGAGACGTGTTACACAGGAGTCCAAATTGATAATGACACCCCTATCTTCCACACGTCTCTACCAGTTCCGGCGAGATCGCCTGAGAGACATGAAAAGAGGCATGATGGAAAGAGTTTTTCTTCCCTAGGACTCTAAACCCTATATCTACCCTTCCTCAGGAGCCAAAACGCTCGACTTGGAGCGTTCACTGAGTTTAACGCGATGACCCTAGCTCTGTAAATTTGGATTTTTCCGGCTAGTGGAACCCGGCAAAGACTAGCAACCCCAGCCAGACGTAAGGTAAGCCTTAAACCCTAAATTCAGTATTTATTAAATAGGTCAAATAATTAGAAACGCATTTAAAATCAGGAAAAAATAGATTTCCTAGGAACTTTGTGCACGCTACTGTTGGAGTATGATTTCGCAGATGAAACCACTTCCGTTTGAAAACCGCACTGTCCAACTAGTGTACAAGAGACCCAAGATCAAACCCTTTAAATATGGGAGAGATCCAATGGTGGGTTTCTCCAAAAAACGCAAAAACCAATACCTATGGATGTTTTTAGGAAACTTGGGAAAAATCATTTTAAAAACATGGGTTTTGGCAAAATCAATGCAAAAGGATGGCATAAATGGATTCTAGAGGAAATTCTGAAAAAAACGGCACAAAAATAGCAGCAAAACGGAGCTCTGTAGCTCTGCTAGAGACTACCGGAATCCGGTCGTCTTCTCCGGTGTCGGCGCCCTGGCACTGACGTCGGGACTCACAACAGACGACGTCGAACGACATCAGCTTCGCACGCGTGCGCGATGTCGTGGTCTCAGTGGGGTCGGGATGCACTACGTCCTGGTGACCGTGATGCACGCGGCGGTGCATCACGGTGTCGAAGACGCACGCGGAGCGTCTTCGTGACGCCGTTTTGCGCTGGTTTAAACCGGCGAAAAGTGGAACCACCGGTATAGACCACCTTATCGTGGTCGGGCAGGCCCCATTTACGTATACTTGAACTTAAAACTTGATTTTTGGGAGCTAAAGGAATCCAAATCACTATCTGAAAGAGGCCCTGTGACCGTATTGACGACGTGAACCTAGTTTTAACTTAAAAACTTTTAAATAACCACTTTTTATTTTTAAAAAAAATTTAATTGTGGTGTGACTTGTACATGTGCACTTGAATATACTAGTTAAAAGGAGTTATTAGTAAACTAGTGGTCTCACATTGAGGTAGGTGACGACAATTAATGCTTTTCTTTGATTTTTAAACCATGTTTAAAAATAGCATCATGTGTGATTGTGTTTTAAATTGCAATTATTAATTGTCGTGGATTTCATGCAACTTTGAGCACATTCTGATTATTATAAATTGAAATCTTTATTTGAATAAACTCTTGACTAATGTTTTTATGAGTATGATGTTAATTAATTATGCTTAAATAAAGACTTATTTATTATTATATCTTGAAAATACATGGATTTACATGGAAATAAGAATAGAGACTTATTAGCTGGTCCTTTTATAGGCTAATCCCATGATGAGGGGTATGTCTTGGGGAATTCGAGCATGAGTGCTCTTGAGTTTTAGCATATACATATGATTTTCTGTGTTTTATATTTGATGATGTGTGCTCTCGCCCGATGGGCGTCATGCTAGGAGGGATAGGGCCAGCCACCTGCCCTTCGAGATTATAATGTGATGATATGTGATATGATAGACACTTGCCTATAAATAGCATTCGGTATGGGTTTGGTAACATGAATAGTTCACACTATGGGTCTGAGCCTTTCCATGGGGACAAACACTAAGCCTCCCGTTATGGTGTCGATGGAGAGCGGCGGTGGTTGATACCCGTGGAGGGTTGCCACTGCGGCATGATGCCCATATTCTTATTATGTGTGCATGTGTGATGAGCATGGTTATGGATGGTATGCCTGGGTGTGACGACATTCAGAGGTTGACTATGAGTACTCATGATCCGTGATGTTAGTGCAATGTTGTGGGACCCATTACCTTAGGGTGCTCTTATTCTTATTGTATGCTCATTTACTTTGATTCAGGTCATGTTTTAACTCCTTGAAATTCATGTTTTAGCATATGGAATATATTGGCATTTATTTGGACATGACATTATGATACTACTATTTTTATAAATGATAGACTTTTCATCAGTGTTGTTCATTATTTCTTTCATTTATTACATTAATTGTCTATGTACCTACATAAGCGATAGCTTGCTGATGTATTGCTTTGTTTTGTAATGCCTTAGATCTCAAGCGCGACATCAGGAAAGAAAAAGCTGTTGAGAAACCGTGAGAGCTGCTGAAGATTTCTTTTCCTAGAATTTTAGACCATGATGTGAGTCAATAAACAGGATTATCATTTGAATTTAATTATAGACTGAATACTTTATATTTTGGATTTGATTGAGATGTTTGGACATATGTTGGACATTTATATGAGATGTTATAATGAATAGACCCTGGGCCCTATTATTATTGTGTTTTTGACATCTATTTGATTTAAAATAAAGGTGCCGATTTATTTGGCATTGATTGATACGCGTATTGTTTTATTTATATGTATGCCGTTTTGAGAAAGGAAAACTAACATCCGGAGTTTTTAAGATATGTTTTAGTAAAAGGTTAAATAAAAATTATCTCATGGGATCCCAAATGCTCTTATTTAATATGCGGAAAAAAAAAATGTCTTAAAAATCTGGGGTGTTACACTCAATGTATGGTGACAGCTTCTTGCAAAAATGCAAGGTAAGACTGCGTACTATAGGCCTTGTGGTCCACCCCTTCCTAGGATCCTGTATAGGTAGGAGCTTGGTGCACCAGGGATGCCCTTTTTAATCCCAGTGACTTGTTTTGACTCTTTAAAAAGTTAATAAAAAATGAATGGTCGTGATTTTTTAAGGTTCTAAAAGCAAGAGGGGAAGGCTCAAAAGAACGTGAATAGAAGTGAACAGCAAGATTCATGTGACAAAAACCTGCTCAAAATAAGGTCCCAATGATGAAGATAAGTGGTCTTGATTTCTAACCTTAACAAACATAGAGTAAAAGCATTCAATGGTATGAAATTCGATTTCAAGCCTATATAAGCCATTGGAAACATGATGGATGAACTGATATAAAGAACATAATCACTATAATTGAGAAAAGGGCAGCATCTATTCCTCTAGATTTTTAAGGGTAGGCTTGGCAATTTGGGTTTGTGGGTCCTGTTCGTGTCACGTTGAGACTAACCCATTATAGTATATGGGTCGACATGAACACGATCTGCTTAATAATTGTGTCAAGAATCCGTGACTCGAATATGAAACGATTATTAAACGAGTCGACACGACACGACTCGTGTAACATGATTAAATAAATAAAAAATAACTAATATAGGACGGTACTATAGTAATATATAATGGTTTCTAATGAACCATCGTATATTACTATAGTAATATATGACTGTTTTTAATGAACCGTCCTATATTTTCAACCCGATTGGTTAACAGCCTGCGGGTCAGATGAGTTAATACGACAAATTAATAAGTCGTGTGTTAAACAGGTCAACATTGATTAACCCGAACAAGGCACGATTTTTGGCATGTCATTTCCAGGTTGACCGGAAAATGACACGAACACAATAAGACTCGACCCTAACCCGCTAAATCTTTGTCAGTTTTGAGTCGTGTTATCGTGTTGTGTCATATTTTGCCACCCCTATATTAAGAGTGTCTACTCTTGATGGGACTCATATTTCGATAAAAAGAATAATCTCTTTCATTGATCATAATAAAAAACGAAAAGTGTCTATTAAGCCTTTAACTTGTCTATGTCAAATACAGAGCATTGCATTTTGATTCCTTAATTGCCCGTCAAATACTGCAAATAAAGGGCATCTCTGGCCCACAAAGCTCTTGAATATGTAGGGTTTGGGAAAGGGATGGACCACAAGGATCTATTATATGCAGCATTGCCTTGCATTTTTACAAGATGCTGTTTTCACGCCTTAAAACTGTGACCTCAAGGTCACACGATGACAACTTTATCATTTAATTGTGGAAGACTGCAAATTAGGAGAATAAAATGTGTCGATTGGTTCGAATTTTGGTAAATGTGTCATCCATAGCATGACCTCAGAGATAGACGTTCCGGATCATTTGAAAAACAGAGCCCAACTTGCACTCTTTGCTTGGCAACCTCCATGTAGAGTGGTCCACAAGATCAATGGTCCAGATACTATACAATGGTCATATAAACAGGAGAAAGTCCCACAAAATTTAATGATATTCACATAGCTATTGCCGCATCCTCGTTTCAGAACTTTTACTACTTCCACTCCTGGGGACTACCGTCTTAATAATCCCACCGTCCATTTTTACGGTCTTCCCAAAGATGAGCCCTGTCCGACAAAATAATGCCATGATGATCCTACCATCGTTTTCTTTGGTATAGTTGTGAAAGCAAAAAAGTTCATGATTTTTGAGACGTCGTCCATCTATTGCAAGATCATTGAGATGAACGGTTGGAATGATCAAAATGGTTCAGATTCTTCAAACGGGTGGGTCCCATATGTGCATTCACCACTAAACTCCAAATGAGGGGGTGGCAATATCATGTCTCCTCTAAAAATACTTGGAAGAAATAGGCGAGAGCGCGAACAAATCTTCCAGCCCAGGTCTTCCACCTACCTATATATATTCTGTCCGACTTAAAAAAAGGTCGAAGACAGACGGAAACAGAAAAAAAAGTCATTTCTTCAAACATTTTCTGATCATAATTAGCAGAACTGAGAAATGGCGGATTCTTCAGCTCCTCCTGAGAGATCTGACGAAGAGAAAGAAGAAATTCTTGATCGAATGCTTACTCGCTTAGCTCTAGCCGACGATTCAAAACTCGAAAACTTGCTCTCCAAGCTTCTCCCTTATTGCATCTCTTTTCTCTCTTCTCCCTCCGTTCCCATCCGGAAAAAGGTATGCGATCACCTCACCGAATTCGAATACGCAATCAGATTGAATGAAATTCACTGAATTGGTTGGAAATTCGAGTTTGTTGGTATGGGTTTTATGGTGCGTAGGCGTTTAGTTTATGTGTTTGATACTAGGGTTTTGAGTTGAACTGTCGTTATTGATTTGGATTAGCGAATGTAAAGGTATGAAGTTCTGCAATCAGGTTAGATGTGATTGTTCAAATGCAATGAATTGTTTGGAAGTTTTAGTTTGTTATCGCGGATTTAGTTAGTGTTGTTATGAATTTGAAGTGTGAATTTTACTAGTGAACTGGATTTTGTCTGAATGTGCAATGGGTTCTTTTCACTGATGAAGGAATTGTTAAGGAATTCATTGTTTTTTGTGTCATCATGCACTGTCATTGTATTTGTGGATTTTCAATCTCATGTTGTCGTTACTTTTTGATTTTTTGGAGCTTTAAAGGAGTTCGGGCTTCTTAGTTTGTGAGTTTGTAAGATAGAACTATGAGTATTGAGAAAGGATCTTATTATTGGAAGTTTTACTCCTGTATGTGATCTGTATGTGATTGTGTTAGAAATGTTGGCTCAAGTTTTCTTGTTAGCTGTTCTTATATTATGTAATTTATTCTAAGGCCTCCTTTCTTGTGTTAACAATAATGATTTTGGAATAGGACTTTCTTATTCCTCAAATAACATTCCTGATATTTGTCTTCATGTTTTGGATTCTCTGGGACCCATTCCATGTGATGTACTTTGATCTCGATAGGTTATGGAGATCCTAACCCATGTAAACAAGCGAGTCAAGCACCAACTGAAAATTGGCTTGCCTTTGCTGGAGTTATGGAAGATGTATGCGGAGACCACTTCGGTACCGATGGTTAAGAACTTCTGCATTGTGTATATTGAGATGGGATTTGACCGCTTGAAGGAAGAGGTCTGTCTGACATCTGTGCTACTCAAAGTTTGTAGTTGAGAGTCTGTACATTTTACTCTTGGATGGGAGCTGATGCTAGTAAAGAACTTTTGAAGCTAATAAAGATATCTTGATCATTATCTGCAGGAGAAAATAAATATGGCCCCGGATATGGTAGCAAACATTTCAAAGCTTCCTCCTCAACATCAAGATATTATTTTAAGAATTGTTGCAAAGGTACAGCTAAACTCCCCACAAAGATAGTTGGACCCTTCTCTCTGATAGTGGGCTTCTATGTAAAGTCTTTTTGTCAAATTTAAAAGCGTCACTGTATTAGAGATATATGAAGACTTCCATCAGCAATTAGTTTATCTTTTGCTGCACCATACCCTTTTTTGACAAACTCTGTCAAATTTATTTCACTGGAGAAGTTACAAAAGGACAAACAAATGCATATTGGGTGAGTCTTATCTTTTACCTTGAATAAAGTTTATATTATTATACAAGAACTACTAATAAGGAGCAAGTCATTAGTTATTGTTGTGTTCTTTCTGTTTTAATAGTTATTGTAATTGCGTCCTTATAAGTGGAGTAAAATGAGAACCAAATGAATGAATCAAGACACTTTCATACCTGCAGCTCATTAGTTGCTATCTACATTTGAAAATTCTTTTGACATATGCCTCTGTCGTATGGCATTCATAAAGAAAAGGGCAGCCCGATGCATGAAGGTCTTGTGTATGTAGGGTCTGGGGAAGGGGCGGACCAGTAAGGGTTTATAGTATGCAGCCTTACCTTGCATTTTTGCAAGAGGCTGTTTCCACTCCTCGAACCTGTGACCTCTGGGGCACACAATGACAACTCTCCCATTGTGCCAAAGGCTCCCCTTCTATCACGTGGCATTCATATAAAACTATTTTATGTTCTTCTGAAGAACCGCTTTAACTTTCTGTCTTGCTTTCCTTTTCTAAAGCATTTATTGGTTTCAGGTGATAGGTGAATGCCATTCAAACAAGGTTGATGAAGAAGTAGCTGCAAAGTATAGATCGATGAGCGGGTCTAGAGATGGACAACTATTTGTTGAATTCTGCCTTCACACAGTTTTGTATCAGCCATCATCTCAAGGGTGTGTTAAAGACTAACTAGGAAGTGAACTGTGGAACTATGGCAATGACCTCCTTGTGTAATACTGAGTGACTGAACTATTTTATGTTCTCTTGCAGTGTTGGGTGCCCAGCAGGGCTTTCAGTGGCTCAGTCAGATCGTGTTACTGGCAAACTTCCATTGAAAGGGGAGCTTCTTTTAATGAGAAAGGTGAAAATTAGTTTATTATGATTCCGGAAGATAATGCAAATTGACACTTGCAGATTGTTTACATACCTTGAGAGGTTCTTTCAGGCATGACAGCACTCTTCAAGTGTCTCCGCGACAAGGATTTATCATACTTTGTGTTCATTTCTAGGAGTTCTTTCTTTGCAGCTAGGGATTTTAAATGTGATAGAGGCTATGGAGCTAGCTCCGGAGCTTGTTTATCCTCTTTATTTAGCTGCTTGTACAGACAGGTATGCCATGAGTTAGTATGGAGCCATTTTTTTTTACATTGTATAGATCATACCTCCTTCTGAGGGGTTTTGCATAACTGTGTCTTGTTTCTTGATTAAATGTTACAGCCAAGAGCCTATTGTTAAGAGAGGCGAGGAACTCATAAAACGAAAAGCTGCAGGCGTCAATTTAGAAGACCAGGACCTGATAAAAAGACTATTTTTACTGTTTAATGGTATGTAGAAGATTTTTTTTTTTTTTTTTTTTTCACTTGATCCGAACTTATCAGCTTCAGAATGTTATTCATTGTTATTTGTTTTGAGATTTTAATTGAAGCTGATATTGTCAGAGAGGAATTTATGTGTTTGGTTATGTTCTTTTGGAGAAACTCTCAAGATTTTATTAAAAGAGCAGCCCGGTGCATGAAGCTCCCACGTATGCAATGTCCAAGGAAGGGGCGGACCACAAAGGGCCTATAGTGGGCAGCCTTACCTTGCATTTTTGCAAGAGGCTGTTTCCACCCCTCTAACCCGTGACCTCCAGGTCACACGGTGACAACGCAAGTGGAATAGTAATTATTTTCTTTTCATTAGTAACAGACTGCAGAAAGTGATTGAAATAAGTTTATATGAGTTGTTTATACTTTTTCTGAGGTTCACCTGTAGGTTTGTCTGCAGAGACTAGCTGTTTATGCTGTTCCAAATAGATAAGCTTGAACTGTATTATAATTTGTCTTTGGGTGGGATCTTCAACAGCCCTTTTTTTTTTTTTCCCTTAATAATCTTAATTCAGTTGATACCAGAATAAGTTGTTTTGCATGTCAATTTTCAGCGGAGTAACTTGTGGTTTGTGGACATGAGCTCTTGGTTCCTAATATTTTGTTGTCCAAGGTTGTCAGTTCATTTCTCATTCTTTGTCCTGATCTTGTTGGGTGTCTGGATTTAAGCATCTTCTTCATTATCCTCAACTTTTGTAATTGCAGAATGTCAATGGCTGTTCTCTCGAATGGATGCTCTGGTGTTATCATGACATTTTGTTTTATGTTTTTCAGTGGATGGTGGAGGCTCATTAACCTATGAACCTGATTCAAATGTGTATAAGTTTGACTGGTAACAAGTTGCGTAAGATAATATAGTACTTTCCTTCTTTGAGGACAGTCAAGGGGAGCCTTGGCACAATTGTAGAGTTGTCATCGTGTGACCTGGACGTCACAGATTCGAGGCATGGAAACAGCCTCTTGCAAAAAATGCAAGGTAAGGCTGAATACTATAGACCCCTTGTGGTCGGCCTCTTACCCGGACCTGCATATGCGGGTGCTTTGTGCACTGTGCTGCCCTTTTTCTTCTTTGAGGACAGTCTACCTTTTTTATTTCAGTATAGCATAGTTGGATGCATAATATTTCGTCAGCATCACAATATTGGTGGTTAAATCAGTGTATATCTATGTATGTCGCACACATGCCCTAAACCCTGTTTAGGTGGAAATGTGAGAAATAGTAATCCTTGTCTTAGAAGTTGATGGTCAATGAAGCAAATACTGATTCTGCTATAAATAAACATATGAAATTATTACATATTAAACATGTGCACATGTGTAGCAGTTGATTACTACAATTCTACGTGGTGGATATGGTATTAGCCTCCAGTTACGAGGCATTTGTATTGTTAAATCTTAAAATTGAAGCCAACCTTTTATTTCCTATGATATTATCTGTTAATTTGAAACTTCAGTTCTGTCTCTAACTGCTACGGTTGCACCTTCACATGCAAATGTATTTTCTTACCTCATGTTGTATTGGAGCTTCAGAAAACATTCAATTTGGATTAGTGCATTTTCTGGCATCAAAGATGTGAGGCACATGGGCTTGTTTTATTTGAGTTGCTAATTTCTTGAGCATTAAGTTAAATTTTGTGCTTATGAAAGATCTGGTGTGTATATATCTAAGAAGGAGGTTTATCCCCTTTATATCTGTGTTTGTCACCTTTCTGTGCATGAAATCATGCTTCAATGTGATGCTTTTTTTGACTAGTACTTTATGCAGGTACCACAGGAGTTGAAAACATTCCTGCAGAGTCTAAGATCAATCCTGTGAATGCTGCATTGAGATCTCGACTTATATCTGTTTTTTGCCGCTCCATCACTGCAGCAAATGCTTTTCCATCCACCTTGCAGTGTATTTTTGCCTGCATATATGGTAAACTTCTGGCTTTGTCTTTTTTCATTTTGACCCAAAATTGTTGGCCTGAAGCTAAAATGGATGCTTTTTTTGGTCCCTGGGATATTCTTGAAGTCCTGGAATTCCCATTTATAAAAAAAATCTTAAAATATAAGTTCTTTCAGATGATGTAAGTCCTGTGAGCATTCTGAATAATATGTAGTTGAGCACTTCTGCACCCCTTTCGTGATGATGGCAGGACAGAGGTTGAGAGAATCTGCAATTTAAGGCTTTCCTGTCATCGTGAAGGTTAACTATTATGTTTGCTATTATATCATCTGATACATTTTGCTTTCTGTTTGGGATCAACTTTCTCCTTTTCTCTAGTTAGAACCTTTATTTCAAACTCTTCATACTTTTCACTCATAATAAGGAGCATACTTTTCACTGGTAACAAGGAACTAGAATCTTTCTATTATAAACTGACATGCCAGAATAGATTAGCTTGCTTGGCCTCAGAGTTCCTATATTCTTTGGGACTTCACTAAGAACTTTGCGATATGGCAGGAAACGGAACCACTTCAAGGCTAAAACAGTTGGGAATGGAATTCACTGTCTGGGTTTTTAAACATGTAAGGATTTGGCTGCTTTCATGTTTGGTTTTGTTCTTACTGGATGAAGCATCAGTTTTAGCTCATATCTTTAGTTTGTAAATATGCTTCTGGTGGCACAAAGTACCACAGACATGTATTGATATGGTTTTCATAGCATGTTATTAAAGTGGTTACATATTTCTGTTATTATAAATTAGATATGGAGGTGAATTTATCCTTTTTCCCAGAATGGAAAACATTAGAGCTACCTGAACTTTACTATCCCCTTACTTGTATGAATATATTCATGTAAGATCTTCATACTTGTATTGAATATATATACATTTTTTTGCTTGTAAGTATAGAAATATCCCAAAAGGCATGAGGGGTATAAATATTTAAACTGATTAGTCATGTGAAAAGCCAGATCCTTCCATGTGAAAAAAAGTATCAATCTTGGGTATGATAAGTCTAGCCCCATTGCTTTTTTTCTCGTCAAAGTTCCGCAGATAAACATGCTTGGAATACACTAGGATGACTTGCCTTGTAGAAACTTTGTGCTGATCTCAGCTTTTTATCTCTCAAAAGAAAGAAAATCTGGTCCCATTTATTTCTTCTCCCCACACTATTGGGATTTTCTCAATCTTGAGCCTGGCCTTGTGGCATATTCTTGTTGCTTTCTATTGTTAAAATAGCATGATGGCAAAATGTTTGCTCACTAAAAGACATAGCATCTTGTAGCTTAGTGGATGATACAGCCTACAATTTGTAATCTTCTTCAGCTGTAGTGATTAATTCATTTTTCTCCTTATCCATTGTGGTATTCTCCTCTTCCATTCTGATGAGGTCAAGATGAGTAAAATTGATGGCATGCAATTTCTTCTCTCTCTCTCTGACTCAATAATACTCTGTTAAAATGTGGAGTTGAAATTTGGTTCCTGCACTCTAGGCAAGTGATGAAACTGATTTCACTTTATGCATAAGCTGATCAGATCTGTCTCTCCAAACTACATCTTCTAGGAGTTTGCTGCTTTGCAAGTGCTCCCTAGATTGTCTTTTGAAATGTCTGAGGTCATCCTCAAGGTCTTATTTCCTATTTGAGCTATATTGTCAGATTCAGTAATTTTGACATACAAGTGAATAATGAGTGGCCCCGGACCCCCGCATACGCATGACCTTCGTGCACCGGGGCTGCCCTTTTTTTAATTGAATGATGATTGGGCAGACACTGAACTATGGTATGCTAATGCTAATAACATCCCTTGTTTGATGTGGTGCTTAAAGAAGAAATATGTAACAAATTACTGATTAAGGGGGAATTAGTATTTTGTGGTTGCATGAATTATTAAAACTGTATAGTCACTTATATCTGGTCGTCAGTGATTTGGTAAATGTCATTAATACTTGATTGTCTCAACTCTGGATCACTTCTTTTACCATAATACTTATATTAAACTTTGGGTGCATGTCCTTGGGATGCCTAGTTGGGTGCTGGAGATAATCTCTCTGCTGAACCTGCGGTTCCCAGATTGGGACTTAGGTTCTGTTCCTGATTATTTTCTAATTATAATTTAATCCCTTTATGAATTTGTGCACCGGGCTGCCCTTTTTCTAAAATCATTTATGTATGTCTTTCACTCTTTCTTACTCCGGCATTAGAGCACTCTTTTGAGTGTCTAGGTTATTCTCGAGGCATTGTGATGGCAGCCAGACTGACATGCTCAAGGGACTCAAAGAAGAATCTTGCGGATGGATGAAACAAGTAAGATCTTTGGATGAGATTAATAATTAATGGAATATGTTGTGTGCCAACAATTTTCTGACTGTGTGGACAGCTACAATTCAGAAGAATCTAAGGAGGTGACTAAGAACTATTCTGTTTTTGTGCTATGATGGAAGACCTAGTTTGGAGATCAGTTGATCTGAGTTGTTCAATGTGACTGGGACAATATTTTATGGGTGAAAATACTAGAGTTCCACTGGCAGCTCAACCTGGAGGCTTACTTTCAATGGATCTGTGCTGTAGAAATTTGAAAGAGCTTTCTGAAGAGAAGTGAGAGTTGAATTTCTGGCATTTAGATTCTGTGGAGTCTTGTCAAGTTGCTACCAGTTCTAGGAGAAAGAAAAGGCAATAGGAAGATTGTAGATTGGGAGAAGATGAATTAACTTGTGCACATGAGCTCTTTACCCAAAAATCACAGAACTTATTGTATGAAAAACATTTTAAGGTGACTACATGGTGGAGAGTTTGTAGATGTTTATGGAAACTGGACTCCAATAAAGTGAGAACAATTTATTACTCGTCACACAAAATCAAAATTTCAAAGATAAGTTGCTTTCCAATGCCTATGAAGGGTGCATGATGTCTACCAGCTTTGCCCAAAACGTGGAAGAGAGGTCAAAAAGGAGCATAGGTTGGTAACTTTGTGCATATATTGGATGAAATTTTGAGGCATGGTCTCTGGCTTGATTGCTGTCAAGGTTCGAAGATATATTGCCCCACTTCAGGTTGTGTACAATGGAGAAATAACTGTGCTGGATTGAAGATATTCTCTCTATGTGCTTTGTTCGTACTTGTTGGTTTACACTGGTATGCACTGGATTATCATATCTCTAGTCAACTTCTGTGCAAATTGAACAGGACTACTACTTCATGCTGTTTGAAGCTAGGTGCTGGATATGTAGGCCCCAATACATGCTACCTTGAAGATTGAGAATCAAGTTTATTTTGATTGTCCTGGGTTAGCATATCTTGTGCCTCCCCCCACACCCCAGTATGTCCCAGTTTGAAGATTGAGGAACCAAGTTTACACTTGATACTTCTGTATTTGTCTCTTAGTGATCTTCTCTACAGTAGGGTTGTTGTAGTTACAGGATGTTACAACCCTAAGGATCCATGAGAACAAAGTTTGTGTTGTTTCTTTGTTAGATGGTGATTTCCTTCCTATTACTTGACCTGTAGAATGCATGGGGGTGGAGATTCATTTCTATTTGCTATTTGGAAGCGTGTATGGATTGTTCAGCTACTTTTGGGATTTCTACAGATAGGGGAATGGAGTTATTTTTATTTGTTATATGGGAACATTTAACTGATTGCTTAGCTGATTTTGGAAATTCCTTTTTAAATAAAGTTGATTCTTATCTATTAAAAGATAAAAGAAGACCAAAAGGAAAAAAATGACGCAATCTTAGTTTGAGAAATCCCATGGCCGTGATTACTTTGACCAGAGCCATCAACATCCAGTATTTTAATTCGCTTGGGTAAAGACCAATACATTGTATAGCTTCATCTAGCCCATCAGCATATTTTCCAAAGAACTCTCCTAAAGCAATATAGGTCTGATGATTGACATGTTGACACTTGTTTTGTACTACAGTTGAGAGCTGATGAAAGCCTTGTTACATGCTGGTAGTTCATTATTGACAGGAGTTTATTTTACCCACTTGCACATGGTATCTTGAAAAGAAAATGTTATGGAGAGAGTGAAAATTTCAGACCATTTGGGCTATGCACAAATATGAAGATATGGGAAAGTCCAAAAAATGGCTCATTTGTTGGTTTAGGCAGTGGGAACATGCCCAGTTTCCATGGTTTTGGTATGTCGAGAATTTGGCCCATTGCTACCCAAACAGTGTTGCACATGGTGTTCCTCACAGTGTTTGGTCATTGGTGAATAAATTTTTTAAGATGTTCATTCATAAACATGGCACGGGTTGACATATAGTATTAAGGGAAGTGTAGCACGTGTAAACTCCAAGGATTTAGACATGCAGCAAAATTGCATTGGGCCCCAGTGTTGGGATCCTAGCTGCTCATCTAGTGGTCCCCTTCTCTTTTCTCAATGTTGCGCACAGGCATCCACGGGCAGCCTCTAAAGAGGTTCCTTCTTGCGCCGCTATACTTGAATTCCCAATATCTTCTCTATTCAATCATCCTAACTACTTTTCGGTGGTTAAAATGGACTGTAACAGGAGTGACAGGATAATGACTGTTTGAATGGTTAGGCTTGTCTGATGTTATAGGTTTTTAGAGAAAAGCCTCTCTAACATGAGGTCCAGAGATGAACGTTTTGCCTCCCCGAAACTAGGCACCACATATACTTTTGGTGGTGCACACTAATCTTCATTTTACATCATAGATTTATATATTTTTCCCGTATAATATAGGATATTGCTTCTTAGTGTCTCTGTTATCTTTGCAAGTCATGCTGACCTGCTGTTTTGGCTTTTACTGACCATAAAACTGATTTGACTTTCTTTCATTTCCCTGAATCACCTCCTAATAATTACAACTTACCAGATATGGTTTATTCTTGCAGGCAACAATGGATCAGTTGAAGCTTATGGGTCCTGTTATATTGAATGGAATTTTACGTTCTCTTGATGCCAATTCAAAGGCAGAATCAGGTCAATTATTTTTTTCACTTTCTTTTTCTGTTCTTTGGAAAATCTCTCTCTCTCTCTCTCTCTCTCTCTCTCTCTCTCTCTCTCTCTCTCTCTCTCTCTCTCTCTTATTTTAGACAGTGGCAGAATACCAGTCTATGATCTGTAAGGCTTCTTTGAAGAAATACTCAGACTATTCTTTATTTTTGTTTTCCTGTCCAGACGTGGCTGCTAGGGATGTCAAAACCTTTGCCTTCCAAGCAATTGGGCTTCTTGCGCAGCGCATGCCCCAACTTTTCAGGTTTCTTGCACGTGTGTAATAATTTGGTTCTCTTGCTTCTTTTGTAATATGAGCAAATAGATGGTGAATTATAGGGCTTTAATCTTTTTCAGAGATAAGATTGACATGGCAGTACGCCTTTTTGATGCTTTGAAAGCTGAGGATCAATTCATTCGTATCACTATTCAAGAAGCAACCAATTCTCTTGCTATAGCTTACAAAGTATGTTAGCCTTTATTATGGTTTTTCTTGACTTCACATTGGTATGCTAGTTATACTTAAATGTTGCATACTCATGGTAACATTTACTCCTGAGAAATTTCAGTCTCAAAGTTCCTTTCTTTGGTTTTTAATTGTTATCATCATGTTAAGACATCTTGCCAATAACACCAATATCTGTAAGCTAACCAGGATTTTAATATCATGAAGCCAATTGGGTATATTGTTCAGTTAAATATCAAATGTAGTTTTATCAGTAGGAAAGACTTGCAGTAACTAGATTTTTATGTGGTTATTGTGGCTATCTGCAAGTTCTCAGTTTTTCTTATCATGTTCTCTTATCGTTAAGTCGCTTACCTCTCTTTTGTGCCTCTGTGTGTGCATGTCGCCTAATGGCCTATATTATAGTAATAATATGGCATGATCTATTATTAGCAAGCAACCTGTTGGGGCATCTCTTTACCCTCCAATCATGATTTTAGGTTTACAATCATATGAGTGCTCTGCTTTCATTATAGAGTATATGACTTCAATATCAGGGTTTACATGATGTAGAGTCATTGTAGCATATCAAAATGTCGCTGTAAAAATTATATCCCTAATTTTTTGGCTCATGTCTCATTGTTGCTGTCTGTGGCTTTTTGAGTCCTTTTGCTGTTCTACTTCGTTATTTCTATTGTTCTGCTAGGTCAGAAAATAAAGGTCCAATTTCAGGGCATGATAGGTCCTGGATTGGTGTCCTATTTGGTTTGGTGTGTGCATTGTGTATCTTGGGTCCTTAGTTTCAGAGTTCTTGGTCCTGCAAAAAGTTCTCTCTCCAGATTTGGCATTTGTGTCCACCTAGAAATTTTCCATTTGGAAAATGCATTTGTACACAAAACTGCAGTTTCTCCCTATCTATATCTCTCTGTAAGTGACAGTACCCATTGAGAAGTATAGAGCTTCAACCAATGAAACTTCGTCTCTTTCTATATGACTCCATGTGCACAGGCTACATGAGAACAGTTCCATTTTACTGGATGATAGAATTGGGGTATATCCCATTATTAGTATAGTTCAATACAGTTTAAATTCAGAAAGTTTGACACATTATGGATCTTTTTTCTATTTCTCATAAAGTGTATTTCTTATTTTACTACCCCCAGCTGGATGTGATGGCCACAATTGTCACTGCAATTTAAAATATAAGGCCTTGATAGAGGCACACTTTGGAAATCAAGAATTGTTTGATGCTAACCAGATAAAACTTTAAATATTGAAAGTCAGTAACTTTTGATCATTCAGAAAATGATAACTGAAACCAAACTATGGTGGAACTATTGTCATTTGTTCATCACAAACTCATGAGCAAAATTGGCCAATGAAGTTGAAATTTCCCACGTTATTGAAGTGAGATTATCTCTTATGTCATGCCTCTGTACCCAAATGACATTGAATTACACATTCAATACATCTGTTTACTTGACTAAAAGAATGCCAAACTCGTGAATTACTTATGTCCCTGATTGAACTTCTCTCTTAAGAGGTCCCAGATCATGTTCTTCTATATATGTTTGGTATGTGCATTCTACCCATTACTTAGGTCGTTCAACCATCACAAGTTTGAGTATTGTATGAAGGAATGCATTTTTCTAGAGTACAGTCAGGATCACTTAGCTAAGGTGTCTTGATCAACCTAATGGTTGAATGTATATTTCGAGGCACATGATATTTGATGAATCTCGTTTTCCCTTTTGCATCAAATTATATTTATGGCCCCACCTGTCATGACTGTATTTAATCTCTCAACCATGGATGGTGCTCTCAATAAAACCTTGTTGTTTTACCAAGCAGTGGTTGAATCTTCTTTAGGTAACAATTGCGAGACTCTTTCCTTATGCTCTCCATTGACTTCTGAAAGAAGTTGGAGTCCAAAGATGGGCCCCATGAATCCGTGGTATGACAACAGGGTGCAGCATATCTTACTAACAACCCTCTCTTCCCTGCATGTACGAAAAATACAGAAATGTACGTCCACTGCATACATGATCAAGTTACCTGAAAATTGCTGGCTGTCAAACTCATATCTGCAGAAATCAGCTTGCAGATTTAATGAGAAAAATACTATGTCCAAATTTTTAATGACAGGTTGAAGTTGGTTTCTAGAGGCCCTTCCAACTCGAGTGGGCGCATTAATACATATTATTTGGCTCATTTCTGTTCTTGTATATTTCATTTGCATTCTTATATATTTCTTGAAGTACCCTCATAAGGTTTCCTTGTTGTATTTACACAAGACGAATTCTAGCATGTTCCCTTGAAACAATTTTGAATGAAACACTTACAGTTTCAATATGCATTGACCCCTGTGGAGATGATTTTTATTCATATGGGGCCCTAAGGGTGATGCAACACTAACTAGCCTGGCCTTTCTGGTTGACATTGTAATTGGCTTTTAAATGAGGGGATACAGAGCAGCATGGCTTGAGCACCTGGTGTTTCCTTTACAATATTGAGGCCGCCATGGAACTTTGTTGTGATATGTCCAATTATGGTCTCTCAAATTCCATTCAAAAAAATACTATCAGTTGCTTAAATGTTGTCCTAGATAAGCAAGACTGAAGCTTGGTGGCAGCAATTGCTATATTGAGTTGGTTGCTG
This sequence comes from Warburgia ugandensis, assembly GCA_035236585.1. Classification (NCBI taxonomy): domain Eukaryota; kingdom Viridiplantae; phylum Streptophyta; class Magnoliopsida; order Canellales; family Canellaceae; genus Warburgia; species Warburgia ugandensis. The sequence goes on from CP141126.1 coordinate 103,295,308, forward strand.
CCCATTGCTCACTGCATCATGTTTAGCTAGTGAACCTACTAGGTAATCTAGAATGGCTAATTAGATAATGGCAGATTGGCTTTAGCAATGTGGAGGATTCTCTCTGTCTTCTGATTGAACAATGTTATGCCTTTATCAACTGAAATCTGACTCCGAAGATTGCCGTACTTACCAGGGGAGGAAAATTGAAAACAAGAGATAAATAGTTAATACTGGACATGCAGGTCTGAGAATATTGATTCAGTAGAGGGTCTAGCCACTTCCATGAAGCTCATTTTCACAGGGTGCTTTTGCATGTGAATCTGCCTGTTATTGGTGTTTAAAAGTTATGCAGTTATTCAGCTACCATTTAACTATCTTGTGAAAGTCTGCGCAGTTTTGCAAGTGACTAATGGCTTTGTACTTACGTATGAATTCTTTCCTAGAAGTATTTTAAAACCTATTCAGAGTGTATGCTAACACATTTTTATCGGATGAATTGTATCAAAAGTTCCTGCAATATTGAAGTTCACTTCAGTTGTCGGTATTTATTGGACAAAGGGATCTTGACCAAGCAATCTGTGGGAAACCCGCAAAATGATTAAATTCGTCCACCTGCTCTTAACACATGGGTTTCGGTTACTACTGGAAAGTGTTTATTAAGTTGACCAATTAATGGATATTTCAGGGAGGTTAAATGGTCCAAATATTTCCTTTAGAAAATCAAACAAGTTAAGTGCTCCTTTGAAATCACCAAGCATTTGTGCTGTCAATTGGTGGGTTCAAATGTGGTAATAATTGCTAAGATGTTGTAGCTAAATAATTTGACTGGCTGGTTTCAAATCTATAGCACAGTAGTCACTGACCTTGCTTGGTAAAATGTGTTGTTTTGTTTCTCAGCAAAATGTTGTGGATTCAAGTTTGGTCACCTCTAACTCTTGGAAAAAAAGAAAAGAAAAGGGAAGAATTTGAGTGGTGGAAGGGGTATCTTGATTCTTTTTTTGATAACGATGTTTTCTTGTAAAAGGTTTCTTTAGCAACTGAATCTCTTATAGGTCTTCTGCTCTGAGAAAACGTCACATCTCTCTTATGTGGTCAATTAGACTTTGAGTTTGCCTTTGCATCATTATTTTCCAATGAAAAGTATCAGAACCCACTGGCTGGGTACAATGCAATTCAAGTCAACTGTGCCTAATCAAACAAATCAACTACTTTTCTTTCTTATAGTAGGTTCCATTTTGTTTTGTTGTTGTTTCCTCTTTCCCATTTTCTTGCCTATGTCCTCTGAAACCTCACACGTTTTTGCAGTGCTGTTAAGGGGGGTATTTTATGTGTGGTATCTTTTTCTTTGTGCATAGTCTCCCATGTTAATCATTCATTTTCCTTTTCTATTGACTTGTGCTCTTTCCTTGCCACCATTGCTGTAGCTCATGCTTTCTTATTTGGACTAGGGAGCTCCAGCATCAATCTTAAAGGAATTGGAAACACTTCTTCTTCGAAATTCTCAAGTGGTAAAAAGCTCTTGTATTTGGAACATCCCATGTTCTTTGTCTTGCTTTTCATGTTTTTGTTGAAGGATAAGAAACTTTATGAGTAATTGTTCAAATGCCCTTTTCTGGAACATTTGGAGCAACTTACCTTTGAATGGTAACTAGGAACAAAGTGAAGTGCGATTCTGTGCTGTGAGATGGGCCACGTCTTTATTTGATCTCCAACATTGTCCAAGCCGGTTCATTTGTATGCATGCAGCAGCTGATACTAAGCTAGATATAAGGTCTCTGTAGTTTCTTATCTCATCTTTGAATCTCATGGAGATCATGATTAATTTGTCTTTTTTTTTGTTTTTTCATTTGCATCTGTAATTGGGTTCTTCTTGTTTCTTCTGCTTACTTATTGTTTAATTTTGTGCAAAGGTTTTGTTACATATCTTTTCTGCCTGCATATATCTGTAGCAAACATTCCACCTTTTTTCTTGCCCTTTTTGGCTACATATTCTTCCAGTTATTCTTTACATGTCCTTTATGGTGACATATTGTTCCATGTTTCTTGTCATGTGGACCAACTTGTTGTTTTATTTCTGAATCAGTGGTTAGAAACTCTTACCAGGCAATGAAAACTAATTTGATCGGGTGAAATAATGACTTATTCAGTTAGTTTTTAAGGCAAAATTGACTGATTTACTACTTCATTAACTTGGGCTAGTAAAAATGTATCTTTATATTAATGTTTGCTGAGAAATTATTAAACAACGATTTCAAGTGCACTAGGAAATACAAGTAAATGCCCATCCATCATTCCCATATTATAACAGATAATCACTTTCTTTTGATATACTTCACTCTTGCAAGAACAGGCCTCAGTCTAATTGCTATACGTTGATAGATCACTTTGCCATCAATGACATGGATACTTGCTTATGAAAAGATATTGTCTCTGGCTGCCAAACACACATACATACATACATACATACATACATACATACATACATACATACATACATACATACATACATACATAGGCAAAAATTTTGGGAAAAGCATGGCCTTGTTTCTTTTAGTGTACTTTGCTCTGGACAAGTACTTAAATCATTGAGAGTTTGTGGATGTATGATGCTTTTCACACGTCTGTTAGCATTGCAACAAGGTTGACGTTGCAGTACTTCAGCAAGAAAGAAGATTGAAAGAGGGAAACCAGGTAGTCAGCAGACTTAGCACAGCCATTGGGCTGAGAAGTACCCAAATTGCAACCCAAGGTAGAATAAGATGGACACAGAACTTCTCAATCTTAATCTATTTCATAGTAAATAAAGAACTCAAAAATTCCAGGTCATCTTCTCCCAAACATCACACACGGAAGTCCTTATATAGATGCCCCTGGACTAGACCTTTTACATTCTCAAAACGACCAAGATTCTTAGGAAAAAGCAAGAGTCCTTTCTAAATCAAACAGGAGTCGTAGGGAATAGATAATGAATACAACTTCACATCTAACTAAAACAGTAAATAATCTTCACTCAAGTTTCGAAAACACTTAATGCTTAAGTCAATCGAAAATCGAACATGAGATAGGGGGCATATACGGGTCTGGGGAATGGGTGGACCACAAAGGGTCTACAGTACACAGCCTTAACTTGCATACTTGCAAGAGGCTGTTTTGGCGGCTGCGAACCCATGATCTCCAGTTCACACGGTGACAACTCTACCGTTGAGCCAAGGCTACCCTTCAGAACATGAGAAACTAATGAAAATATTAATACTTGCTGGTCACTGTAGCTGTTCTCTTATCTTGTCTGATCCCTCTACCAGTCAGGCTTCTTTCTTCCGTAGGTTTCTTAATCTTCAATTTCGTAGATAATGAAATCGGCTAAGGTTTCAAAAGACACTTTCTAAACTTTCATATATGCTTAACTAACACAATGAAATCAAACCTGGTTTTCTAGGGATTCCGAGGCCCTTGATCTGATATGCCAAGAGGACCATAACTTGAGTTAAGTAACCTGGACCCAACTGTCCCCATCTGCTGGATCATCCAATGGGCTGTAGGACCAATAATTCTCAACTGAAAAAAGGATTTGGTTGATAAAATGCCTAGCCTCACAACCAAGAGGTTGTGGGTTCAACTCACTGCTTACCTACCAAAAGAGAGAAGGGAAGAGGGCTGGGGTTTGGTTACGCCTGTCCCAACCCTGATATGCGATTTTCTATGTCTTTAGTGCAAGGAACATTTGAACTCTTTTAGAACCTAGATCTCATTTTGATTCTTGCTTGGTCTTCAACCTGATCATAAATTGGAGTTGGTTAAAGCTGGAAAAGTCAAACTGAAATTTGGCTGGGAATTAGTTTGCTAAACTTAAGGTTGGGTTAGGCTAAGTCCAACATGACTTAACATGAATTCAGTTGTGCCCCTGGTGTTCATGATATCAAGGCATACACTCTTGCGGTCTCTCCTCCATTGGTCACCTCATATTGTAGTCTGTAAGGCATGGCTCAGAGATTTTGACTTTTGCATGACTTATAGTTACTCATCAACTCATCGTTCTTTTGTGCTGCATAAGAACCTGTCCTATTGCCTATGTCCTGTTTGCTTGTATCTCTAACGTTGGAAGTATAATAGTTAACTAGGTCTCCACCAGTGTATCTGGCTCCAAGAGTTGCACTTGCTAGTCTGTAGAGAATTCATTGTTAAAGGCTAACAACTATTCATGTTCTAAGAAAGTTCTAATAAAATATGCTGGTGAACTCTGCCATAGCTCCTAAGTTGGTAATTAAATGAGTGTTAGCTGGTTCTGGATAAGCAATGCCCTGTAGGTGTTACAGACCTAGTTGGCATTGCTAGGAATCAAAACTTGTACAAAGGTCTTATCATCAAGACCTTATCCTGACTAGGGGTTGGCTGTAGAAAGGTCTTATATGCCCTTTATTATGTGGGTGCTAGATCAGATTGATGATAAATTCAAATGGATATTCTTTGTTGATTATTATGTTTATTTATGCTCATCAAATCCATAGCTGAAATATGCTCCTCTTTGGACATTTGAGGGCTTTGTTTGTAAGGTGTGATAATTCAATCCATGGCTTGTACAGCTTTTTTGGCTCAGTGTTTCTGTTGTTTATAATTTTTTGCTCATTTGTTACATTACTTTTGTGAAGCCTTGGCTGATGAGGGCGGGCCAAGAGGGCTGGCAGGCTTCTAGGCAAGGTGAAAGACTGAGAGTTAGTCCCACATCGCTAGGGGGAAAGTTACTGGGCTCTTGATAAGAGTGATGAGGACTTCCCTTGCAACGAGGCCTTTTCCCTGGGCAACTGGGGAAGAACAAAACCGTGCGGGGTGTGTGGGCACTCCGGCACGGACAATATCGTTGCAGGGTGTGGGCCCTCGGGCTGTTACAAGTGGTATCAGAGCCAGACCCCGACCCGGTGTGGGTGGCTAGCCGCACGTGGGCACTCGCTTGTGGTAAGACACGCGGGGACGCGTGTCCCTTAAGGGGGAGAGGTTGTGAAGCCTTGGCTGATGAGGGCGGGCCAAGAGGGCTGGCAGGCTTCTAGACAAGGTGAAAGACTGAGAGTTAGTCCCACATCGCTAGGGGGAAAGTTACTGGGCTCTTGATAAGAGTGATGAGGACTTCCCTTGCAACGAGGCCTTTTCCCTGGGCAACTGGGGAAGAACAAAACCGTGCGGGGTGTATGGGCACTCCGGCACGGACAATATCGTTGCAGGGTGTGGGCCCTCGGGCTGTTACAACTTTGTACTTAGTTCTAGTGTATATTTGATGCCATCTCACATGGGTTTGTTATATATGGCGAATTGTCTTACTTGTTTGTGCTGACATCATGTTTTTCAGAGAGATGGCACTTGGGGGTCTTTTTCCCATGATAGATCAGGATCAAACGATTAGGAAACATAATGACATCAAGTATCCTGGACTAAGAGATATGCTAGACTATATTTGTCAGCAGCAGCCAAAGTTGTTGTATTCCACTGAAATGAGGGAGGAGAAACTTCTTTTTCCATCAAAAATGTATGTGGCCATGATTAATTTTCTACTAAAGTCCTTTGAGGCTGATTTTGGGGGAGATCCTTCTGTAAGAGAAACATGTGAATTTCGCTCTTCGGTGAAAACAATGTGCCAATTACTAGAACATGCCATGGTGTATGAAGGCTCTGCAGAGCTTCATGCTACTGCTTCCAAGGGTTTAGTCACAATTGGATCTTGCTTGCCAGAGGTTAGTGTGCAAAAGCTTGTTTGTTTCTCTTCTCCTAGATCTGCTAAATCCTTGCTTTGTCTTTGTTTCTGTAGTTGGTTGCATCACGTTATACAGGACGAATTTCATGGTTGAAGAATTTGCTTGGTCATGTGGATGCTGATACTCGTGAAGCTGCATCACGATTACTGGGAATAGCTGGCTCAGCTCTGTCTTCTTCTGCAGCATCTTCTCTTATTTGTGAGCTTGTTTCCTCAATTACTGGAGTTCACAAGTTGAGGTTCGTTGTGTGTGGTTATTCATTTTTTCTCTTTAGTTTCAAGAAGCTGTTGGCTTTCAGAAGTTATTGGGCAGCTCTGGTACCTATTATTTTGGAGTTAACATGAAATCGTCTCCAGATTTGAAAGTCACCATGGAGCAATATGTGCCATAGGATATGTTACAGCAGAATGCATGATTCGGAAAGATGTAGTAAGACTTCTTATTGTCTCTAACAAAACCAGTTTCATTTCTTCTTATATGTCTTTCATACCATATAACCTTCTTACATTCTCTTGTCAGATAAAATCATTTGTACAATGTGATCATTTCATCAAGGGCCTGCTTCTATACTGTATTTGATATAACAGTTCATCTTATCTACATGGTGCATCAATAATCATTCTCTATTTGTGCCAAACTGCTAAAAGTGTTTCATGCTTCTCATAAGTTTTCAGTTTTTTTCTTTCTTTGTTGATATATATGCACATCCATGCAAACAAATGAGCACCTGCAGCATGGCTAAGTTAGGGTAGTAGCTCCATCTCATTTGCTGGATTCATGGTTTGTTGATAAATGAAAAAATAATGGCATTCTTTCTGCTCTGAAGACCGAGTGCCTTGTGATAAATAATACAGAATCACCTGGGTTTCTACTATCTCTTTTTGGTATTCTCTGGGTGTGTATGTTCGTGAGTGCAAGCATGTGCATCTGCAAGTGTGTGCATGCATGTGAATGACGATGACATACTTAACTACATATGTTATGACCAATTATAGCTCCTTTTGTTTGTTTAGGCCAGAATAGGTGGTTCTGAATTGGATGGACAGACTTGTAACAAGTTTTTTCTGAGTATTTAATATTTATTTTCAGTTTGGTCAAGAAAGGAAAAAAAAGATCTGAAAGAAGAAAGAATGTGATCTCAAACCTAAACAACACCTTGTGCTTTACATCTTCTTTAGATATAGCTAGTAGCTTGGTCTTCAAGTGGTAGAGCTCTTCCCTCTTTAGCAGGGAGTTCAATGGGTCTACTGTCTATAGCATTGGCCTTGTTTTGGCTGAACCAATTTGTCAAGAGCTACACAAAACAGTGAAACGAAGGAAGATTTCATGAATTGAATGAATTGAGACTAGTAATTGTTTGGGTCGTTTCCATCTATTCCTTTCATTGACAACATTAGTTGACTTCAAATGAAAGGATACATATCCACAATGATGAAAAGAGAAAGCAAAAAAGGACAACAGTAACCTCTGACACGAGGTAAGTTGTTTCATAAGCTTCTCTCTGTTGGTGCATGAATATCCATTATGCCTAGCTTTGTATGTGCCCTTGAATTGCTCCCTGCCTTCATTGAAGTGACAACACTAGTCCGCCCCTTCCCCAAACCCTGCATACGCGGGAACTTTATAAAAAAATAAAAAAAACACTGGTAAGGATCTATTACATTCACCTTCTGAGATAAGCGAACTGAACTGCTTAGCCCTTGCCCATACAGTGTGTATATACTAGGGAGCGAGGAGTGGCTTGCTGGTGCAGTCTCACATGGGGCAATGAGACTGTCTTGCTTAATCACATTATAGCTCAAAGTAGAGGCATTTACACTCTATTCTCACGTGGATGTAAGAACACACTGCAGCTCATGTAGTGTTATTTGGCGATTGGTTTATAACCAGAAGCCGCTTGGAGGTTTGTAAATAAGCTTGATGGGGATACAGATATTATCGCTTCTCATCTAAATGCTCACGGGCACATAAGGAGATTGAGAAACAAAGATGCAAATGCACTTTGCCAGAGGGCCATGGAGGGGACTACAATTATCAAAGGCAGTGGTTCCTGTTTGTTTTGGTTTGTGCTGCTGTAGCTCATGTAGTTGTTTATTTGTCTGAGACCATTTGGTGGCTTTTGGTCTTGCTGTTGAATGCTTTCTTTTGTTTATAATTGATCATTTGATTCATGCAGTCTATTTCCTTGTAAATGTTTTCAACAAGTTTGCAGAGTTCCATAATATACCTCCTAGTGAGACCTGATCAATGCGGCCTTGTGCAAACATGACCTGAGCAGTTCGTCATTGATCAATTATATGGCCCTAGTTCATTTCTTCACTTCATAACTACTTTTATCTCTCAATCTAGATGCTGTTTGGTGAAGCAGCACTGATGCCTCTCTGAGGATTTGTAATTGCTCTAGTATCATGTAGTAGAAGAAGAAGACCCTAGAGTGAGGATTAAAGAAAGAAGAAGACAGGACCTGAGAAAAGAGTAGAGAGAGAGAGACAGATGATGAATGGTATCTGTGTGATAGCTTAGCCTAATCTGATGTCTGATAATTTTTATTTGTAGTGTGTCATGCATGAAGGACACCATAAAGGACCCAAATCCCTATTACTTATCCTTACAACTTTTGTTATCTTATTAAGAGTTATCACATCACAACTTATCCCTAAGAAATACAAGTGGGCCCTACCTTCATGTGGCTGTGATGTGAGTTTTGTGACTTTATGGGACTACTGACCCCAGTCACGGACTGAGCATAGTTATCTGTACAACTAATTACATGTCTTTTTGACACTATTTGTTTGAGTTAGCAAGGATTTATGATTGATAATATAGAACATTACTGCCATATGATAGATCATTTGCTTTTCAACAGGTAAAACATATCTAATCATCATAATTTGGCCAAGCACCAATTTGTCATTAAGATTGATATTTTGCAGTTTGAGGGAAGAGAACCTATTTCTATTTTGCAAATATATAAAAAGCAGACATTCCTACTATGGAGACGCTATCAATCTTGTCTGGGCTACATGTAAAAATCATGCCAATCAGATACTTCTAGATTTTATAGTTTTGAGGATCAAAGGTCGTGATTTTCAAGCAATGAAACATATGCTGGATCATCTGTTTGATTTAGTTTTTAGTGTGTAGATAATCTAATGGACAGTGACCAAGATGAATTGCTTAGATCTTTCAGAAATCATGCCTATCCCAGAAGAGGGGGGTGGGTGGGGGGTGGGTGGGGTCGTCCCTCAATGGAGACTGCTTTTCTTTTCAGTAGATTTAACAATACATTATTCGTCTGTCAGTCTATCTTTTAACCTTATCTCTGTGTTGTTAGTTTTCCATTTGATCAGGACAGTAATTTGTCATTGGCTCAAAAGGCAACATGGCAGCTGATTGAAGTTCTATCCTATTTTTTGTATAATATTGCTTGCTCGAAAGTGCAATGCACTCCATTTTGTTCTTTCAGAATTGCATTTCTTTTCTTTTTTATCGAGTGGCATTTTCACATTCTTATTGTGCAGGCGACAGAGCCTTTGCTTCTGAGTGTAGTTAACTGTCTCGTAGATGTTGTCAAGTCTGAGAGTGGAGCACTGGCTTCCATTGCAATGGAAGCGATTGGTCATATTGGTCTTCGCCATGCCTTGCCTGCTTGTGAATGTGATTCCGGTTCAGGTGAGTTGTTGGTGTGTGTATTAGTAGATGTAACTTGAAAGGGAACTTGTCTCAATGTAACAGCACTGTGCTTCTTGGATCAAGGAATGATGTCATATTCAACCCACTTTTGTTATTGCAGCTGGGATTTTGATGATTTTACAAGAGAGGTTACGGAAGCTACTCTCTGGCGATGATATCAAAGTGATCCAAAAAATTGTTGTATCTGTGGGGCACATTTCTGTACAGGAAACATCATTGACTCTTCTTAACACGGCCATTGATCTTATTTTTAGTCTTTGCCGCTCAAAGGTAGGTAGAGGAATTTTTTCTCTCTTGTTAGAGCCATTTCAGTATCTGACATATCCTTCGTCTTTATCATCATGATCAACTGGGCCCTACTTCCTGCCTTTGGTGCCTGCTAGAGAGACTCTAATTCTTGAAAATTCACAGGTTGAGGATGTACTCTTTGCTGCCGGAGAGGCATTGTCCTTTATATGGGGTGGAGTGCCTGTGACTGTTGACGTGATACTGAAATCCAATTTTACTTCACTTTCCCTGTCATCAAACTTTCTCACTAGTGATGTGCCTTCATCTGTGTCAAGAAATGGCTGTGTTGATGGGATTGAGGTCAGTGAAGATAACCGAAATGTGGTAAGGGATTTGATAACAAAAAAGCTCTTCGATGTGCTTCTGTACAGTAGCAGAAAAGAAGAGCGTTGTGCTGGAACTGTCTGGTTGCTTTCGCTGACCATGTATTGTGGACGTCATTCTAGAATCCAGCAACTGCTTCCTGAAATTCAGGTGTGGTATTAGCTCAGTTCAAATTTTCTTTTATATTTCTAATAGGTATCTTGTATCTTTTGCTATACTAGAATATTGGAAACATATATGTTCTCCCTGCATATGTTGTCAGATACGGGACTTCTCAAATAGGTTGTGCAAGTGGAAATAAATTAGTTCCATTCAGGATGCTTTGTGTTGTTTGTAGGCTTACCTTTTTGTGCACGATGTTGCACTTTCCACTTCGGTTCTGGAATAGTCAAGGGAACACCAAATGCCACTTTGTTGTTTTATCTTTATATTGATTCCTTTTGTTATCTTCATAGTAACATATATTCCCCTTGAATCCACAATCTCTTGGTTATAAAATCAAAACTTATTCACCAACTTGAGCTGAAATGTTGGACCATGAGCCACAAGGTAGCTTTGCAGGTCCACCTGAAAAAGAAAATTAGCAATTATGATCATGTGGAAATTTAAAATTCTGAATTATTTTTCTGAACCGTTCTATAGCATTCAACACCACTTAGCACAATGAGAGCTCATTTAGAAGAAGGAAGAAACTGTGAGAGGTGTCAAGGAATTATACAAAGGGATCTGTCTGTTAATCATAGTTTATATGAAATGGTTGTAAAGATTTCATTTTAGAACCATTTTAATTCTTAGCACTAGTGTACTAAAAGTTCTTGGAAAATGGTATGTTTGTCCTGTTGTCTCTACTTTAGATTATCTGAATTTCCAATTTTCTTGGTAATTTAATTTCATCGTTTAATTACTACTACCATAACACATAAGGCATTCTTATAGTAGCTTCAGCTAGTAGAAATCCATGCTGACTTGTACATGTTGATTATTGAAGTGTGAAATAATCTAGCACCCTTATAAAACTGGGTGACTTTATCGGAGAACTGCTGAATTTGTTCAGCAAAACAAGTCGAAAACATTTCTTTGTTCTTTCATAATTTCATTTAAGTCTCAACTCTTGACTGTGTCTACTTAGAGAAGTGTGAATTATTTGAGTGGATATACTCTGTTTTTGCCGTGGGAGAGGAAGCAAGAAAATGTAACAGCTCAAACCTCCAATACTGTATTCCACCTTGTTTCTGCTCCGTATGCTGATTCTTCCATGTTTTGCTCATACTTCTCTGAGACGTGCATTGAAGATCAACACTCTTAAGCAAAGAAGGATCGGCTTATGATATCTCATTGAACGAGGACTTTATAACAAATAGGTGTTTCCGTTCTTTAAATTCTCCGCTAAGCATCTAGATATTTTCTTCTATCTATTACTCATCCAAAAGCAAAATGAACATGTTCTAGATCATTTTTTTTTTCTTATAATGCTTGCTTTTCTTCTTGATGGGCTTTACTGTACTCGCTGCCTTCTGGAACTCCCTGAATATTTTAATTTGTGTCTCTTTCTTTATGAATGAAGGCCACTAATGAGAGAAGGAAGCTGTTCAAAAGAATGGAACTTGGGAGTAGGTTTGTAAGAGTTGATAAAGTAGTGCGGGTCACAAAATTTCCAAAATATATGCTAAGCACATCAGCCAATACAATTTGCAGCTGATATGGCATTTTATCATGTTCAAGTGCATAACATGAGCCTCATTTTTCATTTTCTTTTTGATTTCTAGTGGTGTTTTTCCTGTATATTCTTTAAAGTTGCCAAGCACTTGTTTGAAAGACCATTTTTTTGTACCTTCTTTTTAGAAAACCGCTTCTTCGCTAGAGTTACGGCAGAGAATAAATGCTGGTATGATATGATAGTTTGGTAGATTACCCTCGAGCCTGGGATTATGCCAACATCATAACCCGCTTTTCAAGCCCATCCTTTTATACCCTATTGTCGTTCTAAAAAGTCGTAAATAGTTAGGAAAATGGTTAAGAAAAAGTGCTCAAAACCTGAGATCCCTCTTTGTGTACTTGTTATCAAAGGGATAGGTAGCAAGCAGAGTGAGGCGAGCTATTAGAGGACGACTGTGTGTTGGAGTTGGGAGCGTAGTGAGTGCAAGAAAGATCTTCTTTACTATGGCTCCCTCCCTCTCTCTCTCTCTCTCTCTCTCTCTCTCTCTCTCGCAAAACTAAAGCTTGAGCTTCTGTCATTTGTGCTGTTTGCTGGTTCATCATGAGCTCCCAATGGTTCTTTCCCCATTCCTTTTTCTGTCATGACACTGATGTTCTTTCTAGTTTATATTGAGCTTCTTGTGTCTATTTTTCACTTGATGTCTCAATGTGGAGCAGGTTTTAACCATCTGTCAAAGTCATGTATTGTTGCAATTATATAGCATCTGACTTTTGAATTGAAATTAATGGTTTGCTGGGTGAAACAATGAATTCTATTTCAGGCAATTTCCATCAAGTGTGACTATTATAAGCATTAGGGACTCAATAATTGATGTCACATCTCTCTTGGCTTATGCAGGAGGCTTTCTCTCACCTTCTAGGCGAACAGAATGAACTAACACAGGAGCTTGCATCTCAAGGCATGAGTATTGTTTATGAACTTGGTGATTCATCAATGAAAACTGACTTAGTAAATGCCCTTGTGAACACGCTCACTGGCTCAGGAAAGAGGAAAAGAGCAATTAAGGTGGAGCTATTGTATTTTACTGTTCTCTTTCTTCTTCTGTACTTTTATTGCAATTTTTCTTTGTTGGATAATTATATGCCTAGTTTGTGTTCTACAGCTCATGGAAGACTCTGAAGTATTTCAAGAGGGAGCTATTGGTGAAAGTCCTGGAGGAGGGAAACTTAGCACATACAAAGAACTTTGCAGTTTGGCTAATGAGATGGGGCAACCAGACATGATTTATAAGTTTATGGATCTTGCCAATTACCAGGCTTCACTAAATTCCAAGAGGGGTGCTGCTTTTGGGTTTTCTAAGATAGCTAAACAGGCAGGGGATGCACTTCAACCACACCTGCGTTTATTGGTTCCCAGGCTCATCCGTTACCAGTATGATCCTGATAAAAATGTCCAGGTACAGCTCTATGCATGTTTTGAGCTGGTAAATTTTTGTATGTTCACACTTGTAAACTTCATTGCAATTTACTTGGATTGCATTTTTTGGCCTTCCTGTAAAGTGCAAGTCTGTTAAAATGACGCAAAGACTCTGAGTGCCAATGTTAACATAGAGTTTGACAACTGTTTCTTCTGCTTATTTGAATTTTTGCATGTGCTTCTTACTTCAAGCTCTTGGCATGTTCACAGGACGCAATGGGCCACATCTGGAGGTCGCTTGTGGCAGATCCCAAGAAAACTATTGATGAATACTTGGACCTCATTATTGATGATCTATTGACACAATGTGGGTCAAGGCTCTGGCGTTCGCGCGAGGCCTCGTGCCTAGCACTTGCTGACATTATTCAAGGGCGCAGGTTTAATGAGGTGACATTTCTGGTTTTGGTTTCCCGGCTGTTGTGAAATTGTGAGGCCTGCTTTGTAGTTGTTATGTGCTGGAAGTTGTAAATTCTGACAGTATGTCCCTAACATTGTTTCTGCATTGTGCCCCTTTCATTATCAAAGTAAATGTCATCATCTTATGCCTGACTTGCTTCATGCCGTATAATTTGATTGGACTTCCAATACACTTATCCCAATTTTAAATTCTTCTTCTAATTTGAGGTCACGGGCTCAAGGCGTGGAATCAGCCTCTTGCAAAATGCAAGGTAAGGCTGCCTACTATAGGTCCTTGTGGTCCGTCCCTTCCCTAGATCCCGCATAGGCGGGAGCTTCGTGCACCCTTTTTTTTTTATTTTTTTATATCTGGTTATTTCTGGTGATTTGGAGGTTCTACTATTAGGAGATGAAAAGAGCAAAAATATGCAGTTTGCCTTTTAGAAGTATTCACGGATATACATGGATAAAACACAGACATGTACAAAGGCAAAAAGAGAGTATATATATGGTCACTGCATGTGCAAGTCAATACATCCATATACCCAGCACTGAATATAAGTCTTTTCTAGGCAATCTATACCAATCAGAGGGTTAAGATCATGAAATAATGTTTTTGGCTTATCGCCTAATCAAGAATCTAGCCCACAAGATTAGTTTTGGATCACTGTTGATGTTTTCTGCAAGTGCAAGGCTGTTGTAGTCTAGCTAGTGCAAGTCCAGGTCGATTCCACCGGGACTCGACTTAAATGTTGGAGTTTACATAAACTTTAATTGTCAAATTAATCAAAATAAAGTTTAAAGTCTTTAACCAATCCATGAGTAAATAGTTCTAAAACTTAGTAATCAAGAAATGAAAGAGAATAACAATTTTACTAGAACTTTCCTGTTCTGACTGCTGTGTAACACAGCAAATTACAATATGTGCTAATGAATAACAATTTAACTTCAACATAAAGTAAATACAAATGCAATCTAACTTCTACTCCCCTATCTTGTCCACTATGTCATGCAGCGACTACAATAGGTATAGTTAAAAACGAGCAACATGAGCTAAAAAGGAATCAGCCTTGAATTAAGCTCTCATTGTTCTTGAAACAAAATGTAGATAACACAATCCGAGAATAACACTATCCAAGGAAATGAATAAGACAAAATAAAGAAAAGACAAAACAGGGACATCAAAGGCATTTAAATTAAAGTCCTAAGGGCAAATCTGGAATTTTTCCAAAATTTTGGTTTTAAACGAAAAAAACGGAAACCCAATGGAGAAGAGGAAGCTGGAGGAGGAGGAAAGGAGGAGAAGAAGGGAAGAAGAAGAAGAGGGGTAAAGAGAAGGAAAGGAGCAGAGGGAAAACCCAATTTGGGTTTTCTCTCTCGGGGTGGCCGCAAACGGAGATGAGGAGCAGAACGTTGCTGGTGAAGCAGATGGAGAAGAAGGAAGAAGAAGGAGATGGGGAGGAAAAAGGAAAGAAGGGAGGAAAAACCCAATCTGGGTTTTCTCTCCTTGGGCCGGCCGGAGGCGGTGGAGGTGGAGAAAGAAACTGGGCAGAGGAAAAAAAGGGTTTCGGGCAGTGCTAGGTTTTGCCAAAAAATGGGAGGAGCAAATAGGAGATGGGGGTCGACGGTGAAGGGGCAAAACTGAGGTAGAGGGATCAGAGGAAGAGGGAATAGGGGGAGTGCGATGCCGGTGAAGCCTTTCGTGCTTGGCAGTGGTGGCTCAGGTGTTGGCCACCATGCGGGTGATGGGAAAGAAGGCTGGGAGCTACCATGCGGTGCTTGGTCTATTGGGTGTGCTAGGGAGAGGATAAAGTGAGGAGGAGATGTGGGTGATGGGAAATGGTGTGGCACAAAGATAACAGAGCAAGGAGTAGAGGTGAGGAGAAGTAGAACGCGTGCGTGAGGTAGAGAGGGAAAGAGAGATCTTGGGAGGTGTAGCAGAGAGAGAAAAGAAACGAGAGAGAAGGGGAAGAGGTCCAGTGAGAGAGAACAGGAGAGGGATGGATCGAGAGGAGGAGAGGAACTATCCTTCTGCCTCTCTCTGTGAATGGGAAGAAGGCCTTGGTCGGTGGATGGGTTTCTCTTATAAGGGGGACCCGAAAAAGTTTCTTTTTGGGTTCCCCATGCTTGCCCATGCTGGTGTATAGTTTGCCCATGCTAGTGTGCAGTTTGCCCATGCGATGCCCATTAGGCCGCCCGTGCTATGCTATCTCACATGCGATGCCCATGCACCTGGTGATGTACATGCATGCCAGCATACTTCCATTGGATCATTGCTTTTTGATGTGGGGCCCATCAAACCTTTGATGATCTGGTCAAATCGAGTTGGTCTGGACCGTCCAAATTACTTTGAATTATCTACAAAACAAAATACAAAATGAATATTATCTAACTTATGTATGAAATTAATATTATCTGACTTATGTATGTAATTAGCTATAATGATCATCCGATCGTTAACTTTTCAAATTAACAGTCGGATGATCAATTAGAGCTAAAATTAACTTAAAATTACAAAATTACTTAATTAAATAATCTAATAAAATGTTAATCTAAGGTTATTTTAGGCAAAATTAAACACTCAACAATCACCAATCATTCGGGAGCTACAAATACTTTTATGAGTTTGTACTACACATATATGCTATATAATTTCCCTCTGGTCTTAGGTTATGTTCTTCCAGTAGAGTTCATAGAATCTCTAAAATTGTGCCAGATGGCAGTTCTCTCTTGATCATGCACATTCAACATCAATTTCTTACTTGCTATCTTAGTTGAGGCATACTAATATGGTTGTGACAAGTTCAGACATGTGTTTCCTATTTCTGTGATTAGTGAACAGGGGTGCCAAGTGGCTTTCCCCATTTCCTATTTCAGCAAATACTGCTTCTGTGTAGGGTTCCCCACATTTCTCCTACTGTTGAGTTAAGTTACTTTGTAAACTCTGACTAGTAGAATGTAGCGTTCACCTTCTATACTATGCTATGATACTAGATTATATAGTAGATAGGCTAAGCTAACTCTGGAAGTATTTGCTGCATTTTCTCAGTGTCTTTCAACCATGTAGTTATCTTCTAAGACGGTACCATATGACTAATGGCAATATCAATGTGGGTTGCACGCATCTTCTGTAGTTCTGACTGATACACTACTGATGCAACACTATCCATACACTTTTTCCGTATCATTTAACTCTTCATAGATAGTGACCATCATCTAAACTTGCCAATCCTTCATCCTTACATAAATTCCAACCCTCAAGTCAACCATGGCCAAACTTGAAATGTAACCTAGAGTCTATTCTCAGATTGAAATGGAAGGAAGACCTGCTGCCCTGTTTAAACAGAGATGCTCCCCTATAGTTATCCTAAAAGCTAATACAATATTCCATAGCTTGAAAAGTAATCTTCTTAAAAGGTGGAGCTTAAGGCCACTCTAAGCAACATAATTACATAATTAACTGAATATAGCTTCCATGCTATATGCTTTACTAAAGAGAAATTACTAAAACCTGTCAAAAAAAAGGGCAGCCTTGGTGCACGAAGCTCCCGCCTATGCAGGGTCCGGGGAAGGGGCGGACCACAAGGGCCTATAGTAGGCTGCCTTACTTTGCATTTTGCAAGAGGCTGATTCCACGCCTTGAACCTGTGATCTCAAGGTCACATGATGACAACTTTTACCATTGCGCCAAGGCTCCCCTTCTACTAAAACCTGTCAAAGACTGCTAAATGTCCATGATTTCCTCTGATAAACAGATCTACTGCTGTCAGCAAGGCATTATGGTGCCAGTAACAGTATAGGTCTTTTGCGTCACTTTTCCAGTCACTTTAGGGGAATATGTTGGTCTTGCAGAAACAATTTGGGGGTTTCAAATGATCCTTTTCGGAGAATTATATCTTCTTCTGTTGTCTATGTTTTACCTATCTTTTTAGGCTTCTACTCTGTATGTTGTCTTGTGATTATTGATCTAAGACTGAATAATCCACCAATTTCACCATCGTTAACTTATGCCTGTAAAAAAATTATTAACTTCACTTGGTGAGTGTAAATTTTAGTTATTTTTCACTTTAGGAGTGCATGCACGAAGTGTGTGCAGAAATACTTGCAATTCTGGGGGAGTTTTTCTCAAGATCTAAGCCATTCATCATGTTTCTAAAATAAGGTAACCCATGAGAAGTCAATGCATTGGGACGATTCTAACTACTTGTTTTGGATCTTTGAGAATTTTTGAAAAACTTAATGCTCATGATTTTCAACTCAAAGAAACATAGGCTGAAGCATCCAATGAGCATGAGATTTGGTTGTAGCCTATTTAAACCATTTCGAACAGAATAAATGGCTTAGGTCTACAAGAAACTATTAATATGTTTGAAACAAAAAGTACATGTACAGACAAACACAAGGAAAAAAAAAAAAAACTATTAGTATGTTTGAAACCAAATGTACATGTGTGAATGTGTATATACTGATGAAAAGTAAGCAAAATTCTTACCCACCATGATTGGATAGGTTTAAGATTCTTGTTCCAAATGTGGGTTCCCCTATTCTATATTTATTGTCTAGAGATTATTGTTGCAATAAATCTTCTGTTCGGCAACATTGGTAGTTTATGGTGCTCATAATGCTTGTTTATTCCTCAAATTTGATTCACTTGAAAATGACTATGTAAATAATCTCTATTGACAACAATGACCGGTTCTGATAAAGTGTACCTTAGAAATTTATCGTTCCTGGCATATGCAAATCTTTTGGCAGGTGACTATGACAGAAGTGCTTATTTTTTGCATTTCTGATAATCATCTAAGCTTGTCATAAGTGCATTTTTTTAATATTCTGATAATTATAAATTGTAGTGTGCTCGCTAATATGGGAAGACACTGAAAATAATATGTAATAATCATATAACTTGTCTTTTATCTGTTGCCATAACTAATATCATTCATAAAGTTGTCCATCTAAGGAGTAATTGTTTCAGCTTCTTTGGTTTCCCTCTAATTCAGTAGTTCTGAACTATAGTAACTAGAGCACCTTCTGGAAGTTGTAACACTGAGCACCATTAATTACCACCATGTAGTTACCTGTAATTATATAACTCTCATACTACCTTATAGTACGGAGCTCAGTTTTGATGATTACAAAAGCTATCTCTTTTGAGTCTATTGTTTTCTGTTGATTCAGACTTGGATTATCCTGATTGAGATCTGTTAGATGCAATTGTGCTTTCTAAAACGTTTTCTCAACCTTTACTTCTGTATAGCACCCATCCCAGTATTGCAATTAATATACTCCTGCATGTCGTGGCTATTTGCACTTCTTCTATGCATAAAGGGCTGCCTGGTCACAGAGCTCCTATGCATGCGGGGTCTGGGGAAAGGGTGGACCACAAGGGTCTATGCATGCCAGTATACATATATATGCACAACCTGATATCTACAATCTTATGTTTTGAAATATCTGATGTTTATAATTGCTCTATAGCATCACCGCTTATGCAATTCTTGTTATGATGACTCCATTTTGATTTTACTGTTGCAGTTTATTTGTTGTGCATAATTCATATTTCTGCTGTCAATTTATTTTTGTCATTCAGGTTGGTGTCCATTTGAAAAGAATATGGGTAGTGGCTTTCCGTGCTATGGATGACATAAAGGAAACTGTCCGAAATGCTGGTGATAGCTTATGTCGTGCCATTAGTGCTCTCACAATAAGGTTGTGTGATGTATCACTTACTGCAATGGCAGATGCCAGCCAAACAATGGACATTGTTCTGCCTTTCCTCCTAGTTGAAGGCATAGTGAGTAAAGTTGCCAGTGTCCAAAAGGCATCAATAGCGATGGTTATGAAGCTTTCGAAGGTTTGCACTCCTTTGCCTTACAACTTGGTATGGTTTGGGTACTGGATTGTGGTTTGTGTCTCTTTGTACCTTTTTATGGCTAAGATTAATTCATCAAATAACAATTTAAATTCTCAAAACAAGCTGGTTAAGGACATTACATAAGATGTATGCAGCGTAATAATATAAGAGAGAAACATGGGCTATCTCTTATGATATTTTAAAAAGGGGCAGCCCCGGTGCACGAAGCTCCCGCCTATGCAGGGTCCGGGGAAGGGGCGGACCACAAGGGCCTAAAGTACACAGCCTTACCTTGCATTTTGCAGGAGCCTGTTTCCATGCCTTGAACCTATGACCTCAAGGTCATACGATGACAACTTTTACCGTTGCGCCAAGGCTCCCCTTCTCTTATGATATTTTAAAGTGGATCCTAAATTCACACCAAAAGACAATTTGCAGGACTGAAAGGAAGGATTCTATGCTATTTTAAGTGCTTGCTCTTTGATGTTAAAGGTAAAGATTCTAACTCCTTATGATAATGTTTTTTCTCCCACAAAAGTAAGCATAACATTTAGGACAATTGAAGTAGTCTGTATGACCCCAGTTGTTACCATTAGTAACCTATTATATCTCCTGTTTTTCCTTGAAATCAACAGGAAAGGAGTATTTGGATGAGGAGTACATTCTAGGATAACGTCTCTTCATCATTACACAAGGATAAACTAATGATAGAGCCCACTCTTGCAAAGCATATATGTGGTGAAAGGGAAGAAATGATGGTATAGTCATTGTATCCAGTAGAATATGGTCCCTTTGCAGAGGCATGTAACTTGAAACAAATTCTTAAGGGAAGAGTAATAGAAAGACAGAGAATGAAACAATAAGGTAAAACAAGTTGCAGAAGGGGGAAATGAAAAAGAAGAAGAAAAAAAGAGAGGATACTTTGTTTGACTGAACTTTTTATTTGGAATAAGGATTAGAATGAAGATGACCCCCTCTGTGAGAGAAGGAATATCTTTTGAATAGAAGAAAGAATGCACCAACAGAAAAATGAATAGATTATCTCCTGAGGGAGAAGTAGAAATGACACCTCAGAAAAAGGAAGATAAAAAGCTCTCTATATGAAATTGGCCTGGATGCTTTGTAACAAAAAGCAATCATGGCACATCTTCTGACAGAAACCAATTTGAAAGTTCTGGCATCGTTTTATCTCTCCATCCATGTAACCCAAAATCAGCAGTTCAATAAGGTTTTCAAGTGTGTTTGTCAGTCACCAATTTGTCATGTTTCCAGATCAAGAGACATAAACCAAATTCCAGATCCATATATTAACTGATCTCCAAAATTGTGCCAGAAATTGATATAAAGATCTCAGTGGTAGTTGATCTTTCTGTATCTAAGGGACTTAGGAAAATATTCCTTTAGATGCAGTCTCTTGAAGTTGTCTAACAGGGATACTTTGGAAAGAGCTTTCCATATCTCTACTAGAAAAGAGTCTTATGTCAGGTTATTGTTTCCAAGTTTTAGGTAAGGCTGCCTACTTTAGGCCATTGTGGCCCGCCCCTTCCCCGGACCCCGCATAGGCGGGAGCTTTGTGCACCGGGGCTGCCCTTTAGGCAAAGGGCTTTCCTCCATGTGAAACTTTTCCTATTTCTACCTTAAGGGCTCCTTTAGTATTGATCCCAAATCTATAAACTCTTCTAAATCTAAACACAACCATGAGAATCTTTTCTTAGGAAATGACTCTTTGTCAAGAGTAAATCTTTGAAAGCTCTTACAGGCTAAACTTCTCTTTTAGGAGGGCTTGTTAGAAGGTCTGATGCCTCTGATTATCAAGACTGAAGAGACCTTTTTCCTGAGGACTATTGATGAAAGGATCTGTCAATTATCATCTTGAACCAAACTGTCCTTTAGGAGTATCAACAAATTGTATTATGATGTATTGGTCCTCAAGAAACCTCAAGGTATAATGTTCAAATTATATGGTGCATCCAATACAAGATCCATAATCTCCTTGCTCCATATTCTGATGTTCGGAGTACCATTCAAGAGAATATTTAATTGGAAAAAATTTCAAATTTAGTCTCTTATCAAGTTTCCTCTGTGGAGTAAATTTTTTGATCCCTTCACCACATTTTGACACTCGCTTTGGGTCCAATGATGAAGTTTTTTGTTTTCAATATGGTAACAATAAGAATAGTAAGTGAGGCTAAACTTAAGGCATATGATGACCTCTATAATAGACTAGGAACAAGAGAAGGTGAGAAAGATGTGTTTAAACTTGCAAAAATAAGAGATTAGAAGGGTAAGGACTTAGATCATGTTAGGTGCATTAGAAGTGATGATCCAAGGGTACTAGTCAAAGATGAGGAGATCAAACAAAGGTGGGAAACTTACTTTAAAAAATTGTTAAATGACAATGGCTCTGAGAATATAGGGATTGAAAATACTGTAAACTTAAATAACATTGGACATTATAGATATGAGCATAGGATTAGAATACCTGAAGTGAAAGAGGCCTTGAAAAAAATGAAATCAGGAAAGGCCATGGGGCCCGATGGTATACCAATAGAGGTTTGAAGCATATGGGAGATACTGGTGTAGTTTGGTTGACCAAGTTGTTTAACAAAATTATAAAATCAAGGAAAATTCCAGATGAATGGAGGAAAAGCTCTATTGTACAAATTTATGAGAATAAAGGAGACATACAGAGCTGCACTAATTATCGAGGGATCAAACTTATGAGCCATACTATGAAACTCTTTGAAAGAGTGATTGAGAAGAGGCTACGACATGAGACAAATATATTGGAGAACCGATTTGATTTCATGCCTGGGAGGTCTACCATGGAAGCTATTTTCTTACTAAGACAATTGATAGAGAAATATAGGGAAAGGAGGAAAGACCTTCACATGGTCTTCATCGACTTAGAGAAAGCTTATGATAGAGTTCCTAGAGAGTTAATATGGAGGGTGTTAGGAGTGAGGGGTTTTGCGGGGGTATATAGACATAATTAAAGATATGCATTAGGGAGCGGTAACAAATGTTAAGACCACTAGTGGCCAGACCAGTGATTTTCCTATTACTATAGGATTGCACCAAGGATCGGCATTGAGTCCATACCTTTTCATGTTGGTTATGGATGAGTTAACAAAACATCTGTACGAGGAGATTCCATGGTGCATGCTATTTGCAGATGATATAGTCTTACTTGATGAGACAAGGGAGGGCGTAAACACAAAGCTAGACTTATGGAGAGAAGCATTAGAATCTAAAGAATTTTAAATCAGTCAACTAAGACAGAATATATGGAATGCAATTTTAGCAAGGAGAGAAGGAGTGGAACACTAGTTAAGATTGATAACCAAGAAGTCCCCGTAAAAGACCACTTTCGGTACTTAGGATCAATGATTCATGAGTGTGGAGAGATTGAGAGGGAGGTTACCCAGAGAATCCATGCGGGTTGGAACAAATGGAGATGTGCATTTAAAGTTTTGTGTGATCAGCAGGTGCTACTCAAACTAAAAGGAAAATTCTATAGGATGGTCATAAGGTCGGCCATGCTCTATGGATCAGAGTGTTGGGCAGTTAAGGAATATCATGTTCATAGAATGAGTGTTGTGGAAATGAGGATGTTCAGATGGATGAGTGGCAAGACAAGAAAGGATAGAATTAGGAATGAAAATATTAGAGGAAACTTAGGGGTAGGAAGATGAGGGAGATTAGACTTTGATGGTTTGGACATGTCCATAGGAGACCGAAAATGACACCGGTTAGAAGGAGTGAGGCAATGCAAGTAGAAGGTTTTAAAAGGGCAAGGGGAAGGCCCAAAAGAACCTGAATAGAAGTGGTAAGAAAAGATTTAAAAACTTTGGGACTAAATGAAGCCATGGTACTTTAATAGAGAGGAATGGAGGAATAAGATTCATGTGGCCGACCCCTAATTGGGATAAGGTCTTGATGGTGATGATGAATATGGCAACAGTGTTGTTGCCTTTGAACTCTAATATTTTGTAGTTTCAATGTCCTGCATGCTCAATTCAGCCCTTGCATTTTCTTTGAGGATTGGGATGATCAAGGGCTTGTTATCACAAGTCAGAAATGCCTAGCTCCATATATGC
The DNA here is from genome assembly GCA_035236585.1 of Warburgia ugandensis. Classification (NCBI taxonomy): domain Eukaryota; kingdom Viridiplantae; phylum Streptophyta; class Magnoliopsida; order Canellales; family Canellaceae; genus Warburgia; species Warburgia ugandensis. Next base: position 103,318,819 of record CP141126.1, read on the forward strand.
AGAACAATTGTATTGGGAGGCTTTTAGCTTCTATACCTCGAGTAGCTTCTGCAGGGTTTAGAAGCTCTGCATCAGGAAAGGTCCTCAAGAGTTATCTGCCCTTGTCCAAGCTTGTTCTCTTTCTTTCTTACATCTCTCCAATTTGGTGGTACTCCAGGACCATCTCAAGTAGCTGGTTGATTTGAACTGGAAGCCACTACTGCAGAATTTCTCTGTGAAAATCACCAAATCTGCAGCAATTTACACTTACAAACTTGCTTCAATACCCCATTATGCAGCTCTTTAAACCTCCTTTTTGTGGATTTATTTACCAAAAAATAAGAAGGTTGGCCTTTCAAAGGTGATAAGACAGAAATGCAGTACGGATGAAATAGTTGTATTATCTTTTTCAACAGTAAGCTAGAGGAACAGAGACAAAACAAAAAGAATAAGAGGATTAAAGGAGAGCATCACATGAGCAGCTATTAACACCTTGCAAATTTGATGGAATTTTAGAATTCCAGCAAACTGTATGCAGCAAATCTCTTTCTTCTTCCTCTATATAAATTTTGAGACTATGAACTTAAGAAGCTCTGATCCCTTTGCAGACTCCCATATACATGAGGTGAAGTTGATCTTTGGAAGAACCTTCAAACAAAAATATGGCTAACAATATCACTTGAGAAAACAACCACACTTTCGTTTCTCTTGTATTGATGTTTGGTTACCTGCTGGTTTGGCATGATGTTAAAATGATGTCATGTTGACACTATAATGGGTGATTTTAACCCCTTTTCCTTCTCTTGCTTTTTGTGCTTTGGGGAAGACTTTGTCCCTCTTGTTATGAACTATGGATGGAGCTCCTTTGAATTCTGGGTTATGATTTGATAGTTGAAGACCATTCTGCTGAATGTGTAATACATGTACGCATAAAGTAGACGGTCATGACTAGGAGATCAGGACTCCTTTGTATTTAAATTTTAGAATTTTAATGTTTTATGGTATGAAAGATAGCCTAATCTCCTTTCTTTTATCTTTGTACATACATAAAAGGGGGTTCTGAATGTCAAATTGACCTTGTGCAGGCTATTCGACCTCTTGTAATACTTTAAAACAATGTCCAGGTTACCTGGCAACCTTTATGACTAGTTTGAAAATTTTCCAACTATGTCTACATTTTTGAATTTTGAGACTCATGTTTGATTTAGTATTGTATTTTAACTCATTTTTATGTTATGAACATCTTATTGTTACCTCAGCTATTGCACTAACTTTCTGTTCTCAAATACTGATGTAGGGTGCAGGAACTGCTATTCAACCACATTTGCCTGATCTTGTTTGTTGCATGCTGGAAAGCTTATCAAGCCTGGAAGACCAAAGGCTCAACTACGTTGAGGTTGGATGATCGTTCTGATCAGTTTAGAAGTCTTAGTAGGATTAGATGAGTTACACTTAATTCTTATCAATTTGAACTCCTTTCCTTTTCCAAGCAGAACTCATGTAAGGAAACCAAATTCTTACAGCAATATCAGATTCTGAAATAGTTTTTGTTTCTTTTCAAAAACCAGTTGCATGCTGTAAACATTGGAATTCAAGCAGAAAAGCTTGAAAATTTGCGAATTGCGGTTGCAAAGGACTCCCCAATGTGGGAAACTCTTGACCTTTGCCTTAAAGTTGTAGATAAGCAATCACTGGATCTTTTGGTACCTCGTCTTGCTCAATTGATCAGATCTGGTGTTGGTCTTAATACAAGGTATGCTTAAATGTGAATCTCTGACTGTAAGAAGTGATTTTGCCTTAGAGAATGATAGTTTGGAATTCAGACTTCAGAGGTGATAGACTTGTGCAACTTATAATCATTTTTTGGCTTGTGGGAGTTGTTTTTCACCTACTTTCTGTTCTTTATTTTCCAAGTCCGTCTTGGCTCCTTATTTCTGTTCTTCTTTTCCTGGTGTTGAATGGACTTGAATCCACAACCTTTGGCTGTTAAAGAGGGACTTAACTCACCTGGCTTGGTGCTTAGTGTCTTTCATTTCTATGCTTTTCTCCTTTGTTTGAAATGACCTCAGCATTTAAATGATGGTCACCTGACCAAAACATGGTTAACCCTGGCGACCAAAATACAAGTATGCTAGTTTTTGATAACCTAAATGTTTCACATGATGTGTCTGCCTTAGATAGCCTATGCTTCAGGCATCATCTCCAGTGAATGGTCCAAGCCTTTAGTTGTAATATGTAAAATGATGCCTAGAAAGGAAAAAGAGAAAGGCGCAAGAATCATAAGCAATCAGACGGTTAGGTTTCTCTGATGCATGAGATTTTTGGGGCATAGCCTATCTAAGATGGTCCAATAGATGAATTGTTTGACCAATAGATAGAACTGAGTTGTGTCTCCATCTGCCAGTATAGACTTCTATCTTTTTGAGCTTTCCACCTTAGTGAAATAAAGTGGTTATTGCAAAAATAAGATTTGGGACTGTTAAAGAAAGGTGATGGGATTTGAACCCATTCTTTTGGTTGGGGAATGATACACCTTTCCTAGTTGGGAGGGGTATCTATGCTTCCTGAAGATAATTATTACAATATAGCTAAATAGTGGTGTCTGAATATTGAACATCACAGCATAGAAATTATTAACTGTCCCACTGTCAATCAGTTGTTCATGATGTAAATCATACTTAGCTTCTAAACCATCGTGCAATCTTGAAGAAGGATTAGATCAGTATGTTTTAGCAAATTTGCTAGGAAAGGGAGATGTCAAAGGACCAGTCGAGGGTGTGGTTTCATATCTCCACCAATTGTTTAATTTCATAAGCACTTTGACATGCAGCAGCATAGGTTAGGATCCCATTACTAAATGTGGATCTTGTAAAAGAGGATGGTTTGATTATTCTTCATGGCATCTTCCATCAGCAACTTCTCAGATGGCAATCGCACCACATTAAGAACAGAATTATTCTTAGCAACTGTGTACAAATTAATGAGGATCATCAACAACAGCTCATCCATATGAACTATGTGAATTGCAGTTTGATGCAGATCTTCCAGGTTTATGGAGCAACTGTAGATCTGTAAAGGTTCAGGTGGATTTGCAGAGTATCACAAACTGCCCACTTCTGTCATAGGTTTAATCAAACTAACTTGTGTGTCTGCTGATTTTCAATAACCTCAGTTACAGAGTGACATCGAACTGCAGATCCATGTTCATAATAAATGAGGGAATGAACAACTATTTGCTTTTTACTGATGTGGAAAACAAAATACAGGAGTAGAGGAGGATAAGAAGAGATGAGAGAGGATAATGGAAAGGGGTAGTGAGTTTGGAGTTCCTATAGCTTCAACTTGCATCTTGGAAATGGGAACTGGCTTATTGAGGAATCTAATTATAAGAAAACAACTTGCTAGAAATCAAACTAGTGAATCATGGAAACTACTCTAGTAAGGTGGGTAGAAAAAGTTGGCAAAAGAGTATGAGCTGGAAACTTCTAATTTGGAAGGTGCTGCAGGAAGTTGCAGACCTCTATACATGTGGTTACATAGAAGGAGGCTGAAAGGATACTAAAACCTCACAAACCAAGAATTTGTGTATATCGATACTTGTATAATTAGTGCACATGCGTGTGTCTATACGTATATAGATGACTCCTTGGCTTCTACAAAATCATGGAGAATATTCTGTACAAAATGTGTCTTGGAGGACTGTTTGTGCAAGTTTGTTTTTCAGGATCATTAACAGTAAAAATTCTGTTGATATTGGATTTTTAGCAAAGGCCTTCTAATGCGGTGGTGCAAGGACCCTCTCTTGTGGTAGGTCTTGGGTTTGAGGCTGCTCGTGGGTTTGTCTCCATCCAATATTCAAAAGAGAAAAAGGAAAAAGTTCTGTGGATAATGTCCATCAAAATTCTGTGGTTAGATAAAATTAGATGCAGAGATATGTCTGACAATCTCTGAAAGTTGGCATTTTTAATGAAGGTTTTGTGTAAAAATTCTCATGATCATGCCTTGTTTTGCTTTCTGGTGTAAAAATATATATAATGATGAGATGGGTGTATATTGTGGCCACTAGAAGTTGACCAAATAATCATGGATTATGTAACACAGTCAAATACTTAATTCACCTTCTATGAGAAGAGTTCATACAAATACGTTATAATTGTTTTTCTTATCTTTCTGCTTTTAGGGTTGGGGTCGCCAGCTTCTTTAGTTTGCTAGTTCAGAAAGTGGGTTCCGACATCAAACCATTTGCGGGCATGCTGTTGAAGCTCCTATTTCCTACCGTTCAGGATGAAAAAAGTAGCTCTGCCAAGAGAGCCTTTGCTGCAGCTTGTGCAATCATTTTAAAGTATGCAGGATCTTCTCAGGCGCAAAAGTTGATTGAAGACACTGCTGCCCTGCATACAGGTGACAGAAATGCTCAGATTTCTTGTGCAATTCTACTAAAGAACTATGCACATCTTGCAGCAGATGTTGTGAGCGGCTACTACACCATAATTTTTCCGGTTACTTTTGTTTCAAGGTATTATTAATCATTTACTTCTTGAAGTTTTGTCTGTTGCTTGTCAATGATATTCACAATTGTCATTTGTGCTGATACAGTGTTGCAAATATTCACCATTCTTCCTTTGTTTGTGTGATGCATTTTAAACCTCATTATATGGTTTTATTATTTCATATCACGTCAACATGTGTATTCACATTGTTAGACAAATGGACAAAAAAGTCCCAGTCCAGCTTTGCTCTTCATTTTGTTGTGATAAAAAGGTGATTAGTCATATGGTGCAACCACAAATCAGAATAGGAGTATCGCTTACCTTAGTATTGATTCCTACTACTTAAGACTTAGAGATTTTATGGTGATCCACTTTTAACTTTTCATATTCATTTTTGGAGTCCATTTCACAATATGACTTCTTTTGTCATGGAATGTTGGTCTGTTACTTCTAACTGCTATTGGTCCGATATGCATTATTTCAAACATTTATCAACTAGGAAAGTGAACCTTGCATAAGGATATGCCAGCTCAAAAGACATGTGTAGCAAAATCTAGTTTTTTGTGGTTGGAAAATGGTTGGTTTAAGCAGAATAGTTTATAAAGAATTTTGTGTTCCTTCCAGTTGAATGTCAAAATATTACATTTTATCTCTTATCTTATGGTCAACTCACCTCTGAAACAAAGGGAAAACTGGAACTCATACCTTTACATATCAACTGGATTCCAATTTTTGTGCAGATTTGAAGATGATAAGGATGTCAGTCAGCTTTTTGAGGAGTTGTGGGAAGAAAATACAAGTAGCGAGAGGGTTACCCTTCAGTTATATCTGGGTGAAATAGTTTCTCTTTTATGTGATGGCATTGTGTCACCATTGTGGGCCAGTAAGAAAAAGGTTGGACATGATTATTTCGTAATTTTCTTTGACTGCTGTTCCTTCAATAATTGCAAATTTTATGATGTATGGTTCAGTAATCTTAAGTTGCCATGGAGAGTGCAGTTTGTTCTCCTAGATCATACACGAAGTTTCATTGCCATTGAAAAATGTTACTTCCTGCTCTGACTTTTGGTCTTTCATGTTTAATTGCAGTCAGCCAAGGCAATAAAAATGTTGAGTGAAGTTTTAGGGGAATCCCTTTCTTCTTTCCATCGTGATCTGCTCCAATATCTTTTAAAGGAATTGACTGGCCGTTTGTGGGAGGTATGTCTATCTGATAAGCTAAAGAAATGAGCTGGCTGCCAGACATGGCACTTAAGGGCACCTGAAACATTGGTGCACCTATAGATGTTAGAAATTAACCGCTATAAACTTTTATGGTTCATTGATAGAGATTCTGCTTGGAGAAACATCCAATGCAGGATTATCTTCCAGTAATCATTAGTATGTACATATTATCTTGTGGTTGCAGTTTTAAAATGTACAATGTAATGCCTCCTTAAGATGTGCACCCGTCAGTGACTCAGATGTTTTTATTCCTAATCACTAGCTTACCATGTCTGAACTCTTCACAGGCTAGTCTGGAGCACTCACTCCAATTGAATAATAAAAATCCAAAAGTAACCTTCTCTGTGAAATAAACAACAGCCGAACTCTGAGACCCACCACATGGGGTCTCTTGTTACTGAAGCCTGTACCAGTGATCTCCTACAATTTAGTGAACGTGTCTTTACCAGTTGCATCTCTTATATCCAACCTCAACCATTCATTGACAGTTCTTCAACTTGGCAAGTGCACTTTCAGTTGTGACTATCTAGTTGCTTTGTCATCACAGAACCCAGCACGATAGCTATCGTTCATCAATATAGGGTTTTGCATTTCACCTGAAGGTCCTGTGATGAATGTTTCCAAGAGATTAAGGGATTTAGAGACTTACGTTGCATGTCATTTGTCCGTTTTAGGCCAATGTGGCGATGAGATTTGGGGTGCTGAAGGGAGTTTTGTTTTGGCAGATAAGAAACTAAGGTCTGGTTATAAAGATTTGGCTACATATATGCTAATTTTTTTCACTAGGTGCCATGAAGGGCCAAGAGAAATGTTTGTACTTGCATGCATTCTTATGGTTGTGTGCTGTCTGCATTTTATGGATGTATGCTGTCTCGATTTACTCAATGGAAGATATTTCCAATTCTGTAATCTACAGTGGAAATTCTTGCAAAAGTGTTCAGTGAAATAGGTATAAAGATAACCACAATGAAATAAAGCATTTAAATATTAGATATGGATTTTCTCAAAACACATGACCATGTTGAAGATTTATAGGCCCTGCAATTTACTAGAGATGATGCCCGTTATTTTGGTAGTTATGTTCACAGCTGCTATGTAGGTTACATGATACAGAGATGGAGATAAACACGATAAAGGAATAAAAGAATCCGAGTAAACACTCACTCAGACACACATATACTGGAAGCAGCGCAGACATATATGTCTCCATAAATCCATATCCACACATTCATCCACGCGCAAATATACACTTAAGCAGTATTCTTTGGAAACTAGGAGTGGGCAGAAGTGTGGCCCATTCTTTTCAATTGTCCTAGCCTTTTTATCTGTGGAGCACTGCAATGGAGGAGCCATCAAGTAGTGGCCTTCAAACATCTCTTTCCTTTCTAAAAGTAAAAGAGGAAGACACTCATTAACCATCCCTCCACAATTCAGAGCCTTAGAATCATCCAATGGAAGAGAAGTTTTATATATGAATTATACATTGTATGTATTGCCAGTTAAATGTCATTCCCATGGCTGCCGTATCCAATTGCTTTGCCAAGACAATCAATAATAGAACATTCTTTGTTGGAACATTCTCCACTTCAACTAGGAGGGTCTTTCCTTCTGGAGTTTGGCCCATTAAGAAGTGGACACCTGTTTTTGCTTTTCTTGCTCACAGTTTCCAAGTAAAAATATGTCCATCCACCATGTAACCATCCTATTTGTGTCAATGCACATGCCATTTTCAGGAGTTTCCAGCAGCTACTTACAAGGATATGACTTGCATTCTGTGCTTACTGTGTTGTTCCTACTAATAAGACTGAAAGATGTTAGCCTTTTTTTATCTTGTTATGAAAGAAGTTACTTTCACTATTGTACTTGAACACTTCCATGTTTACCTTTCGTCTATGTTATGACTGACAGGGAAAGGATACTATCTTATACGCTATAGCTTCTCTTTGTACATCATGTCACCAAGCAATCTCTGCTGAGGATCCTGCTGCTCCAAATATTGTTTTGAGTGCTATATCTTCAGCATGTACGAAGAAAGTTAGATCCTACCGTGAAGCAGCTTTCTCCTCTTTGGAACAGGTAATGGATTTGTATCCTCTCTATGCTTCTTCTTGTGGTCAGTAGGCTGGACATTGGTCCTGCTCACATTAGTTCTGCTCCTGTGGGGACAAGAATGAATTGACTCTACAGTCAATTTCTGTGAAGCAGTCTATAGGAAGCTCTGATATATGATTCAAGCAACTCAAGTGTTGGCTGCTTCCACTGCTGTGCTGACTAAAAATCCTGCATGTCAGATAGTTGGACATCTGATTTGCGTCCTTTTATTGGGCTTTTAGAAAATGAGAAGGCAAGGAGCAGCATGCATCAAGGAAGTCTCTGCTAATCAGAGGGTTTTAGCTGTACAGGAGCTCTGAATGTCCACCAAATGAATGATTTAGACTTTTAGATCGTCAAACAAGTGTTTGTTTTGGCCAGATAATACTTGCGAAGTAAAGGCTTGTACTGTAATCATACAGCTGGACTTTCTCTTTGTTGGAAAATCTAGTTAGGACCCTAACAATATGCAACATGTGCATGATAGAAACTCTATCAGAAATGAATTGTGTGCAAACTAAGGTCATAGGTTTTACTATGCATTTTAAAATTTCCTGCTGAGAACAATCACATGTCATCTGTATATGCACAAAAATTAATCCTGTCATGAAGCAGCTGAATTCTTGAAGAGGCTTCAGCTGTTAAGTATGACTGATATCCACGCCTCAACTTTGGGGAGACTTGATAATCAAAACATTTTTTTATTCTCCATCACGTCCGTGGAAACTATTTCTCTCGAAGTTTGAAGGATCTGCTCTTGTTGGTTTTCTCTGAATGTCAACAATGCCTTCTCCCAGCTTCATGATGTACCTTGTACCATTTATTGGATATTTGGCTAGATAGAAATAGGATTTTCAGAGAGGATGGGACCTATATGGAAGACTATAGAAAGGAAAATGTTAGATAATTCAATCAGCAATGTTCCTTTGTATTAGTATTAATTATTACAGTATTACTTTGGTTTTCTGCCTCAAAATTAGGAAGTTCCACCTATTTTAGTTTGTACTATATTTTAAATTGTAAAGCTCATCTAACAGGAGGTGATGGGTGGAAGTGTCTAAATTTATGATACAGTGCAGTTGTTGTGCCTTCTGCTCATGTTGCTATAGCTGCTACTATTATTATATGTTCTTCTTCTTTTTATGCTGAAGAGACTTTAACGTACAACGTAGTGGTTGGAAAATGAAGCATCTCCAACTAGCTGGGTGCTCAACCGTCCGCCAAAGCTCTGTTTTTCTTTTTATTAATATTACTAAAGAAACTTGCCTTTCTTCTAGCTACTTTGCCCTCCCTTAACATTGCTTATTTTGCCCAACTGTGTAAAGCAGTACTTCAGAGTTAAACATTGTGGCATTAGTTTAGGGAGGCAGGAAAGTCATTGCATGCATAACTTAATGCATCTTTTCTTTCTTCAGTTTGAACTTAGTTTTTGTGAATTTTGTGTTATCAATGTATGAATTCTTCATTGACTTTTCATATCAAAGCCTGATATAGTTGATTCACACAATCGTGGATATTATTCTTTCATGTTATACAAAGACCTTGTCTGTAACTTTACATCTGTTTTCAGGTTGTCAAAGCTTTTGGCTGTCCAGAGTTTTTTGGCATGGTTTTCCCATTGTTATATGACATGTGCGTCCAACATAGTGTCACCAAGCCACATGCCCATCTGATAAGTGATGATAACAAAGCAGGTATTACATACTTCTTCTTTTGTTTCAGTAGCTGTGTTTGTTTAACTTTTTCTCCAAGAGCAATTCATATGTGGAAGGCATTTTGTTACAATTAAACTTGAAAATTGTGCATAATTATAGGTACCTAATGGAAAGTAAAAGATGTTAATCCATTAATAGTTCTTGGAGATACTTTAGCTTGACTTGGCAGATAGCTCCTGTAATCCTTCTTTAAGAAGTACAAAATCAAGTGGGTATTGTACTTCATCATAATCAACTCCTTTTGGAAAGTTAACACGTGACTTCTTCATGATACTCGTGTTGCTTTCATTGAAATTAGAAAGTACATATCCTCAAAGAAATTGGTCACCTTGAGCTTCTCTGACTAAAATATGATGTTGATGATGCTCTGATGCATCAACAGTCGGAATTTCAGCAAGCTCAGAGGCAAGCTACAGACTGTTGAACAGCCAAGATTTTAGATGAATCTGGAATACTTGAAAAGTTGACCACTTGGAAAAATCAGTTGGCCTGAACAAGTGCATGGCTAGATATCTGACAAAAAGAACTTGCCATCACTATCTGACTAGCTCGTGATATGCAGACATATCTGAGGATTGGAACTTAATTTTTTCCCGTACCTGTACCTGTACCATGGTTTCATATTCTATATAATATAAATGTGTATGCAATGTCGTCCAGTGAATTGTTCTTGCACTAAGTATTTATTTCCAATCGACTCTTTTCTACACAAAATCCAAGAAAATGAAAACCAGAAAAGCATATGATCATGTAACTCAGTCATATAAAATACTGCATTTGTGTTTAATCCCATATTGGAAATGGAGAAAGTGATATTAATTATTTCCAGAAAGAGTGTAGAGGTATGTATCATTGTTTTCCTGCCTGTATTCTACAAAGGATAATAACTTGGTGGGATTTTGTTATGGGATCAGTTGTTAAGTCTTAGGCCCTGTTTTGGAGCTGTTATGGGTAATGTAGTTTTTGTTTTTGTTACAAAAAGAAACAACATCATGTTTGGCAACAGAGTTTTGTTTTTTATTGTGCTACCACTTGGTAACAAAAACTCCTTAAGTCTGTTGTCAAGTGACAACCAACATTTTGGAGTTGCCACTTTGTAACATTTAGTCAGGACCAACCCCCAGCCATCTCTCTCCCTCATATCAAACAAGTCACCCCAAACCCCTCCAATCTCAGTCATTGCAGAAAAGAGAAAATTTTCAACCTCTAATCTACTCTGCTGTACAGATCTACTAACAAACTGGGATCTGGGTTTGTGTTTGAATTAAAATGGGAATATTGGTTTTTTTAATTGAAATGGGGTCTGAATTTTTGTGGGTTTATGTTATGGATCAACTGAAATGGTGTTCTGGGTTTGCGTAATTGAAAGGGGATCTGTGTTTTGGTCGGTTTATGTTGTAGATCAACTGAATGGTATTTGAGATTAACTGTGAAGGAGAAGAGGATTTGTTGTGCAACTCTGTTTTGTACCCAAACAGGACATCAAGTGGCACTGTTACATTGGCAATGCCTTCTGAAATGATTCCTTTGTTTGGATATAAAAATTATAGAAACAGTTCCCAAACATGGTCGTAGAGTTGTCTTCTTTAAGATTTGTAGACATTCAGAAACCGCAGTTGATTAAGCTTACCAATTGAATGTCAACATTTCTGTACCTTTTACCTGTAAATAATATGAGAGTATGAGCACATACTTGGTCGTAGTCAGAAGACTCAATTAGTCTTACATTACACAAACAGAAGCGGGTATTACTTGTAAATATAAAACCCTAGAACTAACCTCTCTCTCAAACTTCAGCTGGTGCAGGAGATACTGTCACTAGTTGTGAAGCAAAAACTGGAAGGAGAAAGAGTGAGTGCCTTCCTAGCATTTGATTTCTGAAAATCAGAAAATAGAAGGCACTGTGTGAATGTACTACAGATTGAAAGTGAAGGCCTTTATGTCAGCATCTTGACCTCATGAATTACAAGGCTACTTGTAATGGGTGGTTATACATGATACATGGCTGAAAATGTAGATCAAGTCAACATTTTTCTATAATCAAAACTATTGAACGTGTGTTGATTGTTTTACTGTAAGTGCACGGGCTATTGTAGTGTAGTTGATGCAAATATGGGTCAATCCATGGAGACTCGACTTAAAAAGATGGAGTTTAAATAAATTTTAATTATTCAAAAATTAAAGGAAATGACAAAAATTAAATAACAATGAATTCAAAATTCAGATCTATTTAACCAATGAAAATTACAGAAATCCAAGTTCAAAAAGATAGAAAATTAACAAATAAACAAATAAAAAATACTTCCCTAGCTTGATTATGACAAATTACTTCAAATCTGATATCATCAAAGTCGATCGACCTTCATCAATCTCTTACTGATACTTCTAATTAAGGATCTAACGGCTGGATTAGATTCCCCTAAATTTTAATGATCTAGAGTAAAGAATGATTTTAGATTTTGGACAGCTTAGATTGAATCTCTGATTTTTGGATTGAAGATCAGGGATTATGAATCAACTCGGAGGTGTCCTAAGAACAAGATCTAAAGATTAATTGAAATTTTGATAAGAAATATATCAAGAAATAAAGAAATCATATTTATTAAAGCTGGAAAGTTGATTAGGTTAAGCTTAAATAAAACAGGCTTGGATTACACAATTCCTGGATAGGCAAAACAGGGATAAAGAAAAACTAAAATAAGTTGAAAAGGATGAACATAGAATTTAAATTATTGTCTCAAGGGTAGAAATGAAATTTTCCAAAATTTTTATTTTAAACGTAAAACAGAGAGGAACTGCCAGAGGAAGATGATGATAGGGGGAGTTTGGGGTGGGAAGAAGAGGAGGAAAACAAAGAAAACCCGACTTGGGTTTTCTCCTATGAAGAAGAGGAAAGGTGCTAGAGGTGTAACATAAGGAAACGAGAGAGATAGGAGGGAGAAAAGGGCCGGCTGGTTCTCCTCATGACGTCGTCTGAGCTGACCGGTGACAAGGGAGATACTGGCTGGGGCAGTGACTGAGGTGGTGCGGGAGAGAGAGCAGAGAGGAAAGAGCAGGAGTGAGGGAAAGAGAAGGAGAGTAAGAGGGAGAGATGCATGAAAGAGAGATATTGGGTGATGCGGAGAGGTGCTCGCTGGAAAAGGTGACGTACTGAGCAGACAGAGGAAAGGAGAAGAGGTGCTGGTGCGGAAAGGAACAAGAGAGAGAGAGAGAGAGAGAGAGAGAGAGAGAGAGAGAGAGAGAGAGAGAGAGAGAGAGAGAGAGAGAGGATGGTGCAATGAAGGAGAGGAGATGGTGCTCGGTTTCTCCTGCAGCTGCGGTGAAGGGGAGATGGTGTTTGGTTTCTCCTGCGGCTGTGGTATACTGCTGGAAACTGAGAGAGGGAATGAGGGAGTGTGGTGCAAGGGTGAAAGAGAAGGAGAAGCAGAGACGGGGAAGTGAGATGTGGTGCGGTTCGAAAGTGGTGACAGAGGAAGGTGGAAGTGAAGGAAAGAGAGGCGAGGAAGAAGGAAGGGAGGAGGCTGTCTAGGCAGTTGAGAGAGGTGAAACAAGAGATAGCAGGGAGAAGAGATGGGCTAGATGGGTGAGAGAGAAGAAGAAGAGGGAAGGGGGAGAAGTGCTAAGAAGGGGGGGATAGTGTGGCTGTGCTCTCTCTTGCTACTGTTGAGAGGCTTCTTCTTTGCAGCTCCCTTTTTCTGTTTTTATATCTCCCTAAGTTTCCTCTTTTACTTCTTAGAAAGCAAAAAATCCAAGACTCTTTCCTCCATAAGTCATATTTGCAAGATTTTCTTTCTTATTCCTTTCGGCACCTTCATCTTGTATCATGGGCCCCACATAGCCTTTTGTTCTTTGATGGTGATCTTGTCTATTGATTCAATCTAAGTCATTCAATGTTTAGTTTGGTTGATCTGCACCATACAAAACTCAATTAGATTCATCTTGATCATACTTTAATTCACATATTAGCTTCTAATGATCATCTAACCATTAAATTTTGCAAATTAATGGTTAGATGATTAAGCTAAAAATTATAATTTTGATCGGTTTGATGATCTAATTAAATGCTAAACTAGAGGTATTTTGGCCAAAATTGAACACTTAACAACATGCCCATCTTGCTATGGACAAGTGCTTTCCAGGATTTCCCCTTGTTGAACGAATCTAAGCCTTTTACTATATGAAGATGAATGAAGGGGGTTTTGTCCCTCATTTAAAAGCCAGAATGTGGTGGCTATAAATTTTAGGCAGAGTAGGACTTTGGTGCATGTTTTATCTAAGGTAAGCTTAGCAGATAAATGATTCAGATCATTAGTAGATAGGCACACCTTGTACTTTTGCCTGCCCATATACTCTTCCACAGAAGAATATGCACTTCCTTCATAGAACCTCCATACTTGTAATGTGTATGACAATCTTATTGTGCTATGAGGGTCTTGGGCAGGATATGCACTCCATTGTGATATAGAAGCCAACATTACAAAAATATCTTAGAAGCAATTTTCACCATAACTCCATTTGCTGCTTTAGCACTGAACCAAGCAACACCAAATTGCTGTTACTTTTTTCCAAAGTGAGAGCTTTCCCAAAAATGCAGAAACTAGTAGCTAGTAGTAATTTATTCATGCAACTTGTCTGATCTGCATCATTTGGAAGCTCTAGCCATGTAGCTGACTAGATATTTGGATTTTCTGATGTCCAGAAAAGGCACTGTGTAAGTTGAGACAAGATGTCTGAGATCCATATGGCAAATGTGGAGATATGGAGGGAATATAAGGTGCTAAGCAAAATAGATCGGCTTTGGGTGGTGGGGGTTTGTTGGGTGGATTGGGAAAAGGAGCTGGCTCACCAACCTAAAATACCTGGAAAGTTAGAACAGTTGAGGCAAATAAATGATATCTCACAGAAGTTGCGGAAAGGGTAGTTGCAAAATGCTTGGCGATTGGTTGGAATTGTTAGTTCAGTCAGTTTGCAATTTGGATCACTCGAAAAGGATGGTTCACTTCAATTATTAAGAATATGAGCAAAACTGATAGAGTTGGACTACAGTTCATTCTGTTTGGATCACATAATTGTCTGCTATGTTTTTTTTTTTTCTCCACTGCTATATAAGCAACTTATGAGTTTAAAATCTCCAATTGATGTTATGGTTAACTTTGAGATGTGACATTTTTTGTGTATTATAGTCATTGTTGAATTGGTGGGCATCATTCGACAGGATGTTTCTTCTTTGAAACGGTTGCATATTTCCATCTCTAACAAACTTATACCATGCCTCTTGCATGCTGTACCTCTATTTGGATATTGTTTATCTGTTTTAGTTATACTTTTTAATGGGTGCAGGGGATGATTCTGTTGAAGAAGACGTTTCTGCTCCACTTGATAAGGTTCTAGATTGTATTACATCTTGCATTCATGTAGCACATTTACCTGATATTCTTGATCAGGGAAAGAACTTGATAAATGCCTTATTATGCGCTTTGGCTCCTCAGTTCTCTTGGACAGGTATCATTCTTACTGTTATCTTTTACATACTCACATATAGCCCTTATAATTTTAATGGACTTGATTCTCATTATCTTCATTGTTGGAAATTGTTGGGTCCAGTCAAAATGTCTGTATTTTTGACAATTAAAGAGCTTTGTTCAAAGTTAAGCCCCAATAACAATAATGTTCAGGATTCCTCTCAGCGCCCAGATGCAACTTTCTTAGTTCATGAGGTACTAGTAGAGGCTATTTTTCATCCTTCAATTCTTTGTTGTTCTCAACATCATTCATCGTCTCACTCATTTTCCTGTATTCAGCTGGTTTACTCTGTGGCTCCGAAAGTGGTCGAGTGCATCTTCACAATAAAGATTGCCCAGGTATGTCTCCCTTCGTTTTTGTAGTTTGATAGAAAATCTGATGGCCCTTTGTGTTGTTCTTCTGAATTCCCTTCATTTGTTGTCATGATTCGCCATTTTAAAAACTGGAAGTGGAGCAAATCACATCCTGTGAATGTAACGAAAATGTAGCCAATTTTAGTCATGTGTAAATAAACCTTCACTTTATATACGTATGTGATCTTTCTCTTTCTAAACCGAAGCTCCACACAAGCCGTAAAGACTCCCTGTTTATTGTATATAGTAGCAAAACCACATGCACATGAATGACATGCAAACAGGGATTGGGTGATTCCCACATATCACGGTTTCACATCATTTTAAGTGACTTGGTTTGTCAAGAATAACTAGCGGTTGAGTTAGTTGGTCCCCCATACTGGTTAACTTAGCTTGGCTATTCTGGATCCTAAAGTAATTATGATTATCTACGTCCAAGAAGTGGTTTGCATATATGTAAGCTTTTCCTATTAGTAACTAAGAGAGAGGTCTGATACATTCTTCATAAACATTTTTGAGTTATTACTTTGACGGGAAAAAGGAAGAAGAAGAATGAGTTGTGAAGCTTTGGCAGCTGGCGAATTTCTTGCCTACTGTCGTCTAGTTAAATTGCCTTTCTGACAGGAACCATTTCATGTTCAGATTGTGAACTTCGTTTCTGTTGTGCGTAGAGAAATTTTTCCCGAGCCACCATATTTTGTTCATCGATTATTAGCATAATTTGTCAACTTAATACCATACTATCTGCCGGTTGTTTTGTAATTTATTGTGCACATGCCATGTTCCCAATGCAGGTTCATGTTGCTGCTTCGGAGTGCATTTTAGATATAATTCAGTTGTGGAAAGGCGTCCCCACAGTGCAAAGAAAGGACCCGGGATTCAAACATGAACTTGTCCGTCTCCTTGAGCTGGAAAAGAACGAACAGGCAAAGTCATTGTTAATAAACTGCATCAAAGTTCTTGAAGATCTTCTGCAAGCAAATACTTTAACCTAACAAATACAGTCAATGTACCAAAAATGTTTGATTTCAATGTCTAGCAGGTTAATTAAATTACCTATTTCTTTTATTCTTGTTTCAAATTTTTAACAGTCCATTATCAAAGGCCAAAAGATATATCTTGTACCATCTACAACAATATGTAATACATCTCCCATTCAAGATAGTGCATTGAAAAATCCGGTAGAATGGAAGAATATGGTAATAGTCAGACCTTTACATGGGAAAGTTGATTTTGAAAGATAATCCGCAGCTGCGTTTGCTTCTCTACGAATGTGGATCTGCTTCCCGTAGAATTGATCCAAGCCTTTCGATGTGTCTCATATCTCTCCATGGGCTTTTGAGCACTTAATTCGCGACACCAACTGCAGCAAAATATATGATTCCAGTCAGTCCTTGCGAGTTCCATTGGATCTCTTAAAATTTTGTACTATTTTCACGACACCAACTGCAGCAAAAGATATGATTCCACTCTGACCCTATGAGATCTCTGAAAATTTTGTACTAATTCATATACCGGTGTACAGTGCAGATGGCCCGCAGAGCAGCTATAATCTTGATCTGCAGTGGCGTCATCCACTGGACATGTGACGGGAGAGGTAGATGTTGAACAATTTCCTATAAGAATACCTTCATATGCCAATCTGCAACTTATTATTTGGGCTCAAGCCCCACATTAAAATGGACGACCACAGAGATCCAACCATATTACAGTGTCGCAATCGAGTGGCTACAGAACATAGTATCTGGTGCAAATGATCCCACCTATACATCTTCTGGGCCTAGCTTCATGCCTCTTATCCATCTAAATGGCAGGCAGTCATGTGGCAGTAGGGTCACTGAAATGACAACGTTTTTTCAAAGGGCCGACCATCCCCAAATAAATACAATGGGGCCATCTTTCGATGATCCAAAACACTCATCTGCTTCAATCAGTTTGACTGCTCAGGTGATCAACGGTTAATTTCATGCAAAAAGTTGCCTAACTTGCATTTCTAACTTGTCATATTCTGCCTAAAGAGAATAAGTGAATTAATCATTTAATAAGCATATAATGAGAATACAGGGTTTATATTCTTCGTAGCTGCGTAATTTATTTTTGCGGCTAGGAGATCAATGGTTCAGATCATGTAAGAAGTTGGAGGATGAGTACCAGTTGGATAAGTCCACAAATAGCCTTGTAAAATATGAGAGGATAACTCATTTACAACTCAGCCAGGTACAAGCAAGACAAAATTTCAGGGTTATTTTGGTCAGCTTGCATAAATTTCAATTTAAATGACCAAGTAGCCCATTGAAAGCTGTCTAAGACTAGAGAAAAAACGTGAACCGTTGCAGGAGCGCCAATGGAAGAGCAGGAGTTTCGACGCCTTCTTCATCTTTTCCCGGTCGTCCGATCCCGTAATTATCGTGTAATTTTCTCATTGTCCTTAAATCACAACCATTGGATCATCTGCTGCTTTCTCTCATTTATTCTCGTTTTCTGCACTGCTCAATGATGATCCATGGCTGCTGTTTCTTCTTCCCCTTCGTGGGTTCTCTTTATATAGCTGAGAAATCGCAACCCTTTTGTGATTTTTATTGGAAGTAGACTGATTTTGGAAATTGGGTTTGTTGTAGTATTGCATGCGCATGATCTTGTATTTCAGTTTTTCTTTGTTTTGTTGTATGATGGAATTCATTTCCTTTCCCTAGGTAAGGTGGTAGCTGTTCAATCAAAGGTAAAGAGTTTGGAATTTGATTTTTGGGCCCTATATTGAATTGAGTTTTTGTAGTTTTGGATTTTTTCTCTCTTTATATGCCGTAGATTAGTGGGACATTTATGGATCACACTTTTAGGCTGTCTCATTGGTTCATGCTATCGTATTTAGTTTTAGAATAGATGGAGTCCGTGTGAGTCATTGGTTGTGGTTATAGTAAGTTTGTCTATTTGCGTATATATGATGAGTTAGATTTTGGTTTTAGATTCATAGAAATTGTGGTACTGATTTCTTTCGCATGAAAATTTTGAAGCTGGACTCTGGTGTTAACCATGCCATCATTTTCCTTTAGGGGAATAAAGTTTCTTTCTTAATGTTCCTGTGGTAGCTAATTGAACTGGTAAATGAACTTCCTTTTGGAGTTGTATTTTGTTTGTTTGTCCAATGTGTTGATTTTCTTCGGCAAGAAAAGAAAAAAGGCATCATGGTTTAGGTATCATAAATGGTGGTCAGGAATGCCTCTTCCTATGTTTTTTAGCTTTTTATTATTTATATTTGACATGTCTGCAGCCTGCAGTTTTTATATTCAGATCGCTTGAATCCATGGACTTGGAAATTGCACTTTAACGAACCGACCAACTTTCCAGAAACTATGTTCTCAATACAATCCTCTCTAGGTGGTGAATAGATGGTGCACATAGAGTGATGAGAAGACTTACACTTTTATGATATTTGCTTTTATTTTTGTGTGTACAAATGGACACATAATAGGCTCTACCAAGTCAAACCAAAGACTGAGTTCTATGCCATTGTCAAAAATTCCACTAGATGCAATAATTTGTCACTTGGTGCTAAAATTCAAACATTGGACCTGAAGCATTCCCAATCAGGTTTCCATCTAGTAAAGCACAATTGACTGGATAAATACTACATCCCACTGTAATGTGCATATTAATAGTTTCATAAAATGAATGATGGTACAGAATTTCTGCTCTAAATTGATACTTGTTATTCTCTTCAGCTAGATGTGACAACTTGAATTCATTAGTGTTACTTTCAGTTAGAAATCTGGACGCTCCTTGATGGGAACTTTACATAGTTGAGTAGTTTCTAATGTCTGTAGGCAGAATGGTTTCCTATTACAGAGTTACAAATATGTTGGATCACATGATTTCTGATTTCTAGTGAAACAGGCTTCAAAACATGTTGATTTCATAAATTCCACAAGTTCTATGGGTATCTTGAAGTTTCTGAAATTTCACAAGGAACTATTAAGCCTTTAACTCGGTCAAAGTTCTATGAGTAGAAAGGTCATGGCATATTTGCCTATGGAGTTAGGCAGTACATGCAATGGGAATGACAAACAACCATGTTAGAAATATAACAAGCATGTGATTTAACAGAAAATTTGACTGACAACCTTAATTTATTAAATATCATCAATTCTGGTCTTTCTTCTGTGTAGACGCAATTGTGGAGTTCCAATGAATATCAAAACAGAAGTGTTGATGCTAGACCTTTTGTATATCTGGGCTGGTAGTACAGAAAACATAGTTACAAGTCAAGTCAGTATATGATCATTCAGTGAAAAAGGGATAAATTGATTTTATAGTATGCCGTCGAAATAATTCAAATAATATGGAATCAAAGAATAGTTGTACACCTTGAGGTACAAACTACCAACCTCAGGGGTTGACACTATAGAGTAATTGAAGTGTTAACTGATCCTATCTTCCTATTGTTATTTTATGAATGACAGAGTTGATTGATTCTATCTAGGGTGAACATTTCCTAGTTTCCTAAATGATCTGTTGACAGTCAGATATGACTTGTTGCTTTCAGTTCCATTGCTATCTATCAGTTTTATTAAAAATGACAGAATCACATTGGTCCTGCTTGAATTGAATAGAAATAACAATGATCAAGAATATCCCCATAACTAGAGAATTATACTGTAGCTAGTATTTTATTTGTGCTTGCCTATTGTAATGTCTAGAGTGCTCTTCCTTGAGATACCATTTTTTTCAGTTGCATCTCACTATCTCATCCTTCTGAATTTTTCCTTCTGTCATTTCAGGCTGACTCAGAATCATCGAGTGAATCTACTTTGCATTCCACACAGGATGAGGTCAAATAATTGCAATTGTTGTTTCCATTATATTTCATTTTGGTTGTATTTTCTGACAAAGTTTTGTGACAAAAGCTGAGGGAATCGCAAAGTTCATGGGGCGAGAATGATAAAAATGAAAGCAAAACACAAGTCAATGATGAAGGTAAACATCTAATTTTGTAGCAAAAGTGATTCATATGGTATAGTTTGGTTCAGAAATTTCATGCAGTTACATTAGATTGAGGGATTATACATGGTTTGGGACCTATTAACTTGATGGACATTAATGGAGTCAATAGGCCTAATCCTCCAAGGAGTCAAGATTGTATCAAAATGATTGGACGTTAGCATTATACTTTTGGGTTACTCCACTGATTTCATATTTGGATGTATTGAGAGCTGAGTATGTTTTCCTAGCGTTCAGTTAACTTTCTTCAGTATTGATCTATACTTGAACAAAGCTGGCCGAAAAGAACAAGAGAGCTGTGACTAGTTCACCGTGATTGATGTGTGTCGGTGTGAAGTATGAAGCTGTTATAATCCTAGCTTGCTATCACGTTTGTTTGATCAAATGAATTATGATTTTTCTGTCTTTTAATATTAACAGATCCATTCTGGGACAAATTAAGATTGACAGCGGCAAGAAAGGTACTCTGACTCTTTCTGTATCAGTCACTGCTTCCTCAGAAGATTATCAGCTTTATTCATAATAATATGCAATTCTTTAGTGTTTCACATTGTTACTGACCTTCACTCTCCGTAAATAATTCTGTGGATTTAGAAAGTTCTATGGTCTTCTATTTCTAGATTGTTTGGCTTTAATGAAAGGGAAGGATTCCTTGGGCTTGTTGGAAAAAAGGCAATTGCCTCTGTAATGATTAGGTCATAGGATCTTAATATTCTACTCTTAAGTTGTTAAGGGTTTGAAACTTTTTCAGCCATCAAACTCAAATGTAATTACATAGTGTACTCTTGTTGGAACAAAGACAATTACCTCTGTAATGATTAGGTCATGGGATCTTAATATTTCAACTCTTAAGTTGTTAAGGTTTGGAAACTTTTTCAGCCATGAAACTAAAATGTAATTACATAGCATACTCATGTTTTTTCTGCATGCCAATTCAAAGAACACTGAGATCTCTTAGCTGATCAGGAACTTCTCAATTTAAGCATCATTGACTGCAATACATAGCATACTCATGTTTTTTCTGCATGCCAATTCAAAGAACACTGAGATCTCTTAGCTGATCAGGAACTTCTCAATTTAAGCATCATTGACTGCAATACATAGCATACTCATGTTTTTTATGCATGCCAATTCAAAGAACACTGAGATCTCTTAGCTGATCAGGAACTTCTCAATTTAAGCATCATTGACTGCAAGTAGACAAAGGCTGAGACTATTTCTCGGTTTTGATCAATCACTTTCGTCAGAGACATGAAACATTGATGAAAAAGACACAAACATTCAGAATTTCTATATCTTTTTTAGAATTGTTACTAGAATAAAGGACTTTTGTTCTAATAAACGTGCCTGGCAGCAGAATTTTGTTTATATTAGTTACAGGAGTTCTTCATAGTTTTAATTAAGTTATTTCCTCTAAGGAGGGCTATGTAAATTTGCAGACGCTGACTAAAGACCAGGTAGGATTACCAATAGATGCTGCCCCTGCAGTGGTTCAAGACGTTTAAACTCTTCTAACGGTCATATAATCACTAGACAAGGGATTCCTAGTAAGAGAAAGGATTGCATCTACCATATGTTATGCCATTAGAAATGTGAGGAATGATAAATTGAAGCGTGCACTTGCATTTATTCATGGCCGCTGCTCACTAGCAGCCAAGTTATCAATTTTCAAGAGATTAAAACGTCTGAAAATTTCCATGGCATGGCAGCATATTGCGCATTTGCCATGGATATAATGCAAGCGTCCACTTGGATTTATCATTTCTCTAGAAATTTATATAAATGTGACAGGGTTATTCAAACAATTTATTCATTCTTGGTTGTATTTGTATGACTAACTATCTAGTGCAGGTCCCATAAATGGACTTGTCACTGTACAGTACATCTGGAAGGAGCATGAGCACCTAGCCTAGTGGTAATGGTGCCTTGTTCCGTTAGGAAAGGCTGCAAGTTCAAGTCTGCTCATCCACTTTCAAAAGCAAGGGTACATTTGAGAGGCCACATAATATGTGTTCCTTTAATAAATCCAATAGCTAAGGAAGCAGTATTAGAAGATGATAGCCGCCTTACAATTTATTTATGTAACTAGATTATTCCTCTGGGGCTCTAGGAAAATCATTGTAAAGCATGCAACACCAAAAGGAACTGGTCAGAGCCATATTGTAGTGCTATATCAACGCACTTGACAAACATAACTAAAAGAGCAGCCCTGGTGTACAAAGCTCCCTCATATGCAAAGTCTGGGGAAGGGGCAGACCACAAGGATCTATAGTATGCAGTCTTACCTTATATTTTGAAAGAAGTTGTTTCCATGCCTTGAACCCCTGACCTCAAGGTCACACAACAACAACTTTACCGTTGCGCCAAAGCTCCCCTTCTACTTGACAAACATAACTATTTAGGAATATTTCTTGAGGTGCAATACCCCAGACTGCTGCATTTTCCAGGTGTCTTAATTCCTGTTTCTGTTGTGGTCATGGAAATAGCATGGATGAAAATTTTAGTTGATTACATTTTTTCCTTCCAGGTGGGTGCAGAGGACGCAGAACGGTTCAGCAATGCTTTCAAGAGGGTCCATCAGAAACTTGTATATACTACTACTCAATTAGTAGCTCTGATTTTCTAGCTCTGCTGTAGCTTCATTCTCTTGCTCAACGGACTGCTTATGTGTTTTTTATCAGGTCTATGAAGATCTGAGTTCTAATGACGCTAGAAGGCTCCTGATGTCTATGACAAGTTCGACGAAGTAGATTCAATTATGCCCTCTAATGTTTAGAGAATTTTCCATTTTGTCCTTCATCCTCCTGTATTTTTCAGGATATCAAGTGAGTTTGACATCAAAACATATTTTCCAGAAGAGGTTTGTCTTCTGGATGGGATTACTTCACAATTATTTAAAACTTAGTGTTTTTCTGGAGGCAGGTACATTGGGATGTGCTTGTATGTTTGCAGCCACCCAACTCGCGTGATATGAGCAGAGTCCAATCCTTGGTCGAGGAACAAGTCACTGACCATTATCCTAGGTGTTCTTTGCTCTCACTGGATCTATTTATTAGACAACATCAGACATCGATTAGAGAAGTTTTTGCCTGATTACTCAATATTTTACTGCCTAATCATTTTCAATCAGAGATCAAATGATTAAGATTTTTATCGCAAATAGCATGAGGTTTAGTATCTCCATGGTGGGCTTATCAGATTAACAGTCCGTATCATCTTGTTGCAGTCTGAAGGGAGCCTTGGCACAACGTTAAAGTTGTTGTCATGTGACCTTGAAGTCACGGGTTCAAGGTGTTAAAACAGCCTCTTGCAAAATGCAAGTTAAGGCTGCATACTATTCATCCTTGTGGTCTGTCCCTTCCCCAGATCTTGCATATGCGGGGCTTTGTGCACCGGGGCTGCCCCACTATCATCTCGTTGCAGTCTGGATGGGCCAAATAACTGTATATTACAGCAACTGTTTACCCCTCCACCATAAAACAAAACATGGGTTGGCTCCAATCTGCACTCTTAACATCTGAGAGACCGCTAACAAGGGAAATATGTATTCTTTGTATTGCTGAGGCGTTAAGAAACAGACTGAAGAATTTTTAGTCCGTTCTTATAACAAGCAACCAAGTTTATCCTTCCCTCAAGATAAGATCAATCGCCTACATAGGTGCTGCCCCATAGTTGTAGTATGGACTGTCGATACTGTAGCAATTTTACATGGAGTAGTGCCACTTTACGATGCATATGCCACATTCCACTATGGCACCCCATCTTGTTCCTACGTACTCCTCCATCCATTACGAGCATCAAAACTCAGCATCGACATCTAAAGATGCCATAACCGAATAGCATCAACCTTTAATTGGAGAATCTTAACGGATTCTGGACAAGGTTTTCCCCCCTTGAATCCTTCTTGACGCTCTAATTTCTTCCTCCCTGTGAAAAGCCATTTACTTAACGGTTAGGATTGACTGAACAAAGAAGCTCTGAGAATTGCCTTTTCATGGTGGGGCCGAAATTATGCCTAGATTCATGTTAATGCCCACGTTGACAGTGGAGATGCTTTGCAAGCTCAAAACCTAATCAGCAGTAAATGGGGCTTGCACATTTGCATTCAGGTAACATTCAGTAAGGTGCTTGTAAGCAACTGATTCTAAGTACCCCAACAGTAAAAATTCTTCACTTTTGAAATGTTGGAGAATCAAGGGTCATTCAGGCCAAAGGAGAAGAACGACTTCTGGCAAGGCCTCGGCTGCTTCAGGGGAAGCAAGTCACAATTGAGAACTTACATACTCTCTGCCTTGTACAAAAGTGCATGCAGGGTCTTCAATAATCCATGTTGTTTATCTTTTGTGGCACATTAACCCCACAAATCTTCCTGGCCGTGCAAGCACAGAATTTACCTGCACAGAGATAGCTAACCACACAGCCTTTCTATACTGATTCAGGATAAGCTGGTTAGAGGAAGGTTGTGAGCAACCAGATACAGAATTGACAAAAATAAAGTCATTTCCACAAAGTTGGGCTGCAACAACCTTCACCAACAAATAAACTGTATTTGAGGAAGGTTGTGGGCAATCAATGGATCCAACACAATCAGAATCAAAATACCAAAAGAAAATATGATCTTTGCCGCAAAGCGGACTGTTTCTTACTGTCACTTAAGGAACTTTGTCCAATAATAACATTTCATGCGTCTGCTTTCATCTGCTATAGTTCAAGGGAAGCTAACAGGAGTACTGTTTCAGTGTAGTAAACAGTTACATGCTCACAGCTACAGATCTCCACGCAGACTACAATTGCCTCGATGGGAAAACAAAAGAAACATATGCATTTTAATGCTTGAACCTGGAACATGGTGATATTATATATCACTCGTGCAGTGTTCCCAGTATATCATCGTCTCTGTAAAGGTGATACCTGAACCAGTAAGCGGCAATGGAAAATTATATCAGTACTAGGGTGACAGACATTTATGGATCTTGAATAGAGAAGATAACATTAACTGAAGAATGTGACAAGCAGGCGTGATCAGACATTAAAGCTGCAAGTAAACATCAGCATAAAGAAAGACCTTTTCTCGGGCAAGAAATGACAAGTCAAACTACCATTTTCAATTTTCAGCATTATATTACAGAATGTAAAGGTACCATTCCCTCTTTAGACTCATTACTCACTCCTTTTTCTCATATGCCAACCCTTGTATAAGAGTTGTTAATGGAACTAGATACTGTATTTTCCAACAAGTTCCATTTCCTCACCTATATTAGAAACATACTGAAATACAGGAGCATGTTGAGATACAGGAACAATAGAGTTTCAACTACCAATTCTTATCTACTTACCCGGTATATCTTTTGTATTGTAGTTTTAACACTTACATAATAATACATTTTTTTACAAATCCTTTGGACTGCTGAATAAGAAAATGATAAGACAGCACACAATCTGGACCAGAGAATGCTCAAAGAAAGAAATCCTCGGGGAAGAGGGAATACTTCTATCAGGTTCAGCACTATGGGGAGGTTGGAAGTGCCTGGTCCCCTGGGACATCATGCCTAGAGGGTTTCAACACAGGTAAAATTGTTGATCCTTGTGAGAAATGGGGTGACGGGTTTTCTTCCCAAGTACTTCATGGTGAAAGAGAATAGAGACCCAAAGATTCCTGACCTTCGGCTGCAGTGGCGTATGAAGGGACTTACCTGTGCTAAGTCATGGGTTCAAGTCACTCATTTGTTTAGGATTATCCATAGAAAACTCGATTGCCAGCCGAAAAAAATGGAGACCTAACCCAAGTTCATGTCTGTAAGGGGGATGACCTCTCAGTCTGATGCAACCAATCACCACAAAGGCTAATGGCCAGGAGAAGATGCACTTTTGCCTACCAAACGGAGATATGTCAAGAAAGCCTTTTAAGTGAGGCAGCACTAATCCATAATTTTCCCTTGAGCTCCAAGGGATAATAAAGAAGGTCTGACGCAAGTAATGGTTCACAACAAAATAGCATGGACCAGAAAAGCCTTTCTGCAGATATCCAGGGAAACATTAAACAGATTCTCCGAAGTCTAGATTCTGGAGTAGGATCAGCTACGTACTTCAAATCTCTAAGAGAAGCTCATGATTACTTGCCCTTTATAGGGAAGATATCCAGGAACCAGGTTTAAATTCTCAGAAGGGTCTGTTTATTCCAGAATTTGACATGTAAAGGTCCATTTCCATGTCAACAGAGCAGTTCCTACAGCATCTTATTGCATGCTGAGGAAAGTGTTTATTATCATCCCAGTAGACTGTAAATGGGAATTGACATCAAATCAGCCTCTTCAAAAGCTGCCAACACGTACTACGCGAGAGTGGGAAGTCAAGGCACAAGCAAATTTCAGGGACGAAACCCATTGAGTATTTGTACTCACCAATGTTACAACCAGAATGATTAGGGTGCCTTGGTGGAAGGAAAGAATCTGCTTGAGATGCTAGATAGCTTCAATAATGATACAGCCGTCTGGCTTGAGAAGGTTTTTAAAAGGAGGAAAGCTCAAGATCCTGCTCCACCAATTTTACAATCAGAATGATTAAGGTGCCTTAGTGGAAGGAAAGAATCAGCTTGAGATGCTAAATGTCTTCAATAAGGATAAAGCCGCTTGGCTTGAGAAGGTTTTAAAAGGAGGAAAGTTAAAGCTCCTGCTCCAAAAAGAAAGTAGAACTAAATGTTAGAGAGAATCAGACAAGAATAATGCAGCAATGAGTTAGAATGGTTCTCCAGTTAAGGGGACCTTATGAGATCTGTTAAAGGTTTCAAAAGAGAGCTCATATTAAATGAAGAGGCAAATATTGGCCTATTGCAAGGAAATATAGGTCCAAAGGTTACATCCAATTACCCTTATCGCATACTTACAAGATATGACCTTCAACTATGAATTTCATGTTCAATGACATGACTTCCCCTCTCAAGAAGCTTTTGTGGAAACTACCAATGATGAAGGATGGCACTTTCGCCTCCTAAGGAGCACTTGTGACACTAGGAGTTACATGTTAGGTCTCCACCCCTTAACTTGAAGCTTCTAGCAAACAGAAATTGCATCATGTGCAAAAATTTCTCTTTCCCCAACTTCAGAGGATTTTGAGTAGGATCATGACACGGTCCAAAATGCCCCTTTTCCTAGAAATAAAGAGAATCACTTACAATCCCGGGTATCTAAAGAGTCATGTCATACTGCCCCAAGGGTTGGACCACCAAGGTAGCCTCCTAGGAAATAAGACCTTAGCTACATGTCAAGTAAACTGGTTCTGGCCATTACAAGCTATCAAGAGAAATCAAAGAGTAGAACACTTTAAACATTCAGATCTGCTATAAAGAAAGTGAGTCCATGAAAATGTAATTGGGCCTCTGAATCTTTATATCATCCATGATCCAACAGATGTGAAACTGGCACAGCAATGATTTATTTAGAACAAACACAGTTTCATAGCTTCTACCATCTAAACAATCGCTTTGACGCAATAAGAATTCCAGATATACAAGCTCAAGCATTAAACTGAAAGATACAACTTTAGTGGAGGAAATCTATTTTGTGACCATTGTAAAGCAACCTATGAGAAACAACCTCTCAACATCCACAAAGCAAGAGAACAAATACTAGCTAGGTCCCATATTATCAAGAAGGTCAGAAGCCTAATTGAAGGACACAGGAAATATATTAGATAGGTATGCCCATATCAGATACAAATTAGCAGACATTATGGAGAACTCTTAACCTCAAATGAATCAGTTGCTTCAAGACTTTAAGGAAAGAAGAAATACTTACTCTTTTTCACCCAACTTTACTTCAGTTCCTCCATAGTCAGGTAAAAGCACATGGTCTCCTTCCTTGAAAATCACAGGGATAACATTTCCATCTCTATTGGGAGCACCAGGACCCACTGCTATGACTTTTCCAGAATTCAACTGAATCATCACAAGAAAAATTATTCAAAAACCACACAAAAATTAAAATAAACGTTTAAAAAGGGATGAAATATGTTAGATGTTCATTTCAAGCTCATGACGTCAATCAGCCAAAAACAGGTTTTAAAGACTGAGCACAAATTAGATCTTGACCAGTGTAAAACAGGGGAAATTGGGAAGAGTCAATGCTTTCAATAGTGCAGGGCAGTTGCAGGAGCTATCCTAATGACCCCGCAGGAAATGAGCATGGATACTGAAGAGAACTTAGATGTAAAACCTACTCGACTCGGGAGATTCAACAATTTAGTTGGGTTTTTTATACAGTGGTGGGAATACTAAAAAGCCAAATCAGAAAGTCCTCTAAAACCCAAAACCAAATAGAACATTCTGCACAGCAGAATTGCAAACTCATGAAAGTGATCAAATAGAACATTCTGCACAGCAGAATTGCAAACTCATGAAAGTAATCTGTAATGCGCAGAAGAAACATTTGAATTCAACGTTTTCAGCAGGTATCTTCAGGAACCTCATTATCAAAGAAGATTTGAAAGAAGCAAGTGAATAATATAAGATGAAGTACTCTCTCAGATTAGTTAAGTTCCTCAAATACAGATTCAAGAACAAGTTTCTGTCCTTTCCAAAAGGAGGATGTCCTAACATGGCCAAAATTGGCAGGAGGTAAAATAATTACCCATTATGCTTCTTGTTATAGTTTTCGATTCATATCATGTTAAGATTGACATATTTTTAAGAAGCTGAAAATGATTTTTATTTCTCACTTACAAATTAATATACAAATGCATATTTATATTCATATGCAAGTACAGAAGAAATAACAAAATCATCTTCAACTTCTTCTTTGTCGGCTGGCACCTGAGGCAAGACCTTCCTCTTTCATCCAGGCTTGGGACCGGCATCAATAGGTAACAAGATGAGGACGATTAGAATAAGTGAGACAATACAAGTAGAAGATTCTAAAAAGGAAAGGGAAAGGCCCAAAAGAACGTGGATAGAAGTGGTAAGAAAAGATTTTAAAACTTTGGGACTAAATGAAGCCATGGTACTTAATAGAGAGGAATAGAGGAACAAGATTCATGTGGCCGACCCCTAATTGGGATAAGGTCTTCATGATGATGATGATGCTTCTTGTTACAAAATTGACCATGCAAAGTAATCTTCTCTTCTTTCCACCCACACTTGTTGCTGAGTCTCAGATCATCAAAAGGTTAGGTAATGTTCTGAATTCTAACTCATATCTCAGATTTCCTCTTGTTCTCAAATCCATGCACAAAATACAACACCATATCTCCTTAACTGAAACCTTCAACTTTCTAGCTCAAACAAAATGCTCATATTTTTACTCCCATTAGAGAGTACTAGGACAAGGATAAATCTACATCAAATATATAGAATTAAAAATGTATCCCTTCCTCCGAAAAAGAAAAGACTTCACCACAAACGATTATAATTTATCCATTACAGAGGAAGAGGACTCTTTGATAAGGAACTCAAATGGAGTTACTCTCAACAAGGTACTACAACACTATAATCAAAGAACCAAAATACTGCAAACCCAGATAGAAATCTCAAATCAAAACAACACCTAGTACATGAAATGTTGAACAAGAAAACCCCATAAAAAAAAGGTAAGATATGCAGTAGTAAAGGTCATTCTCCGGATGAGTAAATCGAGAATCGCTGTTGATACCTTGCTGGTTTTCTCCGGAAGCAAGATGCCAACACTGGTTTTCGAAGGAGGAACAATTTTCTCAACCAAAACCCTGTTCAGAGCAGGAATCAGCCGTTTCGCCATGAGATGGAGATTTGGTGGGAAACAGGAGGAACTCTCTCGCACAGAAAAGCAAAACCCTATTGAGCCTGGTTTGGCGCACATAGAGTAGGGTTTAACGAGGGTTTAATGAGATGAGTAAAATTACAAAAATACCCTCGAGGTGTACAATATGCTCAGCTTCAATGGGAACGCTGTAGACAACTACCTCTATTTACCTGGGCTGTTATGATTGGTTGTCGATAGGAGCGTTTCTACGGAGGACGTCCCCTTATCATCTTCATCTTCCGGTTTTGGTAGAGACTAGAATTTTGTTTGATATTTCCAATGTGGTTTTTTTTTTTTTTTTTTTTTTAACGAGCAAAGAATAGCAGCTACTCGAACGTGCAATCAAGTGTATTTTAGGGGAGTTGCCGAGTTGTCTTTGACCAACTATGTTAGAAATTTTCTTTCATGGCTTCATACAATGGGTTGAATCTTGTTAAGAAGGACAAACTTAGACATACATAAGAAATGCACTCTCTGCATAGACTTCATGTAACATCCAGGGCTCCAACAGTGTGTATATTGTTTGCTTTGACTGAATTCTTATGGTTTTGCTCTTCTCCATAAGAAAAACACATACACACTGAGAGGAATGCCCAAGTCTTATAACTAACCCAATTTCACTTAGTGTTGAAGATAGCTGCACGTTGTCTACTGCTAAGCTAAGCCATATAAGGACTCGTATTCCCCAAGGATGGGAAGAGGGAGCCTTAAGGTCAGTACTTTAAGATCAGTATGCGAGACACACGGTTGAAGGTATATGGCTTGAGGTGATCCTGAGAGTTAGTCCTACATCACTCAGGTATATGAATCGTCACATTTCATTAAGTTCGGTTAATCCAAGCTGAGATGCCAAAAATTTAGTTGAGAATTGATGGCATAGGTATGTTGCAAGTGTGCACTTGCATTTTTCATTTTATAAACTAAATACCACAAAAGTGAGAATTGCATTCTGGAGGAATTCTAGCCATCCACACCTGCAGCCTACAAACGTTGGCACATACACCATCTTAGAACTTGATGTTTCCAATTTGCCTGGAAGTTGTTGTCCTAAAGCAATATTGATTTATCGAAAATGACCTTCCATGCCTCAAGGGAAGCCTTGGCGCAATGGTAAAAGTTGTCATCATGTGACCTTGATGTCACAAGTACAAGGCATGGAATCAGCCTCTTGCAAAATGCAAGGTAAGGTTGCCTATTATAGGCCCTTGTGGTCCTCTCCTTTTCCAGACCCCGCATAGGCAAAAGCTTTGTATACCAAGGCTGCCCTTTTACCATTCATGCCCCAAAATGACTTTGTTTAGAAGGATGTGCCCAAAAAGAGGCTTGTTCTTAGAATCATTAACAAGTTTATTGTGCAAGAGTCTAATATTTCCTCTTTCACATTCCTCCAACCCATCAAAACAAGCCAAAAGAATTTTTCTGGCACTTGGTTTCTCCTAAGTACAAGGTTCTAGTATGAAAATTAGTTAAAAGGCATGCAACCTTGGGCATGAAAATATGACTAGGGAGAAAATAGAAAATTTTGGAACCAATTTTATTATAGTTTTTTAGACATATGCTTGAGAAAAAATAGGAAGGGGAGCCTTGGCGCAATGGTAAAAGTTGTCGTTGTGTGACCTTGAGGTCACAGTACAAGGCGTGAAAACAACCTCTTGCAAAATGCAAGGTAAGGTTGTGTACTTTAGGCCCTTGTGGTCCGCCCCTTTCCTAGACCTCGCATAGGCGGGAGCTCCCTTTATGCGTCCCTTAAAAGTAGGAGGAAAGAGAGAGAAGTATCATTACTCTTTGAGCATTTCTATTTCCTATAATGTCATTGTACTTTTAAAATTTATAATATTGATCACCTCCTTTTCCTAGCATGTTACTTATTAAAACCAACTTATTTAATATCTTATATTTGTCCTAGAAGGAGAGCCTTGCATGATGGTGAAATTGTCATTGTGTGACTTTGAGGTCACAGGTTGGAAGTGTGGAAACAACTTCTTACAAAAATATAAGGTAAGGCTGTGTACTATAAACCCTTGTTGTCTGTCCCTTTAATAAACCCTGCATAGGCGGGAGCTTCGCACCCTGAGGCTGCCCATTATTTTATATTTGTGCTACCTACTCTTCATTTATTATACAAGTATAGTAGATATCCCTAACTAAGAAGGTTTCTGTTGGTGCCAAAAAATATAAAAAGACATTATATTGTCAACCATCAATTGCTAGCACATGCATGTAATCCCTTAGCTTACACGTAATTGAAGAAGTTGTTAACCATATGTATCTCTATACCTTATGCATACACAAAATGAAAGAATAATTAACTAATAGGTATAAAAGTATGATATTATAATATTCAAAATTACTAAAAATTCATGAATACATATAATAAAATTAATGTGGGACAAATAAGATCAAGATGACACAATAAATAGTCCCAAATTGATCTGAATAAAATCCCAAAATTGAGCTAACAACCTGGCTCTGATACCAATTGTTTACCATGCTTTTCCCACTAAAATATGAAATACGAATAAACCCTTTACCACTAACCATGATTACATGCTCCTCGTTGAAAAAAGAATTCAATGTTAAATTTTAAGTCTTAAATGAGGAGATCATCTAGTCTTTTGCAAAACCTTAAGGTAAGGGTCGATAGAACTTTAGATCGGCAATTTATATGCAAGTCTAGTTCCTTTGCATAGTCTTTTCTTTTTATATATTTCTATCAAACACATATATGATTTTGCGAGACTTTGAGAGACTTTAGGAAAAAACTTTTCACACGGTGTCGCATGCAGTAGAACCTATAGAAATATGTTACTTATTTTCTTCGCACTTTCATTACTACTTGTGTAGTTTTCAAATAAAGAGGGTTTCTAAAACAAAAATAAAAAGGAATATGATATGACAATGTGGGCCACGCTATAAATTGGATTAGAAAAAAAAATACTAATATAAGTTATATTTTAAATACTCAAGGTCTAACAAATACTTTCCTAAGGTATCTGTCCAATAAAAAGATTTTACAAATAATCTTAGCTTCCACAAAATAGAAGATGTTACTCTATATATATTACTCTCTAAGGTAGAGGCCTAACATATAGGTAAAAGGGCAGCCCCAGTGCACGAAGCTCCCGTCTATGTGGGGTTCGGAGAAGGGACGGACCACAAGAGCCTAAAGTATACAGCCTTACCTTGCATTTTACAAGAGACTATTTCCATGGCTTAAACATGTGACCTCAAGGTCACATGACAACAACTTTTACCATTGCACCAAAGCTCTCTTTCAGGCCTAACACATAAGTGATGACCAATATATCCAACACCATGGTCTTTATATAAATATAGTCCTTGAAAGCTTTGAAATAAAACTAGGTGGATTAGTGATTTACACGTTACAACTTTCGAAGTCGATAGCTTCTTTAGCTAAAGCATTTATGTTGATTTACCATTCGACCTAAAACTTTAAGTTGATAAGAAGTCGACCAACAACATTTATATGTCTAACCAACACCCTCCCTCACATGAGAGGCTTCTTTATAGGCTTGTCCGGATGAACCCAAACATAAGCTTATTTTAGCACATGTTAGAAATTAATTTAATAAATAGAGGTCTTAGGATTTGAACTCACGACCATTTAGTTAGTAGCATGCTAATACTATGTTAGTTTACCATTCTACCAAAGCTAATAGGAAGTTCGCAACAATAAATCACCACTTATAATCTCTATTATCTACAAAGCAAGAGTCTTAGTTGATGGCGGCACAAATTGTTTGGCCTCTCCAACTACGGCTTTAAAAAAAGAAAAGAAAAAAGGAAAAAAGTCTGTGTCCATTAGATGCTTTTAATGTCTAGCCAATCTAAGGAAGGGCGAATGAGATGAATAAGTCAGATCAACCAAAATTGTGGCTTATTAGGCCTGATTTTTTAGTCATTAAGGTAACTCAATCCTGATGACATTTCTCTAGATAAAATTTATCTGGAACTAATAATTTAAACTAATTAATTAAACTTTTAATAATAAGAAGAAGAAGAGGAAGAAGAAAAAAGAAAAAAGAAAGAAAATTTACGAGGAAGACCCATTTTTAATGACTTAGTGACTAGGTGAGTGCTGTATTTTGTGGCTAAGGGGACTGAATGCACCATCACATTAACTTTTTTTGTCAGCTATGATTCAGATGCCTTCATTTGCAAGTAATCAAATGGAGAATTGAGATCATCACAATGTGATCTTCTCTCCACCGTGGCCCACCCCTGGTTCCCTTGAACCAGGGGAAACAGCAGCGGAGGAAATGGGAGTTATTATGGGAAGTCGTCCTTCCCATCTAACTGGTGGGGGATCATGGACCCACCTATAAAATAATGAATTAAACCAAAACTCTGGGACAATGATCAGCTTGTCACGAGCATCGGGTTGTGTAGGCGACACCAATTTATTGCATGGCCCACCACCAGATGTACGCTGATGGGATATATTAATTTCAGGGGCCCACTCTGACTAGAAGATCCTTGACCAATCGTCAACAGTAAGGGATTCTTCTCAGAGTCTTTATCTCATAGATCTGAATCTTGCGTTAATCTTGGGAAGATGATCAGCAATCAGCATGGGACCTGGACCCACCCGACTTGCCTATTAATGATGGCCATCAAATCAACGGCCGAAGTCTCAAGGATTGTCTTGTTATTACTCCTATCAAGGTGCATAATTTACCTCATTCGTGGTTTACGTCAAGATCAATGGAGACCCCAATCTTTGAGCTAATCAAAGATTACCGTATTAATCAGATCCAATCTAGCATCATGACCGTTGGTTGTCCATTAATTTTACAACCCTTGTACTGTTCTTGTACGAGCTCCTCGTCTTCCTTTCCTTCCTTTTCACGGCAGCTTGCGATGAATCCGGCGACGTCGAGATTGTGACGTTCATCACATAATCACATTTCGCTGTCGACTAGTAGTCTTAACCTTAGCAGGACGATTTTCGTACTTTTCCAGCGTTTATGTGGATGGCGAAGCCTCAATAGTACTTCCATGCTTTTTGCGAGGTTTTGAAAGCTCTGGCATAAAAGGGCGCCTGTGGTAATGGTAAAAGTTGTTTTCGTGTAACTTTAAAATCACGGGTTTCAGCCCTGAAAACAGCTTCTTGTAAAAGTTACAAGGTAAAACTGTATGCTATAGGCCATTGTAGTCCGCCTCTTTTCCGAACCCCGCATAGACAGGAGCTTCATGCACCAGAACTACCCTAGAAAGCTCCAGCATGGCTGTTTGGTGCTAATAGAATGGGCGTGATTAATGGCAAGGGTTAATCTATGGATAGTCAAAAATGTCTAGTGCAGTGGTTGCAAATAACTCAGCATCTTCGCTAAAGTATGCTCGTTCTTTGGTTTGAATCACCCCTTTCTCCTTTGTTTGGGGATTAGATTTGGGAGCATCTATAGTTAGGTGGGTGGGTGTGAGTAATTTGCTTGGTAATTTTTTCCTGTGTATATATAAGTATATGTATACCAAGAAGAAGAAGAAGAAGAAGAAGAAGACAACAACAAAGAAAGAAAGAAAGAAACAGATAACTTTGTCAGAATTATGTTATCCCACTGCCAAACAGCTCTCATTTAGTTCATGTCTTCATATCACTCTCTATGATCAAAGAAGTTGTGTTAATTAAGTAGAGAGAGAGAGAGAAGGGGAGCTTGGTGTAATAGTAAAAGTTGTCGTCATGTGACCTTGAGGTCACGGGTTCAAGGTATGGAATCAGTCTCTTGCAAAATGCCAAGTAAGGCTGCCTATTATAGGCCCTTGTGGTCCACCCCTTCCCCAGACCTTGCATAGGCAAGAGCTTCGTGCACCGAGGCTGCCCTTTTAGAGAGAGAGAGAAAGGTTAAAACCATCTAGAGTTGTTGGTAAATTAATAGCCTTAGAACAAGTAGGGTTTCATTTTATCGAATAAACTTCTTAAATTAATATACATAGTATGTTTATCACTTTAATTAGTTTAGCAGAATTTTGTGTCTTTTGTACTCTCTTTTTTCTTCTAATTTGTAAGCCTTCTCTAAATTATTTTTTCCAATTTAACTACCACAAAATTATATCTTTTTAGTGTAAATACTATCTTGCCTTTCTCTCTTCTAATTTCTCTTATGTTTTTAATTTTCTCTCAAATACTAAGCAAATGTCTCCTTTCTCTTTTGTTTTTCGAGTGGCCCTTTCCAATTTTCTCACAAATGGATAAACAAATATCTCTCCTTTCTAATTTGGCCGTCCCTTTTTCTCGTACTCTCTCTTTTCTCTTTCAAAAAAGAGATCCTCAAACTTGAAATTTTTAACTTATATAGTTAATGGGGCCTTAAAATTTCTAAAAATTTATTAATTTAACCACATTGGCACAAGTTAGGATCAATCACTTTGTATTAGCTTAGTGGGAAACCAATTTATCATATATTAATTTAAGGAGAATTTAATATTCTATATAAACCTTCATATGGTTTCGCACTATAAACCCCTGCGGACCGCCCCTTACTTGGACCCTGCATATGCAGGAATTTCATGCACCGGGGCTGCCTTTTTATGGCTTTTTATTGAAGAAAAATGAGATGTGGCCACTTTTTATATTTTTCATGGATCAAAATGATTCGTTCGAGTTGGACTCAATCAAATGTCTTTGGTACAAAAGTTACATCTATTGAAATCTTTTAAGCCTTCATTTATGAGTCTTATATGGTCATATAAATAGATGGTAATAGTTTTTATTTATTTTTTCTTTTTCATTTTATACCATCCATTTCACAAGCTTGAAGAGGAGCCTTGGCGCAATGGTAAAAGTTGTTGTCATGTGACATTGAGGTCACAGGTTCAAGGCGTGAAATCAGCCTCTTGCAAAAAATGCAAGATAAAGCTGCCTACTTTAGGCCATTGTGGCCCACCCTGCATAGGCATAAGCTTAGTGCACCGGGACTGCCCTATTTCACAAGCTTGAAGAGGCTAAAAAATTTGGATAAAGAGTGTATTTAACTGGTGCCATATTCTACTGGTAAAAGTAGGTTACATCATCCTATCATCTGCCAAATACACTTTCAAGCATTTGCAAGGTGTGGGGTTAGCCCTACAGCTGATCATATTTGAAGCTCGCGTTAATTAAGGACGTCCAAATGATTTGCATGGGTTGCTTGAGATGATAAAAATACTTGCCAGGATTTCAAATCTCTGCATGTTGCAAAGAGCACCAGAAGATTGCTTTATTAAAGGGCAGCCTCGGTGTATGAAGCTCCCGCCTATGTAGGATCTGGGGAAGGGGCGGACCACAAGGGTATGCAGTTTTATCTTAAATTTTTGCAAGAGCCTGTTGCCACGCCTTGAGCCCGTGACCTCAAGGTCACATGATGACAACTTTTACTGTTGCACTAAGGCTCCCCTTCAAGATTGCTTTATTAATCATTTGTATAATATAAACAAGTAGTAGCAAACATGACAAGCAAAGTATGTGGATTTTTTTCCTTCTTTTTGGGCACAAGTGAAGAAGAATAAACACATCACTCACATACTCTTCTAAATCTAATCTCTCAGCATGACTCGAACCTGTGATAGCAGTGTATTCCTGGGAAGATGCCGAGTTATCCGCTACCAGCTGTGCCAGAGAGGCTGTTGGATAATATGTAAATTATTTACATAAGAATTAGCAATCTTTAATATTTACATGCAGCTAAACTCAACAAGCTACTAAAGGTGATAGAAACTTTCATCTTCCATTGTTCAAGAGGGGTAAAACCGAAGGCTTGGAAGATCTAGAAGCAACGGTTTAAGAAAACGATCGAATGGTTGCTGCCTACTATGGGTCCTTGTAGTCTGCCCCTTCTCTGAACCCCACATAGACGTGAGCTTCGTGCACCGAGGCTGCCCCTTTTTGACTCCATCAGAAAGATTATGATAACATAATGCAGGCAAATTGCCCTGTTACACCATTATTAATGTACTAACCTAGATCATCATCTGTGATGAATCGTTTAGACAGTGACCCGTGAACCAGTTACATCATTGCCAGACTAATTAAGTTTCTTATCAAATCAAAGTTTGGTCTGCAATTTTTCCTTTTCCTCTATTTGTTTGCTTTTTCAGAATGGATGATTTAGAGTCTAACATGATCTTTGAACAATGATTTACATCATAGTTACTGAACTTTCAGACAGTCACCCACTGATAAGGCTTGCCACTCAATGGACATTATCTCAGTTCATGTAGTGTTGATGTTATGGTGATGCTAGCTAGCACCATGAATTTGACCAGGAAAAAGAGGAAAGGAAGAAGATGGGGCAGAAGAAAACCCTAATTGCTTGTCTACCATTGTAGTCTTTGTTCTAATGATGGCCTATAATCATAACAACTTTGCCACCTTCAGGGCTTGTTGTCATTCAAAGTCACTGGACACTCAAATCTTTATAGCCTCCCCATCTCAACTTTGAGGAGTGGTGGACCTACATTCCCCCCTGCCAAACAGGCTCTTTTGTAAAAGGAGACTCTTTGAGTTTGCAACAAGAAAAGGCAGAAAATTACCTCTAAATGTGTTGCTCTCTTTCAACCATCCATCAGAGAGAGAGAGAGAGAGACCATAAATTAGCTCCGTCCGATCAGAATTCCATTAAAATTGTTAGAGAAAAAGAGTGATGTTCTACCAGCTTAACACTTAATTCGAAGAAAATTTTCACTTAATTTGACATAACCTAACCTACCCAACCTTAGCTTATATTTGATAACTGATACTGCATACAAAACCGTATAGCATCTAAACCAATACTTTTGATTGTTCATGGGCACTAGGGATGATGATCATGTCTCCTCATCCTGCAGTAGGGACAAACCACTTCAACAAAAACAGCAGACTATAGTGGTGGCCACTGGAAAAATACCGATTGCTCAGAGTACTGTGATAAAAAAGGGCAGCCTGGTGCACAAAGCTCTCGCGTATATAAGGTTCAGAGAAGGAGCAGACCACAATGGTCAATAGTACGTAGCCTTACTTTGCACTTTGCTAAAGGCTGTTTCCATACCTTGAACCCATAACTTCTTCAAAGTCACATGATGACAATTCTACCGTTGTGCTAAGGATCCCCTTCTGCTTGGAATACTACGATCAAATATCCAAATTCTTGTTAGTTGATTCATCAGTTTGCTAGGACCAATTCTCCATTTGGAGCTTTCTTATGAAGGAGTTTGTTTCTTCCACTTAAGAAAATCATTCAAAATTTGGCCAAAATGTCTCATATTAGAGTTATAAAGGTCAAAACTGAAGTAGAGATACACACAAGAGTTGAAAGTCAACAGTCAAAACTAGGGGCTCAAGCTAAATCATTTTCTTTCATTAATGGTGGAACTACTTATCTTCATGACCATCCATGATTTTCTAGGTTTGATTAGCAATAAGAACTTATATGGCGTATCCAAAATTATATGTGATATTTTAGCGTGGATCTTGAAAAACATCTAAGATCTCCCTCCAAACCGTAGACGCGCCCTTTAATACTGTATCGATGAGATCCAATGATTTGAATTGGACTTGGTTTCCGGACATGTTTAGATAAACCATGTAACAAGCCAACATGTCCATCAGATGATCCTAACAGCTATAAGTGGAAATTGAACAGCAAAAATCAAAAGATGATACAAGATTATCTTTACAAATCAGAGATTTAAATCCTCTAATCAAGAAATTTTTTGGGTATTATGCATCTAAAGTGTTGCTCTTAAGATAGTGGTTTGGATCACCAATCAATTGGCACCCTAAGTACTTTTTATTGTGCGTAGTGGCCATATAAGAAGTCATTAGCATGAACTAGATGTCTTAAACTAGTAATTACCCACAGTCTAAGACCATAAACCCCTAAACATTTTTTTCCAAAATTGGTAATGTTTTTATATTTTAATCTATGTAATGTACAAATGCCTCTCAAATTGATGATCTTCAAGAACATCAACATCATGCCTAATCTTCAAAAAGCCATGCCAAATATAAAATAAAAGGCACATCTTGACCAAACCTTTTAAAACATTTCTTCAAATTTTGTTCAAGGGCTTTTGGGAACTTTTGGGCTGTTAAAAAATCAATTTCCCATGACTTTCAGATATCCATCTTTCTTCACAGGAACAAAAGACCAAGGACAGCATCATGTCTTCAAGAAAATAAGCACCATCCATGCCCACAACCACAGAAACCCTAGTTAGGTGACAGGCCAAACCCCTCTCTGGCCCACCTCCAACTCCCATTTCTTTGACTGTCTTCAAGAATTTCTCTGCCTTCCTCAATTGTGTTAACTTTAAACACAAAAAGTGCTCCAACTTTCACCTATTTATGCAAAGAGGAATGATGCATTGTACAGCATGTACATCTAAAATCCGTGTATGCACCAACACCACCATCAATCATGATTAGTTTGTAATCAACTTGGACCCCACTACGCCATTCAGCTGGTCTAGCCCACTCCAGTGGGGCCATTCCTTGGGTATTTTTGGGTCCCAGACCAGATAATTGTTTGAGGTGACTGAGCCTGCACATCAGCTACTGGGTGTATAGGCTAGGATTTCATATATTTTCTAGACATATTTTTAGCAATAATTCATTTATGGATTAAACAGGAAGAGTAGAAGCCAAGTTAGACATGATACTTAAGACAGTTCTGTTTGTCCTTGTGTTTTCCATTATTGAAAATCTGACGATTATTCTATTAATCATGGTTAGAACTAGGTTAGGTTAGGCTTAAACCTAATTTAATGGGTAAGAGTCATGACTTTGTTTCACACTCTTTTGTCTAGGTTGCAATCAATAGATTTGTGAATTTTAACAGCCTACTGAAAGTCTAAAAGTAGCAAAAAGGTGCAAGAAAAGAGGTGGTGACATTACCAAAGCATAGGAGAATGTTATTCCCTTTTATCATCCATTCTGAAATACACCACCATATGTATGTATGCAATCTTGCAAGTAGTGAAGGATCCTAGTGGTTCAGTTTTGAATGTGCTGTCTGGAGAATGATCCTCTCAGAATCTGAGATGGAATTCTTGTATGA
Organism: Warburgia ugandensis; assembly: GCA_035236585.1. Classification (NCBI taxonomy): domain Eukaryota; kingdom Viridiplantae; phylum Streptophyta; class Magnoliopsida; order Canellales; family Canellaceae; genus Warburgia; species Warburgia ugandensis. The sequence continues at coordinate 103,359,992 of CP141126.1, forward strand.
CTCTCTCTCTCTCTCTCCCCCAAGTATGTAAGTGTGCAGAAGAAGGTACATACATACATAGCAATTAAATTAAATGGTTCCAGTGTATGTACTAAAGCACGTCTCTCTCTCTCTCTCTCTCCCAAGTATGTAAGTGTGCAGAAGAAGGTAGGTACATACATGGCAATTAAATTAAATGGTTCCAGTATATGTAAATTGGCAGCTAAAGCACAGTGAGGGGAATATGGTCAGGGATCCAACCATTCATCTTCCTAGCCATATTCTGGAAGAGTGAGGGGGTTTTCCAGAATATCTCTGGATTGGATGATTTTAACTTCTGATCTTTATGAAGATTGAATGGAAAATCATCCAGTGGACGGAGATGGATGTCTAAGATGTTGGTCCAAAAGATGATCAGTTTGGATAACCAAATACATGGACCCAGCATGTACTTTTGGCTGCATATATGTTTACACATAGATACAGATAAAGACCACACATTTTGAGGAGCGTGGTCGCTGTCGCATGTGAAAACCGCCCAGCTAAATTGGGTGCTTCCTGTGTATATTAAAGGAACTATCAAGGCTCCATGCATCCCAAGCAAAAACAAAAATAGCAGAAGACTGAAGCCAAATAAAAATGATTGAATTCACATGACCCAATGACCAAGAAAATAAATGAGAAGAGACCTTAGTAGTTTCTCTCTCTCTCTCTCTATGAGAGGCCTTGCTAGTTTACTTTAGGAGCTCTCTCTCCGTCTCTCTCCTGACCATCCAACTAGTAGATATATGCAGCCATAACAGAAGAAGAAAGATCCCATCTCTCTCTCTCTCTTGTCTCTGGCAGTGGAGATTTCCCAAGTCAAAACAGGCCCTGAAATCTGGATCAAGAGAAGGTTCCAACGACAGCCCTGCACCAAATTTAATTTGAATCAAGCAGCTAGCCCCATGCATTTTGACTCTCCTCCCCATTGACCCAAACACCCCATTTTTGATAACTCCAAGGTCTACAAAAACAAAACAATAAAAGAAGCCTCTTCTTTCTCATGGGGCTTCCAGTTTGAACACTTCTCCCTTTTATCGCCCCCTGAACAAAACTCAAAATCCCCGGATATATACCGTCTTGGGTTTCTAGCAAAACCATGATTTGGGTTCTTAGAAGGAGAGTAATGGATCTTAGAAAAGAGATGGCCTTCTGTTTTCTTCTGTTGATGCTCTTGCATTTGGAGACGTCATGTCTTGCAAATAGGTCTCCCAAACTTGGCAGATTGAGAAGTGGGTCTACTCCTGAATCAAATCCTTTGCAGTCTCAAAATGGGACGTTCGGAGCAGAGAAAGATGAAGATGGAGGCTTTGGAGATGAAAAGAGAAAAGTATACACAGGTCCAAATCCTCTACACAACAGATGAGAAGCTTGGTACATCTCTTTTGCAGCTCCGAGATCTTCTTTTTTCCCTTATTTCTCATATCCATTTTTAGGATTTGATGCTTGAAGTTTTGCTTCCATGAATGTTTTTTTGCAGTCATGCAAATGTATATGAAAGTAGTTTGTTATTTACTGAAGATATACAGGAAGAACAAGTTCATATATTATATTTGTTACAGTCAATATTGTCATTAATGGTGGTTCTTTTATTCTTGTTTTGCCGGAGTGGATGTCGGTTTTGGTGGGTGCTTTTACTTTCCGTTTTCAACGGTAGTTCTCAGATTCATCAAAGAAACAGTTGCTATACTTTTACTGTTTCTGTTTCTTTCCTTCCTTTTCTTGCTAGTGGTAACTGCAGTTCTTAGACTAAGAAAGGATATAATCATATCACTGTAATCAGATGTGCTTCCATGAGAATTTTCATCAGAACTCATGCACAGGCTGATCTTCTCCGTTCATTTGGAAATCCATCAGAATGGACGGTGTGGGATTCCCTTGATGAGGTAGCTTGTTGGGGAACCGCCTTAGGTGTTTAGAGTTTTGCTAAGTTTATGGATATATGCATGGGAGCTGTGGTTGGGAAAGATTACCACATAAGATTGATCCAAACAGTTCAAGTTATTTCTGCAACAGTGGGTATGCAGTAATCTAAAGATCATGCTGAATGGACGGTTGTGGTATCCCAAAAAATATGTTCATATTCAATGACAAGAAGCGCATATTGTAGGATGCCAGTATTTTGCTTTATTTTAGAATGCCAGTCTTTTTATTCTAATATTCTATACGAGAGTTATCGGTATTTATCAAATTTCTTCCTATCTGAGGGAAGGCTATTGGATCAATTAGAAAGCCACTTGGAGAATAAGTTGAATGGTCCAGATCGAAATAGGAAAGCATTCATGGCAAAAAGGTGACACATTAGATCAAGGAGGGTGACGTTTATTCCTGACCTCCATATTCTTAAATTCAAGCATATCTTTAACCTAGGATGCAAATCACCATCAATTGATTGCATTGAACTACCAAGACATTGAAAGCCAGGGCAATAAGATGAACGGTCAGATCATTCAAGGAGGTGTGTCTATTGAAGCACCTATTCTTTTGCACCTAAGAGACTTCACCTTTGAATAATCCAAACCCGATTTCCCAGCTTTTGATATCCGGTGAACAAAAATTCATGTAGAGTGGATGATTATAGCGCGCTCTAAAATCATGTGTTTGGGAGTTTAACTTAGACCGTTGTTTATTTAAAGTTTCTATCCGTTTTGTTTTCTCTAATTTCGTATGCTAGAATTATCTAATTCACATAAATCTCGAATTATTCGACATCCAAAGCATCAAACACTACAATTTTTCATATGCTAGAATTATCTAATTCATATAAATCTTGAATTATTCGACATTCAAAGGATAGTTATCAACTCCTCCGTTCTGGTGGGTGTTCTTTTTTGCCTACTCAATGGAACCATCCGGTTTTTGGGGTAGGCTTCCATTATGAAAATACATTTCTAGATAAAAATGTAAAAAAAAAAAGAAGTTGTAAATATCATTTCTAGTAGATAAAATTGGGATTTATTGGTGTTTTTATAAATAAAAGGGGTTGATAGACACCAAAACAAAGTAAAAAAATTTACATTAAAAAGTTAATGAAAAATAAAATCTGTAAATAAAAAAGGGCAGCCTCAATGCACAAAGTTCACACGTATGCATGCAAGGTTTGGGGAAAAGGTGAACTACAAGAGTCAATAGTACGTAGCTTTACCTTACATTTTACAAAAAGCTGTTTCTACATTTTGAACCCGTGACCTCAAAGTCACACAACGACAGCTCTACTATCGCACTAAGGCTCCCTTTCTAAAATAAAATTGGTAAATACCACAAAAATATTAATGAAAGAGTCGGACTATCCAAACCTAGGGCCCTTCATGCAAAAGCCTGACTGTTTCCATTGTCCATTGAGCATTCCAATTTTAAGAAGAACGTGAAACTTTCATAATCCACAACCCAAGAAGATCCAAGCACCCCATGGAAGTTAGAAGTGAGAAAAGGTTCACCAAAAGGTGCAGCTCAAAACCCTAAAACCGACAAGATATGTAGTGCAATAAAGGTTTGGCATCTTGTACAGGCAGGGCTAATTGAATGCACCACTGAATAAAGGCATTTGCCTTTGTTGGAGCTGCTTTTCTCCTTTTCTTCCAACCACCACCTAAACGCAGGAGATCTCTTCTTCCTCCATGGAGATTTGGGCTGGTTCTCCAAGGATTTTAGTGTAGAAAAAAAAGACTTAGGAAATGATGTTCACATGTCTTAATTAATGCCTTATATTTATACCATTCATGTGAGATTCATCAGAAGGAAGAGTATTTTGAATGGTCAGAGGTTTTTTTTTTTTTTTTTAGAAGGAGAGTAAACGGTAAAAGTTATCATCATGTGACCTTGAGCTCACGGGTTTAAGGCGTGGAATTAGTCTCTTACAAAATACAAGGCAAAGCTGCCTACTATAGGCCCTTGTAGTCTGCCCCTTCTCCGAACCCCGCATAGGTGGGAGCTTTGTGCACCGGGGCTGCCCTGTAAAATTTTTAATCAATAACCACTGGGTTATATTGACTTATATGAGGCTAAGGAGAGTATTTCTATTAATAATTTGATTTATTTTTTTATTTTTCTTCGTAAGCATTTTTCAAGATGAAAATGTATGTTGTCCATCGTACAAAAATTAGGTAACTCATGAAAAATTGATGCATTTGAATGATAATGATCACTTAATTTCAGTCTTTTATAAAATAATGGATGTGGTTTTTAGCTTGACAAAACCTGTGCTAGAGACATTCAATGGGCATAAAATTTGGTATCTCGCTAATTGAAGTTGTCTTGAACATAATGAATGGTTTAGATCTATAAAAGATTGTTATCGTGCATGAGTGTTTACTCTATCAAATGCTCATGAGTGTCTACTCCTATTGAGACGCGCTTATTCTCGAATGATTTTTTCTTGCCTGCCCCACTTTTGCAAAAGGAGAGACACCTTGGATGGAGCTACACTAGGGCCAAAGTAGGCCTTGGCCCCATACAAATTTTGAAAAGAAAAAAAAAGAAGACAAAAAAGACAAAACTTTAATACATATATTTTGTCTGTGGACCTCACCCATTTGTGTAAATGTGTTTCTAGCCCTCTTCAAATTAAGGTTGGTACTATAAGCCCTTGTGGCCCATCTCTTTTCCTGACCACCCTGCACTTTATATATATATATATATATATATATATATATATATATATATATATATGTATATAAAGAGAGAGAGAGAGAGAGAGAGAGAGAGAGAGAGAGAGATCTGTGGTAATTTTAGCTAAAAAAATGTAAAAAATAGAAAAAGTTAAAAAAAAAAGGCAATTAAAAATATTTTTTCAGCCAATCAAATGTCATTTGCCCTTTACACCCTCAATCTCCATGTTGAAATTATCATAGACCCCACCCAAATTGAGTCCTCAGGACCCACCTTTGGTTAATTAACTTGTTTATTTGATTTCTTTGGTTGTGGATTTCTAGTGTATGTTGCATTTTTTTTGTTTCCAAAGAGTACGTGAATTAGATGATTTTAGCGTCTGAAAAATTGTTCAAAGTAAAAAAGAGACAATTAAAAACACATTATAAACAACAGTCGACATTCATCTACATTCTACAACTGGAAACACAGTTTTTGATATGTTAGAATCACTCACTCAGTATTAGTTTGCTTTACGAGATATGCAAAAGGTGGAGCATTTTGATGAACGGATCAGATCATCCAAATCATTCATCTTTCTCATCCCAGACAAGCATGCCCTAAAAATCTTATCCAATTTGAGTGCTCCCAACACCTGATTATGCAATGAACTATGGACTCTGCATAAGGCTCAAAAGCAATGGTAGAGAAATCTTAAGCAATGGAAGGTTGCAATTATCAAGCAGTGAGAAGATTTTTGGGATATCTAAGATGTGATATATATATTAACAAGCAAAAAATTACAAAGTAAATCACTCACACACATGCAATCCAAGCTAGAATCCTCGGCCAAAAAAGAAAGCGATGTCTTGATCTCCAACTATTCAAGCCATACATCTGCTTATATTTTCTTTTTTATTTTTCTTTAAAAGAAAAGAATTACAAACAAATCATTTACAAGCAATCCTAGATCTAATACCCGACCAAAGAAGAAAGCGAAGACTCAAACCTGCAATCAAGCGTGTTTAGAGGAAGATGCTAAGTTATCTACAATCAACCGTGCTAGATATTTGCTAGCTTGCTTATCTTTACGTAATACCAACAATGTCTATTTCCATAGTACCATTTTCCAAAAAAAAAAGAGTAGAAGAAAATACCCCAAAAAAAAGGAAGGAAAATAAAGAACAAAAACCACAAAATAAATAAAATAAAAGTTGCAAAATATCCTCGCTTAAAATCAAGATGCTGGAGATGACTATTTTCCAGAAATGGAGAAGAAAATACCCTAAAATAAATAAAATTAAATAACACAAAAGAAATAAAATAAAAGATGCAAAATGCCCTCACTAACAAGCAAGATGCTGGAGATGCAGGGGATCGAACCCTGTACCTCTCGCATGCAAAGCGAGCGCTCTACCATTTGAGCTACATCCCCTCTGGAGCCACTCTATGAGACTAAATTTAAAGACCTTTGATCTCCAATTTAAAATAATTGCTTACATAATCTCTATCATCAATATCCGACGACTGAAATTATTTTATTTTGATCTTAGATCTGCCAGATTGGCTTGCTTATTTAGATTATTAGAGTTCCATTCTATCAGAGGGGTGGTTCCAAATCAATCTCAGGTGGAAACCATATGTAAAAGTGGGCCAAGCCCACTGTGTTATTTAAGCATTCCTCCAAACACTTCAAATCACAGTCATAATCTTAATCTAAGCTAAAAATTCAGTACAGTGATTAGTTTGTAGCACAAATGGATCGTCTGATAGTTGATCATCTATCAAACTTGTAGATGCCCACTCGGATCATTTTCGTCTGTGCGGATCGAGGTTGATCAATGCCATCGTTGGAAGAGATTAATTCGACAATTTTCTTCCATTTTTTGTTTATAGTCTTTCTTATGGCTGCTCTAAGTTATTGAGGGATTACTCAATAATTTAAGTCTAAATTCACTGGGCAATGTTCTTTTATTTTTTTATTTTTTTATTATAGCAAAGATTTATGAAACAAACTATTTAGAACTTGTCATCATTATCCCTAAATCTACTTAAAATCTAGCAACAAGGTAAAGAGATGATCCCATTTGGAAAATAGGCTTGTAGCTCCTACGCATTTAAGGTTATTCTTTGGCCAAAATACTCCAACAATGTCTACCGCAGCTGATCACAAACAACTCGGCATTTTCCTAAGAATATGCTTCGTTTGCAAGTTTGAGTCACCGATTTTCTAATATCTATTTAACGCTTAAATGACATCTTCTCCTAATGAGAATGTTATAACTCTAACCTGATTCGGCCTCCATTTTTAGCGGAACAGATCCACTAATTCTTTTATTCTAGAAATATACGTGCCCAGACCAATAATAAGTGTCATAATATAGACAGGGCAGCACGATTTACCTTGATTATTTGTACCCCTTTTTTTTTTGCAGCATGTTAAATATTTTATTTTCCTAAAGCAAAAGATAGATGAGTGTGTTCATAAAACTTGATAATTTGAGATCCCCCTACTCCATGTAGTTGCAGTATATGTAGTTGCCATAAGCTCCCCAGTGCATAAATCTCCAGCATATGCAAGGTCTAGGACAGAGACAGACTACAAGGATCAATAGTACACAGCCTTACCTTGCATTTTGCAATAGGCTGAGCGTGACCTTGAGGTCACATGACGACAACTCTACAGTTGCCATAAGCTGCAATGTCCAAAGGTGCCAAAGCATCAACTAATTGAGTTGCAAGCTCTGCATGTAGATTTATTTGCATTTATGAAAATCATTTCAAGGAGAAACTTCCTTGACCGCCCGAGCTTGTGGCAAGCTCGTTCGTCCAGGCGTTTACAGAGATTGCTAAGTTCTCATTTTCTCGGGTCTACAGTTTAGTGGATATAAATTTACATGCTAACATTTTTCAAATCTTCGAGGCATCTGCTGTAATCCTGCTCAAAGCGATGGCGGTTTTTGAACCGGATGGACGACCCAACAGCTTGCAGATGAAATCTCCAGCTGACATGAGCTTGCCAAGATCCACATTGGTCTTTATGCCGAGTCCATTGAGCAAATATATGACATCTTCCGTGGCAACATTGCCAGAAGCACCCTTGGCATAGGGGCACCCTCCAAGGCCGGCAACAGATGAATCCACTGTGCTAATGCCCATCTGTTAGAAGGATAAAAGAACCATGGTGAGATATTTCCCCTGACCAACGTAGAGTTTTGTTTAGACCCGCTTGAGATTGTCTTGTGAAAATTTGGATATGAAGTTCCATACCTGGAGGGAGACCAGAATATTTGGAAGAGATTGGCCATATGTGTCATGAAAATGGACAGCAAGCTTCTCGGCAGGGACAACAGCCATTACAGCTTCGAGCATTGGAACTACAGTCCCTATATACCAGAGAAAAAAACCAAGAACAAGATGAGAAAAAGGTTGAAGGATAACAAACTGAAGATATGTAAGCAACGCCACCAAGCACCTTGCTAGTGTTTGCATTATGAGTTCCGGAAGGAGTCCAAACCAATTCTTTCTCATTTTTCTTTGAAAGATCTAAGCCGTTCGTAATGTTCGGCATATGAAAAACAGTTAACCCGTGAAAAACGAATGAATTTGGATGATCCTAATCACTTACTTTTGCCTTTTGAAAATTTTATAAAACTCAATGGACATGGTTTTCAATACAAAGAACATATAGGTTGAAAGCATTCAATGGGCATGAAATGTTGTACTTAGCCTATCTAAGCCTTTCCGAACATGATGAACAACTTAGATCTATAAGCAACTATCTCTATGAATGAGAAAAAGGTGGTGCAGAATCCTTCAATGCTTTTGAGCATGGACTCCTACCGGGACTCTTGCATCATAATTCTTGACCAAAAGAGAAGGCTGCACAGTTTAATATGTTTGATTCCTAGCACACTAATATCAACTGTATTTTGACTTTTATTTGATATTTTTCCAACAAAGTGTAGTGGTGCTAATTAAGCACCTAAATTTCATTATCTGTTTATTCAACTTAAAATGTTTTTTCTGTACTCCAGTTTCTCACCTAGTTTGAGCCGTCAAAACTTGTGGAATTAGATGTTGGATGGTGAGATTTGGGATTTGAAGAACCTTGGACTGCAAGGCTCTGAAGGAATGCAGCTACCGACTACATGTTTTGTGTAGGGAGGTGAAATTAGGCAAGGAAAACCAGATTCTCCACTCTTTCAGATCAAGATTTTTTCTTTTTTTGGTTAGGAATGGTAATCCAGCACAAGATTGCAATTGAGGAAGGTTCGAGACTTCGAGCACTAAGACCAGTTGGTTAAGGACCTTGTCTCACAACCAGAAGGTTATGGTTCGAGTGCACTCACCATTCAAAAAACAAAAAAGCATATATTTTTAAAAACAAAAAGATTGCAACTGAGAAGAAAACGTTAATCATATGCCAGAGCTATGACAATGTTCCTCCATATAGAAGAAAAAGGAACCTTGCTAACAGGAGGCAAACAGTTTCTTCACCAAGTTCTTGCTATGCCAAGGTAAGTCAGGATAATTGAATCTGAAAGAAGGAAGAGAAGCTAAATCATTACCAGGAGTAGCAACCCCAATTGTATCACCAAGGGAGATTTCGAAGCAGCCCATATCGTGAAGTTCTTTTGCCACATATGCCACTTTCTCTGGAGGCACAGGCCCTTCTACAGGACAACCCACAACGCATGATACATACCTACATTTGAACATAAAAAACTTCAGATCAGCAATACAAATCATAAGCTGCTCTGCTTCAATAACATGCACCAAAATTGATTTAAGCTGCTCCTAGCATCCATCAAAAATTACAAAGGTGGGGAGGAATAGGAGCAAAAATGAGAGAAAAAATAAAAAGAAAAACAAGGAGTTGCAGATAAAATGGAGAAAAGGGTTTTAGTTAAGTTTCCATAACATGCACCACTAATGGAAAGAAAACTCATCATAGCAACAAGGGAGGAAAATACCATCAAGAAATATCATAGGTTACAGTTAGGAATTAGCATCATGAGTTTTTATAGCTCAAAATAGATAGTAACTAATGGAGGACTGTCTAAAATTAGCTGCTCCCTTCATTTCAACCAACTCGAAGTCCCTGATGGTTCATGAGTTTTTATAGCACAAAATAGATATTAACCAATGGAGGACATGTCTAAAATTAGCTGCTCACGATGGAATTAAATGGCATAGATGCGGCACATCATTTCTCTTGATGACATAAGTGTATCTTGAATACCAGAAAAAAACCACATAAAGAGATTTCACTAAGACAGAAAAGGAAAAACACAACAAAAGAAGATAAACCAACATTAAAGGGGCAGGGTTCAGACGTAAGTGTTGGCATTGATGTTGGATCTAAAGATGCATAAAGCAGTGATGTCATCGGAAATCAAGAAGCTAACATACCCACGAACAGGCACTGAGAGCCTTTTGGCAGCAAGTGCAACTTCACGGTAACGAGCAAGGCTGTCTTGGATGCTGCAATTAATATTTGATTTTGAAAATGATTCAGAAGCGGATGCAAATATTGCAACTTCCTTTGCACCAGCTGCAATGGCTGCTTCAAAACCCTAGAACATGCCATACCAAATCATCAACTATTCCTTCCACACAATTCCCTGTGGATTAGCAGACAGCCCCAGAGAAGATTGCTTACCTTAAGATTAGGTGTTAAGACAGGAAATCTGGCACCCTCCAAATTTCTAACAGCTTCCATTACATCTTTTCCATCTGCGAGCTGTAATATGTACACTAACAAAATGGATGAGAAAATTTTGCCCACTGACTTACTACTTCCTTAGTATGTCAATAGATGGGAACTGAAGGTAGGAGAAATAGCAGCACAAAATAAATAAGAGGCAAAGAAGAGGTCCTCTGTTATACTCAAGTTTTTAAGAAAAAGTTTAATTCTCCATCAAATGAAACCACAGTGTGCTGCTGGAAAACTAGAAAGTTCTAGCTGAATCCAGGGAACCAATGGTAAATACAAATGAGGATTTTATCCTCAAGCTTAAAAGGATTCCAGTACACAAGAAGGACCCTTTGATGATGGTCTGCACATATTCTCAGCTTATGACAGGCCTCGATATCTCTGTCCCATTGATCTTTATTTTGCAGCATGTTAGTGATTTTTGGCCCCAGACCTCTCAGCTTCTGACTTGATTAGACAGATTCCTGTTTTTGCTTGGCTTTGTGAAGTTGATGGCTAAGCCAATCTTTGCATGCTGATTCTGCAGGGAATCTAGCTTACTCCAGCCCCTATGTCTAGGCATCTGTATGTTTCCTCAGTGGTGAGCAGTGAGCCCAGTTTCCTTTCAGTGCTTTTCTTGTTTCCTTGTGTTTGGTTTTGCCAAACCCTGTTTTTCTTTTGGGAGAATGTCACATGGTGTGATGGTGATAAACTGATAATTGGATGCATTTAGTTTTTGATTCGGGCTGGTTGACTATCTGTGGCATGTTATTGATTTCGCCAATCCTTTGTATTTGTGTTATCTCATGCTGTTTTCTTTACACCAGCTCAGTATCTAGCAGCATCTTATTTAATTACTTTTTCTTCTTAGTAAATTGTTTAAGCCATCTTTCAAAAAACAAAAAAAAAACTCAGAGCATAGAGAACCAGAGACAGAATTGAGATGGATTATCTCCTCGTTGTCCAGCTTATTGATGATAAGCTTGAAAGCCCCTATCCCTCTGACAATATTAATCACTTGCAGGTCTTCCAGATTAATCCGTTGCCAAGCCCGCTACTTAAAATTGGATTGCCAGTCAAGAGCAGATGCTGCTAGAGCTTTACTAAAGATAGTTTCAGAATAATATTTTAAAAGATCCTTAAGGGAAAACAGCTAGTTGATTCTAATATTTCCCAACATCAGTGGCAGTTTATGGCAGTTCTATGCAGCTAAATCCAGCACCCTTACCAAAATGATGAAACCCAATACCCTAAAAACTTCATAGGTCAACAAATCCATCAGTTGCATCAGATTTCCCAAACCTAGAACAGCATTCAGTCTGTTTAGGCATGAAGTTATATGGTTTTAATTGGTAACTGGACTTGAAGGCATGAACTTCCAAGATGTCCTTAACCCACTTTAAGTTCTCATCAAATTTTCCAGGGAACCACTCACTGTGGTTTCTATGTTTGACAAATGGGTTTTACCTTCATCGTGGTTATAAAATCTTGCTCCTGGAACAATAGCAACATAAAAGAACCAGCAACTTGTAGTTAAAAGAACGCATGGAATGATTAAAGAAAAATGCATCAAAGTTACACTACCTGCGGTACCCATTTTGGTGATACAAAACTTGTAGCCTCAATAACAGGCAAACCAGAAGCAGCTAATCTGTGGATCAATTCAATCTTCACAGATGTAGGCACAATATTCTTCTCATTTTGTAAGCCATCTCTTGGACCAACTTCCACAATCTTTACAGACTTTGGTATACCTCTTAAAAGCTGCAAGTTCCATAGAATTTGAGCATATAGCCCTTGAATCAGATAACGTAAATGCTGAAGAGAAAATGCATCAAGAAATTTAGCAACTGAATATTAAAAAGTGAAAAATAAGCAGCATATGGTAAAAATTTATTAGAAATTGGCAATTAGAATATGTTGGAATTAAAGACTAAGAATATTTCTATGGCTACTCAAAGCACACACAAAATGTGAACCTGATGTGTTAAACAGAGTTGCCGTCTGATAGGCATGCAGACTGGTTTGGGTGTGGAGAGCCACAATATGCAGCATTTGGCTAATTATGAAATGAGGCTCAAGCAGATGTGCTGGCCAGGCATGAGCACTATAAGCAGAACATTATATGATGCATAAATCAAACATGTACCACAGATATATGTGATTAGACGATGTTATAGTGGGATTCATGTTTGATTGCTTGCAAGGATGCATGCCATCTAACCAACTTTATACTGCAGTAACTGGACTTTGCTTAAAATGTCTACATGCACACGGCTAACATGCAACATTATTAATTCATGATGGGGTTCCTGCGTGATGCATGATGAAAAAGCACACACAACTAAAAGGAAATAGTAGCAACAGGAGGATTTGCCTATTGACTCTTGTAACTGTCCACTCTTGGATAATTGATTAGACACCTAAAATTGTCCAACACCCTTAACTTTAGGATTGTGGCTCAGTCATGTGATAACCATGCAATATAACAACAAAGCAAAAAAGCAAAATCAAATACCAATCATTAAAAGCCAAAGTGGCATATCTGGAATCCTGCATCACCTTATTGGTGAGATTCCTTATATCTTTGTCGTTGCATTGTGTACTATAGTGATGCTCTTGTGAATACCATGAATCACAAATCCTTGGGCTCCTACAAAAGCATGAGGTCCTTGGACTTGAAGAGTCACATCGGAACCTCTCCTTTGTTTGTCTTCTCCATGGATATGTCTCTCTTGTATATTCTTCACTACAGAGTTCAGAAAGAATTAGTTAAAGTTGTCTTCAGCAGAAAATTAAACTTCATATTACAATAGATGTTCATCAAGTAAGAAAAATTTAAACATGATTGTAAATATTTATACCAAAATTGTGAATGGGATAAAATAAAGCATATAAATATTGGATTCTCTATGCAAATTATTTGAGGCAATTCTTATGGCTGCTTTATTCACTCTTTTAGATGTTTACTTGACATTCATGATACTGAATCAAATGATGATTTTATTGTGAAGGGAGCATCCTTTACCACTTACGTAATCAAATAAACAGCATGCATGCTGTATCTCATTGGAAGGTCACCATCAAGCAGAGTCATACTTGATAAGACCAAACATTCTTGCGTCTAACAGCATGATGCTTTGATCCTAAGTGATTTCCAACTGTTGTTTGATGTCCCTATCATGTTGAAAGATAGTGCCTCCACAAGTGAAGGTAACAAGGACTCTCCTCAAATATTGATAACACATCATACGCAAGATCTAAAATGTCAAGTTTCTGTCACATTCATTCAATTGCCAAGTCAAATCCCCTCCTTTAGGCACCTTAGCTATCACCAAATATAGATAAAAATACTTACTTGCAACTGTTAGATGAGCTGCAACTCCTCCCCTCAATCAAGCAATTACCCATTTCTATGTCATCAATTCTGGGCCTGCAGCCAGTGGAGGAGAACCTTTGCAGCCTACTGATCCCATTCAAGTTTGGTAAATTGTCAAGTCCGAGTGGTTCCTCTAAACTTGACATTGTGGAGGAGGAGATCAGAGAAGGAACAGAAATTAGAGTGCGTAACAACCAAGTTCCACACAGCAAATGATTCCCCGACGTCTTATATGCTAGCATTAGATTAACAGCAGCAGATGAAGGATTCACTCATTGTGGAAAGTAGGTTACAGCATCCTCATTTCAGGGTATATGTACCTGATTTCCAATGCAAACAGAGTTATGAGAAAAGGAGAATAATTGGAGCCACAGTACAGTTAATAAAGAAGGGAGCTCTTATCAGTCTTCCACTGAACTTCAGACTCATTGTTTACATTGGAAGCAAATCTTATCTTGATAAAGTGAGTATAAAATGATACCATAAACTCATTATGAGCACATAAACAATGGAACAATTTCTCACTGACAGAGATTACCACTTTAAAAGCAGAAGATCACAATTCAATAAACCATGCAGTTTAATTGGCAGCAATATAAGAGCCCATATTGGAATATGCAAGCAAAAAGAGTTCACAACATAAAGGACTCCCTGCAATTTTCTGAGAAAAGATTAAGAAGAAATTCCTGGTATAGCCATTGGAAAATTAGGAAAGAAGCATCTCCAGTGATATTTATGGAGGGTATTATTAACATCTATGGTTACTGCATAAAATAGGCATATGATCCAGATGGTCCAATTAGATTATTTGAGTAAATAAACTAAGAGTTCTGACAACAGTAATGAGAAGAACATGCATAAAATAGAAAAACTTAAAAAAAATAACATACAGAACATCAGAATGTGTAGGGTACTTATAAATTGTGCACAGAAGACAATTTGTCAATGCAACATCAGTGTTAAGAAGGCTCTAATTCATATTCCGCAGAATCCTTGATGGTCCTATAAATGGAATTATTTTGTCCAGTCTCTCAGAATGCGACTTTCACAATAGCCACTAGATCCTGGTCCTATAGTATTTGAACACATTGTTACACATAACATAAGGCTATTTGCAGGGTGATTCTTTTCAATGGCAACTCTTTAGATTGAAGAATCACTAGCTGAACAATCACAGTCTAAAAAGTTTAGCATGAGCCACTGACACTGCAGAAACTAAGTCTCTTCAGGGTTTGAGCAAATGGTGAGAAATGTTACTTAGTTATGTGGCAGCGCCACTGATTTTGTGGGTTTATGGAAGATAAAAATTTGAGAAGAATCTTGACAGTTCTACAGAATATACCTACTGAAGTTTCACTAAAAACTACAAGTTGACTTAGATGTTAATTCAGAGACCTAAGAAATTTCTTGTGTAATGTGTGAGTAGAGACTGAGAAAATGAATTTAAAAAATGCCATATGTTACAGTCAGGAATTGAAATATTAACTCGGAAAGAAAGTCCTCCTGCCACAAATGGTAGAGAGCTTAAATTTCCAGATAAACCTCTTATGTGGATGGTTATATACACAGATTAACTAGAGGACACAAAAGGAAGTAAAAGTTATCAAATCCTGAAGGAGGAAATCAGCTGCAACTAAAAGGAATGCCTGATCATATAGGACTTCATTTGAATAGAAGGGTAAGGCATTAGACCCTCATCGCTGCTTGCTAAATTCAACTGAAACATTTAGCTATGCTAAGAATTCATAATTTCGTGGAAGAAAACAAACTGAGGTAGATGTCCTTCCAAGTGAAGAAATGAGGACAAAACATGGCAACCAAACACCTTACAAGAAATGGAAAAAGGAAGACCAAAGTTTCAAAACCAACATTAAGGTTTATCTTTAAGTGGTCTCGGTGGAAAATGGTTACTATATTACATCAACTAATAAGACTAATCCGTGGGCTTTGTGAAAATCTAAGGGGAGATGGATTGAATTTTTTATGCTCACTTCTACTCTCGTCAGCTAAATGCCAATATCTTCAGAAAAGTATATCTGCCACTGTCAATAAGAAACTAAACCAAACAATAAGTTGCAGAAAATAAACAATATACTTCAAACAGTTTGTTCCCAATACACTTTGCTGGGAGACTCATTACATTTGAAAAACAGAGTCTTGGTGAAGAATACAAGCTCAGTAAGCAACCTTAACAGATAGATACCCACATTCTAGAGAAGAACGAAAAACCTCTTTCAAGTGACTGGAACCTCAAAAACAATACCGAAAAAGCAATCTTAATTCAGAAAACCTTGACTCAAATTCCAAACCAAATTGAAAAAATGCCAAACTAATCCCTGCACTAAATTTGCAAAATTTACGATTGATATAGAGTAATAAGCCCATCTCCCAAGTCCATAAAAAAAAAATCACAAAAATATTCAGAACATAACAAACCACAAACAACTCTAATAACTCCATGAAAGCCCAGAATTTTCAATAACAGGGGCCAAATTCAATAGCTAGACCATCCAGAAACATCACCAGATAGAAAACAGAGAAGAAATGAAAATTCCCACATAAAAGGCAACTCAAAACAGCTGTTATAAGGCTGGAAAATTAATTAAAGTGTGAATTAAAAACAGACCTGAAATCGAGTAGCGAACGAAGGAAGAAGAAGAAGAGATAGAGGGTCTCCGAGAAGGGGAAGAGAAGAAGAAACCCTAAAAGCTTGGTGGGTTTCCCTTTTCGCGTGGTTGGAGTCAATGGGAAGGTTTGGAGGAGGAAGAGAAGGTGAAAATGGAAGAAAGGGAAAGGAGTCGTATGCAAGTTTGGTAGCTGAACCAACGCTTTCCTCCCTCACATTACACTACTCTCATTAATGGGGCAGGTAAATTCAGTTAGACGTGAGGTTGGAATTGAATTCTAGGTAGATTTCCACGATTTCACGCGCTTCAATGGAATTGAATTCACGGGTAGGTGAAATCCCCCATATTAGATTCCACCGGTCATGGATTCCACGTTTCTACCTGGAATCCAAAATCTCAGTTAGCTGACTTTCCTTCATCAATTTTGTGATTGGTGCCAATTAGCATGGAATTGAATTCTACGCGACTTACGGCCGATTAATCGCCCCCCTTCCAAACCCTCGCCGACGAATTTATGTACTTTGGATCCTTCCACCAACACTGGTATTTTTTTACCCTTTTTTTTTTTTAAATGCTAGTATGGAGCGAAATAACACCTTCAAAGCTGTGCATTTGACTCTCCCAACTTTGGACATACGGTAGTACAAATTCACACCGCACCTTTGAATATATAAAAAGACAGCCCTGTCTGCTTATGTCAAGTTCCGATAAGGGTCTGATGATGAAAGATTTATAGTATGTAGTCTTATCTTATATTTTTACAAGCAGTTATTGTCACGTCTTGAACCTATGGCCTTCAAGTCGTGGTAACTCCGCTGTTATGGTAAAGACTCTCCTTTATAAATTTGGATGTATAGTGGGCCGAAATTCATGCCAAGAGAGCACTGGCAACATCCAAGTAATGGTGTTTTGGTTCATTGAAGGTAAACTCGTGGCTACGTGGAGCATTGATTGTTCATGTCTAGCAATATGAAAAGACCATCATTTATTGAATGCTGCAGGTGTCCTTTGGGCATAAATTCAACGGTTTTTTTTAATTAATCGCCCCCCTTCCAAACCCTTGCTGACGAATTTATGTACCAAGACCCATGTTAATAAAATAGTAAGAATGAGATTAATGATTATGAAATAATTTTTAAGAAAATTCTTTTTTTATTTCACAATCGTCAATAAATTAATTCATTCAATTAAAAAAAAAAAACTTTTTTGATTGAATGAGAGTAAATGAAAAAACGATGATATCTTCCACGTCGAATCGGAACCTTGGTTCTTCCCACAATTTGTGCTAGTTGAGGGATAGTTGGCTTAATTAACCTCAAACTATATTATATAATTACTCTCATTCGTTAAGCTTAGCCTCCCAGATTTAGCCTCTCGGCACAAAAATCATGTTTATTGGATGCTTCAAGCTATCAATTCTTTAATCAAGAAAACTAATAGTCATGAATTTTGGTTGCTAGCCAATATAAGAGAACCCTAACAATTTAGCCAAGTCAATCATCGCAAAAGAGAAAATGACGACTTGCACCAACTGCACTAGACGTTTATTGGAACTACTCTTTCTATTTAATATAATTAATGAGTGATTTTAAAAAGCTAGTTAAGAGAATCTATGGTAGACAGCGGTGGGGTCCTGCTCTAGTTTAATTGAAAATTTGTTCCCCTACCTAAACCAATTGGCATTGAGACCGTACGTGTTGTGGGCCCAATTTGAACCTTCTCCAACAATTGACCGTACGATCATCAGAATTCTGCCTATTTTACGTGGTTTATTGCCGTCCACTGGCTGACAGTATTAAAAATGTAGTTGTCATTTCCTGATTTATGAAGATTGGTTGATTTATCCATCCTCCACTTGCAAGCCACGTGTACGGTCAAAGTTGTTACGACATTTGTTTGGAATAGATGACTTTTGGCGGCGAGGACGCTCTTTGCGTTCAGACTTAAAAACAGTTAATACCGTCCCGTCGGTGGCAAGGAATTGAATTCTGTCAACCAAGGATCACGAAGAAGCTCCAATTGGTAGTTGGACGTTCTGATTTCTTAAAAGAGAATCGTATGTAGTGGGTCCCTCACCACGTCCCATCCAGTGAAAATGTAGCTGCAGCTTATCCTTCGCTCACGCCATCTGGATGGCTACGATCAAAGATCTAAAGCACTGGATACATCACAATGACATTGTGAATCTCCACTTTTGAATGATCTGATCTATTCATCGGATAACCCTAGCTCTTTGACATCTAATGAACAAGAACTCACAACAATAAGATGATTTGAGGATCACAATTTTTTTTATTGGCAAAAATAAAAATAAAAAGACAGCCAGTGCATAAAGCTCTTGCAGATGCAGGGTCTAAGAAAGGGACACACTACAAAGGCTTATAGTAGACAACCCTACTTTATATTTGCAAGAGGCTGTTTTTATATCTTGAATCTGTAACTTCTAGGTGACACGACAACAACTCAATTGTTGCTTCAAGATTATATTGATTAGCAATAAAACAAAATATATAAACTGCTTAACTCTGACTTTATATATATATATATATATATATATATATTCTTTCTGTGTAATAGAGAAATAGTTCTGACCTTCTAGTAACTAATGATGGACTGTGACAAAAATTGTTTACGTCTAAGCCCATTACGAAAAATAGGTTTTGAACTAGTAGACACTTAAAGTCAAAGCAGGGCTACATGAACCAAAGGTGAGTTCCTTCCTGCAAAAGTATGCAATTTCGCGGCTATTTGTTATATTACTGTATATTAAGGACTCCTAATCGAGATAAGGTCTTGACGATGATTATGATAAATTTCTCTTTCAATGCCTTAGGAAATGGAGCAAGAAAGCAAATGGGCTCAACAATGATTGAGACCCACCACCCTGCGAATGACTGGCGAGCGGCGAGTCGTCCACCAGACGTGCCCCCGTGGTGGTAGCTCAACGGCAATTCCTAAACTTCCTTTTGGCATTCTCCACATTGTTTGTGTGTCTCCTGATTGACACACGTCTATTTGCTACCTGTAGTTGTCTTTCCTTGTTTCTTGTACAAATTCCATACAATTGTATGGCCTCCAAGCTCCATGGCAGATGATACTTTTACGAGGAACTAGTAATGCCACGTGCAAGTGCACTATGGAGAGAGAGAGAGAGAGAGAGAGAGAGAGAGAGAGAGAGGGACGTGGGGGCATATTTTCTCACTTTCTCTGCCTTTAATTTTTGTTTTACCTGAAAGTAGCTCTATTTTCAGCCTCTTATAAAATATAAGGTAAGGCTGTATATTTTAGGTCTTTGTGGTCCATTCTTTCCCAGAACCCTACATAGGCGGAAGCTTCGTGTACTGGGGCTGCCCTTTTTAGCTCTCTAAATTTATGTATTTTTTAGGGACCAAATTGTTTTCCCTTGATTAAGACTACCACTAAAAGTTGTTGGTGATATGTCACTCTCTTTTAAAGGGTCACTAGTTTAACCTTGAAAACCCTTGCTTTCATTTCAATTGTAAATCATTTTAGTAATAAAAGAAAAAGAAAGAAAAATCTCAATTTTGCCTGTAATTTCTCACCTCTAAAGCATCATCTCTCTCTAATTTGCACTCTAAATGTATTCTTAAATTTGACATATATTGCACATCCCCTAATAAATTCTCTCTGTTACTTGGGTCTTATGATTCCTGCGCAAGAACAACCATGAGGAAGCTCAAATTCCATGAGAAGAAATTTTGGAAAGAAATTGAATTCTAGATTGGAAGAAAGGGCTAAAAAAGAGGGGTTGTAATGGTGATTTCCAAAGTCATAAGAGAGAAGGAAGAAGGGATAAAAGGGGAGCCCCGGTGCACGAAGCTCCTGCCTATGCAAGGTCTGGGGAAGGGGTAGATAATAATGGCCTAAAGTACACAGCTTTACTTTGCATTTTGCTAGAGGTTGTTTCTACGCCTAGAACCCGTGACCTCAAGATCACATGACGTGAGAAGGTAGTGAGAAGGAAGAAAGGATGCAGGGGTGAAAGATTAGGAAGGGGGAAAGGGGTTTTCATTTTTCTAAGGTTTTCCTCTTTTTTCTTCCCCTTTTCTGCTAAAAAAGTATCTTTCCCTTTTTTTAATTATATTTATGAAAAACAGTGAACTTGATCACCCAATTCATTGGTTCCCTTATTTAACACTCTCCAACAATTTTCTACAGACGAAAATTTTATTTGCAAAAGTTAGACTCAGTCTTGATAGCATTTCTCTGGATAGATAGAGATAAATATATTAAATGACTCCTTAGGTTGGATAATCTATATTCGACATAAGGAGTTCTTTTATATACAATATATGTGCTAAACCAAAGTACTAAATAAAAGCCAAGGCAACTTTCCTTTGTCAAGATGTTAAAACTCAAAATGCAAATACAATGCAAACTTTGCAAAAATAAGTTAGACTTGAGTTAATCCATGGGGCACTCGGATAATGCAAAAATATAATTTAATATCACCATAAAATTTATGTTAGTGATAAAGTATTTTTTTCCTTCATTTGGCAAGACAGAGTTTGAGATAAAAAATGCAAAAAGTCTATGTAATATTCTTATATTTTTAAGAAAAATAAAATAAATAAATAACTATATAATATAATATAATGAAAAAAATGAAATGAATAAAGGATATAAGGTAAGGAAGAGAGAGAGAGAGCTTAAATGCACTATCCTCCCTCTCAAAGTCTCTTTGTTTCACGTGGACAATCATACATCGGGGAGGCGAATTTCTCCACCCTTGAATAGCCGGGAACGAGGTAGGATCACTCCACCCTTCCCTTTTGCATTAAATTTTAAGATTCTTAACTTGTAAATGCCGGAAAACGACATGAACAGGTAGATTTTACAAAAAAAAATCGTACTTACTGTTTTCACTAAAAGAAAAATTGGATGAGACGGTTTCAAATTTAAATATGGACCATTCACATTGTGTATGATGAGGAGAGGAAAGGACCCACAAAATTTCGTGACGATCGGACGGCTAGGGACGCCGAAAAATACAAAAATCCATAGTATGAGAGCTTTTGAAAACGTGTTAAAAATTGTGAAAAAACGATAGATTTATGTGAGATTTGAGAAAATGGAAGGTGGAAATAGAATGTATGTGAAAAACCGGACTCAAAGGTGTAAAAATTACAAAAAACGGAGAACCTGGGGTCGCGAGCGATGGCGAACTAGTCCGGTCGTCGTCTTCGGCAACAGCGACCGGGACAGGGGAGCAAATGCAGGGACCATGGAGTGCCACTTGGCGTGACGAGGGCGCGCCACGCGCAGGGCACGTGGTGCAACTTGTGCGCGCCATGTGGTAAGCCTGGAACGTGCCACGCGCTATTCCGTCCCCTACGCGCAGAGTGCGTCCACAGAAGCACCCGCTACCCTGAGCGAGTTCTGACGCGAAGCGCGTCCACAAACGCGCCCGCCACGTGCAGTGCACACGCATGCGCGCTGGCCCATTTTCGGGATTTTGATCTTTTTTGACCTTTTATTCTTTTAAACATTGATTTTTGGAGTTACAGAGGTCCAAATCACGATCTAAAAGAGGCGTTATGATTATCTCAACAATGCGGACCTAAATTTAAGACAAAAATCTAGTTTGAAGTAACTTTTTAATAGCAAAACTACTAAATGCTATTAGATGATTCATATCAAGCTGATCAATAGATGATCAGGCTTTAGATTTTGGTTATATACGTTAACCATGACATGATTTATGGCATGACAGATACATCAGGGCATACCCCTTGATATTGATTATGTGTTTGTTTGGGGATATTACAATACTGAGGTAGGTGATTTTATTCACAAATTTTTCATGATTCTCAAATGGTGATTTGAGTTTTTGAGGCATGTGATTTATGCCTTACTATATGCATGAGATTGATTTCAGCATGTAGCTTCTCATGTGCGTGCTATCTTTCTGGTAGATATTGCAATCATTGCTTTTGATATCTTTCGTGATATTCATTTGATTGTTGGTCTTCTTGACATGTGGGAGTCGCTCTGGCTTGATATTTGAGACTATTGATCATGTGGTAGGATGCAATTTTTCACACCATGAGTGCTTGAGTGTCCGTGAGGGTGAAAGGGTGAAAGTGGGTGTGCAACGCGACTGTTCATGAATGCCTGAGTGCCTGTGAGGGTGAAAGCGAAAGTGGTGCATGTAGTTTTCGTAAGTGCCTGAATACCCGTGAGGGTGCAAGGATGAAAGCGGATGGTACAGAGAGCTGATCCCACATTGCCATGAGTGTATGTGAGACACTCATAGGGCTTGACTGTGTATGATATTGATACTTTTGACATACATTCATGTGTTTTTAGATTTTCTCAGATTGTGCATGTCTTGATATTGTGGTTAATGATATCTTATTTATTGTATGAACATTGTATGTCCTTTATCGTGTGATTGCGGCTTTATATTATGTTTGATCATTTTATAATCTTTATGCCTTGCGTCATATGCTTTGTTTTATTAAGTTATTTTGAATGTATATCACCTGCACAAGCATGGCTTGCTGAGGCATTGCTTTGTTTTGCAATGTCTCAGAATCAGAACGCGACAGTCAGAAAGGGAAGAAGGTGGACTAGCGTGGAGTTGGACAGGGGCTTGAGGACAGAGACTGTTAGATACCAATATAGTGGTGTACTTTTGGTTGGACTGGTATTGGCTTTTTGGCATTCTCCTTAGTCATTGTATATATTGATAGATTTGACCCATATCACTTTATAGTGGTTATGTGTTTATTCATGGATGATGTGGTGATCTTGGACAGACCCTGGAGCTTTAGAACTTTCACTATTACATATCTTTGCAGTTGCAAAAAAAAAAATTCACCGTGGTTTTAATTTGAGAGCATGCTTAAAATGGTTACTTTTCGTTATGTTTCTTTAGTGTGGTTTTGAGGTGAAATGACCATCGAGGTTTTCTGAAATGGTATTTTTCTTGAAGCTGCGAAAAGTTTTAAAACATGAGTTTTAAGTTCTGGAATCCCATCTATTTTCTATAAATAAATTATTATTATTTGAATATAAATATGGGATAACAGGTTGATAAAACCCGGGGTGTCACAGTCTAAAACTGCATAGACTTTGTGTCTAGAAGCACGCATTTTGATGTCGAGAGATTTCAAGTAGATTTAAAAGTTGAACAATAGGTTACTAGATAGTTTGCTCTAGTAATTCTTAATTGAACCTAAAAATAAATAAATAAATGAAGTGCTAGCACAAAAGGGCTCTACCTTGGCATCAACAAGAACCCATCTTTGGCTGATTTGCTCCATCTTTGATTTATATAAAAACAACTAATAGTTGATTAAATAATTTTATCATTGAAACTCTTTGGTCAAAATTGCATTTTTCATAATCTAGATCATCCAACCCACCTTGATTTGGAGTAGTTATCCAAAATTTGAGAAATCAGATGGATACGATCAAGCAAAGGAGGACCTATCATGCAAATTTACACTAATTTTTGTTGAATTTTTCAATGTTAAAAATTAAAAAACTGCATTCTTTTAGAATCTAGGATAATTCAATCCACACCATTTTTAGAATAGTCATCCAAATTTTGAGAAATAAGATGTGTGCGATCAAGCAAAGGGGAGACCCACCATGAAAAAATACACTATTTTTTGTTATTTTTTAAGTTAGGAAAATAAAATAATGAGGTATTTTAAAATACCTCTTCTTTTTTTTTCTTCTCTTCTTCTTCTCTAAACCCTAGACCTTGCACGTGTGGCCTCGAGACATCTGAGTATCTAGGAGGTTGGTGTCAAGTAATTGAATTTTATTTTACAAGGGAACCTTGCCACAACGATAAAGTTGTTATTGAGGTTATGGTTTAAGGCATAAAAACAGTCTCTTGCAAAATACAAGGAAAGGTTGCATATTTTAGATCATTGTCCACCTCTTCCTTGTACTTGCATAGGCGGGAGCTTTTTGTACCGGACTGCCCTTTTATACATGCAATGAGGGATACTACTATCTATGCATAAACTTATCCCAGGTTTACTAGTCCAGCGCCAAACAGCAATTTGAAGGAACCCGCCCAAATGCTTACCAACAGAGGAGCTTACAGTCGATGCTCGTAGCTCGCCTTGCAAACAGTGGCAAATTGACTGCTCCTCTTTTTCACGAGAGGCTGAAGAATGTGTTGACATGTAATCAAACTCTGCAAGCGAACTTCAGGCAAGGAAACCATGACGAAGTCCTTGTTCTCTACCAAAGAATGCAGTTTGAAGGAACCCGCCCAAATGCTTCCACTTTTCCTTGTGTTCTTGGTTCCTGTACCCATCTCTCCGTCATGCAATTTGGTGAAATGGTCCATGCCTCCACGGTCACAACTGGGTGTCAAACTGATCGCTACGTCGCCTCTTCCCTGGTCAACTTTTATGCCAAATTCCACAGAATGGGTGATGCTTTCAAAGTGTTCGAACAAATGCCTCAAAGAAGTGTGGTCTCGTGGACGGCTTTGATTCAAGGATATATTCGGATAGGGGCATCTGACAAAGCCGTTGAGATGTTTGAGAGGATGCAATGGCAAGACGGGATTAAACCGAATGATGTTGCTGTTTTGAGTTTAATCCCTGCTTGTTTCGATTTGAGAGATTGCGAAAGTGTGCATGCTTTAGTGATCAAATTGGGTTTCGACTCGTATTCTCTTATTGCAACTTCAGTTGTGGATATTTATATGAAATGCGAAGATGTAGATAACGCGAAGCAGGTTTTTTATGGCTTGTATGACAAAAATGATGTCACTTGGTTGGTAATGGTTTCTGGGTTGGCGAAGAATTGCTTGTTAGGCGATGCAATTCTGCTTGCTAGTAGAATGTTGTTGGATTTGAAACTGATTCTTGATTCAACTTCACTTGTAAACCTCATTTCTGCTTGTACAGTTATGAGAGCATTGGGATATGGGAAACTGGTTCATACATACATGATAAAGGCTGGTGTAGAAATGGATGTGTTTGTTGGAACGGCTTTGCTAAACATGTATGCCAAATATGGTGATTGGGAATATTCACGTAGACTGTTTGATGGATTATCAGAACAGAATTTGGTTGCGTGGAATGCAATTCTGCACTTGTATGCTCGATGCGGCTTTTTGGAGGGGTTTCTAGATCTGTTTGGAAGACTAAAGCAGACTGGATTGTGCCCTGATTCAGTCACCGTTCGGAACTGTATATTGGCATTAGTTTCTTCTTCTACTTATCAGAGAAAGTCGGAGCTGGGGGAATGCATCCATGGTTTTGCAATCAAATGTGGATTTTTTTATTCAGAGGTTGCTACTGCAAACTCCATTCTAGATTTTTATGGTAAGATGGGGGACTTGAAGCATGCTGAAGAGCTATTCTCGTGCATTGAGGATAGAAGAGATACTATTTCTTGGAATTGCCTCATAAGTGCATATGTTAATAGTGGATTTTCTGATAAAGCGATTATGCTCTTCTATAGAATGCAAACCGAGCATGTAATGCCTGATTCTTTCACTCTATCTAATGTTTTATCTGCTTGTGCTTGCACTGGATTGCGGACGTTGGGACAATGCGTTCATGCATGTTTGACAAAACAGGGTTACTCTTACATTTTGATATGGGATTCTTATGTTGGAACTTCACTGGTGGACATGTACGCGAAATGTGGTCATGTGCAATCTGCATATAAGGTGTTTCAGGAGATACAATTCAGAGATGCAGCTACATGGAATGCAATGGTTGCGGGTTTCAGTCAGAATGGTTATACGTCGCAGGCCCTGGCTCTTTTCTATTATCACTTGAAGGCCACAGGAGGATCACTTGTGTCTGATTCTGCTGTGGCAACAGCAATTTCCACTTGTAGTCAGGTGGGGCATTTGGATGTGGGCAAAAGTTTACATGGTTACATTTTGAGAAAAGGCTTGGACGGTGATGTCAAGGTGGGGAATGCGATTCTAAGCTTGTATTCAAAATGTGGGTTGGTTGAAGATGCAGAGTTGTTATTCAAAAGAATGGTAGAGAAGGATACAACATCTTGGACAGCACTAATTGCAGGTTATGGGATGAATGGAAGAGCTAAGGATGCAGTGTCTTTGTTTGAGGAGATGACGAAGGAGAAAGCAGGGAATGCCAAACCAAACGAAGTCACATTTCTTGAGGTTTTGTGGGCGTGCAGCCATGGAGGACTGGTTAAGGAAGGGTGGGATTATTTTGACAGGATGAGAAGAGTTTATAGGATCAAAGCGAAGGCCGAGCATTACTGCTGTGTTGTTGATCTTCTCGGGCGTAGTGGTTATCTCTATGAGGCTTATGTGTTGATAAGGTCAATGGAGGTAAGGGCAGATGCCGCAGTTTGGGGGGCGTTCATGAGTGCATGCAGCATTCATGGAGAGTTGGAGTTGGGAGAGATAGCGGAAGAAGAACTTTTGAGAGCAGATGAGGAGAAGAAAAGTAGCTACCATGTTCTCTTGTCCAATGCTTTTGCTTCAGGTGAACGGTGGGAGCATGCAGCGAGACTTAGGGAAGCACATGGTTGGGGTAGTTGGAATAAAGCTCCCGGTTGGAGTCTAATTGAGGTCAGGGACTAATTGAACAAACAATGAACAAAAGTATCCATGAATCTTATCGGTCTTTTTAACTGGCTGCTTGCAGCCCTATAACGTAGAAATACACCACAATTTAAGGCTATTTACTTACGTTGAAATAATTGCAATCATTAAAAAAAAAAAGGAAAAAAAAATGCTTACAGTCCTTGATCAGGCAACAGCTCAAAAGCCTGCAAGAAGCAATCTTTGCGGAACCTCTGCAGAAGCACTTGGAGAACCTGCATCCATGCACTAAATAGAGCAGACCCAACGAACAACCAACAGCAGGGACAAAAGCACCAGCCAGCAGCAACAGCAGAACCAATAAGAAGCACATAATGCAGCAACTTCTGGGGATACAGAAAAACACTGGACGCATACAAAGCAGGCAAGTCCCAAAAAGCGGATTTTTAGTGCTCTAATCTTAGAATATTTCATTGAAGCCTTAATTATCTTTCTTCTAGTCTTTCAATACCAATCTTATCCCCTGTTATTGAAGTCTGGGATTAACTGAACAAGCCACTGCTCAAAAGTATCCATCAATTATGATCTTATACCCTGTTATTGGCCGTGGGCAGCCCTTGATCAGGAAACTTGATGGAGTTAGATCTCCATAAGCATTTTATTATTGGGATTAATCCCATATTTCCTGCAAGAAATAGGATACACAGTGCCAAATTCTTACCATAATATAATTTTGAACTGTCCGTGGTTAGATATCCAAACTCATTGTAAGCAGAAACATGTAAAGAGTTCAAAAGTTCAGGCAACAGCTCAGGATCCAGTAACTTTTGCTTCTAGTCTTCCATCACTTTAATCTTTTGAAATGCAAATTGCACATCAAATTTCTGTACAACTATTTTTGACATTGTTTCTTGTCATGTAAACTAGCAGTATATTTTGAATCCTCTCTAAGAGTGGCTATTGCTCTTCCTGGATTGCAGTATTGAAAACATACCCAAAGGAGTTTCTAAAGTTCTCGCAGCAATTCAGAATCCAGTAATTCTCGCTTAGTCTTCCATTGCTTATCTTTTGAAATGTGAATTGCCCATCAAATTTCCAGATGACTATTAGTCTTTTCAATGTAGTTTCTTGTCATGTAAACTAGAATTGGTATTTCCTATCCTCTCTACCAGTGATTAGATTTTGATTCACTTAAACAAATGATTGCTTCTACTGGTTCATAATCCCTACTTTATGGAAGAGCTTGGGTATTGATGGGTGTTCTTAAATTGCAGTCCTCAGGTAAACCATGTGCCAAGTTGTCAAGGTGGCTAATGCAATAAACAACAAATGCTTTCTAGACTATTGTGTGATGAGAGCAGCATATTACAGTATTTACAACAGCAAGTCTGCCATGGATGAATGAACTGCCTTTAACCCCCTCTTCCGTGCAGCCTATCTTGCAAAGGGTGGAGAAAGAAAAGTGATTTTGGTGATTCCTTAGCTTTCATTGAAGGATCAAGAGCTAATTTACACAAACAAACTTACTTTTATCTCACAATCATCACAGAAACCTGTGTCAGACATTGGCTTGAAGAGAGGACTGGCTTCACTTCTAGATATAAAATATGCTTCTACCCTGGAATGGTGAGATATCCTTGCTGACAAGTTATGTGATTTAAAAATTGAATGTGGTTTAGATAGTAAAAAATGAAAAGAATAGTAGTGTGGATTGATAAAGTAATATTGCAGATCAGTTCATTTGTTTTACTTGTGCGTTTTGCTTTGCAATGAAGCATAGTAGTCAAAGTTGGCAGGGGCAGTGGCTGGTGATCTTACTCACTCTACGCAGATACTAGAAAATGCAAAGCATAATGTTGTTATTAGAAAACATGCCAGTATCCTGTGCAGACGATTCATTGCATCCTTATGCCTCAAGATGAAGGGTCGTCAAGTTGGGATGAGCACCGTCCACTTCCCAGTAGCTGGTGATCGGAACTTGGTTCATTTGCCAGTTCAGTTGGTTCAGGTTTGGTTTCATAGTTTAGTGTCAGCTTCTATATGGAGTATGGACCCAAATTCCTTTGGTCGGATGTCTGTAATTTGTTTTCCAGTTTGTCAATCTGCAATCTCTAGTTCCCTCAAGTTGCCAGTTTGGTTCGCTCTGCTTATCTAGCCCCATTGGCTTCAAACAACTAGTCTGTTCATTCTGCTGCATGCTCTCCATTTCTCCATGACATATCAGTCACAAAGGCAAGTGTAGAAGGCGGCCTCTTGTGAGATAGATTGCAGGTTCCAGTCCCGTTGGTTGCTGTATAGTTTCCATCTTGCTAAAGCTAATTTGAGTGCCTAAGAAAAGAGTGCTAACACGTCCACCGTTAGCCAGAGCTTTCACTCCCTGTAAATGTCTTGTTTCTTTTGGTTGGTACTCCTAAAGCTTTAAGTTTTGGGAAGGAATCAACATTTATGTCCTCTTATTTTCTAATTAATAAGTTCATTATTTTTGGGGAAGGAGAGCCTTGGGGCAATGGTAAAAGTTGTCATCGCGTAACCTCGAGGTCACGGGTTTAAGGCGTGGAATCAGCCTCTTGCAAAATGCAAGATAAGGCTGCCTACTATAGGCCCTTGTAGTTTGCCTTGCACTTTTTTTTAGAGAGAGAGAGAGACTTTTTAAGCTCTCAAAGATACAATAATAGCTATTATAAAAATAAAGTAGAAATGAAATATCTTATAATGTATACTATACATTAAAGAAATTGCTAGGGCAAAAATGGACCAAGTTAGGGAGCTATATGTTTTATTTATTATTAATTAGTTAAGAGTGAGGGTGAAGGAAAACTTGGTGCAACGATAGAGTTGTCATCTTGTGACCTTGAGATCAAGGGTTCAAGGCATGGAAACTATCTTTGAGGCTATTTTACCCAAATCTTGGGCGACCTTATCAATGATTTTCCTCAGCACATTAAGTGCCGTCAAATTATTAGAACTCAAAATGGG
The DNA here is from genome assembly GCA_035236585.1 of Warburgia ugandensis. Taxonomy (NCBI): domain Eukaryota; kingdom Viridiplantae; phylum Streptophyta; class Magnoliopsida; order Canellales; family Canellaceae; genus Warburgia; species Warburgia ugandensis. Next base: position 103,389,811 of record CP141126.1, read on the forward strand.
TCTAAGAAAACCAACGGTGGGATCATCTGTAGTGTGTGAATTATGAGCCATGGCTCCTCTATGGCGAGATCTTAACCGTGCAGATTACCTAAAGGCATGTGCTAGAGCAATGAACGTAAGATATCATTTCCTGACCGGGCCCACAAAATGTTCATCACCGTCCATGAAGGATGGCCCCAGAAAGGGCCGTAAAATTAGGCATGTCAATGTATAAGGACAATCAGAAAAGCAAAGCGAAAGGACAGGAAATGGAGGCGTGCCGAATTACCTGCAAAGGGTCATTTCCACCATTAAGTGACATTGACGGCTAGGCAAAAGTGTCAGATTTCCGATTGCTTTATTTGTTTGGATTCTCAACAAATATTACAAAAGGTGTCAGAAATCCGGCAGGATTCTGTTTCCCGGCTCCGGACAATCTTTACTGGACGTCACTTTGATGTAATGGGAATATGAATACCGTCGAAAAAAGTACTGCTGCTTTGAAACTAACTCCAATTTTTCCTAATAACCAAAATGCCCCTAACCTTTATTTATTTATTATTACTATTATTGTGTGGAGATATTTAAGCCTAATAGTTAATATTCATGAGATGGTATCTCTAGATTCTACATCCATCACAATGAAGGGGTCCACACTTTTGGTTAACTGGATCCGTTCATCTATGTCTGCTTCCTTGGATGTGTCATAGTTCTAAGATCTTGTAGATTGGATGATTTTGGCATCTAAAAACTTGTACTTTTGATCCATCTGGTGAAGGGGAGTCATGGGGCAATTGTAAAAGTTATCACCGTGTGCCCTTTAGGTCACGGGTTCAAGGCATGAGAATAGCCTTTTACAAAAATGCAAGATAAGATTTTGTACTATAGACCTTTGTGATTTGCCTTTTCCTTGTGCTATACACAAGTAAAAACTTTATGCATTCGGGGGCTGCTGGGGTTGCCCAAAACATAGTTTTAAGATTTCTAGAGTCATCCAATCATCATGATTTTTTTATTTTAATGGAATTTTAAAAACTAAGGAATCAAATGAATGAGTTGGATCATCTAAAATAGAACCAATCTATGCAAAAGCAGTAGCAGTGAGCATTCCACATTTGGTTAAAATTAGTATTGAAGTTACAATAATTATAATTTTCAAAATTCTAAATCAACATTTGGAGTAATCATCTACACCATTCAATTTGTCTCAGTAGAGCCAGAGTTGAATTGATCAATGGAAGATCATCATTATATAAGAATCAACACCTTTTTTAGTCAATTACATATCATTTGATGACAACCAAGAGATGGGTTTAGTCTAAAGTTTATGAACATTCACTTACCCAAAATTTGGCATCAGTTGATTGGATATTCCCAACCCATTAAGTTTCCAAGTGTGTCCTACACTGCAGCATTAAAAGCCAAACATTCATTATTTTAATTCTAGATCCTATGCCTCTAATCATACCATTCCTATAAATTAGGCATAGAAGTTTAAATGTCTACCATTCCATAATCTAAGAAAAGAAAGTTAAGAGCTTGTAATCTATCCTCGTACCACTCGCATAATCCCAACCATTCATCAAAAATCACAAACCTGAAAAGAGGAAATTGATGTGTCTGAAAAAAGGATGATCCAACCAGTTAACTTGCTTGCAAGGTTTCTGATCAGAAGCAATTTTTTTAAGATGCTAGATATGGAAAGCTGCAGCAATTTTCACCCAAAAATGAGCAATTTCAATCACAATTGGCGATAACTTTTCAACTGAAAATTAGTTAAATTTATTAAACCAATCATTTTACATATATAAAAATAGAGACAGCCGGGGCATGCAATTCATAAGAATAGTTAAGGCCATTATGGTCATCGGAAAATATCCCGACAAAAGCCAAACAGTCTGAAATACAATCAGAAGACAACTGGGGAGCCAAAATATTTTTTAATTTTCTTTTATTTATTTAATCAACAGAAGGGAAAGCCTCTTTATTAGCCGTAAAGTATCCTTTCCCTTTGCCTACACTTCCTGCCTTTTGGCGTTGGCAACTCCGGTGCACGGAGCATCAGCGCTTTGTTAGGGGTCAAAGGTTAGGATTTAGGATTCAGGGCTCAAGATTAGGAGTTCAGGATTGATAGACAATTTTATCTTACATTTTGCAAGAGGCTAATTTTATATTTTGAGTCCGTGACCTCATGATCACATGGTAATAATTTTTACCATTGTACCAATGCTCTCCTTTTATTGATGACTTCAAGAAAAAGCATATTAATGACATATGATAATAATAATTAAGGGAGAGTATGATAACAATAATAATAATTATTAAAGGATAAGTAACTTTATTAGCCCCTTGCTAATGCTATCAACTGCTATAAGGTCGGCTTAGATTTATTCGTTGATTGTTTATGGTCTAAAATTCTCATCCATTAGATTATTGTCGTCGCTATTTTCTTGAGTCAAAAAATAATTAGCCCAAAATTTTACTATCTATTTTATAATTAAAACATTTATGCTTAAGATTATTTAATTGATGAGAATTATGATATTATATCACATATAAGTCAAAGTCACGTAAGCCCACTTAGAATTATAGCTCAGCCCAACATCTAGTAAAGGGCTAATGAATAAAGAACGAGAAATTTTATCATAATCCTAATTAAAAATGTATTTGTTCAATTACTTATTTAGGCTACAAAAGTTAGTGGAACCAATAAATGGGGCCGCGTGAGTCATAGATTCCTAGACAGTTTCCTGGTTTTAAGGGTCTTAGCTAATGTGGAGGCTAATAGATACCGAAACACACCCATGCAGTGTCTCCGTCTAAGGCCTCTCGACTCGAGTTTGTAGGTTTTGCATGGTTCAGGGAATTGGAGACACTGAACCAAAGCACAAAAATATAAGCGTCTGCAACATTCAAAAGAAAAAATAAGGGAAAATTCTAAGAGCCATGAAGGATCTCTCAAAGGGCCTTTGGATGATCCATCCGTTCATCCAATTGGATGATTTGTTTAGACTTACTTAAATCCAAAGCTTTCTATTTTTCTATTCCTAATCTGTCCTTTTATCTGAGAATTTCAGGGTTTGCTTGTTCCTTTCTTGCTTTTTTATAAACTATATTTAGGTTTAAGGCATGCAATCAGCCCTCACGCAATAGTAAAAGCCATCGTGATATTATTTTTAAGATTATAAATTCAAAACATAAAATTAGCCTCTTACAAAATGCAAAATACGATTGAGTGTAATGTCTTTTCTGTGTACGTCGCGGAGATAAAAGCTTCGTGAAGCCGGGCTGTCCTTTTATCTAGGTTTAAGTGTGGAAGAAATCATGACACGCTTCCTGTGTATCTCCCTCGGGATGTGACGTTCAAGGTTTTCTTTAGTTCACAATTATACCCTTATTTTAGTTCGTGGCAAGAGACAAAGCTTCTTTTACTTCATGACGTGTTTCTGCGAAACCCAGGAAGATTTTTATTGACCAAATTAGCCTTACCAAATAAGTTAATTTCTCAAATTTTTTCCAATTAGATGAAGCTCTGTAAGCAGGCCCACATCCACTGTGAAATGCCATATTACATGCCAAATTTTCATATTGGAAAAACTCTTTGAGGAGAAATGCACTCCTTCTCTTGAGGGAGAAGGGGTGTACCCCTTTTGGGGCCTACATGTACACTTGGCATGATCTAATTCATCAATATGAAAGGTAATGACTGGCTCGATATTGACCTAATAGTCTTGGGGCCCATTATGCAAAAGCGAGACAATAACAAGCAAGAAAAAAAAGTAAGATCGTGCATAGACAATGGTTGGAGTCGATGGCTCTCTTAGGATTCCGTCGCTGGAATTGAAATGGAAAAGGCTTTGGATGAGCACAAGCTCACCCTTACCTATGCTATTCATTAATTGAAGGAGATTTTTGAAATGATTGACCACTGAATTGAGAAAAAAAAAAGAAACAATTGGTCAAACCATTTCTTTTACCCATACATTTTATGCTTTAGCGTATATCCTAGAGAGCTCTAATAGCCAATCTTTTACCCATACATTCTAGGCTTGGTTCTGTTGCATGTGGCGAATGCCCCCTTAGGATACGGCTTAGTTAGTTGTCATCATAATCAACAATTTGCTGATGTGGATTTTGTTTGATCGGATGCATCTAGACCTGTCATCTATAAGAAATATTTAGAATTTATTGAGAAATATGTGAGGCTGAAACTTTGCGAAGATTTGCTATTTAATATCTACAGCTTTAATGATATGGACTCACACATAAATTTTCCATATGTGCCTGGAAAAGTATCTTTCTACGTGGCCAGTCCCGTAGTCTATAGCAAGCTTCACCAAGTAAATGGTTTGGATCATTTGAATGGTGGGCCTAACTTGTATATCTTTTCTTTCATAAAAAAAGTAGCTCCGTGCACGAAGCTCTCTTCTGTGCAACCTATAACCTCAAGGTCACACAACGTTTTTCCTCTCGTACTCAATTGTAAGTTTGGAAGTTCCAGACCAAGGATGTTATAGGCATTATAAGCTCTATATAAGGGTATTTTGGACATACAAAAGGTTGAGAAAATTGTTAGATTAAAAAATCAAGAAAATAGTTTTTAAGTGAGAAAATTAAGGAGAAAGGCTGCTCAAGTGGGAGAATCATTGCAGAATCGACGGATCCAAAACCCTATTTCCGGCGTGCTCTGACACGTGTCACGCGCCTGCTTCATCATTTCTCTTCAACCCGAAAAAGCTGGTTACAGATGAATAATGATAGTTTAAAGCTTAACCAATACTAATAATTATAGTGTATCGGATCTTGAAAGTCCGGTTATCGGGAGATATATCGGCATGTCGTATCGGCTGAATCCGCTCAAATTGTATTTCGCCGTGCGTTTGAATCAACAAACCAAACGGTCACTCTAAAGACAACAAAAGCAGAAAACCAACAAGTCTAGCACTGTTGGTCGCTGACAACTTAGCATCTTCCAAGAGCCTGCTCTCTTGCAAGTTGGAGTTGTCGTTTAAGAGAATGTGTGAGTGATTTGCTTTGTAAATTCTTCACTTTTGCCAAAAAAATATCGAACAACTTAGAACACCAATCATGTTTGCTTGAAATTCAAGTTTGTTGGCAAGTTATACTCTTAGAGGCTATTGTAGAAGTTCTTGTACAGACATTGCTTAAAGAAGTTTGACAAGGCAAGAGAATGAACTAATCCGCGAGTTGCAAGTTTTTTGAAACAGACCAAAATTGTTACTTCTATATCTCTTTTGGCTCTAAATAGGCGCCTTATATCGACAACCGAAAGGCATATAAGACTTGATTTGCACCAATCAGGGTGTGTATTAGTGATAAAATGGACAACCAACTATATAATGGTAATTTGTATTATATGGGGAAATATGAAGATTGCTTTCTTTTGGATACATCATTCATTTAGACCTTGAAATAACATGTGATTGTATAGTTGTACTTGTTAGATAAGTTAGATAGAATATCAGATCATTAACTAACATAAAAGGGCAGCCCTGATGCACAAAGCTCCCACCTATGCGGGGTCCAAGGAAGAAGCAGACTACAAGGACCTATAGTAGGCAGCCTTACCATGCATTTTGCAAGAGGCTGATTCTACACCTTGAACTTGTGACCTCAAGATCATTAACTGACATATTAGAGCTCACTGTAAAGAAAAAAGGCCTACCATATATACATGTCAAGCATAGTTTAAAAAAAGTCTCACTCATCTGAGTTAACTCGAATTGCAAAAGCATACAACAAAGAAAAATCAAAAGCGAGATAGATAATTTGCCCTTGAAACCAATTAGCCTCACGATGAAACACCTACGTTACAACTGCTACAAATTGGCTAGAGTTACCTCAACTCGTCTCACTTTATACTCGAGTCAAATTACCTGAGTTTTGAAAATATGGTTTCCAAGTACGAAGACAGCTTAGTGTTAGAATTCTGTGTAAATTGTAGGGGCGGCAGTAGAACATCTCCTATAGAATGGAAGTGGTGATAAACACAGAGAGCCTTTCATTGTATCGGCCGATACGTTTTTAAGCATACCGTTACCCCCGATCTTTTGTTGTAAAGTTTATAAGAAAACACTCAAAAACCAACTTAAAAACTGGAAACGCTAGTGAAAGAGAAAGATTAGAAACCGGAATCACAACATATTCTGGCCAAAATTAAACAAATAATTAAAATAAAATAAGATTGAAGCTCTGGTTTTTCGGATACTGTGTTTTTGTATCAGAGAAATTCTGATTGGTTAGATGGTCTTCCTTTTTCTCACAGAGTTAGCGTCTAAAGTTCTCAAGTCTCTTTTTCTCTTTCTTGTCTGCCATTAATCATCCCATAAATATTCACACTACCCACTTCCTCCCTTCATCACACTCTCTCTCTGTCTCCACAGCTACACGGACTTGTGGTGTTCTTCCGGTGGATTGCATTGCCGTCAGAGAACCAATAGTAGTTCTCCTGGTGGAATTTGGCTCTGAGAAGTCAGTTTCCGGCAGGTTACCCGGGAAGACTTTTTGAAAAAAGGGTTGTCTGCCCCATTATTTGAAAACTAACGTTCTGGAAATGGGTTGACGTTTCTTTTCTCTTTGCTGTTTATTCTGGGGTTCTTATTTCACTGTGTTTTAGCAACTTGGGTCGTTACTGGATTGGAGTAGAAAGCAGCATTAGCCGTTTCAGCTGCTGTGTTTCCCGGCAGTTTTTAAGGAGCTACAGATTTCTTCATCTGATCCTCTTGTTCATGGTGTTACTCGCTTGAATGCTGTTTCTCGGACTGTTTTTTACTACAGTATTATCTCAAAAATCCGTTCTGTTCATCCCCTGTTCTTCACTGGAATCATAGAGAAAATGGGCCTCTGTAGGAATCTGCTCCTTTGACAGCAACATGCTTAGAATATCTTAGAAACAGGGCTTTTCTTATTAGTTGTAGCAAGCAGGGGAGTGTTAGTATCCATTTCAACCCTTCAAAATGATAACAGCAGTCGACCTCTACCATGTTCTTACAGCTGTAGTTCCCCTCTACGTTGCCATGATACTAGCTTATGGCTCAGTGAAATGGTGGAAAATCTTCAGTCCTGATCAATGCTCTGGAATCAACAGATTCGTCGCCCTTTTTGCTGTTCCTCTTCTCTCTTTTCATTTCATCTCCACAAACAATCCGTATGCTATGAATTTCAGGTTTATAGCTGCTGATACTCTTCAGAAAGTCATGGTATTAGTTGTCTTAGCAATCTGGACGAAAACCAGCTCAAGAGGCTCTCTTGAATGGACTATAACCTTGTTTTCTCTCTCTACACTTCCAAATACTCTTGTGATGGGTATTCCTCTCTTGAAAGGAATGTATGGGCCGTTTTCTGGGAATTTAATGGTGCAAATAGTGGTTTTACAGTGTATAATCTGGTACACGTTGATGCTGTTCCTGTTTGAATATAGAGGAGCGAGGTTGCTCATTGTAGAACAGTTTCCTGACACTGCTGGGTCTATTGTTTCGTTTAGAGTTGATTCTGATATCATCTCTCTAGATGGAAAAGAACCTCTACAAACAGAAGCAGAAGTTGGTGAAGATGGAAAACTTCATGTTACTGTGAGAAAATCAACCAGTTCAAGGTCGGAAATATTTTCCAGGAGGTCCCATGGATTTAATTCTGGTGTTTCTCTCACTCCCAGGCCTTCCAATCTAACAAATGCAGAGATTTATTCTCTACAATCTTCAAGAAATCCAACTCCAAGAGGGTCTAGCTTTAATCATGCTGATTTTTACTCCTTGGTGAATGGGAGAAACACTACAAATGCTAGTCCTAGGCAGAGTAATTATGGAAATATGGGATTTGACGAGGAGAGTGGAATGAATGGTTCAAGAGTTAATAGTGTTTTTCAGCCAGGAAATGGAGTGCAAAGCAGTTATCCGGCACCGACGGCTGGCGGAACGTTTTCTCCGGTGTCTGGTCCGAAGAAAAAGTTAAATGGGAGTGAAGCAGGAAAAGACTTGCATATGTTTGTTTGGAGTTCTAGTGCTTCCCCCGTTTCAGAAGGAGGAATTCATGTTTTTAGAGGAAATTTTGGGAATGAACATGGTGGGGAAGCTCATTCAACTGATCATAATCGCAGCAAAGGTTTGGATTATTTGCTGAACTTTAGGAGAATTTTGTTTCTTGAATTGATTGGCGTTTTCCTGTATATGGAATGTGATTCTTCTGGGGACCCTTTGTTTGTATATTGCTGATGTAACTAGCAGGTTTTTGGATTTGTCTGGTGTTTGGGTTGTTGTATATGGAGTTTAGTTTTAATTGTTCGGAAACGGATTTTTGGTTGGGGGGTATTTGATTTCTGATGTGTAATCAGTTTTTTGGATGATTGTGTAGATTTTCAGTGAGATTTTGTTCTATGCTTTACTTTTTCTTTTCATTTTTCCTTTTCAAGTATTATGTTATCAGTTGCCAATGATATTAATTAGTTTCGGCTTTTTCCATTTTTCTCTTGGCTGTGGTTTTCTGTGGTCTGGAACTGGTATTTTTTTGTCTATTTAACTGTTTTTACCTCATTTCATGATTTTCGAGCTGGAGGTGTTGGATCTTATATGCTGCAATTTGTTGTTATATCTTCTGCTATCCAGCTTTCTGCAACATTCTGCAGTATCTTTTCATTCTATTACTCATCTTCTTCTTGCAGCCGAGTTGTACTTTTTGTATTGGTTTTCATCTGCACTCTTTTTTTCATTTCCTTAGCTAATAACTGTCTAGGTTTTGCCTCCAGTTCTTCCTATCTCAGTTTAAGTAATCCTTTCCTGAAGTTCGTCATCTAAATTCTCATTTACCATGTACCCAACTGAGTTTCTTCTGAAATTTGCTTTCTACCATGGTTTCCCTGTGAACTTACCTAAACCTCCATTTTCGTTTTTCCTCAGAAGCCTACGGTGATGCATATGATGAATATGGTAGGGATGATTTCAGTTTTGGAAACAGGACTGTCCCAAGAGGGAATGATTCTATGCTTAAAGAGCAAGAGGGACCTACGCTTTCGAAGCTTGGGTCTAGCTCCACAACTGAGCTCCGTCCAAAGAGAGGTAACCATGGAGATTCCAGGCCCCCCTCAATGCCACCTGCAAGTGTTATGACGAGGCTCATCCTGATCATGGTCTGGCGGAAGCTTATTAGGAATCCAAATACCTACTCAAGCCTCATAGGCCTCGTATGGTCTTTAGTCTCTTACAGGTGTAGATCTGCTGGCAAGAACTGTTTGTTTGCTTTATTATTTGCATGTTATACTCTGTGAACTGTAGTGTGCTTATTGATTGCTTCTGCAGATGGGGAATCGAAATGCCTGCAATTGTTGCTCGTTCAATCTCAATTCTATCAGATGCTGGTCTTGGAATGGCCATGTTTAGTCTTGGTATGTTCCATTTTGTCGATATCTTTTTGCATAATTGTCTTTTCATGGATAATTCAGTATTGATTTTGTTTTAATCTGTGTCATGTATGTGTCATGAAAATCCCTGTGCTGATTTTATCATTCCATCTATTATCTACTTCAAATTTGCATAAGCTAAGAGAATTTCTTGATAAATTACAGGTCTGTTCATGGCATTACAACCACGGATTATTGCCTGTGGGAATTCAGTTGCGGCCTTTGCTATGGCTGTTAGGTTCCTCACTGGACCAGCTGTGATGGCTGCAGCTTCAGTTGCTGTTGGACTACGTGGTATTTTCTTACGCATTGCCATTGTACAGGTATATAAAGACTTGTTTGATAATCAAACTGAAGTATTTGTTAGGCCTAGCCGAAGAATGGAAATGTAATGCAACAAAAGCATAGTTTCTGTTTGGGTTTTTATGTTTTCAAACTATATTGGAAGTTAACTACTTTGCCTTAGCTATTAGAAAGTTGATCACTTGTTCTTCAGGCTTGAGTCTCTCTTGTTTAAATTTGCAGGCTGCACTTCCTCAGGGAATTGTCCCCTTTGTCTTTGCCAAGGAGTACAATGTGCATCCAGACATATTGAGCACAGGGTAAGAAGTCTAAGTCTCTGTTGATCTCTGATTCCACTTTCTTAATATTCTTGTATTGTTAGTATGATAATTCTAATGGCCTTCTTTTCCTTGTCTGCAGAGTTATCTTTGGGATGTTAATAGCTCTCCCCATTACTCTGGTTTACTACATTCTACTGGGACTTTAAAGAGCTAGCCAGTGATATCACCAATCTAAGGTGATAGAGAATCTGTACACTGTAGCTGTTACTTATCTGACTGCGGAATTTGGTGAGTGTACTCAGTGAAGACCAAGGAGAACCCATCCGAGAAGCAAGAAAAATAGCCGTTGGGAAGGTTTAGATTTTTGAAGTCTCTCTTTTGGAGATTCCTGTCGTTGGAGGGTATCTTTTGTTTTATCTTTTGGCATTTCATTCCCGGAAAAGAAATTCAAAACGTGTTCTGATTGACGTGCCTGCTATTGTTCTGTTCGAAACTGAAAAGGGAGGCTCTTAGTTGTTACTGTTTGTGGGTCACCGGGAGTGATCAGTCTACAGCCCAAAGCAGTTTTCTCTGACATAATATAGTAATACTTCTGTGTTGCTTTTAATGAAGATGTTAACATATTTACCATTCTCCTTTTGTTTTTGTTACTCTCGGTCTTCATACAACTCCAGTGTTCATTTGTTCTGTAAATTGGTATCAGCTAGTATGTTCCAGCAGGCCTTTTGGTAAAAACTCCAATTACAGGTTTATGATGATCATGTGACTATATTTTTCCTGTCAATCGAACGAGGAAAATTATGGCAAAAATGACAGACAGAAGTCCCTATTCTCAACAATCTAAACCAAATGATAGAAGTAGAAACAGGATTCCATAATTCCAGCAGAAACAGAACTATGCTGAATCTTAGTAGTGGCACTCTGGATATTAACTTACGAAAAGCCTTTCAACGGATCCATAAACAAGCATGGCATAAAGTCACCATCCAGACCAGGCAGTGTCCATTCTGGTGTCCTCTTGCGGAAAAAGTTTCTTCTCAATTTTGTGACTATGATTTCGTTAGCCATTGATTCCTGCAAATATCAATCTCTGGATGATGATCTTGTTTCTCTTAGATTCTTAGCAAATCTCAATCATGTGGGTCCCATAATCTCAATGCAGCATCTAGGACATTGTATCAAAAGTCTTCTCCACTTGGACTATGGTAATAGGCTTTATTTTCACTATAGAAATGTTTAACAGCAGTAAAAATAAACTCACAAACAGGAGTGCATTTTATTCCAGTATTTTGCTAAGAAGAGACACCTTTATCCTACTGTTTGAACTCCACCATTGATATTCTCCAAGAACTCGAAGAACTCTGTATCGGCTGATTTCAACATCCAAACCAAGCTGGTGTCCTCGTTAATCTGACCCTTCTCCATCAGAACTTGCGGGGCTGTCCATCTGGGCCGAATCATTTCCTCCAAACTGTGATTGAAAACCCAAGGGATTGTGGATATAAATGAAGGGATCCAACCCAAATCATTCGCCAAATAATCTCTCACGCCCATAATTCTCTTAATTTTCTTCTCCGAGTCAGTCATGCACATATCTAGCATGCCATTCTCGGACCATGACTCGCCCTTGAAAACCAGCATTTTCGTTTCCGACGCTGGCTCGTCTAGCCAATGACAAATCGTTTTCGCAGCGGTGCCCAGCAAAGTCATGAGAAGTATTACGAGTAGCATGGATTTCAAATCGAAGTCCCACTTAATAAGCGTCAAATCATCAGGTTCAGTCATCACCATTTGCATAATAGTTTCACAGGGAGCACAATTTTCTTGCAAGATCACGGCGTCGTTTGTAAGCTCTTCTAGGAGCTCTAATTCAAGAACACGCAAGGAACGTTCGGTAATGGCGACAATGTTTTTGTTGGTAGGAAAAAAACGTTCGAGGGTCTCAAGGGGAGGCGTTGTATTATTCTTCAAGATTTTTCTGAGTAGACTGGTAGTTGCAGAAATGAAATTTGCGAGGTCTGGGCCAAAAATGCCACCACCATGCACAATATCAAACATGGGTTTAATGGTTTTGTCTGGACTAAAACCATGGTTTTTCAAGAGAGTTATTGATGAGTCTGCTTTTTGTAAAACCCCACATGAATTTATAAGGTGAGAGACTGTAAAGGAGGATTTGTTTGTGGTGTTTGAGATGCTTGACAAGGATTTGAGTGACGAAGTTTGGAGAACATGGAGATTGGTGCTTGAATGGGAGACTGAAAGGAGAAGAAGACGATGAAAAGTCATTGGGACAATTAGAAGACTCTCAAAGACAATAAACAAGGAGTTGGACACAAGTTACAGGTTTCAGAAGATCTATGATTAGCTCAAACCAGATTCTCTGTTTAGAGAGAGTGAGAGAGTCTCTGTTGAGAAACGTTCTTGTTTGGAAAATCACTGTTGTGCTCAAGTTTTTGGGAGGGAAATCCTACACATCTTCATGACTATTGCCATCCCCATTTTTGGGGTACTTTCAGTTGGGTGGCCTACTTTGTTGAGAATCTGGGTCGCTCATCTTAATGATCTTGCCATAAATGTGTCTTAACCCACAGATCACATACGTTGGATCATTTCACCTTTCTGAGCTATGTAGAGTTGTAAAATATATGGTCGTAAAACTGAAGAAAAATCAATGGCAGGACTATCCATGACCATGTGGATATCATTTCCCCTAGAAATTTACTTTCTTCGTACCCAAGTTTTGACTCCCCTTTAATGTGTCTAGAATCGTGATTTGCTAACTCAGATCATGGTTTTCCTATTCTCGAGTGAGAGAGAAGCGCAAGTCTCTCAATATTCTATAAGTATACAGCTTGCATTTTTGCAAGAGGCTATTTCCACGCCTTAAACCGTAACTTCAGGGTCATGCGACAATAATTTTAAGGATTTGCCAGGATCATCTAAGGAAAGAGATTTTTGGACATGAACCATCTAAATCATGAGTCATGACCAAAAAATGTCGGTGCTTGTTCTTCCAAAATCTGAGCCAACGGTAATAATAATAACAAAACTCATCTATTAAATCATCTTAGGCCTTCTTCTATTGGGTTTTAAAAAGGATCATTTTATAATTGAAAGCAAGATATCTTAGGATTGACCAATGGATGAGATTTGTGGACCACGAACCCTCCAAAGTAATAACTAACATTCTGATTGGTCTTGATATTCCAAAACATCGTCCCAAATGGAGAAAACGTTCTCCATATGGTATGATCCAGTTCATGTCACCCTGACAAATTCCTCTCCAAACATCTCCTTTCACCTCACCACTCTTTGCCAACAACCGTTTTTCATGGTTCCTTAAATTTGAGGAAGCTTTTGGTCTCGTCTTTTTTCTTCTAATTCTTCGGGTTCGCTACGAAGAGCTTTCGAGAAAGGAAGATGATGCGGCCAAGAGTAAAACAGTTCTTCATGGTTGCAGCGGGAAGGAGAAGGCAAAGGCCAGGAGTGATGTAGGATGATGGGGAATCACAACCGAAGGGCGGCTCTAAATCCACGAAAACTAAACAGGACTTTGAGGATCAAATGATTACATCAGTAAGTCAGAAGCCAGATTGAATACCTCAAGAACATCATTAGAAGCAGAAACTTTCTGTGCTTTCTGAAAATACAGAAATCATCCATGTACATACAAAACATAGGTTTTTACAAACTCTATGCTCTAGATGCAAATTGAAATTGAAATTCCGAATACTTACAGAACAATTTTAGTACCAATTTTAGTATAGCTCTTTAATACTATGTCAGCTTTGGTAATAAGATTTTACAGCGTGACATTGACCCTCTAATTGGACTCAAAAAGCATAAAGGGTTTGGTTGGTTTGGCATATCTGAGATCAACACTGTCCAAGCTTGCATTAATACCAGCACAAGTCAAGGCTTACCCTTACTTTCACCCTTGTAATACATGTGCAGCCTCCAATGCTGCAATAAGCCATTAGTCAGTGTCCCACAAGTGGCGTGCATATCTCAAAGCCATTCTAACATACCACAAAAGAAGGAGAGGAAGGGACACAACTTGCATGGAGAGATCAAAAGGATTCAACAACTGACAATGATTATATTTCCAGCTGAGGGGTATTCACTGTTTAAAAGGATCAAAGGCATTGATGGCCTACACATCTTTATGAGTTGGCTTTTCCGATTTCGCTAGACCTTCCCACCGTTGTAAGCAGATTTGTATGCATCCATGCTGTAAGAAAGTGACAGAGAAATTCAGAAGTTCCTAGGTAACTCTCTTCTACGGATACATTTTTGCCTCTTCTGGAACAGTATAACCTCTTCCGTGCATGTATAATAAAGCTTAAAGTAGATGGCATAACACTTTGTCTTTCTCTCTTCTTAGTCACGGTATGAACTCTTTCTGAGTAGTAGATTAAGAAGGGAAGTTAAGAAGGTTTTATGAAGATCAACTTATGATATATCTCTTCACATTGATATTTTATCATAGGGAAATGATAGGAACACCCACTACAAATAGCACACAATGTCATTTGATGCTTTTTGAAGTGTCAAAAAAGAGCCAAATGGGTGTCAAGTGGGTCTTCATGCTATTTGAACTGGGTGTTTTTATAAATTCGGTTTATCTTATTGTTTAGAGTTAAGAAGTAAAGCCCATAAATGGTATCACCAAAGGCTGATGCATGGCAAGCTTGTCTATTTTACACAGCATCATAAAAGAAGATAACAACAGAGAAATAATAGCTAAGGATATGATTCATTATATTTCATCTCTTCATCAATATCAATTGGTCAAGTTTGAGCCACCACCAAGAAGCAGAAAAGTTTACAGAATTAAGGGCAACATGAATTGGTAACTGTTCATATCCCTTTTCTGAACCTACAATTATCAAAAAGCCATGGTTAACATGAACTTCTGTGGTTCATCATTTATTATCGGATAAAGTGCACCTTGTGGTTCTTCAAAGCATACCAGAAGAAACCATCAAACAGTTCTTGTACTCTTTAAGTATCATGGAGATATCCTTGAGTCTGAAAGTACAAAAGATCACCCAGTCTAACATTTATGGTAACAATAAGCTAAACATGAATACCACCACAAAGAAAACAAGATCATGATATGTTGCAATGCTACAAACATTAGTTCCTGCTGAGAACTAATGAACAAATAAAACAAGCATGGATAGTCCAGAAGGACGACTCACTGATGCAAATCTTGCATAAAGAACACATCACCAGACAGCATCACTTCTGCAGATGTTCCAAATACCACCTGTATGTGTCGACTAGCCCATCTCTGAGTGAAATCTTGGGAACCCATCCTAAGGCAGCCAACTTGGAGCTGTCCATGAGCTTCCTTGGAGTCCCATCAGGCTTTGATGAATCCCACACAAGGTCCCCCTCAAACCCCACCACCTGCTTCACCAGCTCCGCAAGCTCCTTGATTGTCACTTCCTTCCCGCTCCCAACATTCAGGTGACTTAATCCACTGTACTTATCCATCAGGAAAACCACCGCATCCGCCAAATCATCCACATGAAGGAACTCACGCAATGGCGAGCCAGTGCCCCAGACAACCACCTCTTTTGCTCCGGCGACCTTTGCCTCATGGAATCGCCGCATCAGTGCTGGCAAGACGTGCGAATTCTCAGGATGGAAATTATCATTTGGGCCATATAAATTCGTGGGCATTCCAGAGATAGCATCCCAACCATACTGCAATCGGTATGCCTGGCACATCTTAATTCCCGCAATCTTTGCAACGGCGTACCACTCATTAGTGGGCTCCAGTGGTCTAGTGAGCAATGCGTCTTCCCTGATCGGTTGCGGCGCAAATTTCGGGTAAATGCAGGAGGAACCAAGGAAAAGAAGCTTATCAACGCCATTCCGATACGCCGAATCAATGACATTCGTCTGGATCTGGAGATTGATAGAGATGAAATCTGCCGGGTAGGTGTTATTTGCATGGATCCCGCCAACTTTGGCAGCCGAAAGGATGACGAATTTTGGCTTTTCGCGGGAGAAGAAGTTTTCTACATCCGATTGTCTAGTTAGGTCCAATTCCTTGTGGGTTCTCAAAACTAGATTTTCAAACCCTAGAGATTGAAGTTTCCGCACAATTGCAGATCCAACGAGACCGCGGTGGCCTGCTACGAAGATCTTGGCAGTTTTGTCAGTTATAAATGACCCAGCTAGGCATTCTGAAACGGCAATGGTGAGTGGTAGAGTTAGGGTTAGAGTTTTGATGATCTAGTCGAAAGAAATCTACAAAAAAGAAGTCTGAAAATATAATGTTGCAGAACATCTAGTTTGTGCGAGTTACGATCAGGTGAAAATAAAGAATTTAAAGAGAGATTTGAGGATTGAAAGAGAGAAAGCTTACCTCCCATTTTGGTTGGTTTCTAGGGTTTGATTTTCGAAGTGAAATGCTCTGCTCTGCTGCACCAAACAGAGCTTAAACAAGTGTTTGCTCGTGGCAGTGAGAGAGCCCCAACGGTGGAAGTAGATCGATCTTGGCTAAGCATGTGACCTTGAGCTTTTAGGACGGGGGCTGCCCTTTTATATTTATTGTTTAAAAATAAAGACGCGGTTAATTTTGACGTTTGATTTGCGATGTTTTCGGAAAAGAAAGGTTTTTTAAGTGAATATTTTATATAATACAGTAAATAAAATCTTTTGACTTTGAAATTTCGACTATATTTATTATTATTATTTATAATATATAAAAAAAACTGAAGTATTAAACTTTAAAAAACCATGCCTTCCATAATCAAGCTTTAATCTATAAAACTTTAACAATGAGATTAAGTCTCTTGGGTCATGTCTATGAACTAACCAAGCCTCCCTTGAAGTCAGTGACAAACCTTGCAATGCATGTTCGTGACATACTCCTTTACTCCTTTCAGGCCCACCTCTTAGAAGGAGTGAACCGTGAGAGAGAGCGAGAGATCATGAAGTTTGATTGAATAAGAATAAGTGAGATTTTCATTGATTAAAACTAGAAAGAAATTATAATACCATTAATTAGGGACAAAATCACATTTGTGGAAACAATTAAAAGGGAGTTGTTTTAGGACCCAAGGCCAAATATTTAGAATGGTCCTAAGACTCTCGTGCCATGAAATATGAACAATTTGGATAACCAAGCACCCCCACACAAGTAATTTTAGCTGTGCTTTATACCCATGTACATTTTTACTCATCATCGTCATCAAGACCTTATACCAATTAGAAGTCGGCCACATGAATCTCGTTCCTTCATTTCACTCTATTAAATATCATGACTTCATTTATTTCCAAAGTTTTTAAATATTTTTTCACCACTTCTATTCACATTCTTTTGGGCCTTCCTCTTGCCCTTTTAAAAACATTTTTACTCATGTAGATACTAAATAAAAAAGGTGAAAAAAGAGAGGAATTTTGCAGACAAATAGCACATGAATTTGATGAGAAGTTAAATGCTGATGTAACAAAATAAATAAATAAATAAATTTTGATCTTTTTCTTGAAGCTCATTAGCAGCTAAAGCCCGTGCAAGATATGCATGCTATTCACGTTCTCTTGGGCCTTCTCCTTGCCCTTTTAAAAACATTTTTACTCATGTAGATACTAAATAAAAAAGGTGAAAAAAAGGAGGAATTTTGAAGACAAATGGCACATGAATTTGATGAGAAGTTAAATGTTGATGTAACAAAAAAAATAAAATTAAAATAAATGAACTTTGATCTTTTTCTTGAAACTCATTAGCAGCTAAAGCCCATGCAAGATATCCATGTTGTGCTCTGCGATTCTGCTCCCTTCAGCCGTGGCTTTGTATCTCCTCATCCCGTAGTACTACTTTCTTCTCATTGCTTGCTATCTCTGAGAAACCAAGTTCAACTCATTCTGCAACTTCTCATTATCATCATGTGACTCTATCTGTCTTGTAAGTCCCTTCCCATAAGCAGCGATTAGAAGAGCTTCGGCTCGACCTGCAAGTATTACAAAGAACATAACTAGTCAGGGAGAAATTGGTTTAGGTGAAAGTACATGATAATATGCATGATATTTCAATGGGTTGACTTAATTTAAATGGCTTAGCAAAAACGAATATACGATTGAAAAGTTAAAACTCTGTAACAGAAAGTGAAAATTTGCAGTCTAATGGTACCAGATGAAGAAGTTGCGCATCGAAGTTTCTGACTTTGCAACTTCAATGGGTGCCCAATTATACAGCGACTTTATCGAGGGGCAAGTTCTTTCACCACATACAGATATACCCATATGAATTTGTCACCAGTAAACATACATATAAAGGGCAGCCCCGCCCGGAGATCTAGGGAAGGGGCAGACCACAAGGGTCACTAGTACGCAGTCTTACCTTGCATTTTGCAAGAGGCTGTTTCCACACCTTAAACCCGTGATCTCAAGGTCACACGACGACAACTCTACCATTGCACCAAGGCTTCCCTTTACCAGTAAAGATAGATACAGCAAAACGTAAACCATGAAAGAGCTTTATTGCTAATTGGGAAAGTGAAAACAGATACCATGGTCCTTCTTCCTCTTCAGTAAGGGACTCAAAGATGGAAATAAATCAGATGCAAGCTTCCTGCTATCATCCTGCCAAAACCCATGCTTGTTCCAATTAGCAAATTCGGAAAATGCTTGGCCAAATATGCTGAGCATG
The DNA here is from genome assembly GCA_035236585.1 of Warburgia ugandensis. Classification (NCBI taxonomy): domain Eukaryota; kingdom Viridiplantae; phylum Streptophyta; class Magnoliopsida; order Canellales; family Canellaceae; genus Warburgia; species Warburgia ugandensis. Next base: position 103,408,433 of record CP141126.1, read on the forward strand.
TTGAGCCAATACTAAATGTGCAATAAAACATCCAACCAGTTGCATGATACATTTCTTGCAGCAAAGATATGATAGTTTTTGGAGTCAAATACTTGTTCTGACTGCCGGTGCAATTAATGAAAAGAGACAATAAAGCACTATTCAAAATGAAAATACATTGATCTGCAATATATAATGAATAATTGGTCAGAGATAAAAATACACACTCACATCAAGGTTTTTTGTGGATACGTGTAAGCGCATGATATTAAGGATGACAAAAACACTTATCAGCCATATTAGCAAGAAAAAGGAAATAAACAGCATGCCTGTGGTAATTGCTTTTATTAGAATCAACTGGTAAGATGCCTTGAGTTATAGTTCTACAAGATTCAAAATGTCAAATGGAAGTTGGGAAAATCAATTTCATCAAGAACTCTGCAAATCCCAACAAATTTTGAGAGATGGAATAACTATCTTAGAACTGGACTACTTGACAAATTAAAGGTCAAAGACCAATTGGTCTAATAGTTACCAGAATTATTTGAGACCAGTAACGATCAAATTCAAATATCTCTCAGTACTTTTGCTGTATTAACTTAAAGCTTATTCCAACGGTTAAAAAGAGTGGGTCACATTTTAAGAGTTAAATGAACTAGGCATTAAAATTTTGCCCATATTTCTCACTCTAATTTATGGTACAGCAACTCAGAGCCTGGAGCAAAAACAGACCAAGTCATTCCAATCTTGCTCCAACAAGGCTAAGTCACATAGGAATTTAAAGACCACAGTCCTGTTTATCTCAAAGCTCTCTACTGGGCAAAATTATCTATTACAATACAGTGCCCAGTAGCTCCTGCCAATGGCTGCTGGACATATTAAGATTTACATGAATCACTTGTCCTTTCTCGGTTCAGGAACAGAATAATAGATTGTAGTTCCTACTCCAATGGCCTTGGTTCCTCACTATTTGTAAGCTACTCATGAATCTAATCAGGGTAATAGTTGGCAGAAGACAACAAATGGATGAATGGCAATGCCTTAGATCATTATCACAGAACTGATATTTATTAGCAAAGTTGGCAAGTCATAGCCAACCTTCCATGCATCTGGAACAGGAAAAGATAAAGCACACCTTACTGGATGCGGCTCGAGACAAATCAAACTGATTCTTCCATAGAAGAGATGGCACAGGAACAACAGTGAATCCTGAAGCAACTAGAATCCCAATCCACAATCCATATCCAAATCCTCCGCTCCACCATCCCTTCAATGAAAAAACCAGAAAATCTTATCTTTGTCACAGCAGAACTACACATTATCAGTATTCAAGATCATCGACTCATAAACAATGTCTTTATCACTGCCTACACTTACTAGAAGAGGCAGTAAAATGAATTTTTTTTAAAATAAACAAGCAAAAGGAAGGTGGTATATGCTTACCAATCTATTGCAAATTTAATAAGTCATGCCAGAAATATCATATCATAGTTTGAGGAATGCTAAACTGACAACAAAGGAAGGTGTCCCCAGTGACCACATTTTCTGGAGCCCACCTTTGCATGATTAGACATATTCATCTCCTTCCTCTACCTTTAGATATCTAATGGATCAAAAAGCATGTGGATTGATTGAATCTAGGTCTAAATTTTAGACTGCCATTTATCTCTAAATTGTTAATTTCCATGCACAACCCATCAGACGGTAGAATCAACCAATCCAAATGCTTTTTGATGCATTAGATATCCAAAGGTGGAGCAACCAGATGAAAAAATGAGTTGCAAAGATGGATTCCAGAAAATTGTGGTCTCTATACATAACCCTCTTTCTGGTTAGTTTAGCATTCCTCTCATAGTTTTTGGCTGAATTGAATATGCCTGAACGTCATATTAGAATAAAACTAAACACAAATGTGCGGTTGAAGCATTACGGACACTACATTTCCAAGAAAGAATTTGTACCGCTTAGTTCACAGGCACAGTGCCAATGTGGCAGATAAATATCATCTTGTTCACTTGCAGAACACTAACTAGTATTTATATTTCGACCCTTTCTGAAAAATTAGAAGGCTACCAAATTAGATAAGGAAATCATTATAAAGTAGACCAAGGAATAATTGAAGATCTGCATCTTAAGAGTTCTAAATGAGATATTACATAGATAAAGAAGTTCATTATCCACCTGTCTTCCATCTTTTGGGAAAGGGTTTGATTGCTCAATATATGCAGTAGTTCCTGAAATGTACAATTCCTTTGGTAAGTAAGAAAGTGAAACGAATAATCCTACTACTGATAAATGTGTTACAGATTTAATGAAGAATGCATGATGGATTAAAAGACACCTGAAGTTGAATTGAATCATGCCAACAAGGAACTCTAATGAATGCAAAAAAGAAGGAAAAATGCATGTAAAAAAATTACAGATGTAGCTATTAAAAATAACCAACAAGAATGAAAAGGAGTAATGCAGAATGTCATTTCTTGATGCTCATAGAGCAACTGCAGAGCCATCGTAGCAACATCAGATATCAGAATCATCGACTCACAAAGACAAGATTTGAATTGCCTGAACAAATATAGCTAAGTATATGCATAAAATAGGACATTATAAAATTTTTACGTCCTAGGAAGTACACGGGAGAAACTTCAAACTATCAAGAAGTTCAGTATCCACAGGGATACAATTGCAACTAAAAAACATTCCGCAGAATAAAACCAAATAGCTATACAAGTTTCACCAAACAAGCCCAAGAGGATAAGCTACAGACGGTAAATATTTCATTTTGCTCAGATATTCCTCCTTAGGAGATGATCCTTGCAATTCAGTTCAGGAGGTAATATTTGCAATGACTTGCTTTTGTATTGGCAGCGCTCTATTTAGTCTACATTTCAATCAAGATATCAACGGCCACTTGGGGAAGTTAAAATAAAGATAGAGCTACCAACATGAAAGAAAGCAGGAGCAACCGTCATCTCCCTTCTCTTCATTTATCACTCTAATTTCCATGAGCCATATGAAAGAAGTTCACTAGCAACGTGGAATAATGCTGAAGCATTGCATTAGCTGGCAAGTGATTCAGGAACTGCCAGTGATGTAACCGGGTGGTAGGTATCTGCTTTAGTCTCAAGTTATGAGTCCATTTTGAAATGTATGTTTCATTTTGCTTCTTCTACTTTCTTCAGGATGTCCCCAGCATCTAGCCAGTTGTTCAGGGTCAAGACACAGCATAATATTTAGTTATTAGGAGAGAATGTCACCAAGGTTATCTCAGGAGCATGTGTGCTGGTAATAGTAATCATGAAACATCTAATTGACACATGCCAATTGTTTGGACAAGATAAGTCTACGATGTACTCCGTAATCACTTATGCCCCACTGGAGAAATCGCAGTGTGAAGCTAACTGATTGATAAAATTGAGAGCACAAACATATACAAGACTCATATAAAAGAAAAGGCAATGCTGCAATAACTAAAGAAGCTATAAGAATAGATCGTCTTTCTGTAAGAATTGACAAACTAATAACATTTGACTTGTAGAGGTTGAAATTTTTTGACATGCATAAGAGCCATTTCTTCAACCTAATGGATAAATTATCCAAACACAGCATACCTGTTGAAATTCTATTCAGTAAATTGTTTGCAGAAAACATTAGTTATGCTCAAGAATTATGTTCCCTTTCCTGTTTCTTGACTTCATCATTCTTCCCTGTTTATAGTTACAGTTCTAATATGACACTGGAAAAAACATGATGTATTGTTGCTACCAGTGTCGAGAAGGGGACTTCAGCTCAAACAAGTCAACCATGAATACGCCAAGTAAGCAGCATACAACAACCCCATGGCTCCAATTAAATGGTAGTAAGAAAAATTAGGTACTTAAAAGTAAAGATCCTTGAGATTAGTGAAATACCAAGTGGTGCCCCGAAACTGTGAAGCAATTCAACAATGGATTTTGCATCTAGGCGTCTTCGAACCCTTTTGCCAACCAATACTTGCACATGAGGAGTATCAAACACCTACGAGATTGAAGCAGAAAATAGAACTTAAAACATTTTACCTGGCCAAAACATTCACAAAGTCTAGGCCATCTGCAATTCAACGACTACTTTTTCACAAAAGACAAAGCAAACTGTGGAAAAGTGAAAAACTCTTCCAACACATTGGGAAGGTTATCATGACTTTCGGAATCTCCACTAGTACAAGAAAATGATAATAAGAAATCTTACAGATGATAGCAAACCCAAAACAAGCAAGCAATTGTTAATGAAACCAAACTCATACAATTGACTTAAGAGTAAATCCTTATAATATCATATTCAATAATTTATATAATGATGAAAGTCCCTTGTCTCACAACCAAGAGTTTGTGGTTAAAGTCACTGCTTACCTACCCACCCCCACCCAAGAGAAAAGATGACAGTGAAAAGCTACAGAGTTGGAAATGGGAGAACTAACAATTGAAAATCTCAAGAACAGTGAATTTTCAAATCTCTTCCTTGATTGGAATATCTTTGCTACCTTGGGGAGCATGATCATCGCTTTTCCACTCAAATCCAGTAGTTGAATTCTGCAGTCTTTCTACAATATTGGAAATTGTTATAGGAATTGGATCAGAATTTTCAATGTCCTTGTACCTTGAGGTATTCAAACTTCCATTTGGACAATGAAGCATGTGAAGGTAAATGCCTTGGACATTTTCTCAGTGGAAGGGTTGGCAAGTGGGTATTTGTTATGCAAAGCAGGGAGAAATAAGTAAGCATCTAAATGAAGTACCATTGCATGTTTTGGGTATCTATTCAATTTTTTACCAAGTTTCCTGCCAGCCTAGTAAGAGATGTTGGCATATTAACAGCAATGACATGTTCTTATTGTCCATGGCTCCCTTTACAGAGTGTTGGTCTTCAACGATCAAGTGAAACCAGTGCATCTTGATAAGGAACCTTCTGCCAAAAGATTGAACTATTAGCAAATCTAAAAGGAAAATTTTTACTTGGATGACACTAGTTGAGCTACTGAGAAATTTCAGAGTAACTCAAATCAATATTTAGTAAGTGGCAAAAGGGTAAGGGGAAGAAGACAGTTAGATCAGATGTGAATAAATTCAACGTGAACATCTCTTCTTTGGAATATCCTGGAAGCATGCTTAGAGATGTATTTACTGAAAGTATTGTCAGATCTGGTAATACTGCCTCTATTGATATTGCGGATTCAATGTGAAGCTGAGACAGCAGCCTACTGACAAAGCACCAAATTCCAGGTACCAATATGACGGCTCTTCATGCTTACTTGAGTAGAAGGAAATCATAAAAGGAAGGACAATTCTAGATGCGTATTTCTGGAAAAGTAGCAGTCTATGGTTAGGCAAATATGTGATGTTTACTTTGATCTTAAAGTTCCTTTCTTTCATTTCTTAAGATAAGCCAATAGTATCGCTGATGATATAGCCAAAGATGGCCAGCATTTAATGTTTTACTCACATGGCAGTCTAAAACTTGCTCTATAGTTTGTTTATGGTTCATAAATAAACTGTACTCACTTTCAAAATGGAAAACAAACAATGACATGTGGATCTAGGAGCTATGTGACCTTTAAGACAATCTAAAACAACACTACCAATCATCTTTATGTAGTTTCCAACAAGCAAATTTCTAGGACCTTTATTTCAACAGCATAGAAGTTAAGTAAAAATAAGAAACGCACTCAAAAATTTACACAAGCATATGCATATCAAGCTAAATTATACTTAACCTAAAATGCATACTGCTAATTAATTCCAACCACGTGGAATGAGTCATCTGTAGTAATAAAAAAAAAATACTGTTGTGTTCGTAAACTAACTATCTATCCTATAAATCAACTAAGTTTGAAGTTCTCTCAAATAATCAATTATAAGTCTATATCACAATTAATACACTACGCAATTCTAAGCTATAAAATAATTCAAATATCCAACCAATAGAAAAACAGACTTTCATCACGTTCATCAAATGAACCACTTCAAATAAACATATTCCCCTCAATATTACTCAAATAAATCGTGCCATTTAGAACCAAGGTTCTTTTTCTCTTTTATTTTCCCTCGAAATTTGGTGGTTGGGCTGACATGACTGGGTTAAGTGGTTACAGCTAACACCAAGTTTAAGCTGTCATCAAACTCCAAAAGACTAATGCCTCACTCATAGAAGTAAACTAATTCCAGTAAAATCAAGACCCCAACAGAAAAAGCTAGGTGGTTATTGCTCACAACCCAAGTTTAAGTTGTCATCAAACTCCAATAGACTAACACGTCACTCATACAAGTAATCTAATTCCAATAAAATCAAAATTGCATTACGTTACCCCACAACATTATCATACTTAACATTCAAACCAAAAAACATATAAGACAACAATTAAACCTAAAACATATAAGAGAAAGAAATGAAACTGCAGAAGAATAAAATAAAAATGGAATTAAACCATTCACCCGAGCAGAGTACTCCGGATAATCATCTTTCAAAAGCGCAACAGCTCCCTTACTATCTGGGTCAATTCCAATCACCCACCCAGACCCAGAATAACTTGCATTCAGTTCCTTGTCTTCGATACTCGAATGCATACCTCTGTCGAGAAAAGGGCAAGAGATAGAATCCAACCAATTTTCTTTAAATTCAGAATCCGAAGCCCTAGCCCTAGAATTCACTCCCGCCCTTTTTCTGCAAGTTTTTTCGAGAACTAACTCATGGGTACTCTTCAAATCGACCGAAGAAGCACAGAAACATCTGACTTTAGAGGAAGAGAGGAGAAGCTTTGATCTGAAGGTGGAAGAGATTGAGTTCATGAGAAATGGTTGGGATAGGAGATTTTCTGGTGGGATTTGGACGGTTGCCATTGAAGATGGAAGAGAATACAAGGGTTGAGATTAATTGATGAGATCATGTGAAATAATGGTTGAGGATTTAGGAAACGTTGACGAGGGTAGAGGGTTTTCCATCTCATCATAAACTTCTTCTTCTTCTTCTTCTGGAGGGAGGATTCAAATGGAGGATGGAGAAAACGCTTGGCTGTTTGAAGTTCAGTTTAAATTTACGGACTGAGAAATGATATTCCCACCCAACCCCTCTAAGATTACTGGTCCTCCATCAATCAAGGTCTTGTGATTAAACTAAAAGTAGGCCCATATTCTTGTAAAATCTCAGCCGTTCATCTTAACAGCCTTACTAAAGATGGGTTCCATGCCGAAAATCAGATACTTTGGGATTATCTATTTTTTTTCTCTTTCGTTTCAATACAATAAAAAAGAAAGAAGAAGATTTCCTATCCATATGTATTTTGTATCGTTCTGGCAGCATGGCGAGCGCTAAAGTAGGGGATTGCAAATCCTTTCTCCCAATTCAAATCCTGGTGCCACCTGATCAACAAAATAAAAGACGTGGCCTTATCCTACTAATATAACTCCCAAAAATCTTGCCTAGCAGAAGCAGAGGCAAAGTTTCCCTAAAAAACTTTAAATTTGTTCTTTAAAAAACTTGAAATTTGTTCTTAAAAAATCTAGGTGTGGCCTAACCCGATACCAATGTAAGTAAAGAAAGCCTCGCACATAGACAACCAATAAGAATTTAGATGATCACTAATAAAATATTATTACTGGATAGACTTTTATTTGAGCCCATATTTATACTTTTATCCTACGTACTCCACTTAGGAGAGACTACATGTAGGGTTGGCCTTTTGTTTTAGCCTAAAATGCTACCCGGTTCATCATTCAACATACATCTTAAATGTTGCCAATCAATATCTTACTCTGGTCTAGAATAAAAGGGTAGCCTCAGTGAACGACGATCAAGCATATGCAGGGTTTGGGGAAGGGGCAGATCATAAGGGTTAATAATACACAGTCTTACCTTGCATTTTCAAGAGGTTGTTTCCACACCTCGAACCTGTAACCTCCAAGTCATACGACAACAACTCTACCGTTACGCCAAGAGATCTCTTCTACTCTCATCTAGAACGTGCCAAAAATGCTAATGAATCGAGCAAGATATTTTCTGCCAAGCAACAACATTTCATGAATCACACTGGACTACCAGTGGGACGATTGGATCCTGCTCCAATGATGGACTTGACCTCTGCGTCATTGGATTGGGCTTTACCAATGAGAGGCCAACCTAGACAAAAATGATAAAAGCTCGCCCAATCAAAGTTCAACTTCATTGCCCACAAGAGGTGGCACCCAACTAGGTCTAGATTTATCCTTCTTTTTTCTGCTCTTAGCAATTTAATCTTTTTGGAGCTTGGCGCAAGGGTAGAGTTGTTGTTGTGTAACCTTGATGTCCCGGGTTTAAGACGTGAAAACATCCTCTTTAAAAATGCAAGTTAAGACTGCATACTATTAACCCTTATGGTCCACCTTTTCCCTAGACCATACGTGGGAGTTTAGTGCACAGAGGTTGCCCTTTTTTAGCTATTTAATCCTTCTAAGAGTTTTTTTTCAGATATATGGCATTCTGCACCAACATAAAGTCCACACTGCAGCCATGAAAGAGAGTAGCCCCGGGATCTCACTCCAACTGAGGTTTTTAATGCACCACGCATTGAGAGGTACTCTTTTAGAAGAAGGGTAGCCTTGGCCTAACGGGAGAGTTATTGCCGTTGCAGGTTTAAGGTGTGAAAATAGCTCATAGAGAAAACTCTGTTTAGTTTCAAGTCAGGAAACTAAATTATGTTTATCCTCTTTGAGTGGATCTAAAGGGGAGCTTTGGTAGAGTTTTAGTTGTGTAACCTTGAGGCCACGGGTTTGAGGCATGCAAACAACTTCTTATAAAAGATAAAACTGCGTACTATTGACCCATATAATCTGCACGTTCTCCAAACCCTACATACATGAGAGCTTTGTGCAATGAGCTACCCATTTTTCTCTTTAAGTGGATTTGTGAACCCTGAGCTTAGCTTTGCTAGGCTCGTCCTAGTAACCTCAAGGCAAGACCCATTTTGCTAGGAAGAGCACCCACCATTTACAACGTTGGGCCTTCTAATGCTAAGACCCATTTTCTTTGTCTTGCAAACATTTTCCCATGAAACAAGGTGATATTTTATTTTCTCTCAAAAGGGAGTTTCTTTAAATTTGGTCAATTCTTTGTATTATATATGCTAGACATTGAAGGGGAGCCTTGGCACAACGGTAAAAGTTGTTGTCGTATGACCTTAAGGTCACGGGTTAAAGGTGTGGAAGCAACCTCTTGCAAAATGCAAGGTAAGGCTGTGTACTTTAGGCCCTTGTGGTCCGTTCCTTCCCTGAACCCCGCATAGGCAGGAGCTTTGTGCACTGGGGCTGACCTTTTATATATGCTAGACATTGGAATAATGACAATAAAGGGATAAATAACAAAATTCCTGCTTAATATATATAAAAAAGAAAAGAAAAAAGAAAGAGATTAACTAACGTCCATTGGCAATTATGTCTTGGTCTAGTTAGTCTTAGACAACTCGACATTTCTCTTGGAGTGTGTTTGATTATAGGTTTGAGTGAGGCCAATTTAGGACAGCTCGTGGGCAATTTGCTTTGTAATTCTTCCCTTATACTATAAAAAAACCTAAACATCCAATTATCATAGTTCTAGTCTTCTAGACGAGAACCCAACTCTTATCAACATCTTAATGATTTGATCCATCTGCCAAGTAATCCTTGGTATAAATGATCCATGTAAAACTCCATCTTAGCCTTTGATTTATTGGCATCAGAGAAGATCGATTTTTTTAAAAAAAGTAACAATTTACGTTCGTCAACAAACCCTCAATAGGCCAACAAATGTCTACTGTAGTTAATTGTAGACAACTTGGCATCTCTTCTGAAGTACCCTTAGTCGTAAATTAGATTTAGAAGTATTTATGAGTAATTTGCTTCGAAATTCTTCGCTTGTATGCCAAACAAAGAAGCTTTCCCATTAAGTATGCAATTAGGAATTATCTCCATTTGCCAATGTTACTTGTGTTTTCATCTTCAAAGAAAGTGACAATCGTGGCTTTTAAACAGGCGACGATCCGGATTTGCCAGTGAAAATCTCGTACGTTTAAAGGCTCCGAATGATCCAACGGTTCACAATTTATAGAAGCTAAGCAATAAGAATGAAGCAATTATGCAATTCACGACGATTACAAAATGAACAGGATCATAATGCAGAATGCAATTTTTGAATCTGAAATTGAATTCAGTTGTGGCTCAACGGTTTGAATCCAAATGATCATGGACCCAAGAATCATTTCAATTGATGGAGATCACACAGAAGCTGTCCCACCTGAATCAAGATCATGACTGTTTTAATAGATAGCTAGGGGTCCCACAACAAACATTGCCAGCGTTTGATAATTCAACTTACCTTCTTTCAACAATTTGATGAGGGAAAATTGAATGGCTTCTCATCATTTCGGCTTGGCTGGGACCATCTAACGGCTGTTATTGGATGGTGCTGTCGGTATAAGTGGGATCCACTCTCTCGATGATCTAGAGGCCATTAGTCAAGATGGAATTGAATTCTACGGTGGGGTTTTCTGGGTTCTATCTTTAACCCAAAATCTTGCGTAGTCACTCTGTAGGTGGATTTCCTTCAAGGGGTCGGCAGAGATAGAATTGAATTCTACAGTGAATTGGGTCAACGAAGATGGAATTGAATTCCACTGTGAATTCCGCCTTGACTGACGGTCTCCAGAGTACTTAAGTGCTAGGATTTGGTAGAATGATTGCATAATCTAATGCCAATAATCCCCAAAGTCTCCACAGATCAAAGGGTTGGACTATTTGATTAATTTATTTCTATTTTTGTTGGTAATTCATCTGCAAAGCGAACAGAGATAGAATCACATCCATTCCCAAAATGCATTTCTAGATATTCTTCGATGTCCCGGCTCATCTTAATTAGATTATATGCCCTAAAAACTCAAGCACTATAAATCTTCACCCTCGGTTGATCTAGCATTACTTTCGAACTTTCTAAGCCGTCAATATTACATATTGAACACAGTAAAGGATTAGGATGAATCGGACCGTCCAACTAGAAGACACTGGGGGCCACGAACGGCCAAGACGGGACAGTATGAGTGAACGGCTCAGATCTCGGAATAGTTAAGCCCAGCTTGTGATTTTGATCGTCAATGCTTTCGTACAGTGATGGTCCCCACTCCATCCACTTGCATCATGTAAAATAATTTAGAGCTGGGAGTTTCAATATAAAAATTGACACCCTGAATATCAATTCCCATTTGTGTTAATAAAATTATAAAATATTTCGTCAATTGGATTAAATTAAATAACTTTATACCCTTGGAATTTCAAGGACTATCGCTAAGCACAAAGCCCAAGAAGTATGATCTTTTGACAAATGTAACCGGGAGCAAGGTCAGGTGATCTTCCAATGGCCTCTTGACACGTGGACCCAACGCGAAAAACACAAATGGATATGTCCAATGATGACGGCAACGATTAGGAAAATAAAAGAGTGGGTCCCAATAACTACAACACCGAAGTGAAAAATTGGCTTTAGTGGGTTACCTAACTGCCCGGAAAGGGATACGGTGGGCCCATTGTCAATCGGAGAGCTGTTGTTTTCATGGGCCCACAATTGTTGGTTGTGTCACGGTTCAAAGCCTTGCAATTTCAGAACCTCTAGAAGCAGCCAAGAGTAGTATGGTTTTGTTATGCGTATTTTTGACTATGCGTCCAAACATTTTAGATTGATCAGATGATCTTGACCGTTGATTGTTCGTTGATGGTTAAGAGAATTGCCGCCCCAAGATGACGGGTTCGAAAATCTCATATTCTGGGATCTTTTTAAAGGAGCTACTTGAACCTTTTGTGGTTGAGAAATGGACGGTGATGAGATTTTTTGTATCCTCCTCTTGTGGTTAGGATGAATAAATTTGATTTTTACTCTAAGAATGAGGGGAAGAAAGCCCATGGAGGAGAGAGAGAGAGAGAGAGAGAGAGAGAGAGAGAGAGAGAGAGAGAGAGAGAGAGAGAGCACCCACTTGGCACAACCTTGAACCATGGTCATCAAACCCTGGTCATCGGGATGAGAGGCATGGGTGCAAGAGCGAATATACATATATAGGACATAAAAAATTGTGGCAAAAAACTTTAATAGAGAGAGAGAGAGGGCATCCCTGTTGCACGAAGCTCCCTCTTATGAGGCCGTGACCTCAAGTTCACATGACGACAACTTTATCATTGAGTCAAAGATACCCTTCCAAATGACCTCGAAAATGAGTTTATAACCTAAGATGGTCTTACCCACATGGAGAACCAGCAAGGCCCGGATCACTTGTTGCAAGTTTTTCAAAGTCAAAGATTTCTGTTTCAATGGCTGGAATTCACAGCTGGATCCTATGTTGCCCAAGTTCGCATGCCTCTTCACCCTTAGTGTTTCATAAATTTGACCAACTACATGAGAATATCAATAGACTTATGTAGTTTCTCCACACCCATACAAAGTGATTGCTGCCTTTGTGCACCACCCCTTTTCTTTATTACCTTTATTCCATTGGGAAAGATGGGGAAGAGGATCATAGGATGCCTTGTCTCATCCCAGTCACAGTCTTCCATAAAGTGAGCATCAGTTTCTAGCCCCAGCTTCTGCTGTCTGTGTGAACCCATTCAAATCTTATTTACACCTGCCAAGCTCACACACACTAATCTTCCTTGACTTTCTAATTGCCAGAGATGGGGTTTGGTTTGTCTCAACCATGTCAACTAATCATTTGCATTAAGCCCCCTTGGCCCCAAATAACAAGCACTAACTTTCCACTTCTATGAGTTACTCCTAAAGACAAGACAACCCAAGATTCTATTCCATGGCCTTTCTTTGTACAAAGAATAAAGTCTTGTAAAACAGCTTTTGTTCCTATCATGTATGATTGGCATAATTTCCCATTTATTTTTGCACTATCCAGTAGATTAACCTGCATTTGACTTGTATAGCATGTGGATTTTTTTCTAGACTACATAATACCTTTCCCAAGAATGAGTCAGTGTACCAGGAAAAGAAATTCTATGTATGTATTTATCTATGCATATAAGTATCTCAAAAGGTAAAAGTTTGTCGTCATGTGACCTTGAGGTGTGAAAACATCCTCTTGTAAAAATACAAGGTAACGTTGCCTACTATAGGCCCTTGTGGTCTGCCCATTCTCCTGACCTTGCATGCGCGAGAGCTTCGTGCACTGGGAGTGCCCTTTTTTATAAGTATCTCACAAGCATTCACATTAGGACATATATATCTTGAACCTTGGTTTTGTTTCTACTGGAGGTCACATGTTCATCTGTAACTACAAAGGGCTATTACAAGAGTGGCTCACTGGAACACCATTGTCAATACCATAACATTCCGTTAAGTATCGAAAATATAATACGATACAACCTCGATATGGATCATTCTTCGATATGGATCATTGTCGTCATCAAAGCCTTATTCCAATTAGGGGTCGCTGAAGTCTTGAGGATATGGATACTAGTAAGAAAAGATTTGATTAAGGACAATCTTTTTTTGCCTAGAATTAACATCACTGTGGTAGGGAATCAAACAAAGGGTATCCCTGGAACACTGTGTCTGCTCTGGATTGATATAATGTCTGATACAGTGTTGCCAACACTGATAAGAAGCTATATATTTGCTACATTGATATAATCCTCATGTAGGCAAGGTTCAAAACACCAATCATGCAAAGTGGTTGCATTTGATAATATAAGCATCAATAATCAGAACCAATTTGATAGTTTTGCTCTTAACCTTTGACAGAGTTACAAAACAACATTGGTGGTCCAAGTGGTGCTGAAAACTCATGCCTTGTACCCGACTCTCTCAACTGTGGGACTGCTAGAAGGGACCACCCAACCTCACATGTTTCTTCCATATGAATTAGCAAGTCTGTCTAACCATGGCAAGGTGGCAAAAGATTGAGGTCACCATTGCCTACAGTTAAGGCGCAGAAAGTGAGATACCTACCCAGATAAGAGAAGGGCTTAGAGGGCAGAAGAGCAAGTCAACTTGGTATCCAAATACATTGAAAAGACGTGCAAAATACCGAAGCAATCCCTCAAATTTGAGACATTATAAAACTCACAAAATACAAGTAGATTTTACATAGTTTTTTGGGATCAAAAGGACAGGCTGTAAGGAACTAAGCCTCCTCCATTCCCAAAACACCCCCATTATTGTTATTGTTTGGAGGAGAAAAGCCAAGCTCAATTCCCCTTAAAGGCCCCCTGTAAAAGAAAAAAAAAGCAAGAAAGGGACTTCTTCCATCCTTTCTTCTACTTCTTGCAGCCTATCCCAAGCATCTTTCACTTTTGAGGTTCTCTCTCTCTATCCTTCTTTCATTCGTTTCTTGCTGGAGATCTCAATCATTCCAACTCTGGGGTTTCTTTAAACAGTTTCTTACCTCCATTTACTGCTGGTTCTGCTATTGGTTTTGGTTACTTCCTGGACTTCCTTGTTGGGCTTTCTTCTCTCCATTTGGTGAGCTAATTTGGAAGTCCATTCTGGTTTGCAAGTTCTTCTTTTATAAGAAATGTTGGAACTCTTTTGAGATTTTGGTTACTGGGTTTTTTTGCCCTCCTGCTCTTTTGTTTCTGGGTTATTTATAGATTACGAATTGCATCTGTTTTTTGCGTAAATTTGGAATGTTCAATGGGTTTTTGTTGGTTTACAAGTTCCTCCTCCTCAGAAAGATTGGAACTTTGTTGAGGTTTTAGTTAATGGGTATTTTCCTCTGTCCTTTTTTTTGGGGGCTGTTTCTAGATTATGGATTAAGGATTGGATATTTGTCTACGTCTCTTATCAGTAACGTTGATAAATTGTTCCTGGGTTTTGGAAAATTGCTATTAGGGGTTTAGATTCTGTTATTTCCTAGTGGGGCTCTTCCGTGTTTGTATTCAGTTTTCAGTTTATCTTGTTATGTACCAACTACTTAGCTTTGTTAATTTTTGTATTGGGTTGTAGTTTTTGGGTTTTATTTTTATTTTTGTTATTTTCTTCATCTAATTGCAAATATTTCTCTCTCTCTCTCTCTCTCTCTCTCTCTCTCTCTCTCTCTCTCTCTCTCTCTCTCTCTCTCTCTCTCTCTATTCTTGAAACAGTTGCTTCCATGGGACTCTGTCATGGAAAAAACGTTCAAAATCCTCAAAGGCAATCAGAAAACCCAGTAGATGCTATCAACATCGAAATTGTATCGGATTCTCAAGCCACCAATCATTCAAACTTCCCTTTTTACAGTCCCAGTCCCTTGGCAAGTGCCTTCAAAAACTCACCTGCAAATTCAAGGAGTTCGACTCCTTCACGCATTTTCAAACGCCCATTTCCCCCTCCATCACCTGCAAAACATATAAGGGCATTGCTTGCTAGAAGGCACGGTTCCGTGAAGCCTAATGAAGCTTCAATTCCTGAAGGGACTGAATGTGAATTGGGTCTTGATAAGGAATTCGGATTCTCGAAGCAGTTTTCAAATAAATACGAGCTTGGAGAGGAAGTGGGGCATGGGCATTTTGGGTATACTTGCTCTGCAAAGGCTAAGAAGGGGGAACTGAAGGGACAAGAAGTGGCTGTCAAAGTTATTCCAAAATCAAAGGTTTGTTTCTGCTGCTTGGTTTTTACCGAATGTCTCGTTTTTCATAAGTCGTTGTTGTGGCAATTGCTGAAAGTTAACGTGTTTCTATATATTTCACTTGCACGTGTTAAAGGGTGATTAATGAGTTTCAGAGGGAGATGTTTTGATTCATAGCATTAAGTGATAGGGCGAGTTTGAATACCTTCAATAGCAATGTTGCTAGCTTTTCATAAGCTGTGGCGAATATCAATATTGCTATTTCAGGATCCTGTGGACCCAAAAGGATACAGTTCAATTTCAAAATATAAGCCTGATTGATGCATGTGGACTTCTCTGTGTCTGTGTAGCTTTTGAAATGTGGTGCTTGGTTCCATTATATCTGCACTTTTTCTTGTTTGTTATATTTTTCTTTTGAGTGACCCATTTTGCCATCTTTTTCTTGCAATTGCTATCTTTTTGTGCTTATAATATTCATCTCATGAGCTTCATGAAAAACCTTCCTTATTCATCTAATCTTTGATAGAATGTTGTCATGTTTCAGTTGTGTGATGATATAGCAGGTTTCAGTTAATGCATTTAAGAGGGACAATTTTGATTATCCTCCTAGTTGTGTTGTTTAGTTTTTCTTCGTCAATTGATTCTGTGCCAAAGGTTAATGCCTTTCAACCAAGTTTCATTTTACAACATTTTGTCATGTATTATTTATCCGATGGTTTGGCTTACTCAGTTACCTTATACTAGGGATGAGTTTGTGTTTTGACAAGTCAGCGGCAGCCTTTTGGAAAGTCATATATGGCAATTTTAGTTGTTTTAACTGAATAGTTCTCATATGGGAATTCAGGCGGTGGTAACAAAGCACATAGATTCTTTACTTTTTCTGCATCATTTGCTCATCATATCTCGGGAACCCTTCCTTTCTACTTATTTTCTTTAAGTTGGATGCTTAGTGTTTCACAGTTACTATAAATAAGTAATTTGATATTTGTTTTCTATTCTCAACTTGGTAGAAGAAGGGTGTTGGTGAAGAAAAATATGTTTTGTCTAGTCTCATTCTTCATTTTGAGCTCATAGAAGGTGGTATTTTGGCAGATGACAACAGCTATTGCCATTGAGGATGTAAGAAGAGAAGTGAAAATATTAAGTGCTCTGACTGGACACAAGAATCTAGTGCAGTTCTACGGTGCTCATGAAGATGAGAACAACGTGTATATAGTTATGGAGTAAGTTGCATCTATGTTCTGGTTTTGGAGATTACTGTGTGGAGTATTGGATTTCTGTCCAAATTCTCTTGCTACTTTTGTGATTTTGTTTACTATTTACCTCCTTTCTGGCCTGGAAAGTGCCAAAAGCAGGAGAAATTTCAGGTTGCTATGCCTTTATGCTAAAGCACTTACTTTTAGGTTTAAATTTCATACTGCTTAGCTTTATCATGTCTGGAAAGTAGCATGTGGAATTCACTTACTTTGTGTTTATAAGTCCATGCCTCTATCACTTTCTAGTAATGCATTCTAGCCTGTATCTTTCAAATGCTTCTGTTTAAATTAATGAATATGATATGAAAGGGATGTCCCATGATCTTGACCACTAACTTTGTGTCTAAGGAAACAATTTTCCTTTCACCTGCTTTAAAATAGGCAAAAGTAAAGATGTCTATGTTGCATGTTGCTATTTATTGTGGCCCCTCTTGCCCTCTTGGTATTGCTGTAAGGATACTTGATACTTTTCTTTTTTGGAAGAAATAAGAGAATTTATTTACTAGAAGTTGGATATCATGACGAGGGAGAATATGAAAAACCTATATTTTTTATTTAAAAAAAAAAAGTTCTGGACCTGAAAATCAAAGTATGCACACTTCTGTGTAACTATACAGTTCCTTTGTTTGAGCCCAAGCGGAATTTGATTAACAGGAACCATAGAATGAACAATATGTGTGAAAGCTATGCAGAAACATTTTTATTGGATAGACAATTGAAATTTAATTTTAATGAAGAAGGGCTTGAATAATAATGCTACTTGGTTCATCATTCAACATACATCTGAAAACTCTGGGAACTTCTCTTGTCACTTAACTTGGAGCTTACAAGCTGTTTTCTGCACTCATCAGGTTATGCAAAGGTGGTGAGCTTTTAGATAGGATACTGTCGAGGTACTTCTTTTGCTTCAGAAGCATCATTTTTGCAGCTACTTGTTGAACCATTGTGCTTTCTTCTACACATATTGGTATTATGTCTTCTTATTGGTGTGCCACTTTCTAACTAGTATATATTTGTGCTGATATTATTCTAGAGGTGGGAAGTACTCGGAAGATGATGCAAAGGCTGTTATGGTCCAGATCTTAAATGTTGTCGCCTTTTGTCATCTCCAGGGTGTAGTTCACCGGGATCTGAAGCCAGAGGTAACAGATCTGAAGCTTCAGAGCTAAGTAAAACATATGAGCCGAATAATTTTGAATCTATGTTAGGGAGGCATCTCCTTTCCTCAGAAACTTGATATCTCGGGCACCAATTTATGTAGTTAGAGAACAGATACTCATGACTTGGCTATCAAGAAATTGTCTTCTATCTCTTTAATGTATGTGTTAGCATAATTGCCTGATCACATCTGCTCCCCAGTTCTTATAGACCGCCCCTTTTAGTTAACCTAGGATGGTTTTTACTTTGACATGATAATGTTACCTGTCCCCTCCTTCATGATTTTAGATGATGAGCAATGCAATCTTAAATCCTTCACTGCTTTGAAGATACAGACTGTTTCTGACCATGTCTCCTTCATTCTCTCAGTCAAATCATGTTACAGAGTGCCTCCATCCTTTTTTCTTTTTCTTTTTTAACTTGATGTGTTTTCTTGCTGCTTCAGAATTTCCTTTTCACTTCTAAGGATGAGCGGTCTCCATTGAAGGCCATTGATTTTGGCTTATCTGATTATGTAAAGCCAGGTTAGTTATCATGGAAACATTTATCAGTATTCACATTGATATTTATTTCTTCTATGTTGAAACTTGGGGGTTCTTGTTTACCTGTGATGAGCAGATGAGAGGCTGAATGACATTGTAGGCAGTGCATATTATGTTGCTCCAGAAGTTTTGCATAGATCTTATGGTACTGAGGCAGACATGTGGAGCATTGGTGTAATTGCTTATATTCTTCTTTCTGGAAGCCGCCCTTTTTGGGCTCGAACTGAATCTGGCATTTTTCGAGCTGTCCTGAAGGCAGATCCAAGCTTTGAGGAATCACCTTGGCCTTCTTTGTCAGTAGAAGCAAAAGACTTTGTCAAGAGGCTGTTGAATAAAGATTATCGCAAACGAATGACTGCTTCTCAGGCTCTAAGTAAGTTGTTTGATGACTGGACGTGATTCTAGATCTCAACATTCTCATCTGAAACTGCTAGCATTCTGATGTACTTTCTATCCTCTAGGTCATCCTTGGTTACAAGATGTCCAAGATATAAAGATTCCTCTGGACATTATAGTTTACAGACTAGTAAAAGCCTATGTCTGCTCATCACCTCTTCGGAAGGCAGCTTTGTGGGTAGGCCTTCTTGTAAAGAAAGAACTTTTATGTTTCTTCGTGTATATTTTCTTTACAGTGTTTGGTATACACATGCTTCGCTGAAACTTCTTGCTTCCTATAACTGAGGTTATAGTATATAATGGATGCTTAAAATCTTTCTAGTTAACAAGATATGATGCAGATAGTATGTGATGTTATACCTCTTATCTCAAACTTTTCCCTCTTTGCTTTAATTTTTAAAAGGCACATCTGGATCAGCATGTTTGACTATTGTGTCACTGGTAGATGGAAAAGCTGACTCAATTGAAATACAATTCTAGATGCCTCCTGAAACTAATATCAAACACCTCTTTCCCTATTGATGTGTGGCAAGCCATGACCATTAATGGAATCATGCCAAGTAGCAATGGCGACTTTGGCTTCTGTGTCTGGCAGTAGCCAAGGTGCAAGTCTACTTGCGATGCGAATCCATTCACCTGAGCTCAACGGTAGGACATCTGGAAAATTTTCAGTTATCTTACTGCATCTTATATATAACTACCAGTTCCATGTGGCAGATACTTGTAGAACACATTTGGTTGCTGGATAGATAAACAGTTTGGAGATACATGTCTTCTCAACATGACTTAGATTGGCAGAGCCACGGTTACGTGTGAGACATGAAAATTAGGTGTTGTACTTGGGAAGCATGGGAAGTTTCTAGCCAAAGTATGCTTGTAATAGTTATTGCCTCTGTTGGAGATATAGAGCTATGCATGCATCTGTAGCAAGATTTCCATGAACATATACCCCAGATATGGTCTTCCACTTAGCCCATATTTGCTTAACTGAAATGAACTGGATTTTGTCTTAAGATACTTGATATGGGGATTCTTCGGCTTTTATTGATTGAGAAAGGTATGTTTACTTATTTGGACAACCGTATTTGGGTGTAAACATGATTTAACCTACTTATCTTAAAAGCATGCTATATATCTGTCCTATGCTATACTTATTGATATGCATTATACCTTCACAATGCATAAGTCTGAACTTACTGATGTATTTAAAGAGACCATGCAAATGGGGCAGTTTATAATCAATTTTTGGTAAACACTAAAAGCCAATCCTATTCTGCAACAGGCCCTTGCAAAGACACTAACAGTGCCTCAGCTCTCTTATATGCGGGAGCAATTTACACTTTTGGGTCCAAACAAAAGTGGGTTCATCTCGATGCAGAACTTTAAGATGGTTGGTTCTCTATATTTTGGTGCTTCCTCTCCTTCTCTTTTGACTATTCAATGATTCTAAATGATTTTGGATTTGGCAGGCTGTGATGAAGCATTCAACTGATGGCATGAAGGACTCACGAGTGACTGATTATGTTACCATGGTAGGATGCTGCAGGCCCATCATTAATTCTTTTGTTTTTCCCGTTTCTGTGACATTTGAATGTAACCCTTTTTTACACCTCTTTTTATGGTTGCAGATCAGTTCAATTCAGTACAGAAAACTAGATTTTGAAGAATTTTGTGCTGCTGCAATCAGTGTGCATCAGCTGGAGGGATTGGATAGTTGGGAGCAACATGCATGTCGTGCATATGAACTCTTTGAAAAGGATGGGAACAGACCAATAATGATAGAAGAACTTGCATCAGTATGATACTTAGCCATGCCAATACTACAATTTTGTGCGTTAATCTTAAATGATCAATTTTCCTTTTTGGTGGTTATTTACAACATTGGACCAATATCTCCAAGATTTTCATGATCTACTGCTGTTTGCAAACTTTGATGTTTTCTCTTGATAATTCCAAAAGCGGGTTTTTCTCAGATATTCAATATTTTGTATCAAGATATTGTCTCGAACTTTTGATCTTGTTTATATTTTTCTTATTGTTTTGTGTATCTTTCCATAAAATGTGTAGTATAATGTTTATTAGCTTGAACTTCTTCCTGACAGCACTACTGAATTTTGGAATTCACATGAAAGCAGACTGGGTTCGTTTATTTTGTCCAAATGTAGAAAGTTACTTGACTTCTGTTTACCATTTCCATCTTGGCTATGTTTTGAGTTCTAAGTGGCCAGAGTTTCCTTTTTGTTATTTGGATATTACATACAAATTAATTCCTTTGGATATATTGTTTTATCAGGAACTTGGCCTTGACCCATCAATCCCTGTTCATGTTGTTCTCCAAGACTGGATAAGACACTCAGATGGGAAGCTTAGTTTCTTGGGATTTGTCAGACTTCTGCATGGAGTGTCTTCGCGATCGATTCAAAAGGCATAGGGAAAAGGAACAACACTGCTCAATTTCATGATTCATTTTTCGTCACTGTAATTGGGTGAGAAGTTGAAAGGGGCTCAATTACTGCTTGAGGCATTTGAGCACTGCCATGATAGGACCCTTAGCAGAACAGATGAGAAGATCCAAATAAATGGGAGTCAATTCAAGCTGAGCTTGAGCAAACTATCTCAACGCATGGTTCTCCAGCCCATATTTTGTGTATTGATGCCGTGTCAGGATACTCAGAGCTGATCCAAGATTGAGACTGAGCAAAGACATCCCCGTTGGCATGTCTGGTATGTGCTGTTCTCTATCCCATGTTTTGTGTATTGGCCATTGATGCTGAAAGCGGATGTACATATTAGCTAGATATTGTAGTTTTAGCAAGTTAAGGGAAGCATGTTGTGTTAGTGTTTTGGTTCCTTTTTGTACCCATTTTATTTCGTTAATAAAATGCGATCATAGAGATATTAGCGTGAATGAGAGATCTTCTAAGATTCTGTTGTGACCTTGTGTCAAGATATATACAGGAAATTGCTGACTTGAGATAGCAATACTGTAAATTCTGCATCAATTTATATTGCTGACACAGGATCAAACAACTTTGAAGTCACTGAAGAATAGTGAAAATATGAGTCCTTTTAGAGCCTCGGTGAGGTTAGTCAACAGTGGCAAGTAAAGTTCGATCAATCTATTACTGCAAAGCAGCAAAAGCAGGGCTTAGAAAGTCAGACATGTACAAATCTCTTTGCAGGGCAGAGGAATCACACAGGCATGCAAATGGTAGCAGGATGTAAACTATCCATTTACAGGATACGATTCTTGAATGAATTGACTAATTGTTACACAATAGCATCATGATATATGATAATGAGGGTGTTTTTCTGCTGATGGACTTTATGAATTGCTGTATTACTTAGGATTCGTTAGCAATCAGTCATAAAGTAAATGTTTGGTAAGCATTAACTGTAGATGAGTTGTCTTTCTGTTTTGCAACAATCTTGGCAATGGCATTTAACTGGTGATAATGAGTTTGTGTTTAGCTGACCACCGCCAAGGGTGTAAATCGCCTGCAGAAAGTACGATTCAAGTGCAGTTGGATGGTTTACATCACCAAAAGATGGGCCCACAAAATCTGTAATACACTAGTCATCCTATGATCCCTCAATTGAGTAACACCATCAGGTCTATTGGCGGATTCTCTCTCTCTCTCTCTCTCTCTATTATATGACACTCTAAAGAATATATTGGAATATGATTTGGATAGCTAAAATTACAAGCAGGTCCTGTATTCCAGTTGATCTGGACCATTTATCTTTAAAGTGCTATCTTAGACTTCCCCAAGAAAATCCTATTCGTTCATCGCCTATCAAAGACAGGATCATAAAGATGGATGGTTAGATGTCAACCCGGAATATGAGTTCCACTTATGCTTTACCCATCTGTACCATATACTCCCCCCAATTTCTAATTTTCATGAAACAGTTTAAAAATGAGTAGGTTCTTGATAGCCACTTCTCCAACTGGCTCATT
The DNA here is from genome assembly GCA_035236585.1 of Warburgia ugandensis. NCBI lineage: Eukaryota > Viridiplantae > Streptophyta > Magnoliopsida > Canellales > Canellaceae > Warburgia > Warburgia ugandensis. The sequence goes on from CP141126.1 coordinate 103,431,296, forward strand.
CTCCTTGTTTTTCTTAATGTCCTAGAGCTGTCTATTAGACCACTAAACCAGATATCTTCCAAACACTAATGAACAAGCACTTGCCAGGAAACAATGGAGACAGCAAAATCCTTGTGAAGGGTCTTACATGTGCATTTTCTTTCTACCATTAATAAAGCAAGACACAGACAAATACATGGTCATTTTGCAGTCTAACAAATTCCAAACCAAGGTTAGCTAGCTGACTCTAACTTGCATAATGTGATTTTTGCATCCGAATCCATACGTTGATCAGTATTATAATCGACTAATACTTTGAAGATTCTGTCACTTCTGAGGTGTTCTACCTCAACAAAATTCATGTGGACCATCGAAAATGATCCATATCAGTGTTTACTCTGCAAGCTTATATTTGAGAACGACTTTGAAGCTTAATTTAGGAAGAAAAAGTGCTTTGACCCAAATCACCACCTTCCCACCTGTAACACATAACTTCTTGTCACCCTTTGTTCAAGGCATTGAAGGCAAACCATACCATTTTGAAAGCTGAGAAACTCTAGCAATGGAGGTTATTCCAATCCCAAGTCAAGACCAGTCCATGGCAATTCAGTTGGAGAGTGGCAACTGTACACCCTATGTTAAGTGCTCCTACAAGTCCTATTAAGAATAAAGTAAATGGTGCCTCCTACTTTTACAGTGCACCCAACTAGTCCAAATAGGGGCCTGGCAGCCTCACCCTCTGTGAGGGAACTAGAACAAGGGGTGCCAAAAGGAGGTGCCTATAATGACTCTGATTCTGATGCTTTTGAAATAAAAATCAGTCAGAGGTTCATTGGACCAACACCAACAACAGCAGCAGCAACAGCAGCAAAAGATGGTTGAACTTCCTAGCATCTCCTTTGCAGATGAGCTTTTCTGCAATGACCAAGTGCTCCCCTTGAAACCTCCACCTCGTCTCCAATATGCTAGTTACCAAAATACTCCTTCCCCTAGGTTACCTAAGTCATCGTCAAGCTCAAAAATATTGGGGCCATTTCCAAAGCAAAGCTTCAAGAACAAGGACTATGATCTTTTTAAGGCATGCTCTAGAGCATGTCATGAAGGATGAGAGGAAGCTAGTTAACCCCTGTAGGAGGACTCGCTCCCTCTCCATTGAGGATGCCTCGTCAGGGTGATGACTGCGTAGAAGCGGTCATACCCCAAACAAAAGAGGCAGATCCTCTGGAGCCTTCTGGCCATGAAGCTCCAAGCACGAAAGTGCTTAGAGAGCCAAACGGTCTGCTTACGTGATGAATACGGGACGAACAAGACTAGATTGGTGCCCGATCAATATGTCCCATCAAGACTAGATTGGCTCGTTACAAGTCTAAGGAGGGGTTGGCTGAAGATAAGAGGCAGAAGGCCTTATGCCTTACAAGCCAGGCTTGTTTGTGTGTCTTGGGTTCAACAACAAAGCCTGGAAGAACATGAACTAAAATTGCAATGGCTGGAGGGGGGCGTCTCTTCTGAAGATTATTGGACCTTTCATTTCTTGTATAGCACATTTCATACGGATTTATCTGTGTGTGGGTGGGAGTCTTGAATCTCTGTTATTAACAAAAAAAGGCGAGTTCACTTGGTATTTTCTCTGTCTTTGAGCAAAATATTTACTCTCACTCTTTCATTTTTTGGGTAGCTTGGCGTGAAGCTCCAGCATGTGCGACCACAAAAGGTCAATAGTATACAGTCTTATCTTGTATTTTTGCAAGAGGTTATTTATACACATTGAACTCATGACCTCAAGGTCACAGAATGATAAGGCTCCCCTTTCTCTTTCATTTCTATGATGCAAATTTTTTGCATTGCAAGTGGGGCCTATTTGAATATCTATTCAGTGATATAAGCCGTTCATCTGACTCGGTCAGCCTCAGATGGCTTATGTACCAAACTACTTCTCTATCGAATGCCTAAAATAAACGGTTTTATCGAAAAAAGTCAAGGAAATAAGGTCTTATAGTAACTGGTGGAGAAGATGTTTGGTATGTTGGCTTAGATCACTGAAAAATAACCAAAGTTGGCCCCACGTGATTCTTTTCCAATGCAAGATGATGCAACCTTTGGCATCTATCTAAATGGACCTACCTTTTTTAATAATCTGACGGTTCATCTAGACCACTTTGGCATAGATAAGCAATGTTCCAAAATTCAAACGTACTCTAGATAATCCTACCATTGATTTTTCTGATCTGTATTGAGTACTCACCAATACTTTTTCTCAGAAATAGCTGTGGTAGGATCATCCAAAGCATCTAAACTTTGGAGCAGGGCTCATCCATGGATGGTTAACATGAACGGTTCCGTCATTCAAAAGGTTGGTCCCACTTGTAATTTTAGCCAGAATACACATGAGGGGGCTGGCAATATATTTTCCAAAAAAAATGAAAAAAATAGAAAAAGAACACTCTTATCAGGAAAATCATGAGAAACTATATGGCGTTTGCAGTTGAAGTGCAGCTAAAAGAAATTTGTCTTTTAAGTGTCAAACGAACGGTTGGGATCACCTATAAGATGGACCCCACAGTGGCATAGCAACTTAGCGGCACTAATAATACTCAGACTGCGCTGTTAGCAGACCCTGCCACTTTTGAAATCTCTCTCTCTCTCTCTCTCTCTGCAACTACCATGCCGATTTACAGAAATCTTAAGAGCAGACAAAAACCCAGATCCCCAATTCTCATAATTGGTATCTCCATAATCGCCATTGCATTTTTCTGCTTATTTTCTTCCTCCATCTTCACTATAGGTTTCTCAAATTCCTCTGTAGAAGACCCGAGAGAAACCCATGAGCTATACCCGGAGAAGTATTTGTACTGGGGAAACAGGATTGACTGCCCTGGAAAACACTGCGACTCTTGTGAGGGTTTGGGTCATCAGGAATCCAGTCTAAGATGCGCTCTCGAAGAAGCCATCTTTCTCCAGAGGTAATTTTCTTTCTGGGTTTCTCCAATTTGGTATTCTGCGTTGGTTTGCCCGCATATTTCTATTTCGCATCCTAGGTGTTTATAGAAATTTCTAAGCGAGTCCTGATTCCTAAGTTTTTTTATTTTTAAATATGCTTTTTTATTGTTTTCTGTTTTAGAAATTTGGTTTTTCATATTTGTGGTTTTTAGCTATTAATTTCTTTACTGGAAGGTCTTTTTGCATGGAAAATTTGAGCTTGGACTTTGCCTTTAGCTTTTGGCTGCTTTTTTACTCTGGTTTTGTGGGGGCTGTTGTTTTCCGGGTGGAATTTCTTTGAGGGATTGGAATTTTAATTATCTGTTTTTTTGGTAGGTTGAATTAAGTAGTTGAAATATGGGAAAGCAAATAGGATGAGTAGAAAGGACGCAAAGTCCTAATCTTGCATGAATCATCAATTGGCCCAACAATGCGAGTGCAAGACTATGCTCTGCTTATTTTTCAGCAAATTGTTGCTTCTCTTTTCATGTGGGATCTTTCTGCTGTTTGAGAAATAAGAATGGATTTGCTTGTTTTCATAGTGAGAGAGAATTTGCTTATGGTGCCAGAAGATTTCCTCTTAGACATCAGATTGAACTAATAAAACCACTCTTGATATGAAACTCATCACAAGTAGCTTAGAACCATGGGAAACTGTCTAATTCTAATACAGTTCTTGGCAATCCAAAGTGAAACAAGAAACATAGGAGAAAACAAGAACAGTGTAAGCATTTATGGTCAGTCACAATGAGGCCTGAATGAAGTTTGTCATACATCCCATTATAGAGATGCCTATGGCTGTAAGGCCTGAACATTTAAGACTTCCATATTGCAAGCTCTAGAAGTTCAACCATGGAAGGACAATCTCTCAAAAGAATCACAGTTCATGGATTGTCATATCCATCGATTAATGCACTTTTGCATGTTGAATGTAGATTATTCATCATTTTTGCTTCGATTCAAGGGATGCATTTTCATCATTTTGTGAGCAATTTTTGTGCTGTGTGTCAGTAGAAGTAGGGCCAATCATATTTGTCTGGCTCCCAAGCATTGAGCTTGGTTGATGTTACTGATTTTTTTTTGAGCTTAAGGAAGCAAGATTTGCAAAATTAAATCCCTTATTTGTGCAAGGCTGCAAGCAGCATTACCACCCATCTTTGTGGGATCCCCTAGCTATGGCCCTCAAATTTCACTTTAACTATACTGAACCAAATGCTATTTGTCTTGATTTTCTGTATGCTCTTGTGCTCTCCACCATTCTACTCATAGCTGCATGGATGCAATTATAAACAGTATATATGCAGTTCAGGATACCCGAAATAGTTTTCCCAACCATAGCTGCATGGATTCTTTTATAACTGTTAAATGATGCGAGAACGGACACAAGGTTCTATTGTTGTTTTTCAGCATATACACAGAGATGTTGGCAAGGTCAAGGATTAACAAGGAGGAAGCCATGGTGCAACAGTTAATTGATGTAAATATCAAATTTTTTCCAGGCTTCTAGACTGTCTTCCTCTACTTTTGTACATAACGTTCAGTGAGGGGCGTATCACGTCACTCTGACAATATTTACCAACATATATACACCTGATAATATTCCCTTCCTATAGCCCTCAAGCTTCATTTTACCTGGACCAAACCGAATGGTGTCTTGAATTTCTATATGTTCTTGTGATCTCCATCATTCTTTCAATAGCTCTGAGTATCCAAATAATACTGCTGCTTACAGAAATAGTATGTAGACACTTTATGATTTGCCTAGTGCTTTTATAACTGTTATAGTGATCTGCCCTTACACATCAAAGCAGTTCTTAGGAATAGTTCCCCTCACCATATAAAGGTTTACATTGCCTTGGTGGCTGCTGCATTACTGCTGCAATATTTATCCAAAGACTTACTTTATCCAGACCAAGCTAAGTCTAAGAAATATTGTAGATTTCCCTACTCTTCTCTGGTTGCCAGCGCATCTTAATTTCTTATTTGTTCTATTTTCTCTTCGTTGTCATGGGACGTTGTGGACTGCTATTTCTGTAAGCCTATGTTGTTATTGTTTCAAAGACAAAGCCTGTTTTCATTTTATTTTTGATCTCGAGTATTTCTGAGGCTTTCTTCAGGAGCATGTTTTGTGAGATATTTGTAGGCTTAAGTTCATCATGTTCACTATAATGATGGTTTGGGTCTTACATGTAGTGCTCTATGCTTCTCTCTTTCTCTCTCTCAGCTTCATCTGCAGGAAATTTATGGCCGCCTTAGCTGTTAAGATCTTCTTCAATCCTTTTGTCTTACTCATGGTTTCTAGTTTGAGCATATGTAGCAAAATGTTTAGTCTCTGATTAGTTTGGAATAAGAGCTTCCAAATGGTCTGTGAGTTGTCTTTACCAAGTGAAATCTTAGTGAGAGTAGATGGACTTTAGATATTTGGCATGAAAAACCTCAAATCCTGGATTTTGGCAAACTGATTATTCACTCTAAGACTTTCCTTTTTTTCATTTTGTCTTCAGGACTTTTGTGATGCCTTCTAGGATGTGCATTAATCCCATACACAATAAGAAGGGAATCCTCCATCATTCTGAAAATGCAAGTGCAGAAGAAAGGTGCGTGCACTTTTTTTTTTTTTTTACTACTATTGATTGTTGAATATCTTTTGACTTTCTGTTGCTTTGGTTTTTATTAGACACAAATGTAGCTGATTTGTCTTCTTCTAGGGATTTCATTGGATAATTCTGTTTCCTGTTTCTTTAGCTCGCCGATGGCATGTAAATATATAGAATGCACTTTGCACTTGTTAAGCACTTTTATTATGTGCCTTTCTTTTCAAGAAGTATTTATGGCCTTCTTTAGTTTTCTTTTCTTTCTTACAGGTATTCTTGGTCTTTTTCTACAATTGGTTGACATTTAAATGTGATCCTAAAAACAAAGCTTCTCCTTATGAATTTTCTCCAGCCCAACAATTTTCTTCCTTTTCAAGGAAAGTTAACCACCACGGTTATTTCTATGAACTGAAATTCTCTGATTTATCTGGTAGATGGGCAGCGAGCTCTTGTGCCATGGACTCTTTGTATGATTTGAAACTCATATCCAACACTGTGCCCGTAATTCTGGACAATTCAAAAATGTGGTATCATGTATTGTCAACAAGTATGAAATTGGGGGACAGAGGAGTTGCTCATGTGCAAGGAGTAAACCGGGTCGATCTCAAAGAGAAGAGCGTCTACTCAAATTTGATGCTACTGAATCGTACAGCAAGCCCTCTTTCATGGTAAAATTACAATCAGTTTTCTCTGTTTTGTCATGTAATTTCTATACATATTACTCTCATGATATCTCTGTGCTAGGGGCTACTGTAGGTATGTCTTCTCTATCCTTTCCTATTTATCTAAGACCAGCCAAGGCAGTAAAGTTTAAAGAAAAGGAACAAAGTCTGCCTTTTCCTCTTAATCATACCTCCAATAGTCAACAAAATTGTTTCTGGAGGTAAGAGGTATTGCTTGGTGCCGAAATTTTCACACTTGCTGAAAATCTCAAGTTCCAATTCCAAACATGTGAATTGCAGTTCTGGTTTCATCAGAATATGATTCTTGCTTTCTACTCCCTATAATTTGCATTCTAAAATGTATTCATGCTTCCATTAATTGAGGGAGCTTGTTCCTAATATTGCATCTAATAACCTATGAGGTTTAATACCCTCCAATATGCAACGAAGAAATCTTTCTGAGCGCCTTCTTGTGGCACAAGTCTACCCAGCAATAGTGAAGCTTTAACCTCTCATTTCATCTCCTTATAGCTTTGTCCGTGTGCTCACACATCCACTTATATGTATGATTCCACTGATTTGGCAGTCTGGTAGAGACCTCTAAATTGTATCTACAATTGAAAAAGAAATTGATAACAAGCAGAATGCGTGTGTAAAAAATGAGTGATATAACTAACTGAATCTGGTCTCCTATAGCATCTTCTTCTTTTCCATCCTCTCACTTGCTTCATTCTCCTCTCTCTCAAAGGCGCTTCCTTGTTGTTCAGTTTTCCTCCCTCCAGTGATAATATAACAAAGTAATAAAGTTGGAGGCATGCTGTTATGCTATTAACCACATCATGTAGCTTGCTACCCACAAAACAGATAAACAGAGCAAAACTAATCCCCCCAATCTCTCCCATCATCGCTAAGATAGGGACTCTTATGACTAGCAAGATAGAGAGTAATGCTGAGGTGCCATTACCAATGCCTATAGATGGTTCATATCTGCGATTGTCTATCCATAGATGGGCCATATCCCATAATCACACATTCACAATGATGCTCCCATTGATGTTTCTAAGTTGTTTTGAATACTGTCAATTTTACTACCATCCATTTTAGAATTCAAAATTGTCTAGAAAACTGTGGTCAAATCATCTGAAGTATGTGATTTTGAGTAGAAGGGTCATTCACAGAAAGACCATCTTGATTAACAGTTCAGATTATCAAAAAGTTGGGCAACTCGGGTAAAAGTACCTCAATATCCCACATGAGGGTGCGATAATAGTCCTAAAGGGGCATGGGAGTATTTCCTATATATACACACATGAAAAATATGAGTGGCAAGAAATGCAAGTGGAACTTGCTTTTTCAAGGATACAACTGATGATTTACTAGACCATTTTATAGATAAGCTGTTCGCCAAAAATCCTCCCCCTTTTGACATTTCTAAGCTATACTGTCAAGGTGTTGTTGATGGATGTAAATGGTTATTATTATTATTCATTATCATCAAGACCTTATCCCGATTAGGGTTGGTTTACATGAATCTTGTTCCTCCATTCCCCTCTATTAAGTGTCATTGCTTCATTTAGTCCCAAAGTTATTAAAATTTTTCCCATGACTTTTATCCAAGTTCTTTTGGGTCTTCTCTTTGCTGTTTTAGAACTTTTGACTTGGATTGCCTTACTCTTAACTGGTGCCCTTTTTGGTCTTTATTGGACTTGTCTAAACTATTTAAGTTTGATCTCCCTCATCTTGTTAACTATTGGTGTTACTCCTAAGTTTCCTCTAATGTTTTCATTTCTAATTCTATCCTTTTTTGTCTTGCCACTCATCCATCTCAACATTTGTATTTCGGTGACTCTCATCCTGTGTACATGTTGTTCCTCAACTACCAAACGCTTTGATCCATAGAGCATGGCGGGCCTTATAGCCATCTTATTGAATTTTACTTTCAATTTGAGCGGCACTCGTAGATCACACATAACTCTAGAAGCGCATTTCCATTTATTCCAACCCGCTTGAATTTTCTAGGTAAACTCTCTCTCGATCACTTCGTTCTCATGAATTATCGTTCCCAAGTGTCTAAAGTGTTCTTTTAGAGGGACTTCTTGGTTATCAATCTTTACTAGTGCTCTCCTCTCCTTGCTAAAATTGCATTCTATATATGCTGTCCTAATTTAGTTCATTTAAATCCTTTAGATTCTGGTGCATCTCTCCATAACTCTATCTTTATGCTTATGCCCTTCTTTGTCTTATCAATCAAAACTATATCATCTGCAAATAACATACACTATGGAATTTCCTCGGGCATATGTTTTGTTAACTCATCCATAACCAATATGAAAAGGTACAGGCTAAATGCCAATCTTTGGTACATTCCTATAATGATAGGAAAATCACTGGTCTTTCCGCTAGTGGACCTAATGTTTGTTACTACTTCCTCATACATGTCCTTAATTATGTTTATATACTTTTGTGAAACCCCTTTCTCGCCCAATATCCTTCATATTAACTCTTTGGGAACCCTATCATAAGCTTTTTCTGAGTCAATAAAGATCACGTAGAGGTCCTTCCTTCTCTCCTTATATTTCTCTAGCAATTGTCTAAGCAGGAAAATAGCTTCTATAGTAGACCTTCCAGACATGAAACTAAACTAGTTTTTCAACACACTCATCTCATGCTGTAGCCTCTTCCTAATCACTCTTCTAAAGAGCTTCATAGTATGACTCATAAGTTTGATCACCTGATAATTATTGCAACTCTGTGTGTCTCCTTTATTCTTATAAATTAATACAATAGAGCTCTTGATCCATTCATCCGGCATTTTCTTAGATCTTACAAAATTGTTAAATAACTTTATCAACCAAACTACTCCAGTATCTCCTATATACTTCCAAACCTCTATTGGTAATACTATCAGGCCCCAGGGCCTTTCCTGATTTCATCTTTTCAAGGCCTCTTTCACTTCAGGTATTCTAATCCTACAATCATATATATAACGTCCAACATTATTTGGGTTTACGGTAAATTAGTGGCTTTACAATTATTGCACGGGGTGGATTTTGGCCCATGCCTCATCTATAACAGTATAGCAGATAATTGATTGGATCATTGAACATGTTGGGATCACTTGTGTTCTGCCTACCATATTCTTCCAAGTAAAATATAGGCTTCCTTCATATACACACTTATATAGATACACATAGACAGGCACAAACACAGAGACGGACACACATATACACGTATGTATTTACAGTAGAACTGTATATATGAGTCCACCTGCCCTTGTATGTATACCTATAGGTCTGTTATTTGATGGATGTATATCTTTTTACATGGAAAGATATGAGCAGCCAGAAATACAAGAGAAGCCCTCTTGTTCAAAATTTAGGAACACTGATTTTACTAGGCTTTGCTACAGATGTAGAGTAAATTGAAATGTGATTATAAGCCTTTGACTTGTGCAGGTTTTCTGATGCATGTAAAGCATTTCAGTTTATTTTACTTTTTTTTATTTTTTCAAGGCTACAAACTAAAGGCTTACAGTTCTCTAATAGGGTAGGATTTTGGTGTAGCTATTCATAGTGCAGCATATCAGAAAAAATATTTGGACTAATAGAATATAGACACAACTTATACTTCTGTCAATCTATATTCTTCCACAGGGAAATATGGGATCCATCTGACTCTGTTCATCAATTGTAAGCCTGTAGTTTTGCATTGTCTTCTTCCTGAACAGCGATCATTCATTTTGGCCGGCCCAACCAAAGACTTAAAGTTTTTGTGTGATTCTAATCATAATAATGCACAGGTTTATGGAGTGTAAGGATCGAAATAACCGCAGTGCAATAACACTGCCATATTCATTTCTCCCTACAATGGCAGCCAGGAAACTAAGAAATGCTGCGGATCAGGTTTGTTATTTTTTCTGAGCTAGTTTCTTCTAACTGAATATTTGCAATTTGGTTTTGTCATAATAGTTCAATCTCAATTTAATTGTATTCTTCATACTATTGACCCTTGTGGTCCGCCCCTTCCCCGGACCCTGCATACGCTGGAGCTTCATGGACTGGGACTGCCCCCCCTTTAGTTGCAATCTTAATTTAATTGTATTCTCCATATTTGCTTTTGTCTCTCCTGAAAATTTGCGTGCACTGTAGAATTTCTGCAAATGCTGGCATTTTAACCTGGTCCAGATGCACTGAAACTAATGTAAACAATTCCAGGCATTATCTGAAGCGCATGATGGGTTTCTGACAGAAGTTCCATAAGTTGTATCTGAACATACTGTTTTAGCTTTTAGAAGAGGAAAAGATTGTTGCAAACATTAACTACCCAAATAGGACACAGAATTTCATGAAGGAAGGTTTCAGCTGCTAAATTTAGAAGCAAGAAAAATTCAGCTTCTAAAGCAAGCTTCCCACCTAACAGGAAGCTTTGGATAACCATACTCCAAATACAAGGGTCCTCGATTAGCGAGGCATTCGTATATACATACCTCTAGGAATTGTTGTTATAGTTTCATATTTCTTTCTTCTTTTTTTCTGTCCTTAATTATGTGATGGGCACTAGTATATGTGGTTCATTTCATGGGAACGGTAACATTTAGTAGCTAACCAGTTAAATGAGATCCAGTCGTCATTGTAACAATCACTTAAAAGCAGTAGATCCGGTTTTAGCACTGTCCCACAATGCTGCTGCTTAGAGTTAGTGGTGCTTATGTGAGTTGGTGATTTGGAGACTACCACAGGGATTCAACTAAGCCAAGCCTCAAACTTATTTTACAGTTGAGGTTTGCTCTATTGATTTGACAAGAGTAGTCGGCAATTTCTGTAATGAATGCCAGAAAGTGCTCAAGTTCCATTGTGGAATATCTGTTTACATTGTTAAAAGTCATTTGGAAGACCCTTCATTTCTGCTGAGGCTACTGAATACATAAATAATCTGTTCTGTACAAACAGAATAAAGTTCATCATTTCAGAAAAGAATAAAAAAAGAAAGAGCGAAGGAAGGAGGGTAAAGTTAATGAAGTTGGGAAGATTTCTGAAAATATTTATCAAAAACACAAACAAATTAGAAGGTCAGACCTTGAGAATGAAAGAGTTAACACAAATCAGATCTGTAGTAGGAATTTCCACTTGTCAGTTGACTGCTGCTTTGTCTTGTGACTGCTCCAGCTTGCTGTCTGCCTAGGCTAACTTACTGGGTTGGTCTGCTGGTCCTGACTGGTCTCGTATTATTCTTCGCTCAGCTATCCTGTTTTTCTTTCCCTTGAGTGAGGAACCACCTAGCTCTATGCCTTGGATGGCTTATGGACAAACCAAGCTTTCTCACGCATGGGCAAAATCCCAAGAGAATAGTTGGACCACCCAAAAACCATACTCAATGTGACGACCCGGGTTTTCACATGCATTTTTCAATGCAAAACTAATGCCTAAGGTGGGATCCCTATTTGAAAAACAATGCAATGCAGCGGAAAATTCTTTTTGTTTTAAACTCATCATAAAAACCCCGAGTGTCATTTGCTTTCACAACAACCAATAGTAGTTTCTGAAAATTTCTGTACTCATAAATGTCTTTCTAGGTCTATCTAGTCACAGCTTACAACCCAACTGTAAATAAATACAGATACATGTCCAAAGGAGTGGAGAGTTTACTTACATTCATACTTGTCTCTTCTTCTTTACTTGATTGTAATACTAACAGGTCCTGATGCTTCTTCTACTCGTGAGTAGAGCTAGCCTGAAAAAATATAGAGTTGGGTGAGTATTTATCATACTCAGGAGGTGATCTAATACTACAATTTTGAAAACACGGTATGCATCATGCATGGTTCCAAGAGCTTTTTATGTAAAACATCAATGATTCATTTTGCATAAACATGCATATTAATGCATCAAAGTAAGTTCATATAAATTGAAAACATAAGTTTATTGATGCAAGTTCAACCATGGAAATTCTTTATCGAAATCTAGTGTTCAATGATATGGATTCGACTGCAAATCATAAAATAGAAATCCATAGATTTAAGTAATAAAATCTCGGCATATACGGCAAATCCATGAGTCAAATATAATAATCATTATGAAAATCTTAAAATAGTCATTACGCAAACATATGCTAGTATTATGCACATGAGTCTCTTGGCGTACATGTCACGTCAATTGGTCACGAGTACTCGTATACGACCATCTCAATGCTATATGCATATCAATCACACTGGAATCATAAGGCCACTATGCTCCTCCGCAGGCTGCCTCTTTCGGCGATTTGCCCACTTGGAACTCGAGGTTTTGTTCTTACCGCAGGCTGCCTCCTTTTGCGATTTGCCCACTTGGAACTCAGGGTTTTATTCCCTATGCAGGTTGCCTCATTCAGCGATCTACCCACTATCCCTACGCAAGTTGCCTCATTCGGCGATCTACCTACTTAGCATATTGCCCACCAAGCTCAATAGCCCAAAAGCATCTATAGATAAAGCCAAAGCTCAATCATCGCAAATCATGCAATTTATGCACTCATTCAATAGTAAATCATGCAATTTATGCAATCATTTTCAATGTCCTCTTTGGGTACCTCACACTGCCTGGCCCTCACAACTGCCTAACCAGCGTCTTTTGGGCACTCCAGTGTCTTTTGGCAACCCTCGAGAATAGTCAATGTAGTCGTTTTAATTCATGCAATTTATGTCATGTATTTTAAAGTATGCGAGCAATGCATTCATAAAATCATCTCAATGCAAATGACCGCATTTAAGACCATATATTATGAAAACAACTCAATAATAGGAAGTCAATAAATCAAATATATTTGGAAATGCAAATAAATATTAGACGACCTACAAATCAAGTATATTTGGAAAAGCATAGCAGCATCATACTACCTACAAATTAAGTATATTTGGAAAAACATAGCAACATCAGACAACCTACGAATTAAGTATATTTGGAAAAACATAGCAGCATTAGACAACCTACGAATTAAGTATATTTGGAAAAACATAGCAGCATCAGACAACCTACCTCAATGTTTTCTGGAGTCGCGTCCTTCGCTACTCAATTCGACCCTGGGTCTTCTTTATACCATCCTGGGTACGAATAGATAACAGGGAATCCTTATCATTTTTCATATATTCATAAATCCCTATTTAGATTTCTAGATTAATGGCTAGATCTTCCTTTTAGGGTCTATAGGTCCTTACTCCATATATTGTCCGGCTAGATCTTGTGTATGGATCTACTAGCCAATGGTTAAACCTTATAATTTGTCCTCTGATCCTAATTGTTATAGTCTCATTAGGTCCGCGTTGTTCATACAGATGCGATGATTCTTTTGGATCGTCAATCGGAGTCCTACAACCTCTGTAATTGGGTTTTTAGCGTCACGTAATCAACGGATGAACCAGAATCATACATTTAGGGACCGCACGTCACGGTTCCCAGGACGCATGCGCGTCCCAGTTGAGCAGCGACTGCGGTCGCACGTGGGTGCATGTCCGAGTGGCGTGCTACAGCGCGTCCCAGTTAGCGTCCCATGGATGCGTCCTCGATGCAGGCGGGCTGCGTCTTGGCACCCAAGATGCCCTGCGCGACCTTGACGAGCTGGAAGTCCACCGCACGCTCACGTGCACGCAATACCCCCCCCGGTGCGTTCTGCGTGTGGATCATGCGGTGGGTCCTCGGGGACATTATGGTTCGACGGGTCGGGAGACCTGTCGCGTCTGGGGTTTTTCCTCTGGTTTCCTCACCGAAAATTACCCAGATCCGGCGTGGATCTAGGCAGGGAAGAAGGGAAACAGAGGGGAGGTGTGAGGGCTTACCTGGGTAGGCTGGAGCGTTGTCCCTTGTCGGAGGTGGGGGTTCTTTACGCTGAACCCTACTTGCCGGAATCTTCCCTTGAACAGTTGGAGAAGATGGAGTAGAGTGGATGATTTGGGGAAGAGGACAAATGGGTGTTTATAGTTGAGGGAGGAGGTGCCGTCCCATGGCAGTGCTGCCATTTCTTTTGGCACCGCCTTGCAGAGGCGGTGCTGGAGTTTTTTCTGGAAAAATTGGGAGGGAGAGAGGGTTTCTGGAGAAATTGGGATGCAGGGTTGGAGGAGGAAGAAGATGGGGTGTCGTTATCAAAACGGCCCCCTACGTTTTCTGTCTTTTTTGTTTTTAATATAAATTACAGAAATGCCCCTAATCTTTAAATGGCCATAACTTGGTTATATGAACTCCGTTTTCGGCGTTCTTTGAAGCGTTGGATTCTATTTTTCGAGTAGAATCTAATGACATAAAGATTTCTCACAAATTCATTTACTTCTTATTTTAAATAAATTAAAACATTTAGGATAGTAATTCCCACATATTAATTTCTAAATTTAGTAAAAAAGGTATAAAATGTTTGGGTCATTACACTCAAGCCTGTGCTTTGTCTGTGGAGGGCAGCGTGATGGTTGGCTTACTTGGTAGGAGAGGAGAGAGATAACTATTCAATACTCCTAATTCTGAAGAAGCAAGTGTAGCATGGTAGCAAAACTTGCTGTCTCGCACGAGTTGAGGCAGTTTTATAAATACCACATTGTGCATTTAGAAGTTGGCCAAGTTTTGTCAAGTCTGCCGGCTTTTTCATGGTACTGTGGAAATGAGGGTTACAAGATGCAAACCCACGACCACAAACAACAGAAATCAACTTTTTCAAGTTCCTATCTGGTTTGTTGCAATGATCTGAGGTTCCTGTCCATGATGTTGCTGTTACCTTTGCATAGAAACTATTGTTTGTGGACATAATAAGTTTACAGATTGACTAAAGTTTTCATATGCCTCACGGATCATAACTTTTGTTATTTGACTGTATTCTCTTTTTTTCCATGACAGATTAAGAGGAATCTGGGTGACTACGATGCTTTACATGTACGCCGAGGAGACAAGATAAAGACCAGAAAGGACAGGTTCGGAGTTTCCCGTAGCCTTCATCCTCATCTGGATAGGGACACCCGCCCTGAATTCATTCTTTTAAGATTAGCTAAATGGGTTCCATCTGGGCGAACTCTCTTCATTGCTTCAAATGAGAGGACACCCGAGTTCTTTTCACCTCTCTCTGCCAGGTAAATTTCTAACAAAGCCAGCAACTACATAGGTCCATTGATTTGCCATGCTTCGGTTCTCCTGGCATCTTGGTTCATGCTCGGTTATCTAGTCAAATTCGATTGCAAACAGTATAGGAACCTGATCCACAGACTTACAGTCCTGGGATCCAAATTACTGAAGCTGAAAACTTATTCTTGCAGGTACAAACTAGCATATTCGTCAAACTTCAGCAGCATCTTGGATCCAGTGATCGAGAACAACTATCAGCTATTCATGATAGAACGTTTAATTTTGTTTGGCGCTAAGACCTTTATAAGAACATTCAAGGAAGATGACACCAATCTCAGCCTAACGGATGATGTAAAGAAAAACACGAAAATGTGGCAAATACCTGTTTATACCATGGATGAAGAGGCAAACTGAGTTTGCTGCCTGCATGTACTCCTTGTTCGGCCAAATTCTTTTTCAGGTTCTTTTGCCTTCCCCTGTAGCCTTCTCCCACCCCCCATAGCAGCAAATCAGAAAGAGAATGGGGGGAGGATGAGAAATCAAAGTTTTTGCTTATGTTGTAAGTTAATTAAAATCCTTTGTGACTGAAAAATGTATTGTTAGTCCTGTAGAAAATGGAAGCCATGAATACTTGAATGTTTTGAAGATGGTATCGAAAGGCGCTGCGGCCGAGTTCTTGTCGGAATTCAGCCTTGTCTCCGGCATTTTTGGAAATAAGTTTCGACTCCATACTTTTGTGTATCCCTTTGACACCAATCTAGCCTGCAACCTCTCAACTGATCCATCCGCTTTTTGTTTACTTCATAGAGCAGACCCCCTTGCAGCCAATTATTGATTTCCCTGGAGGAAGAGAGACTCAATCCAGGTAGGAGGATTAACAAGGCTGAAAGAATGCTCGTAAGGAGTCCTATTGAAACAAAAAAAGATAGCCATGTCTGCTTGCCATTTACACTAGAATAGATGAAGTTTTTTGAAAAAACCTGTTAGTGGAGGAAGACCTCCTAGGGATAAGATAAGAGACATATAGGGCTGAAGAGAGAGCAAAAAGGGATCTTTAATATCGAATGTTATCAATTCTGGTACACAGATCAAATAAGACAATGCGAGTAAAAGTTTTTAGATTCATGGAGATATAGAACAGCCTCTACCTTTTAAACAAGGCTATGAAAACAGCAATTTTGGGTCTCGATCTGCTCACGTTCTAAATGTGCGTCATACTTGAGCGTCGATATGCCTACATGAACTAGATGGGGCGCTTCTCTTTCCATAAGAATAGAATGCTTGAGTTCATGTTACGCTCACATAGTGACCTCTTCAGGCTCTTGTCGGCTTAGCCAGGGAGTGAAAGCAGCAAAAAGAAGGTTGAAACACACGAAAGAAGGACCCATGATTACTGGCTTTTTGCTTTTTCAAACAATGTTTTTGAAGATATAAACGAGTTAAAGATGTAGGTGAACTCTAGTTCGTAGTTTCTCGTTAATTATGTTTACAGTTGCCTTAATTGGAATATTATCTCGTTAATTATGTTTACAGTTGCCTTAATTGGAAGGGGAGCCTTAGCACAATGGTAAAAGTTGAACTTGAGGTCACGGGTTCAAGGCAGAGAATCAGTCTTTTGTAAAATGCAAGGTAAAACTGCCTACTGTCGGCTCTTGTAGTCTGCCCCTTCTCAGCCCCCACATAGGCAGGGACATGGGTGCACCGGGGCTGCCCAACGAAAGTTGCCTTAATTGGAATATTATCTCGTTAAAGGATTTACTAATGCATGAGCAATTTATAGGGGTTATTGGCAACTGGCTCTGCTTCCGTGCTATCTACTGTTTGGTTTGACACGAAAATCTAGTTTGAGCTGGCAGTCAGACCATCAAATTTGGGCAAATCCATTTCAACTTCAAAGATGTAGACAAAAACGCCAATGGACACAAGGGGTGTCCGTAGAAGCGCCCAGTTTCACATGACGGGATGTTACCTTCGGATGATCCTAACCGTTCATCTGATTGATCAAGCTCTAGATATCTAACGGTTCAAATAGCTCGAGGATTGGACGTTCTAGGATCTGAAAAAAAAAAAATTTCTTGTGATCAAATTAAACGGAGGGGTTAGAAACGCTAATTAGCACTGGTCTAAATTCAACTCCCCAAACCCCTTTTTTATGATAATAGAACCGTCTCATTATCCTTCAAGGTTGGAGCAATCAGATGAAGGGATCAGATCATTTGTCTTGCCTGCATATGAGGCCGTGGGCCTGTATGATTGGTAATACAAGCCACCCATCTTGATCAATGTTTCCCAATCTTTTTCATCTGATGATCATGCCCTTCCGATGGATTAAGATGCTTTTGACATTTTGTTTTGCTTAATCTGGACCGTCCATTTTTTGTAAGGGATAATAGGGCCTAGGATAATACTAATAGAAAATTAGAAATCGAGCTCCGTCTGTTTCCCCCCATTCACAAAAGAGGAGAAAACGGAAACCCGGAGAAGCAGGAACTAAGGCAAGGATTCTTTGCTCTTTCTTCTAGGGTTAGGGTTCTACCGTTTGTTCCGAAAGCATAATCTCTGCCAAAAACTGCTGAAATTTTCATCTAGGGTTTTGATTCTCTTCATGTTTATGGCATCCCATTCACGGACGTAATTTTGCGGGGACTCTGCTGTTAATCCGCTTGAAACTTCTGAGGGAAAAGTTATCCATTTTTTCGCATTATTGCCCCATTTTTTATGCCTGCAATCAAAATTTCATGTTGTTTTGTTTATTCTTAAGGATCCCGAATGCCTTATTGCTTATTCTTGTTCATATGCTCATGATCTTAAAAATTGAGGTTTTTTTCCTTTTTGAGTTAAGCAGAATATGAAATTTGAGTGATGTATGGAAGATAGGAGTTGGTGACTTGTTGTTAATTCTGCCTTTGTTTTTCATGGTTGCAGTTTGGTAGATTCCTTCTGAAAATGTTCAAGAATACATTTCAATCTGGATTCTTGTCCATTTTGTACAGCCTAGGGTATGTTTCGTTTGCATTTTTCCTTTTGGCATGAGTTTTGCTAATTTGATTTTATTTTTATTGTCTTTGTTATTGACTGGTAATCTGTTGTTTTTTGTGTCTTTAAATAGGAGCAAACCCTTGCAAATATGGGATAAAGAAGGTAGGTAACTTCTACTCTGTCCGATGGTTTTCCTCTACTTGAGAGTTGCTTGCTACAGCTTACTGCATGATAAATAGATAGAGTGAGTAGCTTTACTAGATAGTAAAAATACTTACCCTGCATTATCCTAGGATGAGTCTTGCGTCTGGTTAATCTGGTAGACATGATTGAACTTTGGTCATTTTTGGTAGACAAATAAACGGCCATTTGAAAATGGTAAAAATAAATTGGAAAAATGGCGTTCCTTATATTCACTTGGAAATGACACAATAGAATTGCCTTAATTATTGAATGATACACATTGTGGGATCATATCATGCATATTTATACCAGCTGAGGTTTCAACCTTGTGGCTAAAGATGCTCTTAACTTCATTGTTGATAATAATTCTTTCTGTTTGGTTTTTTTGCAGTTTCTAATGGTCATATCAAACGGCCACAGGATGACAACATCCAGTCCAATGTCCTTGAGATAGTTGGAACCAATGTGCAGTCAACATATATTACTTGTCCAGCAGATCCTAATGCTACACTTGGCATAAAGCTCCCATTTTTGGTTATGATCGTGAAGAATCTAAAGAAGTATTTCACATTTGAGATCCAAGTGCTTGATGATAAAAATGTCCGACGGCGTTTTAGAGCTTCAAATTTTCAAGTGTGTAAGTCTTGTCAATAATTACCTGCTTCTTTAATGCATTTTGTAGGGGGGGGGGGTGTTGATGACCAAAGTTTTAAAGGAACTTCCTTTTAAAAATATTTACATTATGAAAGATTACAACAACCCATCTGCACTCAGGTTGTCGGCTAGGAACTTTTGAGTCTTAGGGGGGTTTATTTAACGGCACCTGTTTGCCATTTTGTTGGCATGTCTCCTGTGATATCTCCGATGATATCTTGTGTGATATTTGAGATATGTGTCATATATTCTGTGATATCTTGTATGATATCTCAGATATGTGATATTTGTTCTGTGATATCTCCGGCGATATCTCTAGTGATATTTTTTATGATATCTGAGATATGCCTCAGATATGAATACAGTTAAATAAGCTGCATTTTTAGCATATGTCATGATATCAACTAGCACCTTAATATTCATCAATAATCTGGGCCATTAATCTATGCTATGATATTCCTAAGGCCCAGGAATTTTATGGTACATTTGTTGTATATGCATTTGTGTGGCACCAAATGCTGCAAAATTGTATGTGTAAGATATCAGAAGAGGGTAGTGGATGAATTGTCGGATTGTCCAAAAGTGGGATTTTATAATTCAAAATTGGGCCAAGTAGATGAATGGGTTAGATCGTCCATGGAATTCTTCTTGCTAGATGGCGGGAACAATGCACGGTTAAATGTACAAGAGGAGTGCTCACAATTTGGTGATCCATTCCACTCATCTGTTGGACCCCACCTTAGACGGGTCGTGAGGAGAAAATCTCACATATCAAACAATTCTAGCCCTTGGATTCGTTATATTATCATAGACACCAAGAATGAGGATTTCCAACTTTAGTTTGATTTCTGCCAAATGGAGTAGTACATTTGGTGGGACTAGCAGCCTAATTAATGGTGTGTCATTTGTGGCACATTCGAGTTTCATTAAGCGGTCTCCATCATCAATGGCAAACAAAAAACACGATCCTAAGATTAGAAAATCACAACCGTCCATTAAGCGGTCCACATCATCAATGCCCGTGGAGGAATGCAAACCCCCCTAAGGAATGTTGAAAATGGCCTCTTCCTTCTCTCTCTCTCTAAAAAGTGCAGTTTTTATTTTTTATTTTTCTCTCTCTCTACAAGAGGAGCAAATATACACTTGAATCTATATTTGGCATATTTGAAATAACACCAAACATATCAACATGACAAAAGTTAAATAAAACCGATATCGTAGATATGTCAGAGATAATGCGGTTAAATAAAGTGCACATCTTACATATGTCACAGATAACGTGATTAAATAAGGTGCACATCTCACATATGCCATAGATAACGTGGTTAAATAAGGTGCACATCTCACATATGCCACAGATAACGCCGTTAAATAAGGTGCACATTTAAGATATGCCGTGATATCTCAAAAACGTCATACATACGCCGTTAAATAAATAAACTCCCTTTACTCTTGTATAATTTGTTTATGTTGATAATTGACTAAAAATTACTGATCTTGTCTACTCACGTCATTTACAAATCTTTTTTCTCTTTAGTTGTTGTCTAGATGGTGGGGTATCTGTTTTTGTTTCCATTGAATGTTATATGAATTTGGCCATCTGTTTGGCGGCCAGTAACAACAATATTAGTTGGCATGAAGGAAAATTTTGGAATCTAGAATGTCTCGAGTCAAATCATTCTGCATTCTTATTGAGGTTGTAGGTGGCAACCTTACAACAACATGATTTTGGACAGTGTAGCATTGCAGTTCTTTCATTTGCGTCAGCTCTTGATACTTAAAGAGACTGTAGCATGCTCAATGATGTGTTCTTAATGAGGAGAGCCAATAGGTGATGGAACCTATCCCTCAGGTTTTTGCTTGTTATTCCTTTATTTCTTGGATATGTTCTTGCTCTAGTTATTTGTGGATCTAGTAAAGCACCAGGTTATATGTTGTCAACTCCTTGGTGATTGATATACGTAATCAGGAAGGATAAATTTTACTGGCCCTCTGTATATTCTTCTCAACAATTATGCAATGTGATCGAATCTTTTTCCATGGTCAGGTGATCTGGTATTGACCTTTAGGTTCACCTCCATGTCAGTAACATAACCTAAATTACTGAACTGACATGTCCTTACATGACTGTTATCCTTCCAGTGCAATTGGCCTTATATGAACCTTTATATTCTTGAATTTGATCTTTTGGCTCAATTGAAGGTGTTTTTTCTCACAACTGGAGCCTTTTGAACTTTGTGAATCTCAACAGATAAAGCTGTCTAGGTGGTTTCTTACTATTTCGATGTTGCTTGTGGTGACATGCTCATTTCTTTTGATAGATTCCATTACTATTGTGACATCTGGTGATTGTGCTTTTCTCGCGTTTCCCTTTTGTGCACAAGTTTGTTTCTGTCTTGCATTATGGGGGAGCATATGCTCACTGTTTCATTAATCAATATGGAGTTGCCTGGAATGACTCATTCTATGTACATAGATTTTTGCACTGTCATAGTTTTGGAGTAACATTTCAGAGTTCCATGATCTTCTACTATAGTTTATCTGCAGAATTCTTGAGTTTCTATATGAGTCCAATGTTATTTGCCAGAACCCATACCTGGCATTTATTAGCAGTTGAGAAGGGATCTTTGATAAGAACAGCCTTACCATAGATAAAGGGGCAGCCCCGGTGCACGAAGCTCCCGCCTATGCAGGGTCTGGGGAAGGGGTGGACCATAAGGGCCTATAGTAGGCAGCCTTACTTTGCATTTTGCAAGAGGCTGATTCCACACCTTGAACCCGTGACCTCAAGGTCACATGATGACAACTTTTACCATAGATGAAAGATCAAAATGTTTGCAGTCTTAAGGTATTGCACTCAATTGCTGATTGAAAGATTAGATGTCTACAGGCACATGATAGGAATTTGAGGGTTTAGGTTTCAGTGACTCAGTCAAGGTGGATGTTGCGAGAATATCTAGATCATTGTTATGTTAACTGGGACATGGATTGGGGCCAAAGAAACAACAATATTATAGCATGTCTCTAGGGATCAGCCTTATTGCATCACCAGTTTTCATAAAACTCGAGAGGTTGCTGATTGACATAAGAAAACCTATTGCTATGTATCTTGATTTGTCGAGAGGTTGCTGATTGACATAAGAAAACCTATCACCATGTATCTTGATTTGTTA
Organism: Warburgia ugandensis; assembly: GCA_035236585.1. NCBI lineage: Eukaryota > Viridiplantae > Streptophyta > Magnoliopsida > Canellales > Canellaceae > Warburgia > Warburgia ugandensis. The sequence goes on from CP141126.1 coordinate 103,453,567, forward strand.
TTGCATTGAGTTGAATGTTGCCATGCAAGAATCAGGTTGCTGATTGACATAAGAAAACCTGTCGCCATGTGTCTTGATTTGTTGTTGCTTCAGGTTGAATATTTCCATGCAGTTTGATTCTTGCAATTCATATGAATTTGCCATGGAGGCTAGCAAGATTTATTTACAAAGGAACCTCATATCGTCTGGATTACACCATTGTCATCTATATACATACCAAGCTTGACTGATGACATGAAAGATATTCTACCTTGAGAGTGTAGAAAGGGAGGTTTTGGTTTAGTAATTTGTTTTTGTCATAATTTATAGCATGTCTCCATTGGTTCAGCCTTATAGCAACAGCAGTTATCATAGAACTTGAGAGGTTGCTAATTGTTAAGTGTTTAATTTTGACCAAAAGACCCCTAGTTTAGCATTTAATTAGACCATCTAACTCATCAATTTGATGATTTTTAAATAAAATATGAAATTTAGCTAAAATTGACCATCTAATCGTAAATTGTCAAAATTAACAGTTTGATGATCATCCGAGCTAATCAAATAATTAATGTATGGTTAGATAACTCTAATCTAGTCTTATATTTTGCAGATCAAACAGATCGTGGCTTGAATGGTTCAGATTGAATTTCAACCGTGCAGATCATCCTAAAGGATATTGACGGATCAAATCAATTACAAGGCAAGATGGGGCAGTTTCCTAAAAATTGAGGAAAAGAAAATCATGGATAGGATTTGATGGAGAGGAAGTTTCCTAGTAGGAGGCTAACTCTTAAAAGATAAGGAAGAGAGGAAGATGAGATAAGAAGGGTGGAAAGTTTTATAAAGAGGAAACCGTGGGAGTCTTAGGGAGTTTTTAGTCTTTGGTTTGTCTTCCTTTGCTTGCCTTGTACTTTAATCATCAATTCTTTCTGCTTCCCTAGGCCTTTGATTCATCGTCTATTTATGTTGATTCTCTCTCGTTGCTCTATTTTTTTTTTTCCTGCACTAGACCACCTTACTTGCTCCTAGCACCATTGTCTATCTCTGCTCAATCCAGTCCACCACGCACCACTTTTTCCTTTCATCCTTCTTCTCCAACTCCCCTCCTCTCTCTCTCAATTCTTCCATCAATGAACCTTCACCTCTCTGCTTCACTATCAACGGCCCTCACATCACTGCTTGATCATTTCACCCAATAGTCCCACCATTCATAATATTGTTCGTCGCCCCTTTATTAGAAATTGATAATTAGTCCTATGTATATATGGAACCTACCTCTAAGGAATTAAGTCATGACTTGGCTTTGTCCTTAAGTGAGAACAGGAACAGATTAAGCCTAATAGAGTCATTCAAAAAGTTTTGGAATCAAAATGTGGCACAAATATCAAGGAACTCCTTGATATGTAGGTAGGGGTCTTCTTAGTCTCAACCATAAAAAGGAGGGAGTAATTGAATGACTCCCGGCTTTAACTCGAAGTGGTCGGCATTTGTGAGAGGTAAAGCTATGCAGGATGGGGTATTAAGTTGTAGAGGCGCATAAAAATCTCTAATTGTTTTGTGCTCAATCTTTGCTGGTGGTTCAACCATGTGGATAGGAATTAGGTTTCTTTCCTCATATTGTTGGATGTATTGAATCTCTGGGTTTAAAGGTACTAACTCTGGGTTCTTAGATCGTTGCCCTTGCATAAACTAGCCTAATATAAAATGTCCTAATTTAAATGCTGACTTTAACTTTACGTGATGCACAAACAAACAGGCACAGTCAAATAATCCTTAGGCTAATAAGTAGTAATATATTGACTTTCTTGAATTTCTGTGGAGATAAATGCTTTTAAATTAGCCTAATCTAACGCTCCTCTTCTCCTTTAGAATTTATTATTGCTTACCAGTTAGGTTCTGCGCAAGGTGGTTAATACAATCCTTATATCAGAAGGCGTTTAGACCTCAACAAACGTCAAAAGAAGGCGTGGAAAAATCACTTAGATTTTAAGACACCTACTATAATCATAGTGCTTGAAAGCCACTGGAGTGACAATAGATTGCGTCTTAATAATAGGGTCTTATGAGCATGTGATAGCCTTATAGGTCTCTTCTAATTAATTTTAGATTAATTTGAAAGGTAGGGCTGCGTGCTTGAGGTAATTATCCTAAGTGGGCTAAGGTATTGTGATGAAATTCACCCTTGATTTTATGAGATTGGGGGCCCTTACTAATTAATTTTCATTCTCCATGGTAGTTTAATCACATATATCACCTTAAAACAATAAACGTGCCCTAAAAAATGTAATTAAAAACAGTAAACTAATGCAAAACCCTAAAATGCAACGATTATAAAAAATGCTTTTTATATGTAATTATGATACTAAGCAATACAAGATTATTTTAAATACAAACCCTCTTCTAGGAAATAAAAGGAGTGAGGGATACTTACAGTGGGATTTCTGATGAAAATCAAGTGTGAGCTACTATATCCCACACTTGGCTTGTATTATACAATCCTTTTAAAATTGAAATGGAAATTGCAAATTACAAATGGACCTCACTACAAGATTCATTCAAAAGAAAAGGAAAATCCAATTCTAGGAAAGCAAGGAAATTTTTATTTTTATGATGATCCACTTTTCAATTTTCTGAAAAAGAAAGATAGAAAGAAGCGCCAAATTCAACAAATAAGGTAATTATACACTAAAAAAATTAAAAATTTCACCTAAAAATGCTAAAAGTATGCAATTCCTAAATTTTTTTGGATTTTTAATTAAATTTTATAAAAACTCCATTGCGGGTCCTCAGGAATGGTGCCAAAAGTTGTTTATCCATACTTGCACAAAACAACAAGTTTTTGATGTCGTTGCCGGGGACCTGCAATGGAGTTTTTCTAGAATTTAATTAAAAATAAAAAAATATCATAAAAATAAAAAAATTTAGGAATTGCATACTTATAGCATTTTAGGTGCATTTTTTCAATTTTTTTTAGTACATAATTACCTTGTTTACTAAATTTGGTGCTTATTTCTATGTTTTTCTTTTCAAAAAATTGCAAGTAGATCATCATCAAAATAGAAATTTTCTTGCTTTCTTAGAATAGGATTTTCCTTTTCTTTTCAGTGAATCATGTAGTGAGGCCCCTTTGTAATTTGTAATTTTCATTTCAATTTTAAAAAGGTTGTATAATACAGGACAAGTGTGGGATAAGGTGGCCCACACTTGCTTTTCATTAGAAACCCCACTGTAAGTATCCCTCACTTCTTTTATTTCCTAGATTAGGGTTTGCATTTAAGATAATCTTGCATTGTTTGGTAGAATAATTGCATATAAAAAACATTTTTGATAATCATTGCATTTTAGGGTTTTGCATTAGTTTATTATTTTTAATTGCATTTTTAGGCATGTTTACTGCTTTAAGGTGATATATGTTGATCGAATTACCATGGAGAGTGGAAATTAATTAGTAAGAGTACTCGACCTCACAAGATCAAGGGTGGATTTTGTCACCATACCTTGGCTCACATAGGATAATCACTTCAAGCGCGCAACCCTACCTTTCAAATTAATCTAAAATTAATTAGAAGAGATCTATAGGGCCATCATATCCTCGTAGAACCCTCTTATTAAGACACGATCTATTGTCACTCTAGTGGCTTTTGAGCACTGTGGTTATAGTGGGTGCCTTAAAATCCAAGTGATTTTTTCACGCCTTCTGTTGAGGTCTAAACGCCTCCTTACATGAGGATTGTATTAACTACCTTGCGCAGAACCTAATTGGTAAGCAATAGTCAATTCTAAAGGAGAAGAAGAGCACTAGATTAGGCTAATTTAAGAGCATGTCCCCACACAAATTCAAGTAAGTCAACATATTGCTACTTATTAGCCTAAGGATTATTTGATTGTGTCTGTTTGTTTGTGCATTACGTAGAGTTAGAGTCAGCATTTAGATTAGGACATTTTAGATTAGGCTAGTTTATGTAAGGGCGTCAATCTCAGAACCCAAAGTTAGTACCTTTAGATCCAGAGATTCAACGCATCCAATGAAGGGGAAAGAAACCTAGTTCCTATCCTCATGGCTGAACCACCAACAAAGATAGAGCGCAAAACAATTAGAGATTTTTATGCGCATCTATAACTTAATACCCCATCCTATATAGCTTTACCTCCCACAAATGCTGACCACTTAGAGTTAAAGACGGGAGTTATCCAATTACTTCCTACTTCTTATGGTCAAGACCGAGAAGACCTCTACCTACCTATCAAGGAGTTCCTTGATATTTGTGCCACATTTAGGTTCTGAAACTTTTCGAATGACTCTATTAGGCTTAGGCTGTTCCCGTTCTCACTTAAGGACAAAGCCAAGTCATGGCTTAATTCCTTAGAGGTAGGTTCCATATATACATGGGACCAATTGTTTAAGAAGTTTTTGAACAATTCTTTCCTGTTCACAAAACCAATACTCTTTGTCGTGAAATTATCAATTTCCAACAAAGGGACGACAAACAATATTACTAATTGACATAAGGCAACCTATCCCCAACTAACTTGATTTCTTATTTTATCAGGTTGAATGTTGCTGTGCAGTTTGAATCTTGCAATTCATATGAATTCGCCATGGATGTTAGCTAGATTTTGTTTACGAAGTGACCTCATATCATCTGGATTACGCCATTGTCATCTATATGCATACCAATCTTGCTAATGACATGGAAGATATTCTACCTTGAGAGAGTATAGAAAGGGAGGTTTTGTTTTAGTAAATTGCGTCTGTCATAATATTTGAGTATGTTCTTATCATCTGAGACAACTCATGCCCCTATAGTGTGCCAATTTTATTTGAACTTGACAGAGCTTTCACTGCTAAAGAAAGGCACCTTTATTCTCATGAAAAAGTTCGTTATTTTGGGTAGCAAGGTCAAATATTTTGACTTATTGAAGTTGTTGCTGTTAGGTATGGTCTTCTCAAAGATACTTAAATTTACATTTCAAGTATTTTGTACTTTTGAACATAAGGCATCACAAGTTTTCTCATGGGCAGTTTGCTCGAAGGGTGGCTTTTGATAATTGAGCTGTGTAACTTGAAGAATGGGGGGCATGGTAAATAGTCATGGAAGGTAATTCCAAGAATGTATTCCCATGAGCATCCAAGTTTCTCTTTGAATCACTTCACCTTTGTAAGGACTTGAATCCTACTTCTAAGCTTATATACTAAAAGTTCAACCAACAAGAGGATAGTTTGAAGAGACTTTGTGGGTGAACATGAGCTAGTAATTCGCAACATGTTTCCACCTTGATGTGAGGGGCAATTGATTGTGCTTATTTTTCTTCTCTTTCATTTATTTTTTTGTTATGCTTGGGACAAGTTCTCTTTTGTAGATATTTGTAGCATTTCCTTATAGCGTTGCATAGATTCTTGCCTCAGCTTCATGTATGTGTTATTCATTACAGGTACTCCTCTTATCTCTTCTACTGAAATGATTACACGTGATATGCAGCCCAAGAAAGATATAGTTCCATGACAATGGCATGAATTCATCACTGCAGAAGTTGACTGCTGATGCCTGATTATGGACATGATATATTATGACCACATCCAGATTGAAGTATTTCCTGCTTATCATGGATTCATTTTTTTGTAGGCTGTGACCCGTGTCAAACCATTTATCTGCACCATGCCATTGAGATTCGATGATGGTTGGAATCAGATTCAGTTAAATCTTGCTGATTTAACAAGAAGAGCATACGGCACAAACTATGTCGAAACTCTGCGGGTCCAAGTTCATGCAAATTGCCGCTTGAGGAGAATATATTTCTCTGATCGCCTTTATTCCGAGGAGGAGCTTCCCCCAGAATTCAAACTATACCTTCCAATGCAGGTAATCATCGAGTCCTGAGTCCTCCCCTGTTCAAGAAAGCACAAATGCATGTTCACTCATGATTCAACAATGTTATTTGATACAATTCCTTTTCTTCTTCCAGAAAGCTTAACACCTGTAGAAGAGAGCCCCGGAACCATCTGGAAGTTCCTGTATGGCTCCAGTATTGACTTAACAGTTCTCTGTCATCCATAGCCGTGCGTGCAGATAATTTTATGACTCATGTAAAAGTATAGTTTCAGAAGACGTAACTCTGAAAATATTATTAGGTTTTAATCTCGTTTCTTGCAGTTGTTATCTTTATCATGGTATGGGGAACCAATTGACTTATTGATCCTTGGGAACCATCTATTTGGTATCTTCTGCAGTTCATGAGCAGGTTTGGTGGTTCTTTCTTTCATCTTGCATAATATAACACTGGCAGTCCTTTTTGGTGTAGTCCATCTGTCTAAAGTGTTCCCGCATTTGCAAGCAGCTGAGATTATATTCATGTTCAGAAGTTAGGTCACCCACGCGCGGGCTTGGCCAAGAGACATGCAGGGCTTGGTATACTGGTGCCATGCACATGGTGGGCGCAAGTTGGTGCAGCCGAAGGGCACGCCTATGCAGAGTGGAGCCTTGCCTGTGCCCGATCATTTCGTTGTGTTTCCAGAAGTACAGCCACATGTTATGGACTTACATTTTACAGGCTCTCTCAGCTCTTCTTAAAATGCTGATCTAAGGCATGTAGTATCCTGATAGGCTCATGGACTTGGGCTAAAGGACTTCTACCCATTGTTCTTGGCCCATCTCTTGATAGCATATGTTCTAGGGTATGGGAAGAGTCCTAAGTAAATATGTAGATGCTGTAGAAGGGTTTTAGAGTAGTCTAGGCTAGATATTTGTTATGTGTATGGAAGATTCTAGTGTAACTAATAGAGTAGTCCTAACCCTAAGATGATGGACGCGGGTATCGTGGCTATTGGTTGAGGTGGATGGGGCGAACCACTATAAATGGGCAAACTCACTCATTTGTAATCCCTCTGAAGTTATAAGCATCTTTCAAAATAATAAAAGAGTTTCTCTTGGCAATCACTTGGCGTGTGCAAGTGCCATAGTAGCTAGGAAGAGTAAGGCAGGAGCTTGGATTAAAGACGGGGGCGCCACTTCCCATTTGAATATGAAGAAAATTTGATAGAGGTAAGTGAGACCTTTGAGTACTGTCTCAATGAGTTCTAGAACAAGGCTGCTTTGCTTGAGAAGAATGATCAATAGAGGCATAACCATGCACGATAAGAAGAGGAAAGGAATTTCTCAATACGCATAGCCCAAAGAGGATGGACAACCCTCCAGCCGAGACACATCGAATTTCTCCCCCAAAGCATTGGTGGGGTAGACCATGAAGGAAAAGACACAGAATATTGTCACAAAAGCGAATCAATATGTAAAGGCAAGGCCTAGGATTAGGTTGACTCGGAGCTAAAGACAAGACCTCAGCACCCGTGACACATGCCTCAATGGTATGCGCTGCTGGCTAGAGAGTGCATTCATTGCATTCCAACTTTCCTGGCCATCCAACTTAAACTCAATAATAGAGTGATTACAGCATTAGATGGCAAGCACTTATTCCTCATCTTGATGCTCAATGTGCTTCAGAAAGTGTTAATCAGCTGATCGTATGGTCAGGCTTACTTTATCACTGCGTTTTGGCCTTGCAATAACTACAACCAGTTGAAGCCATGCTGTTTCATCCAAAGTCTGCCAAACTTTTGGTGAATGGGAGAGTCGTGTAGGCTAGCATATATGATGTCAATGAATAACAAGTCGGCTAAATACACTGTTTAATGCACGAAAGATGAGATCTTTGCCTGGTCTAATTGAAGAGAGCATACTGTAGTGGAAGGAGGAAAATCTAAAGGTGGTTATTCGTCGATGGCAACGTGAACCAATTTTACCAAATTATACAGTATCTGTTCTTGCTGTACAACTTCGTCTACAGTACATATGGGGCCAAAATAACCAATGGAAGAAGATTTTATTTTATTTTGTTTCCGGTAAGGCTTCGGTGATAATTTTTCTGGTAAGCCAACTAGAACCTGCAACCAACCCTTTGCGTGTGGGACTGGCCTTCTTATTGCCAACCATTTTCTCACTGGATTAAGCGCCATATTGGTTAAGGCCTTTCGGTTGTGCTTGCTCATTTTTTGAACTTTGAGCTGAACCTTTTTGGCAATGGTTGGGATCATTGATGGAGATTTTTTCTAGTGAACGGCCTGAGTCAGTGTAGAGGCTTGGTGCTATTTTCTCGTGTGCAAACACCAGGCCAAGAACTAGGCAAAGGCATGTGAAATGAAGTAAAAGGGTGTAAAGACCAATGTTATTTTGTCAAGTCATTACTGCTGTATGTCTGGCATTTCTAAGTAGCTATGAGCTATGATTAATTTAACTGGAAGATCAAATTTGAACCTCCTCTCTCTCTCTCTCTCTCTGGTATTTTTTTTGGTATACCCAGTGCACAGTTTGAGCTACCAGAGTAGAGAGCAAAAAATGAAAAGTACATTTTTTGGAATTTTTTTCCATGATCCAAGTCATTCATCGGATTCACTCTCTCTTAAAATGATGAAAGTGCCAAAAATGTCATCCAACGGCCCCCAATAGTTATAATGTGGATGGTGTTTATTCTGTCAATTTATACATATATTACTAGATCATCTTTTCCTTTTTATAAATAATTATATAAATCACATCCCTACTTTAATACACATGGGGAATTCGAGAGGAATGTTGGGACCATCATTGACATGGGCCCACCAATATTATAATTACATCAACGCCATCCATGCAAGAATTAAACTTACCAATTGTATGGGGCCCACTCCATCTTTTTCTCTCATCTCTAGCTGCAGCAGGCCACATGCCTCTGATTTTAGCACGCGGATTTGGACCCACACGTGTAAACATTGTCCAACAGACTTTACAAAACGACAAAAGAATATTCGGTTATGCCAATCTGCTTCGTCACACTCAAGTCCAAGGAGCAGGCAGCTTCGACTTTTTCCACCTATAAAATACACATACAGTGACTCTATGCATCGCATCATGAGTTGGGGCCCACAAGATTGGCTCGATCTGAGCCTCTCATCCTGAGGGCCCACAGAGGATGGCGTCTTACTCTTACCCTATTCCATCATTTTTTAAAATGATTAGCCATGCACAAAAGATTCCAATTCAATGGGTTTAAATTTAAAACCTTTAATTTGTATTTATTTCAACATAAAAGGAAAAAAGTCTTAAATTATATAAATCTAAAACTTCTTTTTTATTCATTTAAAAAGTTTGAAAGACACCTATGCACAACCTCGAACCCTGGTCTTACGTCGGTTAAAACTTTTGGGTCATTTTGTTGGCTTCTTTTAGCACGCTAATTTCGGGCATTCCAGTATGAATTTGTAATAAATTCCTGTGTTTATTTGTTTAATTCTTCTTTTAAATCAGTGGTCTCTATGGCAGTGATTGAAGCTTCAAATACAAAATTTAACAACAAACCATTCATCTTTTATCCAAGAAAAAAGTTAAAAAAACATACAAATTTAAAAAGAAAAAGAAAATTAATAATATATAAATGGGTTAATCAACGGAGACTCACAACACATGGTTCATCAATAAAGAGATTCAACAGATGAATGGTTTAGATTACAAATTGATGCTTACATATACTTTTTATCCTTATCATCGCATGCACGTGTATAAGAAAGAAAGATTGTCAAAGAAAAATAAAGCTTACCTTCTCATTACGATCCATTGAATCCAATGATGAACAAGTAACATGGATGATGCCGTTGATTATCAAACTAAAGTGGGGAGGGGAATCTTATATGGGATTGAACGGTGAGATCCACTCGACATGTTAACCGTGAGATTTACACGAACAATAGCTCAGACCATTTGATTACAAATTGAAGTCACAGGTTCAACGCGTGAGAATAATCTCTTGCAAAATGTAAAGCAAAACTGTGTACTTTAAGCCTTGTAGTCTACCCTTTTCTTGAACCTCGCATAGGCAGAAGCTTCGGAGATGTATCCCTTTAACATTTCTTCAGTTATATCTCGTGACGTTTGACGTAAGAGCCACCAGGAGAGCATATTCCAAACTTCATTCGTTTCTTGCTACTTTGACTGACTTTTTCCATTATTTTAATATAAAGTGCATTATTTTTCCTGATAACAATAATGGCATTACTGTCATCTTTTCTTTTTCCAATAATAAATGCAAGGATTGGTATCTCCCTACCAATTTTCTTGAAAACCTTATAAAAAAGAAGCAGCAGCTCGATGCACAAAGCTCGTGGTTCAAGGAAGGATCAATAGTACACATGTTTATTTTATATTTTGTAATAGGCTATTTTAATAATTTTAGCTTATTACCTCAAGGTCACATACGACAACAACTCTACAATTGTACCAAGGAGCTTATAATGCTTGAAAATTATTCGCTCTACTAACACCCAATGGGTTGGGAATTTCCGAATTGGGGATTCTATAGAAAACCAGTCCTTATTTTGTGGTTATTTATCGAGTTTGCCAACTTTGTTTGCCTGCATGGTTCCATTAAGGGGCATATGATGCTTTTTAATAAGATTATGTGGCCATGCTATAAATAGTAATATATATATGTAAAGTGCAAGTGATATTTGATTGGTTGAAAAAAAGCTTCTAACTCTCATTTTCTCTCATTTTTTCTATTTCCTATATTTTTCCAGCTAATCAAATATCACACACTCCTTGCACCTGCATAAAACAGCTCAAATTAACATAACCATATATATGGAGGTTTACTCAAGGTAAAAATAGAAATGAAAAAGTGCAGCATGGTGCATTTTCTTTACAATGTGTTTCACCAGAGTAAAGACCAACAAGAAAAGTGGTCACAAATAAGGAGATTGGAATAATAAGTGGACCCAAATTTGGTGCATGACTTATCATAGCATAGCCAATTAGAAAAGTGCTCCCATCACTAAAAAGAATGGGTCCTATCTATTCCTTTGCCTGCTACTAGAAAACATATTTTCCTTAGGAGATATATGTCCACCATGGTAGAAGAGCTCCCTTAAGCCCAACCAAAGGCTCAACTTCTAAGAGTTGAAGAAATCATGTACTTCTAGAAGAATTTCCTACTCTAACTTTTCATTTGGTTGGCAAGAGTGGGTGGATGAAAACCATTTCAATAATGACACGCTTATACTTTTTTTTAGCTATTTGAGAATTATAATTCTTTCTAATAATAATTAAGCTTTATAGTATATGCATTTCTGAAAGGGAGCCTTGGCGCTACGATAAAAGTTGTCGTCGTGTGATTTTGAGGTCATGGGTTCAAGGCGTAGAAATAGCCTCTTGCAAAATGCAAGGTAAGCCCACGTACTTTAGGCCCTTGTGGTCTGCTCCTTTCCTGAATCTCGCATAGGTGGAAGCTTTGTGCACCTGGACTGCCCTTTTTTTTTTTTGTATATGCAATTCTATAACTATTATATGGTAAACATGCCTAGTGAACATGCAACAAGAGGTGGACACATGTGAACATGCATAGTTCTGATAGAATTCGGTGCATTAGTGATATTTAATACATTGTCATTCCAAAAAAATCATTATTTCTATCTCGCCTCTTTATTTGCTGCCGAAAATTTCTTTTCTCTATATACCCTTTTATAAGTTGATAGTCATAGATATACCGCGGTGCTTTTATTTAGAAAAAAACCCTTGCAGAAGTTAATATTTATAAATATGATATTGATATTTTATTTTTACATATTCAAATTAAAGTTATTTTTTTTTTCTAAAAAAAAAGGAGAAGAAGAATTAAGGTTAAGATCAGAATACATAAATGACAATTTGTGTTTTGTAGGGGCAAAACTTTGTAACTTTTATTTATTTATTTATTGCTGTTGATTAGCAAAATAAAATTTTGCTAGAGCCTTTTATAGATCTAAGCATGCTGCTGAACCACATAAATTTGCTCTGTTTTGGCATGTAATTAGTTATTTTTTCATGTCATGAAAATGCAAAGAAATAAAAAACAAGAAACATTATATTTATGTGGTTTATTCTTAATTGAAGTACGTTCATGGGTTTACACCGGTTTCACTCTCTCTACAACGAAAAAAATAACCTCTAGAAGATATAGAAAATTACTCTACCTTTTTTCAAGTGCAAGTTGGGGTGCGAGCTCCCCTACATTCCTGGTGTGCTGACTGCGCAGCTTGACCTACTTTGGGGGCTTTGCCCTGAAACCTTAGTTCATAGCATAACATAATTTGATACAGGCATAATAAGATCAGGCCGCTGGACTCCACACTTAATTGCAATTCGCTCTTTGTTTTGCATCATTTTCTAATATAATAGATAAATAAATAAATAAATATATTAAGATAATAACAAAGCCCTGTGGGTGTCGTCGCTCTACAAATTTCGCATCATTTCTCAAATAAGGGTAATCTGATCACTTTAAATAACTAATGACCCCGAAGGTCCAGGCTAACGGCCACCGTCCACATTACACGTGGCAATCAATTTACAAATGGGACCCACGGTAGTCCGCTCTATTATTGCCTTGTCAACTATCACGTAAACATCAGGGACCACCTCAAAAGTGGGCCACGGATAGCCAACGGGGAGGATCTCACAGAGTCACGTTATGTATCATAAACGTGGCGTTATCTGATTGGTAGACTCGATTACACCTGTGATCTAGCTATTACAGTTAATCGAGCGTGGGAAAATGCTATAAATAAAACCGCAAAAGAGAAGATAAGCAGGAGAGGGAAATTCCGCTTCAATTTTCTTTCAGAAGACAGAGATTTCCCTTCGCCGGAGGAGAACCAACCAGCGAAATCGACAGTAGAAACATTCCGCCAGAATCAGAAATTTCCTTCGCCGGAAAAACGCAAGTGTCCACCGGAGAAACTAGCGATTAGCAGAAAATTCAGCTTTCGGTTGTTCTAATTTGTTTCTCAAGACACCGAGAAGGAAGTTTTCGCCGCAAGAGCTACCGATTCTTGCTAAAACAAAGTTTTTCGTCGCAATATCTATTGATTACCCGATTCCTCCTAGAAAGAAGTTTTCGCCTCTAAAACTATCGATTACAGAAAAGAAGCATTCTGTTCCTTCTTGTACGAATTTGTTTGTCCAACAATGGGATTTCTGTAGCATTCTCTGCTATAAATAGTTTTTTTCTTTTCTTTTCTTTTTACCGAGAAAAGCATTCTTGGAGAAAATCCGGTCATGCCCTATCTGGTGCGGGAGCGTCTGTTCATCGGTGACATCAACGACGCTGCTAACATTCTTCAGAACGGTAGCAGTGAATTCACGCACATTCTGTCGCTTCTCAGTTCTCCGTCGATCTCATTTTTCACCGAGTGGCGATCGAGTGTTAAGATCCAGACGAAAGAAATCCGGAAAGTTTATGTCGGTGGAAGTAATTCGGGTTCTGACGATGAGGTTGATGGATCGAGCAAGTCGATCGCATCTGGTAAAGTTCTATATTCGCTTGAACTTGCCGGACCAGATCTGAAGCTAGTGAGGATGGCGGTGCCGTTGAGAGATATGGAGAGTGAAGATTTGTTGGATTATTTGGATGTATGTTTGGATTTCATTGATGAGAGTCGGAAAGAAGGATCTGTTTTGGTGCATTGCTTTGCAGGCGTTTCGAGAAGGTAAAAATTTAGGTTTTTGATTAATTTCGGTTGATATTTGAATTTTATCAGTTATTTCAGTACTGCAACAATGGAAAAGGAAAGTAACTTATCTGTTGTTCTGGATGTTGATGCTTTAACTAAGGTCGCAGAAATTGCAAATATTCTGCAACTTGTGAATTTGAATCGCTATAATTTGTCTGTTGAGATTTGAATTTTGTTAGTTATTACTTTAAAAAACAAAAGGAAAGAAGATTTGTATCAGATATTCTTGTCGTTATCTGAAGAATGAGTTTGCAATTTATGAATAATTATTGCTTGATAATTAGTCGTTTTACTAGTTGATATATGATTTCCGATCCCTGATCGGGATAAGGTCTTGATGATGACTTGTTGAGATATGATTTATGAAATTGCGGTAGGGCCCCAACTTGAGTTGTCCTCTGCAATTTCCCTGATTAGATGATGCTGTTTGTCTAATCTGTGACAGGCTAACTGAAGATTAAACAAAAAGCTTGTTTACTGTAAATTAGCATGAAATTAGTCTAATAGTTCCTGATAAAATTACAGGAGCGATATTGTGAAACTTGTTTGCATCATATTAAGGTCAAATGCTTACTTGTTGGACCTATCAATGGTGCATTCGTCGTTCTATTTTAGTGCATCTGGCAAGGCCCTGTTGGATTGTTCTTGGTAGTTTTCTTTGATTAGATGTTACTATTCATCTGATATGACAGGCAAACAGAAGGTTAAATAGACTTAGCAGTCTTTTAGCAGGTCGTTAGTTTGATAGTCATTGTTGTCTGCTTTTGTGATTTTTTATATCTGTAGCTGGGTCGCCGGAGGCTGTCCAGATTACTCATCAGACAGTCGCATGTTACATTTACAGGTTTGAAAGAACTTTGATAGAATAATGATATGAATGCGTCAGTTTTTTATTTTTTCTCCTCCTTTCCTTTTTTTATTTTCAATCATTTCCATATGCTTGGCATTCAAATTAGATTTTGATGCTTCCTAGAGGTTGAAACTCTGTAATTTGTTTCCCTACTGGACTGCATGCTGAGGTTAGCTTGGTGGACCCAAAACCATGAACTACATAACTGCACAGGCATACATAGAAAAGCACATAAACATGTATGTGAAGTGTAAACAAAGAGGTAAAAGGAATTGTGGTTTATGCCTTGCATTTCAATTTTGGCTCTCTGTGCCCTGAGGTAATGATTCCTCTGGCATTATGACCTTTACTACAATGATGCTGTCCACAGACCAAATTATTTGGTGGATTGAATTTCACTTGACTGTATACGGCTCCATTGCGTGAGCTAGGGGTAAAAGGTTTCCATAAAAACTACAAATCAATTGCACAGCATATATTCTTTATAGCCATGCCTTGTGGCACTGCCTCTTCCCTTGATGAACTGGTAAATACTTACTGGCTTAATCACAGGGGAACTTTGGTGCAAGTCTATTTCTGTTTGCATCTGTAGTATTGTGGTTGGTTAAAGTTTCAAGAAGATTTGAGTTGGAACCCTGAGTAGAGTATCTATCATGTCAATATTTCATGAAGCGGGTTTGAACCAGAAGTGGCAAACGGCAAAAGGAGTTGATTTCAACAAAAGGCATCAATTGCTTCTTGTTTCCTAGTTAGAAATATCTTCTCTTTTCTTTCTTGAGCCCTCATCTGTCTGAAGATTTGCAATATTTGCAATTCTTTTCAGAAGTGTATTATAGTAAACATAGTTCCCTTTTCATGTTAACGAAGCTGAAAGTCAATGTCCTGAAGTTTCCTGAGCACAGATCTAATTTGGGTGGAAAGTTACCGCTATTTCCAATTTAAGTTTATATCTTTCAGGGTCTACATTAACCTTTGCATCTATTTTATTGCAGTGCAGCTGTCATTACCGCATATCTGATGAGAACTGAACAACTATCTCAAGAAGGTCTGAACATATAAATGTTGTCCGTTTTAAACTGCTTTGGGGTTAGATATTACTCCAGCTTTTTTATTTGGTTTTCTTTGTTGGACATCTGATTTTCTTCTTATTGCTTAGATGGTAGAGATATTGGAGTATCTAATTGTTTAGATCATTTATGAATTGTATTCTCTTTCTTTTTGTTGCACTTGCTCCTGCAGATGCACTTCAAGCTTTACAGCAAAGCTGCGAGTTTGTTTGCCCCAATGATGGTTTTCTGGATCAGGTTAGGCAGGAATTTGTTAGCTATGGTTTAGAAGGAAGCATTATAAAGAGATATTAGTGTTTTTTTTTTCACAGTATGTTGTGCAAGTACCAAGTTCTCATTCTGCTTTCCTTTTGCAGTTAAAAATGTTTGAAGACATGGGGTTTAAAGTAGATCCCACCAGCTCCATATACAAGCGTTTTCGCTTGAAAGTACTGGGTAAGTTTCTGTTTTACTTAGGCTATTCTTTTGGACCTTTCTTCACTTTGTTAGATGATAAGTATGTGTAGCTTGCCAATTTATTTTATGCAAGTAATTTTGCATGCTCAACTATATAAAGCTTCTCCTTTTTGAATCATGAAGCAACTTCAAGTTTGAAATGAGGGGCTGTTCTTCTATACAGTGAACTATGATCTGGTTATAAATAGATTTCCATAGTTATCTGCCAACTGGCCTGCTACTTTCTTCTTTGATGACTCAGCCCTTTCTTTCTGTGGAGGAAATCAGTTCCTTCTTGTGAGTAATGTCTGGTTGTCTATAAACTACTTCCATCTTGTAGCATTATTATCTTGATTATGGGAAGACCTGAAAAGGAGCAAAGGAACCTGAAATCAATAAGTTTTGCTTCTTTACAGATCAGCTATATATATACCATGAATTATGAAGCCTACAATCAGAATATAAAAAGCAGTCTACAAGAAGGAACTGCAAGAAAATAGTGGTCTGGTGGAAGAATCTTTGCCTACTGCAAATGGCAAGCCTGAGAATCACACCAATTATCTGCAAATTAAAATCTATTTTAGAATATGATCTGGAGATCACTAGGATGATAGACTTGTGCAGCTGTCTGTTATCTTTTAGTCCCACTTCCAGAGTCTAGTGGTGTTCACAGATATCCTTAATACAGCTTAGTTTTGTTGGCCTTCATAACACAGGATCCCTGAAGTAGCAAAATAGTAACATCCTCCCCTTCACAGGAGACTCTCTGAGCCAGTTGATCTTGACTTCTCCTTGTGTCCGCTTGAAATTGTGCTTAACACATCCTGCATAGAGATACCATGGTGGAAGTTCTCAGCCACCCCCGGAGCAGTCTTGCAAGCTATTGAGCAACAAGCCAAAACTGCAGGACAACAGAATTGTTGTCTTTAAGCGGACACCAACCACTCAAACATATATACACATCTTGCACTGAGTGCTCGTTATTCTAGAGTCCTTGTCTCCAAATTTTCAAAGTAGTGAAGAAAAAGTAATTATTTCCTACTTGAGATTAAGCGTCCACTTCCACAGTGTTTCATCAGGGTAGTCAAAGAGTTCCTTATCTTTTCTGAGAGTGACTCTCTGTATTAAATATGTTGTGGCTACTAGGTTGTTTAGGTTTCAAAATCAACTTCTTTTCTTCTGTTTAAGGAGCACAGAGTGACTCGGAAATGACTTAATTTTTCTTGGCCTAGGCAAATACTCATTGTCTTTAGCACCATTCCACAACAAACTGTTTCTCATCATTCATCCAATTCTTTTGATGCTGGACCTCATCTTTCGATAAATTCTACTGGCCCTGAAGTCAGCTGTTCAATCCTCCATCTTGGTTACCCTTGCTAGAAGCCAATTCCGAAATATGTTTGGTGTCGGGGAAAACAAACAGCAATTATCCTTTGCGAATAAAGTTACCTCAATGAACTCCACCTCATCTAGCCTTCAATCTGATGTTGTCATTAGTCATGCTGCCACATTGAATTCAAATAATTTGAGAAATTACAAAGAGATTCCCTGTGGGGAAAGCAAAAAAGGATAAAATCTCGTTTTGATTATATACTGACATTATTTTGCACAAACATTGGGTGGAAGAGTGCAGATGGGTGAGTGAAAATCTGCCTAAGAGAAGAGCCTTAAGTAAATATGTCCATTTCTTTGTTTGCAGTATTATTTGTTTTATGTTCTCAGTAAAGTGTCTGCTTCTTGCAAGCATATCTGATCTGTAAATGGGTAAGCCATAGAGGCTTGAGTCTCAAATTTGATAAGGTGATAAAGTGAGTTGAAGTTTGGTCTTGAGGTGGACTTTGGAAAGAAAGTCAAATACTGTTTGGGTCTTCTT
This sequence comes from Warburgia ugandensis, assembly GCA_035236585.1. NCBI lineage: Eukaryota > Viridiplantae > Streptophyta > Magnoliopsida > Canellales > Canellaceae > Warburgia > Warburgia ugandensis. The sequence continues at coordinate 103,471,341 of CP141126.1, forward strand.
AGATTAAAAAGGGCAGCCCGGTGCATGAAGTTCCTGCGTATGCAGGGTCTGGGAAAGGGCGGACCACAAGGGTCAATGGTACGCAGCCTTACCTTGCATTTTGCAAGAGGCTGTTTCCAAGCCTCAAACCTGTGACCTAAAGATCACACGACAACAACTCTACCATTGTGCCAAGGCTCCCATTCTAAAGATTTGCTAGAGAAAATCTACATAAAGATTTACTTTTCTACTCATGAACCTGAGAAAAGGTAGTAGCTTCAAGATTCTCAAATTCTTTTTTCTCCCACTCTTTTTGATTGATGTGACAGTGTTGCTCGAGTTTATTTGGCTATTGTGCATAACTAGAAAAGGCCATGCTACCTTAAGTGAAAGGGCATTTCATTAGAAAAGTGTCTGCTTCTTGCAAGGATATCTGAGCTATAGATAGTAAGCCATAGAAGCTTGGGTCTCAAATTTGATACGGGAACAAAGTGATTTGGAGTTTGGTCTTTAGGTGGTCTTCAGAAAGAAGAAACGAAGTACTCTTTGGTTCTTGTTAGCTTGCTAGAGAATATCTATATAAATCCAAGGCATTTTTTCAGCAAAATCTTCTTTCTCTTGCTCTTTGTGATTGATGCCCACTGTTGTTTGAGTTGTATTTGGCTACTGTCCGTAACTAGAAAAAGGCTAGGAGGACGTGTTACTGTAAGTGAAGTTGAGCACAGAATATGTTATGAGAAAAAAGTAATAGGTTTACATGCATGGTGTCAGAAGAGACTGCAGGTTCTCATTGTATGGCAATCTGGGGCTGGGTGAAATACCTCATGGTGGGGATATATGAAAGACCCTGTTGGTGGGAAAGGAGAATTGTGGGAAAATTGCCCTTTAATGAAGTCTCTTGGCTATCTGAAGGCTCACTAGTTTGTATTGGCAGATGGTAAGAACCTTGGGGCACTTTTCCAACCACAAGTAGAGACTGATGAGTTTGTTTACTATCATTGAATTGAATTGTTGCAAGATGGAAAGTTCTTCCTGTGAATTTAATAACTTATATTCAAATCCAAGTTTGAGAGGCAATCCAGATGTTGTTGCTTGTATAAGGGGCTGATTATAAAACACTGGGCGAGATATTTGATGTGTTTTCTCACTGAATTGAAGTTAAAAGGCTTTGATGATGCGGTACATGGGGCTCTTGTGAGGGTTCCATGCAAGTTCAAAAACCAAGACTTGTTGGTGAGAGGAGATACACTACAAGTAGTTGTCGAAGTGCGAGTTCAAATAAATGGAAATTAGCCATAATCAGCTTCAAAATCACACAAAACTAAGAGATAGTTGGGTCCTTCTTTCAAATGCCTTCCTACATGAGAAGGCCACAACACATCCATAGTGGCATCGTAGTGTTTCTGAATTTTGATGTTGGTTTATTCTTGATGTAAGATGTGACCTGGTGCCATCTTGATTGTAGTCATCAAGGATTTATAAGAGCTATTGGTTATTGTATAGGAAAGAGTAAGGGCTGACTTGTTAGCAAAGGATTGAAGAGCGAAGTTACAGCTTTAAGCAACGAAAACCTGTAGTCTTGTTGTTTTGTTCCTGAACAACGATCATTCATTACAGTTGGTCTGACCTAGGGGAAAATCAAAGCCCCATGCTCAATTCTCGAGATTCTTGGGCGGTCTCGCGAAGATCTTTGATTCAAAACTTTGCTTCACAAAGCTAATAACGATTTGATACTTAGTAAGTTATTTATTCTCTCTCTCTCTCTCTCTCTCTCTCTCTCTCTCTCTCTCTCTCTCTCTCTCTCTCTCTTCATCTTTTGCATGATTCCTTTGTTTGCCTACAATCTATACTAAGTAAGGCGTGATGGCCCCACCTAAACGTAGTAAGGAGGAGCCCCTGTCATGCCCCATTAGTAAAAACATAAGCTCTTTTAGCAGTAGATATTTAGGCCTCTGCTTTCTCTGCCTTTTCGGTTGTTTTTTATCGTGTTGATTCATTGGCTGATTCGATAGTTAAATATTTAGATGTTATCGAATCATCTGGTGTTTCATCATCTATACTGCAAGTTTCATCGTCATAGAACTCCAAATTGGTCTTTATTTTTATGTGTTGCATTCACTATAAGAGAACTTATCTAGTTTGTCTATAAAAGGCTGTACCTTTTATGCCCCAGCCTTATCACATTTGATCTATTCTAGCCTTCGATAAGTAAAAGAATAGTAAAAAATTTGAAACTACCACTTTATTATAGTTTGTCTTTTAGACACAAGGGCATATAAACATAATTAAATATATGTATGAGAGAGAGCTAACATATATTAGGATCACTAGCGGAGAGACTAGTGGTTTTCCTATCACCGTAGGATTGCACCAAAGATTGGCATTGAGCCTGTACCTTTTTGCGTTGATTATGTATGAGTTAACAAAACATTTACATGAAGGGATTTCATGGTGCATGTTATTTGCAGATGATATAGTTTTAATTGATGAGACAAGGGAGGACGTAAACACAAAGCTAGAGATATAGAGTATATGAATTGCAATTTTAGCAAGGAGGGGAGAGGGAATGGAGCACCAGTAAAGATTCATAACTAAGAAGTCCCCCTAAAAGACCACTTTTAGTACTTAGGATTGATGATTCACGAGAGTGGAGAGATTGAGAGGGAGGTTACCTAGAGAATCGAAGTGCATTGGAGTGAATGGAGATGCGAGTTTTTTTGTGATCGGCAGGTGCCACTCAAATTGAAAGAAAAATTCTACAAGATGACTATCAGGCCAGCCATACTTTGTGGGTTAGAATGTTGAGAAGTTAAGAAACATGTGCTTAGGATGAACGTAGCTGAAATGAGGATGTTGAGATGGATGAGTGGCAAGACAAGAAAGGATAGAATTAGAAATGAAAATATTAAAGGAAACTTAGAAGTAGCACCAATAAATAACAAAATGAGGGAGATTAGAGATTGAAAAAGGCACCGGTTAGAAGGAGTGAGGCAATGCAAGTTGAAGGATCTAAAAGGATAAGGGGAAGGCCCAAAAGAACATGGATAGAAGTAGTGAGAAAAAATTTAAAAATTTTGGGACTAAATGAAGTCGTGATACTTAATAGAGGGGAATAGAGGAATAAGATTCATGTGGCCGACTCTTAATCGGGATAAGGTCTTGATGATGAGACACAGTTCCTAGAAGCTTCCTAGCTATAAGCTCATTTCAAAAGCCAAATCTACTCAATTGCAAATTTAAAGGAAACCACACATCACATTTACCCTTAGTTAAGATTACTCCTTCAGTTAATATGTTTTTTTAAGTCATTGTTTTCCATGTGCAAAGTAATGGCATCTAGAAGGCAAATTTTCTGAAATGTTGTGTGTAACTTTTGAATGCCTTCTCTTCCATTCAATCTAAAAAAGGCAGCTCGGTGCACGAAGCTTCCATGTATGAGGGGTTCGGGGAAGAGGCAGACCAAAAGGGTCTATAGTACACACAGCCTTACCTTGCATTTTGCAAGAGGCTGTTTCCACGACTCAAACCTGTGACCTCAACGTCACACGACTCTTACATTCAATCTAAATGACTAAATAGTTAAACTTGTAATATGATCCATCCGTCAATTATAACTTAAACCATAACCTGAACTGCCCCTGCCTCCCTAACTTATTACAACCATTTCTGTTTTATAATGCTTCTACGGCATTTATTACAGCTCTACATGCTTCTATTCATTTCCATGACCCTTCAACATGCTTCCTCCTTGCTTGCATTTCACGTACCACCTCTCTTTTTCATAGCCTTGATTCCTTATGCACGGGCTCTTCCATCTTTAGCAACCACGGTTTCGGACACCATTTTGCATGCATTTGAGTTGGTTTCATTTGCCACAATGCTATATGGTATTGAGATCCTGATTGTCCTGTATGTACTAAATTGCTTATCCCATATTGGTTAAGTCTGTAGCTAAAATATCTTCCATAGAATGAGAGTTCCCTGTTTCATGGATGAAGTGACTTCTAACACCATTGTGCTCATGGTTACAGGTGATTCTTACAACCGTGGCAACAAGATAGATGCTTCCAAATTTGGGGCTGATCCTGGTTTGCCTACAGAAGCTGTAGCTTCCAAGACAGATTCTCCTGCGGACAAGCCAATTCCTGCCTACCGCTGCAAGAAATGTCGGAGAGTTGTGGCAGTGCAAGGAAATGTTGTTGAACACACCCCTGGTGAGGGTGAAACATGCTTCCAGTGGGAAAAACGAAGAAGTGGCAACCCGTTTAACAAATCTGATGAGGTTGAGTGCTCTTCTATTTTTATTGAGCCTCTGCAATGGATGAGAGCTGGTAACTATAACCCTCTATATCTAGACATTTCAACAAATGAGTTTATAGTTATATATACATACACTGATTACATTCATGCTTCTTATCTTAACGAAGGCTAGGAAAATCTATAAGGTAGCCAATGTTGAGACAAGTTAGACTGACATAAGTTGCTCTGTTGCCATAAACGTGTTGACTTGATTTGGTGGCTCTGTTGGCTATGTTACTCCACTCTTTCAGTCAGTTATGTTGTTTAAGCGAGAAAGTGTGACAGAGTTGACATAACGTAAATAGTTCCTATGGTCGGACTCATGTCATGTAATGCCATGAAGTTTTTAGTTTAGCTCGTGTACAAGAGTAAAGAGTGTCATGAAGTTTGAATTTAGCTTGAGAGTAGACCAAGTTTTATCGAGTCTGAGCTCTGTCCATCCCCCATGTTGTCAAACTTGGTACACTTTAGCTCGACTGCTGCATGTTTATCGAGTCACATCCATGTACCTTTCTTATACATCATGAAGGGGATTTATCAACTACAATGATAATCTCTGGTTTTCTGACTCTGCATCACTATGAGATATTCCTTGTCATGTGTGTTCGTGTTTGTCTCTGTAGCGTTCACTTTCTGGCTTTGTGTTTTCTAATAATTTCTTTGAAATGACAGTCGAAGAAGGCTCACTGGAAGGGAAGCTTTCATGCGCTCATTGTGAAGCACGCCTGGGTTATTTCAACTGGTCAGGCATCCAATGCAGCTGCGGAAGCTGGATTACGCCAGCATTTCAGCTCCACAAAAGTCGAGTTGACCTAAGCACCTTATAATCTGCTTCTTGGTGAAAGGAAGAGAAACAGATGCTATAGTATTTCAGAATCAAAGCGCCATGCCTAGTAAGTATGATTTTGCACTGTAGCTGGGGATACAAGTCGAGGTGATCAAGTCTCACAAATGTGATAAATATTTATCTTAAATATGGAATTTTGTTTTCAAATGATATGTTATTTTCTTGACACGATGCTGTTCCTGTTTTTCTTCTGTTTGAGATACGGGCGAATGTAGTTTCACCTACTTAGTAAGATTGTAATAAGAAGATGGATGTATAAAAATGACTTTCACCTTTTAGACTTACGTGACGCTCGAAAGAACTATTGTGAAGGAGAAATATAAAGAAGATCTCTTTAGTTTTGTAATCTTTTTTGTCAGAAAGAAGAAAGCAGAAGCTGCATTGATGTTATGCTTAGACATTCTACTTATAAACTTGTGATTCTCCTTAACTGAATCTAAGCACGTTCAAGTTGCTACCTGTTCTGAAATGCACCAATCTATGTCAAAATAGACTGAGGGAGAAGGTTTTCGATGTATTGAGCATATTTCTTTCAGAAAATGAACTGCTTGGATTATCCATCTGAGCCTATGTTTACTTTTAACACGCATATATTCTTATTATACTGAGGGCAGCCTTGGCGCAACAGTTGTCGTTGTGTGACTTTGAGGTCATGGGCTTGAGGCGTGAAAGCAGCTTCTTGCAAAATGCAAGATAGGGCTGCATATTATTATAGACCTTTGTGGTCCGCTCATTCGTCTAACCTAGCATATGCAGGAGCTTTGTGCACTGGTCTGCCCTTTTTGCAATCTTATTATACTGCTTGACAGAATATGATCCTAGTTTTTGGTAAATGGCATGCCTTGTTTATTTGTATTCCTCATCAATCACCAAGGGCAGTAAAAATTGTTGTCATGTGACCTTGAGGTCACGGGTTCACAGCCTCTTGCAAAAACAAGATAAGGCTGCGTACTATAGGTCCTTGTGGTCCGTCCCTTTCACAGACCCTGCCGCCCTTTTATCAATCACCAAGGGCCTGTTTGGTTGGCAGAAAAATGGATGAAAATTGATTTTCATGGAAAAGAAAACCACCCCCTTTTAAAAGTGTTTTATGCTAAGTTGAATTTCCCGCCAAAGACCCAAAAAGTTTTACGCGCAGAAAGGTTATTATCAGTTCCAAACATACACAAACAATTAAGAAAATATCTGTTCAAGCGGTTGGTTCCTGCAGTTTTACGAGGACTATGCTCATGCTTCATGCCTCCATCCCAATCGTTGCTCCCTCTGTTTGTGCTTCCCCTGCATCAAGTATGGGCACTTCCATGTTCGGTTTGCTGTAAAACATTGTTGGTCGAAACGATAACCTCATCAGAAGGAACCCCGAGTCTGCTTGTGCTAATAGCTCTAGGTGTGAAATCATCTACAGGAGTCCAGCGTATCACTAATTTAGATTGCAAAAACATGGGCGCATTATTAGGTCATCATAAGACCGCAAGCGGGGGCTGTTTCATGTGACCTAAGTCACAAAGTTCGGACTCGGGAGGAATAAATCGGTAAGGCAAATATTCACACAACTTCCTGGCGAATTTTTTTTTTTGAAAAAAGATAGTTTTTGAATGCGAGTTTAAGTTTTTAATTTAAAATTTTCACTGTATTTACCAAAACTAATTAAGAATGTGACTAACTATTTTGTGAAATTTGAGTTTTACATGATAACTTTGGATTGAAAAATTGTAAGAACTTTTGAATTTGTTTGGGGGAATAAAAAAGTCGAGATTTTCTTTCAAAAATCTTCAATTATTTAGAGAATTTTGGACTATGCATGTGACCGCCTTTTCATGGTTCTATGCGATCAATGCATGAAAATTTTGTTAGGAATGACATGCTTTGATGATCCAGTTTCCTTCGTATATTGGAATTCCAAAGAGAAGTGGTCAAAATCAAAATGACTCGAATCCAAATCATTAGAATTTTCTCTTATATCACTGTCATTATTGTCAGTTCTTATACTACAACTTCCCCTGTCACTAACACACACTTTGATTACAAATCAAACTAGACTAACACTTACACTTTGATTACAAATCACTAAAAGCTTAGCTTTCACTGGAATTATCGATACCACTTACACTTTGAACGAAAGCACTGGAGGACAATTCGGTTTGGACTACAAGAACCGCCAGATCTCCATTTACTTCTCCATAGTGCATACACATGATTTCGTGGAATTAGATACTCTGTTTCTTTTAGAAAGAAATTCTGTTGAAGTATGACATTGCTACAGGAGTCTATCAATCGCATATATACTTCAAAGGGCATTGTGGCATAACTGCCGAGGTGAAGTAGAGATCATCCATTGCTGATTATTTGGAAAGAGGACTAGAGCTTGTTATAGAAAGATTTCTATGAAATGGAAGCATGCAGGTTGACTGAAGGATGTGCTGGTGGTCATCGTCCAGGGCTTGGGATCGTGGAACAAAATGTTGGCGTTATAAGAGGCATATCACCCGTTATGAAGTGGATTTCCAAGTTGGTTTTACGCCTCTTAGAGCAGCATCCTTCAGAATCTCTCTAATGGCTTTACATCTTAATTCACCACAAATTGCAGTGGGGGATGATCAAGCGGCCAGACTCCAACATCAAATGGAAGAGCTCAAAACCAATAACTGCAAACATTACATAGCATGCTTAAAACAAAAAACAGAGAAACTTTCCTTTCTCCACGATGCCCAGCTTCCACCAAAACGCTGCAATTCAGCAGACTTACAGGCAAACAGGGGAAGATGTTAAAAGGAACAAAGGTCCTTCACTTAATGTCTCACTCAGATTTTCCAGTCCAAAGGGCTTACGGGCAAACCAAACGGGAACTTTCAGGGCCACCATTAATCCATATCTTCAATAATTTTTTATTTTAATAAAAAAATATAGGCGAAGAAATATGAAGCAAATCACTCACACACTCTCAGTCACACAAAAAATCACAGACAAATTGATTACGCCAAGATATTTTTGCAATAAACCTTCTGGATTGGCTCAGAGAGAGAGAAAAAACCCAGCATAGTAGTCCCGTGGGTGAACTAGTAAACACTGCACCACTGTGAAATCGCAGTTGAACAATACAAGATTGAAAAGAACATGTCATGAATGATGCCAACGAGGTGAAGATCTGAGATTTCGAAAAATCACATATTCCATGTGTTAAATACACTGAAAAAATTTACACCTTGACTCTATCTAAGATTGTTCTACGATGATATATTTGCAGCTGCATATTTCCTTAATTTCCAACTAAAATAGGAAATAGAGACAGTGGGAAACATAATCAGTTACCAAGATGTTGTGACGGTTTTTAAGGTAGATTCGGCAAATTTCAGAGGATGGCTGACTCCTTTCCATCATCATCAATTTAGGTAGACTGATCCAGTGTCCGCAATTCCAATCCACTTGCTTTTCTTCTCCCCAAATTATCAGCTTTGAAGTTTGAACTAACTGGACTGTGATTCAAGAAGTATGTTTGTAGCTGCATTAACATCATTCCTAGCCTGCACAAGCGCCTGCCTCGCAGAGTCCTGATCAAAGCCCATTGACACGAGTGTAGCAATGGAGTCCTCAGGTGGCTCTGCTACAGAAACTAGGGGAGCAGATGGGGGATAATTCCGCTGAACAAAGATTAGGATAAGCAGATCAGACTTCTGACCAAGTACAGGTGGCAGATGGAGAAGGAACAGTTCTTAAAGTTCAAAAGTAAAAAATTCCATTACAACATCCTTAAACAGCACTGGTAACTTTGAGTAAATATACGTGGGATGCAAATAAAATAACAACTATAAGTCCCTCGAAGCTTCGTGAGTGAGGCTCCTTTTCTGATATATTCCTTAGTCTACAAAAATAGATGTAAAAATAAGGAATACATTCAAACAAAAACTGCTAAACAAATTATGAAGTAATTCAGCCACTGACCACAACATGATGTACATCTTTAGCAATTGAGTAAGCTACAGAAATTTTGACATCCAAGAGATTTAGAACTAGAAGTGAAAATATTAAGAAAAACTCACCTCCAGTTGGCGACCTGGGTAAGAAGCTAAATTTCCTATAGTGTTCCTGCTTGATGCAGTGCGTGGTGAACCTCCTGACGAAGACCATGAAAGCCGCGAGAAGAATGACACTACAAATTCTGGTAACTGCAAAAAACCCACATTTAGAGAATCAAAAGCTGGAAGTTGGAGAATTTATCATCTTGGAAAAAAGTAAGACATATCTGGTAGAATGTAGCATTTCCATAACAAAGAAAATATTGGAGAATTTATCATTATCTGCTGCAATCAGATTCCAAAACTAGATTATTCATATCAAACAGGAAAGTACAAATTCCAACCCCTATAACTCAAGCTGTCAATCAAACACATCGCTGCATTTTCAGAGTGAATACAGAAATTTACACAAATTGAAATATTCTAGAAAAATCATTAGTACATTGATAGGACATTATCCCAGACAGCAACATGAATTATCTTGGACAAGATGGCTGCAACTTTACATAAAATCAGTTTCTGACAGCATCATGAAAAAACATCACCTTAAATGTGAAAACGAAGGCAGGACTTGGAGAAACCAAGGAGGATATAAACACTTAATGCACTTGAGAAAGAAATACTTTTGGCCCCAAAGCAGCTCTTTATCTCTTTTTGAATGGTCAGCAGCTATTTATCATTCTCTACCCTTAAGCAATGTGGGAGGAAGTCTTTGCTGGTTTTGCATTGGGATTGCCCAGAATGGACTTCATGTTGTTGACAAAATTCCCAAAAATGGCTTATTGTATTCCTTTTGAGGAGATATGTATGAGACTTATGGTGTTGATCTCAATTCGAAGAACGCAATTAGAACTCATGGTGCACCAAAGTTTATCGGTCTTTCCCAAGTCAGCCGCAAGAACAATCGAGTATTGAGGGCATTGTGAGGCCAATGGGGCTTTAATATAGTAGTGGCTACCATCCACAACTTTGTGTACCAAAGGAGATCGACATCCAGTGGTTGGTAAATCTTCCATGTAGCCTTTGCAGATACAAGTCAACATGATAAGATAAATTCTTATGCATGTTGAATGTGCATCAACAACTCAAAATAGTCAATCTATTAAAACTACATATCAAATTATCTATTGATGAACTCTCAAACAACTTCTTGATTTGAAAACCATCTGACAGACTGTTAGCGAGATGTCAATGTGTGGACTTCTTGAGAGGAGCATCCAAGGCTCTGAACAAGCAATGTGGCGATTACCTCAAAAAACATATGTTAGAAGACAATCATTTGATTATGCACTTACGAGAAAATGATTTCCTTGAGAACATATAATAGGCTGAAATACTAAATTGAACAATGTCTGGTCATGAAGAAGTTCAATAATTACACACACAAAACTGAATAACTGGAAGGGCTTTAAGGACCACAAAAATCCAATGTCTCTGATTTGCGTTGATGATCACGATGGAAACAGTAAGGATCTTGACATGCAGAAAGAATATCTAATAAACAATTGCAAGGAAATATAATTTATCAAGAAGCAGCAAAAGAATTCACCTTTATCCTGCGGATGCCAAACACATTGAGGCGATATATTGAGCCAGCAAGAACACCACATATGCCAGGAAGTAGAGATCTTTTCCAGGATGACAAAAGAAGCTGAAAGAGTAGAAATGTCCTCTGGATGAGCTGTGCAATAAGCTTGCATCACCAGTAAATACTATATAATTAGGAACGGATAACAAGCATTTACCTGAATACCAGCTAAATATATAAATGATTTGTCCGAGAAGCGCAAATTAAATATCCGAAACCAGGTTGAAACCGGAATGTCAAAATAAAAAGGCACAAAGGATGCAAATATGAGACCATACGGTCCTGATGCTAGTGCGCTCAAGGTGGGATCTGCAGAAAGTAAAACACAGAAACGAACTTCCTTTAACACAAAACAAGAAGATAAAACTCAGATGAGACAAGTTTTTTCAATTAGGACAATGCAATCGCACCATAACAACATTGGAGCATGAAAACTCAAACTCCACGTAATTCTAGGTGTGAAATTATACCATCAAGAAAGGACCAAGTGAATGCTAGCAGACAATTTGGTCATGCAAATCATTTAGGGATTTAACCAAAAATAATATGATAAGAGAGATTTAACAGACTTTGCTGACCCGGAAGTTTTCCAAGCCTAGTTTGTTTGTAAACTGAACACATTCATGAATAATTCCAAGTGGTTTTGCAGGCTTTCATAGACTCAAATGGAGAATGAACCTGTAAACTGATAGAGCTAGAGAAGAAAATTACTGGAACCATAATCTACTGAAGAGGATACGATCTCAAATTTTTTATTTTATTTTTAAATTTATTTGAGATAGAGAAAACAACATGTATCTGCTCATCAGGCTTGACACCAGATAAGTGAGAGGGTAGTGCTATTTTAGTTGCTAACAGCTCAATTGTTATTGGAAGGAATCATATCAACTGCCACTATTACTTTCAATAGCACCAAATGCAGGTAGGTCACCTATCAAAAATGGAAAAAGTGAAAATGAAAACTTGAAGTCCACCAATTAAGAAGCTTAGCAACCCCCAAACATTTTTCACATTGATGATGCATTCAACACATCCTGGTTGGCTCAAGAAACCTATCAAAGACAAAAAGACATCAATGCCACAAGACAAGGCAGGACAAGAGTGCCCCAAATAACTATATACTTCAGAAGCTGACATGTGTTCTTTACATGACATACTACAGCTTATGCCTGCTGCCTGATCTTTTGTTTTCTTTATTCCCGTAAGTAGTGAACATTTTTTTGAAAATAAACAACATAATAATAAAAGGCGTAGAGCTATGGGATGAAGCTCAAGCAATTGTCTGGACAAATCATTCCCATCTAAAGTGGGGCGCGGGAAAGGGGCATATAGCCAACTAAGGCTTTGGCCTCAGTTAGCATCTCCAGTACCAATTGGACCAGAGAACTTCAACACTCTCCTCAGTTGGATGAACAAAATTCTTTCTACGAGGCCTCAGGGAATGATAAGCCCTTGATCTCTTGCTAACTGTGCAACAAGATCTAACTCCATCCCTAGAAACCAATTAGTTCCAAATCAGCATATCATCACAAATGGGAAATCCCGTCTCCTCACTAGTCACAACTCCACTTTACGTTGAGATGTAGCTACCTTCATTTCTGATAAGATCTCCTATTAGATGCACTAAAATTCTTTCCAATTGGGTTCCAATGGATATTAACCCTCTGATGTATAAACCATGCCTGTTTGTCTTATGCGCAAAATTCCTCTAGTTTCTTAAATTCCAAATTCATCATGAAGAAGAGACCTGCTCAAGTTGCTCCAGCGACTAAAGAATCCACCGCCAAATAGCTGAGATGGTCTAAAACACCAACCAACAGCATTCTAACCTTACAGCTCCACACGCTAGCAAATAATTAACATACAGAATGGGTCCTTGGCCCCATGGCCTTCAAAAAGACTGCATGAGGCTAAGGACCCACATTCTTGGACCTCCTAAATTCTAATCCCTAAATTTTTTTTTTAATTCATAGGGAATCAAGAATCCGGGCTAGGAAACAAGGTAAGGAAAAGCAGAAATGATATGTGAGAGGGGGGGCGGGGGGGCGAAGATTGGGGTGTTGTTCATACAAGATGTTAGCAGTAGAATTTGGAAACATATGGGCCTTAGTTGTACTGGAATAAGAGGCAGCAAAGTGTTCACCACCTCGAAACTATCTTAGCTTGTCTAATGTTTTCAAAATTGGTTACAGCATGCAAGCCTAGAAATAGCATCAGCTCATGATTAATCAAAGCATACCTTTCAGTAGTACTAAAGCAAGGACTTCCAGAAGTGATGTAGCTATCATGGAGAACAACATAAAGACCTGCATAATCACAGTGGCCAGCAATAAGCCCACTAGTCTAACTAGAACTAAATCAGTACTTGAACGTGATCTAGTTTGTCAAAAAAATAAGCACCTCAACTTCATCCAACGGCAATAATCATAAATAATTTTTGGGGAAGAAGTAAACAACTAACACAGGATAATAAAGGATCACATAAACCCATGCTGAACTGCAAAATGCAAAATCATTGCTTAAGGAAGAAATAATCAAATTCAGCAATCAATATCGACAAATTACAGAACAAGGGTCTCAGGAAAGTCATTCATACAGTATTTGGGAAAGTAGCAAGATCCATGTTCGGCCAGTTAATTTTTGGAAAATTTGGATTAAAACTTGAACTAAGTAATAAGATATATGAATCTACTAGGCTAAGTCAATGTTTAGATCAGTCTACTCATACAAGCTAATCATAAAATGTTATAGTTATGAGTTAAACTAAAGGTTACCATTCTCAAAAGGTAAAAGTAACATGATCATTTATTGTTTACAAATTATTCACTTATCTGTTCAATATCTAGTGAAGAGATCATTTCTTGTCTCTTTTAAATAAGTGTCTTCCTCTGTTCCTTCACACTCCGTCTTTGTATATGGAAATGATACAAAGCCAAAACAAATGGTGAGCGTTTACAATATATTGCTCAGACCCTAACACAAAATGCTGAAGTTTGATTTGACCCCAGTAAACTAAGTCCAAAGGAAATTGGCTCGGAAAAATTCCATGACAACTTTTTTGAGGCCACAGAAAAGAGATTCAGAACATTTATAAGAAATAAACAGAGATTATTTAGCTAGAGAAGCCCTCAATAAAGTAAACCTACCAAGAGAGAGAGAACTTCCAATTTTCCATGCTTTGCCTCATCAGATCCATCAACAGACACTAACGAGCCAGCAAGAGGACTTTTTCTTATGGGAAATCAAAGACTTCTTGAAGAATCCTCCCACATTCCTATCCTAAGTCGTGGAGATAGTAAGCTTTTCTAAAGAACATTCACAGTGCCTTTCCCATAATTTTAGGAAGAAATGACAGAGGTAAATACCATTGCAGAAACGCCATTTCATGTAATACTTTGACATTTTGCTAGTGTCTATGATTATTTTGTAGCTCTCTTTCCATCTCTGAAAACTTCAGTTTTTGAAAATAGAAGATGAATATCAATTCCCCTTTTCTTTTCCTTTATTTATTTTCTTTTTGAATAGGTAAAACAAAGTTTTAAAAGTCAACATGAAATGAATTTTCTTTATTCTATTGGAGTATGGCAAGGATGAAGGATATGAGTGGATGAAAATATAGTTCATCTACTTCACGTTCTGTACAACTGAGCAAGTCATTTACACCTTTAAGTGAAACAGAAAATTAGACATACATCTTTCACAATGAATTGTACCGTAATATATCAGATGTCAATACTTTCAACACTTTCCCAACAAGCATCACTTTCTCCGAACATTGACGGGTTGTAAAATGATGAGCATGTTTCTTGCTACTGAGACGTTCTGTGAGGATCTTGGCAACCTAATCTCTCTTACAAAAAGTAATGTCATATATTCCCCCTCCCACCTTCTCTATAATCTCTATCAAATTTGTCCTAGAACGAACCGGATGATGAGATATTCTAGTACATTCTGATTATCACAACATAGAGCACTGCTTGCTGATTGGTGCACATGGATTGCCACAATGGAAGTCTCATCCATGTCAACTCCTATCCAGTGGAACCCTTAGCTCCAACTGCCTCTTCACAAGACCTTGCAAAGCCTTCAGAAAAATACCCAACAATTTGTACTGATAATTATGTACGCCATGAGTACAGTCCTTTTGTCTGATCACCAAATGAATAGACATTATAGAACCCTTTGTTTATGATTCATTTCACTATTCTAAGGGCACTGTGCATTAATATAGTCTAATATAGACATGGAGGAGAAGACGTGGCATGAGTGGAGGCTGGAAGATTACTAATGCTTACTCCAATATCCAGTTGAAGGAGGATAATAAACACAAGAGTCATTGACAGTCAGATGCTTTGAGACAAACTTGTGAGAAGATTTAGAATAGCAGTGGTATTCAATTAAGATGTATGTGGTTGCCATAAGAGATTACTGTTTTGGGGTCAAAACCAGTGCAGGAACATAACACTAGCAATCAGAAAATAAGATGAAAAAAACTAGTCCAGTCAGAAAAGAAGATGAAAAAAACCAAATTCAGCACTGGACAGTAACATCTTAGCAACATGGCTGGAAGAATAAAAAGGCCTATGTGTGCAGATGTTAAGGTGCTTTGGAGTGAAAGATAATGAAGAGACAACCCCGTATCACATCCATGTTTCACATTAGATACCCCATTTCAAGAAGTGTCAGGGCATAAGACCACATGCCATCAAAGAAGTAGAAATTACATAGGTTTCTGACTGGTACTCCTCAACGCCATTACTTCTTAGGGATTCACTGTAGGATCCACAGCGCCATTGATAAAAGTGAAGAGAATGAATTGATCCATTTGAAGAGGTGAATTAATCCACAAAAATACACTAAAACAAGGACAAGATAAAAGATGGACATTTTATCATTCAAAAGTAAACAAAATCAATCTAAACATAAAAAATGGACATTTTATCATTCACGACGTAAACAAAATCAATAAGAAATAAGCCTTTAATTTTGCTATGTGATATAAATGGAGTGTAACCAGCAAATATGTGACTTGCAACTTACAGGAATACCCATCTAAAGACTCATATTATTGGCATTTAGGCCTTATCAAGCATAAAATGTGAACTTCATATCCAGTGTACTTAAAAGGAAATAAGTTGATTCTATTAACCAACAAATATGTGAGATCATGATGTGGAACTAATGAAAGCATCATGAAGAACTAAGTTTGGCCCTTTCTTTGCAACCAATTTGCAGCTTTCACTTTTATTTTGAAGGACATCCGTGTTTCAAGGGCCCACATCAGTGGAATTATCTGTTCTTGATATTCTTCCCAAAAGCAATTAAACAAATGCTCAAGGATTTGCAAGGAAAATCCTATCATATTACTTGGCAATTGAATAAAGAGTGTGTTACACAACCTCAAATGATATGCATCATGCTTTATGTTTTTGATCAGTTATATACCTAGGAATGTGTATAAGAATGCATATCAATGTTTATATGCACAAAAATGGAAAAATGTACACAATGTATACCCAAAGAACTTTAGATGTCAACTTGTCACATCACCAAAGAAAGAAAATCAATATAACAGTCAATCCACATTGAGCTAATGAAAAGGATACCCTAGGTTTATCTATTCTAACTGATAGAGACGGACATGACAAGGATCAATTTCATATCAGATACATATGAATTTATTACATTTCAGAAGAAGAAAACATACAGCATTAAAATCAAATGATTTACATGCAACTTCCACAATAGGTACTGCAAATTTCTAGAAACCAACTGAGGTATGGTCGTGAAGGGAAGCCTTGGTGCAATGGTTGAGTTGTTGCCGTGTGACTTGGAGGTCATAGGTTAGAGGCATGGAAACAGCCTCTGGCAAAAATGCAAGGTAAGGCCGTGTAATATAGATCCTTTATGGTCTGCCCCTTCCCCGGACCCCGCATACACGGGAGCCTCATGCACCCGGTTGCCATTTTCTAACTGAGGTATGGTCCAGCTCTTCTTACCAGAGTCCAGAATGTCACTCAAGTTAGAGAGAGTTCCTTGATTTGAGTGGAAGCGTCCAGTTTCCATGTTCAACAGAACCCAGAAACATATTTCAGGAGGGGCACTTAGGACAAGTCCACAGAATATTCAGGTTCAGCAAATGAATCACTCAAGACTGATTGTGGGTGAATAAAGGGGTTCCTTTTGGGTTTTTCTTTTAAAGTATCTTTTAGGTTTTCCTCTTTGCTAGCTGCCTTTATAATCCATTGCAGGTGGGTAGCCAGAAGAGCAGCATCAGATATGCAGTTAGGCATTTTGATGCCACATTCTCCTCTTCTCTTTCTTGTTTGGTTCCTCCTATTTCTGGAAAACATAAGCTAGATTGGCAAACGCATTTCAAAAAGAAAAAAGGAAGTGAAGAAAATACTAACCACAAACAGGGAAAATGTCAATTACTGTTCTTCGCTCCATAAGAACAATCTCTAGTAACGTGAAGTATGCAATTGATGTGTAAACATAAACTAAGTCACATGTAAATTACATTGAGCTTGTTTAGAAACAAACTTCATTCAAACTATTAATTTCCTAGTCTCTAAGAACAGAATCTGTTGTACAGATTACTTACTGAATATTTATTGGAGCCTATCTGTCTCTCAAAGACCCTGAAGTAATAAAGCAGATAGAGTCCAAACATCAGTTCTGGTGTGGACGAAAAGGCAAATGCAGATGCAATTAGCCTCCAGAGTTGAAGCTTTCTGGTAATATCCTGCCATTAAATAGCTAATTTAGAAAATTCATTGATTGATACAGTAAGAATCTGAACATGTCAAGTGAAGGGTGGAAATATGTCCACCATAATTTATATTAAAAGCCTTTTTTAGAACGTCCGCAATCAAGGACTGATAAGCAGGAGATTTAATACAACTTTACAATAGTATGAACTTCTTAGCATGATAAGGCAGCCACGATGTCCACTATGACAGTTAAATAAATAAAAGAAGGAAATATCTCAAGTACTTATTGGATATACAAACTGAAATTTCCTTTATCAAGTTCCATTCATTATTCAAAAAAATAAAAGGTCTAGTCGGAACAGATGCATGCTTTAAATTGTACCATTAAAGTACAGTCAAATTCAAAGATTGATAAGTATCCACTAAGGAACAAGTCAACAGGCATTAAACTATAAAAATATACTCAAAGGAAATAGATGGGACGTGCTTCAACTCCCAATATGTAGACCAAAAGAAAAACAAGTCTGGAAGGGAGGAAGGGTCACAGATGAACTTCAACAAGTAATTTTACCACATTTACTGCTCCAAATTTCTACCCCTCGATTTCCAGGATGGAATAAGAAAATCAAAGACTCTACTATCATTTGAAATACACTGCTGTTTCAGTCAGCACAAAGTTCCTTTTATTTGTGCCATCAAAACTAAGTTTATATGTTCTTTTGAAAAGGTAGAGCATATAATATAGCAAAGAACCAGGATAAGAGAGGTAGAAGGTAGAGATTGCATGACAGACAAACTAACCGACTGATTGCCCCCTTTCTCAAGAGAATCAGCTATGCCACTAACAGACCTACAGAACTAAGGTCGTTTGACCAAGATACCTCTTGACATAGTTACTGATGCAAAAACCCTTTACAAGAACCAAAGGAATCCATCAAAGGTGGCTCATGAGCACCATTCTAAAGCACCAGAATGATGTTAACCGCATTTGATGCCTGAGCTAAAGTCCCTTCTGGAAAAAAACCAATGCCCTCATCATAGAATAACTTTAGCATTACACTGCCTCCAGATAGAGTCTATCGAAAATATATTTTCATTCTCATTCCTTAACAGCTAACACTAAGCAATAATCGGGCAATGATGTCCTTGACTTGGTAATGCTCTGAAAAAGAAACAAGAAATAGCCATCATCATCATCATCATCATCATCAAGACCGTATCCCAATTAGGGGTCAGTCACTTGAATCTTGTTCCTCCATTCCCCTCTATTAAGTATTATCACATCATTTAGTCTTGCCGTTTTTTGTCTTCACTGGACATGTGCAAACCATCTAAGTCTAATATCCCTCATATTGGTACTTATTGGTGCTACTCCTAAGTTTCCTCTAATAATTTCATTTCTAATTCTATCATTTCTTGTCTTACCACTGATCCATCTCAACATTTGCATTTCGGTAACACTCATCATATGTAAATGTTGTTCCTTAACTATCTAACACTTCGATCCATAGAGCATAGCCATCCTTACAAGCATCCTGTAGAATTTTACTTTCAATTTGAGTGGCACTTGCCGATCACACAAAATTCCAGAGGCGCATTTCTATTTGTTCCTAGCAGCTTGGATTTTTTAGGTAACCTCTCTCTTGATCTCTCCACTCTCATGAATTATCGATCCCAGGTATCTAAAATGTTTCTTTAAAGGGATTTCTTGATTATTAATCTTTGCTGGTGCTCCACTGCCGCTCCTCTCCTTGCTAAAATTGCATTTCATATACGATTGTCTTAGTTCTACTAATTTTAAATTCTTTAGATTCTAATGCATCTCTTCATAACTCTAGCTTTGTGTTTACACCTCCCTTGTCTCATCAATCAAAACTATATTATCTTCAAATAACATGCACTATGGAATCTTCTCTATAAATGTTTAGTTAACTCATCCATAACCAACGTGAAAAGGTACGAGCTCAATGCCAATTCTTGATGCAATCTTATAGTGATGGGAAAATCACCAGTCTCCTTGCTAGTGATCCTAATGTTTGTTACCACTCCCTTATATATATCTTTAACTATATATATGTATCCCCGTGAACCCCTTTCTCGCCCAATATCTACTATATTAACTCTTTGGGGACCCTATTGTAAGCTTTTTCTAAGTCAATAAAGATCATGTGGAGGTCCTTCCTCATCTCTTTATATTTCTATATCAGGCATGAAACCAAATTGGTTATCTAATACACTTGTCTCATGTTGTAGCCTTTTCTCCATCACTCTTTCAAAAAGTTTCATGACATGGTTTATAAGTTTGATCCCCTAATAATTAGTGCAACTCTGTATGTCTCCTTTATTATTGTAAATTGGTACAATGAGCTCTTCCTCCATTCATCAGATATTTTTTTTATTTTACAATCTTGTTAAACAATTTTGTCAACCAAACTACCTAGTATTTCCCATATACTTCAAAACCTCTATTGCTATACTATCAAGCCCCAGAGCCTTTCTTAATTTCATCTTTTT
Organism: Warburgia ugandensis; assembly: GCA_035236585.1. NCBI lineage: Eukaryota > Viridiplantae > Streptophyta > Magnoliopsida > Canellales > Canellaceae > Warburgia > Warburgia ugandensis. Next base: position 103,491,294 of record CP141126.1, read on the forward strand.
CAAGGTTTCCTTCATGTATTCTAATCCTACAGCCATATATATAATGCTCGACGTTATGTAGTTTACGATACTTCCAATCCCTATATTCTCAAGGTAATTGCCACTTAGCAATTTTTGAAAGTAACTTTTTCATCTTTGTTTAATCTTGTAATCTTTGATTAGTATCCTTTGATCATCACTTATGATACACTTAATGTGGTCTAAGTCCTTACTCTTCCTATTTCTTACTTATGCGAGTTTAAACACATAATTCTCACCTTCTCTTTATCCTAACCTATTATAGAGATCATTATATGCCTCTATGTAGTTAAAGGCGCGAGGCGCACCTAGGCGCAAAGGGGTGCGCCTGGAACTTGAGGCGCAAAATTATATTTTTCATAATTAAAAATTAGCTTAAAATTAGATAAAAATCATTAATAAATTCCTATAAAAGGATGAAAAGTACATCATACATGAAGATACAAGCATGAGTAAGCTATATATGTGGATAAGAATAGGCATTAACTAATAAATATAAAAAAGAACAATTTTTTCCTAATTTTCATAACTTTTTTTTCAAAAAAATTAAAAAAAAATAACCCTAAATTGCAAAAAAAAGATGAAAAAATTATCACACATGAAGACACAAGCATGGGAAAGCTATATATGTGGATAGAAATACATTTCAATGAAGTAATATGAAAAAACAACTACTTTTTTATTATTTCTGTAACTGATTTTTTTGGAAAAACAGTAAAAAACCTAAAAACAAACTCAAATCTAGAGCAAAGAAGTATAAAACTCAAATGGAATGTTTTCTTATACATATAGAACTAAAACCATTAAGATCTATGGAAAATACTTAACAAAAACAAAAAAATTTGAAAAAACGGTACTGGTTTTTACGTTTTTTACAGAAACTGTATACACATGCTAAAATTCATAAATCCATACCTTTTTTTGCTTAGATCTGTGAAAGATCGAAGAGGAATGGTCGTTTTCACCTTCTCAGGAGGTTGGAAGATTGAAATTAGGGTTGGAAGGTGAAAAACGAAAAAAAAAAAACGAGGTTTATACGTTACCGGGTTAAGTGGTCTGCGCCTGGAGTCGGGGGTGGCCTGAAAGGGGAGCCCAGGCGCACCTAGGCGCGCCTAGGCGACCGCACCTCATTTCCTCTACGCCTAGCCCCCTCCCAGGCGCTTACCCATAGACTAGCGCCTAGGCGCGCCTTTAACTATATAGATATGCCTTAAGTTTAGCCTCACTTACTACTTTCTTAGCAACCTTTTCAACATTCTTATATTGCTTAAAGTTTTATTTATTTATAGTAATTTGCCATGCTTTCAAACATACATGTTTCTTTTTAATAACTTTTTTCACTCCACCAAGTTTCCTTTGTTGGTTGCCTTTTACCTTTAGATACTTTTAGGATATCTTTTGACACTTTCTTAATGGACATGGCCATATTAGTCCAAATGGTGTATACCTCTGTTTCATTGTTTTAATTTCCTTCTTCTATCAACTTGTTTGTAAATGATGCCATCTTTTCTCCTTTTAAGTCCCACCACCTAGTTTTTGGACACCTATTAAGTTCATTTCCTTTCTTCCGTACTTTAATGTAGATATCCATAACCATTAATCTATGTTGTGAGGTTAGACTCTCATCGAGTATCACCTTACAATCCTTACGCACTGATCTTTGGCATTCCTAAGTAGGAAAAAGTCTATTTGGCTTTTATATGGTCCACTTTTAAAGGTCAGTGCATGTTCATCTCTCTTCTTAAAGTATGTGTTTGTTATAGCTAGGTTATATGCTAAGGCAAAATCGAGTATAGCTTCCCTCATATGATTTTTTTTTCCAATACCATAAATCCCATGTACCCTATTATATTCTTCCTTTTCTTTTCATATATAACTATTAAAATCTGCTCCTATAAATATCCCCTCTGTATTGGGAACGTTTTCCATGACTCCCTTCATATTTTCCAAAATTGTCTCTTGATTCTATCTTCTAACTTTACTTTTGGTGCGTATGAACTAATGACATTTATGATCTTCTCTCCTAGAACAAGTTTTATAGCATAATTCTATCACAGGTTCTTTTAATGTATACAACTTTATCTTTTAATTCTTTATCTACCATTATCCCTACGCCATTTTTATTATGGTCCTTTCCTACATAACAGAGCTTATACCCATCGATTTCTCTAATTTTAACCCCTTTCCACTTAGTTTTTTAAATACATGCAATGTGGACTTTCTCACCTTTCATCATAACCACTAACTCTAGACTCTTACATGTCAACTTGCCTATATTCCATGTAGAGATACGAAACTTGTTCTCTTGACCTAGCCTATTTATCCACGTACTTCTCGATCATCTCAAAAACCCATGCATACTCTTCACCGAACCTGGGTTTTGATGCACTGCATCACTTCCGAGGGAATTTGTTAGATCTGTCTTATTTGAATTTCAGCTACAAAACTCAGCAATGGCAAGAAAATTTGGATGAATTGTATATTTCAATGTAAGTTTCAAGCTACAATTGTAAACTAGAGATAACAGAGAAGATGGGAGGAAGAAAAGAAAAGAAAACAGATAGATGCTCGTAAATTTCCCTAGACTATCTCCACAGCCTAGAGCCCAGTTCCCAATTCCATTCCCTTCCCCCCTAACTACATTCCCTTTTCAGCTTATGAGATCCTTCCATTTGTCCATATTCCTAACCTCCTATGTCTGAGTCACCATTCTCGATCCTTGTAGGCCACGTTTATTGGAATATGTTTTCCCAAATCTCCCTTCCTTCCTATCGGAATGCTCTAGCAACCCTTGCCTATTACTCACTACACCCAGGATCCAATGCAACGTGTTGCTTCTGTGAGAACACCCTAGCAGCCCTTATCCATTTTCCACCACATCTAGGGTCCGATGCAGTGCGACACTTACAAGAATGTCATAAATTGATTCATGCATAGGGTTTGCTATGGGTTTTTCTTGCCAGCTAGCACCTAACGCAAAACCCTCCTCCTTTATCCCAACCCCTTACGATCTTAAAACCTGTGATGCTCGAAGAAATAAGCCTAGGATTTCATCACACTGGTAAGACAGTTGAAAATGGAGCTAAAGCAACTTCAAAAAGTGCAGACCACCCATCCAATCCAAAAGGAAAGTTATTTGCAACCATTACCAACCCAAAACTAATACCAAGCCCAAACCTATCAAGCAAAGTCTTCAGCTCAAGTTATTCCATAGGATATTATCATCTCATATTACAAGGGCTAAGCACTTGGAGGCACAAAAAGGTTGTCAGGTAAAGGTTAAATATGTGGCTCAATGACAATAAAAGTCCTTCACTAACATAGATTATGCAAATAGTCCTTATATTATGTGGAGCTTACATGGTTGTCAATAAATGATGGCTACAGTATGATAATGTATTGATGCTTCTGCTGAAAGTTGGAGAAATTGATTCAAACAAGAAGGCAGAAGATACAATGACACCCATGAATGAGATGGTCATGAGAGATGGAAGTCCAAGGTTACACTGATACCTCAAACTTCTCTCATAAACAGGAATAATCTCCAACAACCAGAGGGTTTCTGGGGGCCCTACTGCAGGCCAACTAAGCAGCTGCAAGATTAGCTAAGCAGTAGGTATTGCTGAAATTAAATAGCAACCATAAAACAGTGATGTATTGCAATCTAGTACTTGCTCAATTATAGTAGATTTCTGTGCAAAATCCATCTTGTTTCTCATCCAGGGGACCTATCATTAGGTCAAAGTGGGTAAGAATCATCACCTTTATACCACACCTCAGTAAGGTGCAAGGATCTGAGATTTGGATGCTTGATCCAAGGTTCCCCAGAGAATGGCAGGATCAGGGTCATCCAATAACTATTTTGAGGAGAATTTCTTCTGACGCTTATAATTGTAGATGATGAGCAAAAGGTGCCAATGAGTTAAGGAACCATCTATGGCAATATGTAAGGACAAGTATGGGTAACTACTTAATTTTATTCAAATCACGGTACCCACATCTTTTCTTATAATTTGCCACAAAAAGATGACACATATTTATATTCAGAGAGAAGATCATAGGGGACTAAGCCAGAGATATTAGCATAGATTGTCATGGTGATCAACAACGAGATCGAGGAAAGTTCTATCTATGGTTCCAAGTGATATGATGTCTAGTTCAGAAGCGTCTATTTATCCTAAGATGTCCTGACATTGCTTTTGCAGTCAGTCAGTCAGTGTCATCAAAATCTGTCTGAAGTAGTCACCGCCATGGCCACTTCTTCACAGATAAGACATCTCAAATGAACCAATCACCAACCAGCAATTTGATTGAGATTAAATTCGAATCAAAATCAAATATAAAAGAATTCCTAAATATGTATTAGCTGGTGACCAATGAAATACAAGTGTTGCATCCGAATGGTTCCAAATTCATCTAGCAAGAGGATGATACTTAAGCACTCACATGATTCTCCATAAGTCCAGCATTCAGGATAGCATGAAGCATAGCATTTACCAAGTTTCCTTTTAAAGAGTAATCATATGTGATAGAAAAATGTGATCTATAGTAAACTAACAACTCATGGTCCATGGCGTCTGCCAAGCGCTTTATTTCTACCAATGGATATATCCAAGGTATTATGGCTTCTTGAGCAAAAATTGTGGTTGAGGGCTAACAAAACATGGTGACTCTATTCCTATGTAGCTGTAAAGTGTAGCCACAGTATTTGTCAATAATGTCTTTCGGCTCAACAGCATGATCAATTGCCTACAGATGTAGTCTCCACTAGCACATTTTGTAGAAGTTTTTTTTTGGTACAAGTAACAGTCTTGACAATCATTTTGCCAAATACTTCCAGAACAGGCAGTCATTCCAATTGGACCAATAGGTGCTTGACAAGTACCTAAATTGGTTTTCAGATCTTCAATCTAAAAAACCAGCAAAATGGCTGCCTCTGCCCATAGGGTGGTACAACACCACTTTTCACAAGTCTACCAAGATGATGCCCTACGAAGCAATGTCCTGCACTCCACCTCCAGCCAATCACCACCATTATTTGCTAAATATGTTACTGGAAGAACTACTGACAGCATGTTGTAGAAGAATTACTGATCAAATTATGAGCACGTGGAAGGAGAATCTATAATTGGCTTGATTCGTGATGAAATCTCAAGTAAGCAAGCTCTGCTTCGACCAAAGTCTTAATAATTTGGAGGATTCTGCATCTCCAACTCTAGTCCAGGCCTTAGTGGTGATTTGTAACTCATCAAGCTCTCTCCAGGTTTCTATGGATCATAGTATGTTTCTCGACAAGATTGGACCAGCTGCCTACAGCTCAAGCTATACTGTGATCAATGAACTTCCACTCTATGATCCATATGCCATTTTTGAAGAAGGGAGTGGATGAGCTTCTAAAATCCTAAACCTTATTATCTTAAATGTGGATGACAAGAGCATAGAAGTTGACCTAAAACTGTACTGCATCACACATTTTAAGAAACAGAATCATGAAATAGGAGCACTCTTGGAAATGCGCAAATTTGCCAATTCAAGAGAGGCAACCTGGGAATCAATTCCACGTGAATAAGGTGAAATTAGCCTTCAGCCAATCCATTCGGCACTAGCCATTCTGCAGATTTTGCGTATCACTGGTCAGCATGCAATTGCTCTTAGATTGGTTGCCTTGAATGGATAGACATGAATTAATATTGATCTATTTGTCTTGTTAGTTTCACTTCAAATTCCTTCTCTTATGTTTATAAGGACTCCAAACATAAGGAACATAAAAGAGTGGAAGAGCATCTCTTACAAAACTACTTGCTTCGGACCCACTTCTTCCAAATCTTCCTTCATTGATTCCATCAAAATCAGAAAAATCAACAAAAAAATATTCCGACTGCTTTCATACAAATACTATTGGATCTATTTCACAAGTTCAAAACATTCATACAGTTCAACGCGGCCTTCCAATCAATCCACATGCAAACAAACTTACAACAATTTCGAATTACAAACAGTACAAGAAAATAGATCAACGTACAGACTGACCCACCTAATTAAAGACTGAATTCCCTCGGAAAAAAAAGGCGGCCCAAGTGAAGAGGTACCTGGTAAGATAATCCGAGGGTGGATGAATGGCCTTTAATTCCAACGAAGATCGTGAGAAGCCCACAGGCGATGACGACTGTCCTCGTGACAGGAGCATTATCTGCAAGAAACCAAAGATTATTTTTCAATCAAACAATGCAAAAACAATTGAAGGGAGAACGAAAAGACTATCTCAAATTTGGGCATTTCTCTTTGTTTCGAACACGTACGAAAACCAGATGGTCCGCCGTTCATCTTCGAGAAGAAGGAAGCAACGAAGACCTCCTCCTCCTGGTTGAGAGAGAGAGAGAGAGAGAGAGAGAGAGAGAGAGCAAATTGGGGTATTTTCTCAATTTTTCTCCATTTGTGAAGGTCTTTGGAGTCTGCGGGACTACCTAACCCCCGTTTTCTTGCCTCCACGTGACACACGAAAACACATATGGAACCGTTGATTTGTGGGTCCACATGATCTTAACCATTGGATGCCCAGCTGATTAAAGGACTGTTAGCAGAATAATCTGAGTTCTCTCATTCCATATTTTGGAACCACCTAATACGACGGAGTCCTTATATTGGACTTTTGGAACCATCTAATTGAGGTGAGTCTTAGAATGTGGGACCGTCCATGTTTCGACTGGTGGAGCCGACCTTTGGATGATCCAAATTGATTTGGCTTCGGATGACTGAAAAGAGGCAGCCATGCGGGGTCCGGAGAAGGGGCTTCGGATAGCTAGTACTTCAAAAAGCACCCAAAATTGGATAGTTCAAGTAATAAACACCGAGTCAAAATGGATGAGAATCCAATTCTGTCCTATGGAAATTGTTTTTAGTTATAAGATGAGAATTGGATTCCACCTCTGGAATTTAATTTCAAGTCCACAATATTTGAATCTAACTTATAATTTGTAGTTTGGAGGAATGCTGGTATAAAGCGCGACAGCACCTCAACAACAGTGAAGCACCTCCACTTTTATATGGTGGCCCCCTATTATCTTTGATTTTCACATCCAAGAACTGGTGCTTTATCTAGCTAGATAAGCTCTACAAAAACAACAGTTTACACTAAAAGGGGCAGACCGGTGCACGAAACTCCTGCCTATGCGGGGTCCGGGGAAGGGGCTAACCACAAGGGCATATAGTAGACAGCCTTACTTTGCATTTTGCAAGAGGCTGATTCCACGCCTTAAACCCATAACCTCAATGTCACATGACTAACTTTTTGGGAGGATGATTTTTAGGCCATAAGATATCCAAAAATTAGATGTGTCAGCTAAGCAGCTTGGATCAACAGTACGTAGAGCATTCTTTGTAAAAGTATAGGCGCTTCAGCCTTATGGGGGTGCTTGTGTGGCTTCATATGAGCATTCACTTTCTCACTGCTGGACAACCAGCCAAGAGTTGTTGAGATCTCAAATACAGAATGTTACAACTTCCCACATCTATACAGGTCTAACGCCAACCAATATAGCACCAAGATGAAGAGGAGCCTTGGTGCAATGGTAAAGTTATCATTGTGTGACCTTGAGGTAATGGGTTTAAGGTGTAGAAATAGCCTTTTGCAAAATGCAAGGTAAGGTTGTATACTATTGACCCTTGTGGTCCGCCCCTTCTCCAGACCCTGTGTGTGCACCGGGGCTGCCTTTTTATGTAGGCAAAATGGAACTCACATGAATAGGGAGCTGCTTGTGATTCTTATTCATGTCAGCAGTACTTACAAGAATATCTTTTATGATCTGCAAACAGGATCATTGGCGTAACCAATTTGTCTCTAAATTATGGCCCATGTTGTATAATATGTACCCTGAATAATATACTCAATTGACTATTAATCATATAGCTAGAGATTTGTATCCAGATAATTCAGGTTCTGTCTCCTTTATTTGTATGCCAAAGCTTACTCCATGTCTCTGGTGGGTGAGGTTGTTTAACAAACAAGAGGCATATCTCAGATATAGATATGGCTCTGATCCTCCCTGCTGTTGCATTGTGGATAGAATAAGATTTGGTAACACAACTGAGCTAATAGGAATCCACACCAATACTAGAAGAAACTACAGAAGGAGACCAAGCAAAGGGGCAGCCCCGATACAAGAAGCTCGGGTGTGCGGGGCTTGAGGAAGGGGCGGACCACATGGGTCAATAGTACACAACCTTACTTTGCACTTTGCAAGAGGCTGTTTCCACACCTTGAACCCGTGACCTCAAGGTCACACGACGACAACTCTACCATTGCACCAAGGCTCCCCTTTAGAAGGAGACCAAGCAATACCCTGAAAAATGTTCTCTAAGTGAAATGAGATTGTCCCAGAAAAAGAGAATCAATGTAGACGATCTGTAAGTAAACAACATCTAGCCTTTCATAGAAAGAAAAAACCAGTAAAACCATGGTTATGTTTGGGAATGATTCTCTACTTAGTGTTAGGATAGGCTATAATCACAGGATTACAGCCGATATCTCCTGTTGTAATCACTGGATTACAGCAGATATTTTATGATATAATCACGGTGGGAATTCTCTATGTATATCTGTATTACCCTTTGATAATTAATCGATACAGTAAAAATGTAGGTTTTATCACTTGAGCTACCCGAATCCTAAAAAAACAATTGGCAGCAAATTTAAACTGACCACAAAAATACCAAAACTTTGGGAAGTAGATGCAATAACGCCCATCACAAAAAATATTTACATGCTTCAATTGCTTGACTATATATGTATATATGGTATGTAGTTACTATGGTAAAAGTTGTCATTATGTGACCTTGAGGTCACGGGTTCAAGACGTGGAATCAGCCTCTTACAAAATGCAAAGTAAGGCTGCCTACTATAAGCCCTTGTGTCCCACCCCTTCTCCGAACCCCGCATAGGTAGGAGCTTCGTGCACCGCCCCTTTTAATGGCGTTGATCTTACTAAACCACCAATCCAGAAGGGCAGAGCAGGTAAGGAACTCTGCATCATAAAAGCAGGCAGGCAGCTTCTTGTCTAGTCTTTTGACTTTCAACAAGAATGATACAATTAAAAGGGCAGCCACAGTACACTAAACTCCCACTTATAGGGGGTCCGAGGAAGGGGCGAACCACAAGGACCTATGGTACACAATCTTACTTTGCAATTTTGCAAGTGGCTGTTTCCACACCTTGAACCCATGACCTCAAAGTCACTTGACGACAACTTTTACCGTTGCGCCAAAGGCTCTCCTTCTAACAAGAATGATACAACTAAAGATGGTAAAATCATGCATATTTGCCAATTATACAAGCAATTGGGTATCTACTTTGCATTACTGTCAAAGAACTAGTTCTAACACTTTCAATAAGATATTCACCCCTTTTTCAGAAAATATGATATGCTTTTCTTGCATATGTACAATGCTAACAAGAGGCTCCTACAAGATTTCTTGAGATTTTTACGTATTGCTCTTCTAAAACAGTAGAAGGGGAGCCTTGGCGCAATGGTAAAAGTTGTCGTCATGTAACCTTGAGGTCATAGGTTCAAGGCGTGGAAACAGCCTCTTGCAAAATACAAGGTAAGGCTGCCTACTTTAAGCCCTTGTGGTCCGCCCTTACTTGGACCCCACATAAGAGGGAGCTTCGCGTACCGGGGCTGCCCTCTCTGCTCTTCTAAAGAAGCAAAATGGCATTACATTCCTCCCTGCTTTATCAAAACTAACCTAGAGGAATAAAAAAAAATTCTTTGAAAAAAACCAAGAAGGTGAGGCTTGACACAACAGTAAAGTTGTCGTCGTGTGACCTTGAGGTCATGGGTTCAAGGCATGAAAACAACCTCTTGCAAAAATGCTAGATAAGGCTGCGTACTATAGACCCTAGTGATTTGCCCCTCTCTTAGACCCTGCACATGAGGGAGCTTTTGTATACTGCAGCTGCCCTTTTAGTCTAAACATTGATATTCACTGGAAAACCTTCAATTATTGCATTGGGAAACATGATTGAGCTGCCATTTGTAGGTTTGGCCACAGTGCCTAGCTTTCCTAAGGCAAAATAACCAAAGACCTAACTTCTTAGAAATGGATCAATTAAGTCTATCTCTAGGGTTATTGATCAAGCCCTATATAGTAAAGATACAGTTGGAGAGTTTGTCAAATGAAGATTATTTTGGAAAAACCAGATACATTAGCTCTGCTCTAATTCCCTCATCTAGGAATTGCATAGTACTAATATTAGCCTAGTGTCCAAAAATCCAACATATGAAAAACATAAAAGAGAAATAACTAAATTAAAAACTAAACTTAGCCGAAATTAAATATAACCAATCTTAACTAGGCTAAGGATATAAAATGAGTTAAATTACAAAACTAACCAAAACTCCATTAAAATATGCTAAAAAAAGCATAGCCCTAGTGCATGAAGCTCTCGCGTATGCGAGGCCCATATAAGGGTCTATAGTAATTAAAACCTGAAAAGATTACCTCATAAGTTGTTTATAAACTTTTCACCTCAGTTGAAAATGACATCAAGCTTTTCCCATACTCTAAAGTAGAGTTAATTAATCAATGAGAACTTGACTTAAAAGTTAACCACTTCTCATAAAAAAATTTAAATTAAGTCTAGAGATAAGAGTACCTGCCACCAAGTACCATTATCTCATAATTCATTGTTGCATTTGTTACTAGTGTGACATTGAGGTCACGGGTTCAAGGCATAAAAACAGCCTCTAGCAAAAACAAGGATAAAAACAGCCTCTAGCAAAAACAAGGTAAGGATGCGTACTATAAGCTCTTGTGGTCCGTCCCTTCCTAGGACCCCGCATCGGCAGGAGCTTCATGCACTAGGACTGCCCTTTTTTATTTACTAAAACTTAGCAAGTTTGAGGTATTGGGTCCACGTGGGACTAAATTTCTCGGGTAGAAAGAATATAATTGTGAAAATAAGTTTTGCTAATGTTACTAAACTATAATATAGCACAGTGATAATAATAAGATCAGAAAATTGTGCTAAACTAAAAAATCTAAAGTAACACACATTGAGGCGTCATTTGACACTTTTCAAGTGCAAAAAATGCGTTAAATGTCACCTGCATGTATGTCCATCCTATTTGAATTGTGCATCCCTATCATTTTCCAGTCCCAATTTGTAATTATAATAAAATTTTCGTGCAAGGTTATTTCCTTATTTTCAAACTTCAACCCACTATCTAGTGATTGACAGAGTTATTTTGCAACATGAAATGGTAGAGATCTTGCTTCTGTTGATTGATAGTTTAAATGTTAGAGAAAAATGGCTAGGATCCTGCAACTGAGGTGTAGGACTAAGCTCTGCAAGGTGGGAACGGCTAAACTAATGAGAGCACAAATTCAGAAACCCAAAATCTCATTAACTTGATAGTGTGAGCACCCAAACTTCCAGAACAAATTCCTAGTAATTGCAAGTCATCAGCTCACATTGACTTCCTCCCACCCATTTGCATACCCAACCCGAAAATCAGTAGGCAAGCAAATAACAATGAGCAACCAAACTCATAAACTCCCAAGTGATGGAAGTTGCTGAAATTTCAAATTGCTAGTATATCATGTAATATGTTACATCAGATATGCATTTATACTAATCTATGATGCTGGATTCTGCTCAATCAGAGTCACATGAAACAGCTTCCGCCAGTTCGTCTTGCCGGGAAAAACATGACCTCCACATGGACACTGATAAAATTGAAGTCTATATGTCATCATCAAGACCTTATCCCGATTAGGGGTTGGTAATGGAAGGCTATATGTTCAGCCCCTAAATCATCTATCCTAAAATCCAACTAACAGTTGGTTTTCGTGGTCTACAAACTTCAGATAAATAGGCTAACTGGCCATAACCAGTTTGGATGGAATGGCATCGTAGCCTACCAAGGATGACAAATGAAGCTGAAACCTATTCCAAGATTTCTTTTGGCCAGAGGCGCTTCCACATTGAAATCTCCTCCTTGCTGTGCAGTTTCCTAATTCCTCCATAGAAACCATCTGTTTCATTCCCTTCTTCTCTGTGATCTTTCCTGTTTACGGCTGTTCGTCTCCACCGTGATCCGGGCGTGTACTGGTTGAACTCCAACATCACAGTTTCTGCAGGAGTTGCTACATAAAGTGAAAAGTTGAACATCTGTAATAGGAAGCTTAGTGCATTCAACCAAGACATAGCAGTGGATGCAAGTAGTGGAATGAAATGACTAGCCCGTCATGTCCCATATAACTATACTCATGTAACTTTCTTTAAATTAGATGGGTTTGTCATAGTTGAGATCATACTGAGCAAGTTTACTTACTAATTACATTCTTTTCATGAAAAATCACGAGAAGTTCACACTTATCAAAAATAGAGTCGACATAATCCATTTAAGAATCATGTACCAGAGTAGTATAAAATATATAAACATTCATACTACAAGTAGACAATGAAGTTGTCTTTCTGGCTATTCTCCAAACTTCTGATACCAAAGCAACTTGCCGACTTTGTTGCTTACGATCGTAGAAATCAGAGTTGTAGCTCTTTATGTCAGCCTGAAGGCACACAAACCATACTTCTTTCATAAATGTTAGAAGCTTAATGTAATTGGTGTTAGCAAGTTATGCTTCTTGAGAATGGAATTTTTGCAACTAGTCGCACAGGAAGAATGACAGAATAGAGGAGAGATTCTTGCAGAAGGATTGATGTTCATCTGAATGGATCGGCAATGAACTCAGAAAGTACTTAAATTGAAGTGTCTTTTACTGCTGAAAGATTTGAGTAGGAAATTAGTGATAACAAGACAGAGATTCATGAAATGGATTAACCAACCACTTCATTAGTAAATTTTCACCAGCAGTTTCTGAGAAATGCTTAGATACTTAATGATGGTGTACTAATTAAATTGTTGAAGTTCATTTAAGTCTGGTGTCTTACTCTTTTTCACTCGATGAGGATCTTTTTTATCAATGGATTTTCCTGATAACTAATGGGCTCTGTAACATAAATCTCTGCAGACCTTTAGGTAGGAGGCAATGACATACTCCAGGGTTATCATTAAATGAATGAAGATAAGTAATTTCTTGGATTTACATGGTTGTCCATTTTAGAAGAGCATTTAACAACCATGTTCATCCATTGAAAAGACCATTTTCTGTATGATGTGCACAAAGTTGACGAGAAGTTGAAAAGAAGATCCTCTTGGGTCTTTGATTTCAGCAAAATTTAAACCAAAGAAGACGAGTAAGACTTTCAAAATTAAATTGTCCTTGGGTCAACAAGAAAGTTTATGGAAGAAAGAAGTTTTCTTGTTTCAATGTACTATAACCATAAACGAGTTCAATTTGTCAGTATGAATTCGGTCCATTCATAAAGTAGTTTTGTGCTTCTGTCATACGAGGACTATATACAACTAAAAAATGAGATGTTCCATTACAGAGTTCCTGCATTTGAGTTGATCGAAAGAAAAAAATGATAAAGCCAAAGGGCATCATTTTATCTTCTCACCACTGTTGTGACAACGGCAGAGGTGCTCATTTCCATTGCAAGATTCCAAGTGACCCACAATCCCATACCACCAACCTGCTGTACAGATCATGCATTACAAAGGTATCAAATGAAGATATAACAAAAATTCAGAGCTTAAAGCTACATAGTTTTATAGTTAATGAAAAGAAGTGATCACAAAGATAAAAAGGACACAAAAGCAGAATCTTAAAACAAGAAAGGCAAAGGAATGCATTAAGTACACACCATAAGGAAATTCTTTGTTCCTTCTCCATTGAATCTCAATATGATCACCAGGGCGTAAATCATGTAAACAGTCTGAAACATGAAGCTCATGTGCCGGAGTTGATACAGGTGGTGCTCTCAGTCTTTCCCAGTGCACTCCTTCCTCTATCACTACTGTTCGCCGCCCATGAGGTGGATACCTACAAGAAAAGATCATTTGAAGGTAAAACAAGTGTCAACGAGCAAAAATTAAACATCAACAAGATAACTGATATTTACTGATTAACGAAAAGATGCCTGGAAAAAACTGAACTATGCCATTTACTAGAGAGTTAAAGGGAAATTAAATCTGATTCCATTTGCTTGATGTATGCTTGTATAACCCATGAAAAGATCTAGATAAAATCTTACATCAAAGTATTTGACTTGCTGCATGCAATGTAATTATGTATGATACTAGGTTGTTTAGCAAGTGCAATGTAGAGCATCTTCATTTATAGTCTAGGCATCTAGCTTTACTTCTAAAACCTGCTGTCGATAGCTTGTTGGCAATTGTAAAAGCAGATGTGAGAACTGAGAAGTTGCATATAGAAACGACTGATGGTATAGAAACAGGACATATATGATAAATTCATGTAAAACATGCTAATGTTACATAGGCTATTTGGCCAACCTAATGTATGCTTTCTACCAGATTGTAGATGGCATTCCCTTAATGAGTCTACCACAAACTCAGCATGGGTTCATCACTAGTAGCGAGAGTGGAAGTTTAGCTGTTAAAATGGCCCTTGCCCATGCTGGTCTTCTATTGCCAGTGCACCAACCTCATGCAGCTCCCTCGAAACTAACATAGTTGGGCATTGCCCACTAAGTACTCAGCCAGGAATCATGGCAGGATCTACATGCTACACCATCAACAGTTATGTATTCCACTATGAGCAGGACTTAAAAGTGGAAAGCAAAAACACGATTTAGTTTTCGTACAATACCAGCCTAAATGGTGTGGCCTGCCAGCCATAGGATAGCTCAGTCATGATCTCATTCATCCTCTCTGCCTACAGTATGAAACCCAATCTAGGCACAGGGAGGAGGGGGATACAGGAGACTCCAGTTATTCAGTTAGATGTTGGATTTCCTCCACCTCTGAGAGAGATCTTCTTACTGAACCCTACTTGCTGAAAGAGAGATGACTAGGAAACTTGTGTCCAAGAACTAGCTGCCTGTAGATCCTCAGTTGCTGAGGGAGGGACAAGAGGAGGGGAGAAAGATAATAATTTCGACAACTTGAGTAATCTTTACATTGGAATTCTCTTGTTATTCTAAGAAAATGATTGCAAGTCCTTGTTATATTGCTAACCGAACAAGTCCCAATGAAAATACCAGTTCATAGCTTACATTTAATGTATGTCATCACCTGCTTAAAAGAAAAGTATAATCCTTAAAAAATTATAATATCAGAATAATCATGTCAAAATTTTATTCTAACTACAGCTAAAACCGATAGATTAACCAGGAAAGACTTTTGCACAAACCTAGCGTGGAAGGTATCTGCACGAGAGTCATAGCTAAGCTCTGCATCATAGCACGACAGCATAAACCCGACATGCCCATGCTGCACAATAACAACAAAATCATAGTAATTTCTCAATAAAGCCCCCATAAAAATGTAAAAATTCAGATACTCAAGCCACAGCACAAAACTGACCAATTCATAGAAAATAGCAAACTGAATCTATCTGGTAACCTTACACCAACAAAGAAGCTTAGTTATTCATTCTTCGAATAATTGCCAACACGAAACATATAAAACCCTCTATGAACCATCACACAGTAGAAACATCAATTTATCAATATTAAACCTTCAAACATTAGAAATCCTAGCCAGTTGGAAGCTCAAAGCAACTGATTCTAAAGCAATATAAGGTAGATTGGAATCTCAAAAACTACGAAGATTAGATGATGTAGCATCGTAAGGTAACAATAGGCCTAGCAAAATTGGATTACAATAACATAGTTCTGAATTCAGCTAACTGAGAAAATCATGAAGAATTCAAATACAATCAATACCTCTCGGTTATAGACCTGTGCAGGGAACCAGAACTTGCCACTCTCAAGAGACAAGTACCACGACATCATTGAATCAACAGGGAATGAACTTTTGGGCTTGCGACTGTCAGGGATCTTAGATCTAAGCCACGACAGGGGCCACATACAAGACAGAGAACCCAGCAAGCCTTTCGACTTGCCGCCATCCAGGACACTGGAATCCTTCCTTGACGCTATAAATAATTGCCATTCTGTATAAGCAGCTTGGCCTATCACCTTACCCCATTTCTCCTTCATACGTCTCTCCCACAGATAATTACACCTATCCCGCAAAGAGCTACAAACACCGGCCATATTACATAATTCGGCTGGGGAAAGCCTCCCTAGAATGCATTCCAACACCAATTCAGGCAAATCCAATAGAGACGACACCTCTGCCTCCTCCACATTCTCTACTTTTGAAACATCTATCCTCTTGACAGACATAGTGGATGGAATTCTGAAACAACTAACTCGAAGCCTACTATATCTGAAGAAGTGCACCAGCAAAGAAGCTAATTCTTCCCAGAACTCAATTGACAGCAATCTCATCTCATTCATCCATGACGGGAAAAGTTGAAGAGAGAGGGACTTGGAAAGGAGGAGGAAGGAGAAGCAAGATATGAGGAAGAAAAGCATCAGACAAGGGAGATTCTCAGATGGGTCGACTTGTGTTTGGCATAAGTTTAAAGAAGATATCAAAGACTCGATTGCCAAAAGCAATTGCGAAAACAACCGAGCAAGGAAAAGCAAAACGCGACGACGTCCACCAAGACTACCCAGTGGGACTCGCCACTGCTCTAATCGAAAGAGGAGAATCTGTGGACACCCAAAAACTCGGTTTTTGACTGATCATTGTAAGATTACACAGACAAAAATCGAGGACAAGCCAATAAACTTCTTCAAGGGGTTGGCATCCAGATACAGTGAATCTGTTTTCTGTCAATGCCAAATCGTACAGAGAGACAAGACAGCTCCCAATGACGAGACTCCAAAAAATGGTTTGGTTATATGAACCCCTGTAGACAGGAGTGAGAGATTCTAGATCTGAAGTGGGCTGCTGACACAGAGATATCTGAAGGGAATTTGCTGTAGATTCAGAGACCCATGTCTCCAAATCTCCAAATCTGGTAATGAAGAACAACAAAATCCCAGGAAAATAAAAATTAAATCAAATCCGGGTAGTTGGAGTTGGGCTTCAATTAGGTGCAACCAACAATCCAAGTGCCCAAATTCCGACGGAACACAAACACCTGAATTTTAAAATAGTTGTGGAAAGAAGAACTGGAGATGATGAAGATCAAGATGAACTTGAACTTGAAGTGGGTCCTTTCTCAGTTCATCCAAATCTTCATCTCATCCCACCAAATCCTCCACCCAACAATTCAAAATCTCTCTCTTTCCCAAAGACCCAGCAAATGAAACTGAGAAAAAAAAAAAAGAAAGAGGAAAAGAAAAGACTTTCTGAGAAGAAAATTGAATTGGCTGTGATTGGGAGGCTTTGGGTGTCTGAATCCAACCATAAACGCCCACCTGTTTTTCCCCAACTCCTACCCGACCTCCCAAACAACAGATTGCTGGAAAATCTGCTAACCAGAAAAAATATAAAAGAGATTTAAGCATATAGACGTTAGAGATTATCTCAACAGTCAATCAACGAGAGACCACGACAAAGCCATGGCCATTATTCCAAAGTGGTGGTCAGTTCATAACTGTAAACCACTTGGGGATTTGACTGTTTTTACCCTTTTACGGCGACCATCTGGACTTAATTGCAAGGATAAAATGGTTCATATACATAAATTACCCTGTTCATGGGATATGGGATCTCCACGCACTGATTTTGATTATGGCACTGCTATCCTTAATTTAAGCCAAACAGCTAGGTAAATAATTCCAGTTCCTGCTTAAGGGTTTGTTTGGTTCAGGGATGATAAACAATAAACATAAATGTAAATAGGCAAACGTTAATCCTAGACGCGTTTGAGGCCTAGGATGCGCTCTTTTCTTAAGATCTAGACCAATCATCTTGTTCAACTCAACTTAATAGGCTTATGTATCAAAAATTACACCAATCAGGTATTTTTAAGTAGTACCTTTTTTCATTTTTAAGAATAAATGGTTGTGATCTGAAACGTAGACTGGGATCATCCAATGGGCATGCCATTGATGAGTAGACAACTTTGGGAGGCCGAGCAAGATGAATGACTCTTTGTACAAGCTCTATCTAGGCATGTGGGATTAAAGGGACTCCTATCAATAGAACAAATAATTTTTCGTTTCTTGAAAAAATACAAGATAAGGCTGAGTACTGTATACTCTTTTTAGTCCACCCTTTGTCAGACCCTACATAGCGAGAGCTTCATGCGTCAAGCTGCCTTTTTAGTTCTAGGACAATGTTATCTATGTTTATAGCTGTCCACAAATAATTTTATCCCCTATTCATTATCCATGTCATAAGAACCCTAATAAACAACCATGTTTAGTCTTTCGTAAGCCCACTTTGTTGGTCATAAACAACATGTGTTTTCATGTCACCAAAAGAAGAACAATACATGTAGTTTCCTAGAACCTTCACAAAAGTGTTTGACAAAGTGGGAAATTATTATCATAGACTAGGTAGAGGTATTATTCCTTGGCTAAATCAATGAGGCTACTAATATCCACTTATCTGCCACCTTGTTTGTTCAGATTCTAATACCCGATAGCATTATTATAAAGATTTCACCTATGAAAAGGAGATTTTCTTGCCTTCTTTATATTTTCATCTCTATGATGGATTAACTAGCAATATTATGTGTGTGTGTGTTTTATATTACTAGCTAATCAGATTTGAGCATGTTTTTCTTCATTACTCAAGTTAGTTTCTCATAAAAAATTTAACTATTAGTAAAAAAAATTCTTATGTTTATTTCATCCCTAGACTTTCAATCCTCCCTCGTCTTTAAGTAACTTTAGACTCCTCTTCTTTTTTTCTTTCTTTTTTTAATATTTCCTTTGGGTCCTTGTAAAGAAACGATCTTACACCAGAAATGTCTGAACATTAATCAAGAGGAAAGACAACACTATTTAAACTTTTAATCTGATAACTTACTAAAGATGATCGTCCACCGTGTGTTCTCTAACAGAACTTCAATGGCTTTTGGACTAACAAAAAAAACTAATAGAAAAGCAAGACTACAAGTTAACAAAGAACTTCTATATACTTGAGAGGCTTGTGGCATGCCTATTTATAGCTTTTGAGTCTTCACCAATTAACTGATCAAATTGGACTTTCAGCACATCTTTCACATGCTTACTGTAGAATGGGTCAAAGGGGTGGTTGCTGGAAGCTTCTTGTGGTCATACAAAGAGTGGTTGCTGGAAGCTTCTTGTGGTCATACAAAGAGTGGCTGCAGGAAGCTTACTGCTTTTATACTTGACAACTTTTAAACTACAACCTTCAAGTAGTGCGTACCGTTGGGCTAGGGTCTATTGGCAGCCCCCGGACCCTACCGCATGGGGCATTGCACACTTAGACCCCCACCAGGGCTATTGCCCTAAACCCCTATTACTTCTTCTCATAACCATCGCAGTCTCTAATGACCTCATCAATAACTAAGTTGGTCATACTACTATGGCACTTCTAGTAGTATCTTATTGAGGTGGGCATTGCCATATACCAACAGTTCTTACTTGATAAAATTCTATAAATTTTTAATCTTTTATTAATAGGCCACTGTGTTAAAAAAAAAAAAAAAAATTCTCCCAAGATCCCTCAATGATAAATTCATTAAAAATATGTTCTAATTGGGATTAAGCCGATGATAACTAAAGATGGAGCATTTGATCAAGTACCCAACGTTTAGCTTCTAATATAAGAAGCCAGCCAGCGACGATGATCAGATGAAGTTTATAAGGCCAAAGCCTACTGGCCTTGTTTAGCATGGGAAAAAGAAAAAAAATGGATATATAATTATTCATGGACAGTAATCTTCTTCAAACATACAATAATCTAAAACTCGGGGTTATTTGTTTTTAGAATAATTTCATCAGCCAACAGCAGGGACAACATTGCCTTCTTCTGTGGATGATTTTGTCCATATATTATTATCCCAATGCCAAGCAGCACTATAAGTCCCACTAAATGCATTAAAAGAGTTTGATGTGGACCTTCTTACCCTAACATTTCAGACAAGATATAAAATACATCCTCCCTAAGTTATTTGCATATAATACTCAAAATTTATCACTGTAAAATATTGCACTTGTTGGGTTCCAAAGTGGCCTCACTAGCCCATTAGAGAACCAGATTTAACTTAGGATTAATATAATATTCTCTGCAAATAAGGACATTTTTGGTGGTAGGTCCTCAAGTTACACAAGTTCCCCTCACCTACCCCAACCACAAGTCCCTCTCACTTTTAACATGGTAGTTGACAAGTGGCTTTATCTACAATTTAATGGGTGGGTGCAGTTTGGCAATTCATCCAAAAAATTGAAGAAAAATATATATTGTTGGAAAAAGTTTTAGGTGACCCACAATTGATCCAGTAAGCCTGATCATAGATGACCCACAATGAGAATATCGCCCCAATCAAACAGTATTAGCTACTTGATTTGCAGCCTTTGTACCCATGGATTGATGATCCATCACTTTTTTTTTCTTTTTCATTTTTTTTTTTTTGGCATCAATTCGTAGTCCTGGAGGTATTTGGATCCATCGATGATTGTTTTGTTTTTCAATCATGGAGTATCGCCTTCTGGTTCAGATCTTACCAAAATGGAGTTGCTAATAACAAATAAAAATAATTTTTTTCTTTTTCATGCAGAATACTTGCCAAGTTGGGAATTAGTGGACAGATATTAAATTAAGAATGCAATATTCAGAAGCAGCCCTTGAATAAAAGAGTAACAATGATAATGATGATGATAATAACAATATTGGAAGAGATTAAAGAAACCACATGCTTCTAGGAAGTGGAGTGGAGGAGGAGATATGGGAACAAGATTTCTCCCCCACTTCCCTACATTAACTTGAAATATGATTATTTCTTGCTAATATTTTTGTATTATCCTACAGCATACGTCGGCAAAACCTGGACAGGAGACTGGCTTTGAGTTCAACAACAGTTTGGAAGGAAAGGGTTTGTGGGTTGGTGGAAGTCATGGATGGAACCTTGGTCCAGTCTTTTATTTGATCCTCCGAATCACTTTTGATGGTGGGTGAAAGCAACAACAGATTCCAGTTGAGAGCACCTTCTCATTAAACAAACCTTCCATTATTGGGTGGCATAGGGATATGGTGATGTCAACATTTTTGCATGGAATCCATAAAAGCCAGGCACCAAGGAAGGAGGTATGAGGAGATCTTGGAGCCAAAGTTTTACTGCTTGATTAGGGTTATGGGACCATTTAGAGAGCTGATTCTAGCCGACCCCAACTCCTAGACTGGGCTTAGGGTTATCATCAGAAAAAAGCTAGTTCTTGCCAACCCCTAATTGAAATAAGGTCTTGATGATGATGATGACGAGGAAAGCTAGTGCTTCATTAGGGTTATGGGAACTAGTTGGATGATCCCTTCCATTCACCCAGATACTCAAAAGTCAGGATTTGGAAGTCTAGGAGTAAAAAATGTATGCAGACCAGTTTCTCCTAGTATCTGTGAGGTTGAACTTTTGATCACAAGAAATGGATGGATATGTGTTTCGCTTAATCAGTGGTATTATACGTTTACTGATCACTGATCAGGGAAAACAGGCAGCTAGAAGCTTTGTATATACAACAGTCTACACTAACAATAAAAAACATAAATTTTTATGATGCTAGAATCATCCATTTTGTGTGCGTTTTGAACTATTAGACATCCAAAGCCAAGTAACCAGGCAAACGGGTTAAACTATCCAATGGTGAGCCCCTTCATGCAATATGGTAGAGTCAAATGAACGACATAGATCAATAATATGCGAATAACACTATACAGAAGCAGAATGAGAGCCGTGATGCAACAGTAGAGTTGTTGTCATGTGACCTTGAGGTCACGGGTTCAAGGTGTGAAAACAGCCTCTTGCAAAATACAAGGTAAGGCTGCTTACTATTGACCCTTGTAGTCTGCTCTTTCCCTGAACCCCGCATATGTGGGAGCTTCATGCACTAGGGCTGCCCATTACCATGCAGAAGCGGAGGAACTGCATGGGCAACTACCATTTTGCTGCGCTCTGCCGTAGCATTCCTTACAAGTGAATGCACTTTTCTTGGGGACACAATATCTGTGCTTAGCTAGCAAGTCTCACAGGACTAACATGTGATCAAGTTGTCACTAATGGATTTTTAGACTAGTTTAGGTTGAAGAATCCGGTGCTGTCGACACAAGGGTCAACTGCACTATGATGGGGTTCATGTAGTTAGATTGGTGTGGACCAAACGATGCTCTTGATAAGCAAGAGACTAAGAGAGGATTGGAGATGAGGCTTCTAGGTGCTCTCAGAGTGGGCTAGCAAGGGTGGCAGCGCTTTGTTTTCTGGTCGGGTAAATGGCCTGGACGTGGCTCAGAGAGTGCAACGTCTCGGCTTGGTCCCACTGACCCCCACTAGGAGGCAATGACCATCAAGGGGAGGAATTGTCCTAGTCAATGCAAGATTTGATTGCCTCTTTTTTTTTTATTTTAGGCATGGTGAAGAGCAGTTTGTGTGGAATCATAGAGCAACTTTAATTATAGGCACTAGAACAGCTGTCCTGAAGGCACCCAGATGGACCCTTTGGATTGGCCGTTCCTTCTCTCATAGGTGTGTGACTGTGATTATCCCTTTATCTATCTTATCTTGCATTTTTGCAAGAGGCTAATTTCACGCATTGAACCTGTGACTTCAAAGTCATGTGACAACAACTTTAGACCATTGTGGCCCGCCCCTTCCCCAAACCTCGCATAGGAGGGAGCTTTGGTCGCCGGGGCTACCCTTTTATCCAATTCTATGCATATGCTTCAATCAACAGGAGGGCAAGACGGAAGGAAAAGTGATTTCATTCTTCACCCACAAACCCATTTGGACATCCCATGTGTCAAGAGTTGCTCTCTTCTTTCCTGTCTCTTCTTGCAATGGGGAACGAATCACGTTAACTAAAGCACATATACAATTTGCAAAGAAATCTTCTTATTACAAGCTTGAGAATACTCTCCTCCATTGGAAGCCTCACTCCAATAATGCCTTCTACTCATTCTCAAGTGCATCTTTCCATGAGCCCCCCTTCCCCACTTCAGGCTCTTTCTATCAAAATCAATGACTCTCTCTCTCTCTCACACACACACAGACCAGATTGTATGAATGTGTACTAAAAAATGCATGTCGGCCACTTTTTTGAGCATTTTTAGGGATCTATGCAGTTCATCTGATTCAGAATATATCTAGATAGCTCAAGTTCTAAAAATCTTATCCAAAGGATGCCCCTAAAACCTGAGTCACCTGGGGCCTTATAACGCAGTGACCCAAGGAGGAGTGAATAGGATTTGAGGCTATGCATAAGTAGGTGGATGTCTAACCTTTATGGATTTTATGAGGTGATAAAATAGTTGTTATTTTATGTTGCACATCCCATTTTTGGACTTCAAAAAGCTAAAAAAAAAAGGAGTTTTAGGCCACACCTCTAGAAGGGATTTTGAGACTTCCATCTCATTATTCTGAACGATATGAGCAGTTTGGATCACTGAAAGAAAAAGGAGTCTAAAATACATTTGGTACAAATAATTATATCATATAATTCCTTCTCCCTTCTCTACCTCCTCTATCAATTTATCTATCAATTTAATACAGTCATCAGACAATATTTATATAATAAAAAAACTATTGGTTGGTCTAATGGAGCATCATTGGGCTCCCATGCAAAGAAATAATAGACCCATTTAATGTGTAATGGGGTGCCCCAACTCATTTCATAAGCATTTGATCACTTAGATTTATGGAAATAGATAAGCCACAATCTCTCTCTCTCTCTCTCTCTCTCTCTCTCTCTCTCTCTCTCTCTCTCTCTCTAAATAATTTTATAGGGGTTTGATCTCTTCCACTTAGGGAAATAGATGGACCACAAAATCTCACACCTTTGATGGACCAATCTCCTTTTTCATATATTTTATTCTATCTTATCTTGAACTATTTGGGGAAAATATTCTTATCTTTCCTATTGAAATATTATTCTCTAGTCTATGGGAAATACTTTAAAAAGTAGTATAAAATCCCAAGTATCATCATGATCTTTGATTCCTACTTTACAAAAGAATTCATGATATAAAGTTTGCCTCATGAAAGTGAGCAACCAAAAAAATGGAGCACCTTCCCTCAAGGGTGTTTAGAGATCTGCATGGCATATTCTATTTAGTAGTTGTCCTAGAAAGCACAAAATGTAAGGTCACATGGAGTTGAAGTGGTAGATAAAGCCCATGAACTTTATGAAAGAAATTAATTTTAATAATGTGTGATCCAAGCTGTTTATCTCATTCAAAATATATCCACGTAGCCCAAGTTTTAAGGAAAAACATCATAAATTTTGAGAGATATTTGGGAAAAAATGGGAAAATAGCTTTGCAAAAAATGTGGGCTTAATCTTTTAATTTACATTTTTATTAGAGACACATCTAGTACTTGAGAATTTAATAAATTATTCTTCAAATTTGAGTTTAGTTTTATGAAATCATGTCTAATTTGGTGAATCTACACATGATTAATTAGAAATATGCACAGGAAAAATTTGAGAGACCGAACTTTTTCAAAAATTTTAATTATTCAAAGTGGAAATGTGTGAAAACTTTCAAAAAGAGGAAAAGATCAGGCTTCACTCAGCCATGTTCTATTTTAGTGGAAGTCATTGTCATGATCCAAGGAGGCCCCACATTGAAAATTCTCTACTAATCCGTACTATTGAACTTATAGATCACCAAGATTCGAACCTCATGTATTGGTTGTATAGTTTAAATGGTTCAAATCTTTAAAAAGGTGGTCTCAATTGGAGTTGCAATTTGTTGAGGAGTGGTATGGGCGTGCAGATATCAGGCATCAAAATTAAGGGTTCCCATGTGGTGGATGCACATATTTTCACTTGAAAAACATATGTGGGCTAAAATGCATTTGAGATCCATTATTTCCATAATCATAATCATTCGCCTTACTATCTATCCTATAGATAAAGCGCAGCCCTGGGAAAGGGGCAGACCGCAAGGGTCTATAATAGGCGGATGCAAGAGGCTGATTTCACGCCTTAAACCCATAACCTCAAAGTCACATGACGACAACATTTACCGTTGAGCTAAGGCTCTCCTTCACTATTTATCCTATAGATGCAAGACATAAAAGTTAAACACCGTCTTCTCATCGTAAACTAGCTTCCCTATATGATGCTTTTGATAGTGAATTCACTATTACTTTTGTAAGAGTTACGCCGTCATTCCTTGTGGCAATCACTAGAATATTACTTTGCCATAAAGAATAGTAACTTAGGATGACTGTTATAGTGAATTCACTATTACTTTTGTAAGAGTTACGCCGTCATTCCTTGTGGCAACCACTAGAATATTACTTTGCCATAAAGAATAGTAACTTAGGATGAATTCTACTCGACTGTTATAGTGAGTTCACTATTACTTTTGTAGGAGTTACGCCGTCATTCTTGTGGCAACCACTAGAATATTACTTTGCCATAAAGAATAGTAACTTAGGATGAATTCTACTCTACTGTTATAGTCATTCGGAAGGATTGACTATAATTTTGGTACATAACTCATCCATTAAGTCGTTTAAAAGGCAGATGATATTGACTCACTGGCACCTTGGCGCAACAGTAAAAGTTATTATCGTGTGACCTTGAGGTCACAGGTTCAAGGTGTGGAAACAGCCTCTTGCAAAATGCAAGGTAAGGCTGTATACTTTAAGCCCTTGTGATCCGCCCTTACCCGGACCCTGCATAGACAGGAGCTTCATGTACCAGGACTGCCCCTATTGACTCAATGGAAAAGCGAGCCGTACTTGTATTTGAGCTCGGTTATGTTTTCCAAGTGAAAATATGCGCTTCCACTGGAGACGAACCCAAAATCAATAGTTCACATCTTGCTGATGGAACCCCAAACGAAGCTTTGCGGATCAAAGCTGTGGAATCTTTTGCGAGATAAAACTAATAGCAGCTTGGATGGAGTGATAATCAGCTATCAGAATAAGGAATCCCTGCGTGCATGGCACAAGTGGGCAGCGAGCACCAAGAATTCTTTGTCACCTGAGACTGACAGCTTAGCATTTTCCTGCACAGTCACAAGAGTTAAGTATAGAAGAGGAGCCCTAGCGCAATGGTAAGATTGTCGTTGTGTGACCTTGAGCTCACAGGTTCAAGGCATAAAAACAGCCTCTTGTAAAAATGCAAAATAAGACTGCACTTATTCATATATTGTTGGAAAATGTACTTTCTTGGAAACTGGGACAGTGACGAGATAATCCTCCCACCCACAGAGGTGACGTCACCTCCGCGATTGATGGTAGCCCCTCGCCGCCCTACCCAATAGACAACACCCTGGTCCTGCCCATCCCCACCTAGGTCGACTGGGCTCCTGCCCCCAATTTTTTACATCAACCTTGCTCCTCAGGTCGCAATCTCTGTTTTTCAATGTTTTCTCTAACGATTGTATATGTGTCTGATGTCTGTTAAACAAGGGTAATATTAAAATTTTGTAAAAACTAACAGAAAAAGAGGATGGAAACTTAAAAAGTTCATGAAAACTTAATGGTAAATTTGCAAATTTTTAAAAATGTTGGATATTTTTGAAAAAATGCCAAGGTGCTTCATTTAGACATGTCCTATCTTAGAGAAAAGAAGGTGCTTCATTTAGACATGTTCTATCTTAGAGAAAGTTACTGTCATAATCTAAGGTGGGCCACGTTGAAAAATCTCTGTGCCATGACAAAGATAGAAATTGAACCTGGACTCTCTTTTCACGTGGTAAAGTAAGGCATGGAAACGCCCTCTTGCATTTTACAAGGTAAGGCTGCGAAAGAGATGGTTTGATGGGAGGAATAAAAGTGATTGACATGGGAGTCCCTCTTAAGTGTCCTGGTCGGTGAGATGCCAAGTGCATGCATGATTTGTGGGTTGCTACTTATAACTGTTGAGACAATTATCCATAGAGTGGATGATAGTCTCCCGTGGTCTCACTAGCCGACCTTGACCTTTGTTATTTTGGGATCATATCTAGTATTTAGAGTTTGCCTTAATTTGGTACTACTCTTGTGGTCTGCACCGGACCTCGCATACACAAAGCTTCGTACATTGGACTGCCCTCCCTCTCTCTGAACTTGCCTTCCCAAAATGAATGGAAGATCGCCCTCGTGAATCAGGGAGAAACTTGCATGGTTAGTGTTTAACCAAGATTCAGCACGTCCTGAAGGGTGATATGAATAGGCTGTTTGGTGATCCCAGGCATTTATCATTCGTATGCCTTGCTCCAAAGCTCTTGTAGTCTGCCCCTTTCCCGGATCCTGCATAGACGGGAGCTTCGTGCACCGGGGCTGCCCTTTATGCCTTGCTCCAGAGCTCCCACATTGAACAATCGCAACTCTCAAAAGTTTTCTTTGTTAGAACCAAAGAACAACGGTTAGCATCAGCCGATGAATAAGGTTTTTGAGGCAGGACCCATATAATATAATATAGAAGTGAAGCTTTGGCGAACAGTAGAGTTGTCGTGTGTGACCTTGAGGTTACGGGTTTAAAGTGTGGAAACAGCCTCTTACAAATTGCAAGGTAAGGCTGAGTACTATTGACCCTTAGTAGTCCGTGCCTTCTTCAAACCCCGCATATGCAGGAGCTTCGCGCACTAGAAGAAAAACCCTGACTTAAGACAAATAACTGACACACACTCTAAAATTTAATTACCAGCCAGAGGGAAAAGCCCTGCCTTGAAACTATTGCCAAATGTGTTTCAAGAGAGATGCAGAATTGTTTACGAGCCAAACTACTCCAGACATTGTTGGCTTCTTGCTTCTCGGCTATGCAAGGTGCATAGACCATTCTTATGTTTAGCCATGCCCTCTTTTTTTTCCTTTTTTTATACAAGATTATTTATCTATTTTTTATATAGATCTAAGCCATTCATCATGTTTTCCGTACCAAATTAGGTAATTTCATATAAATCAATGCATTTAAAAGAGGCTAACTATTTGTTTTGGACTTTTGAAAAAATTAATAAAATGAATGGTCACTATTTTCTACTCATCAAGCATCGGCTAAAAGAGAAACCGAAGGTGAGGTTGAAGCTAATAGTTGAGAACGTTGAGACTAAAACGAAGGTGTAGCCTCTCTAAGTGAGCTATCTATGAGGTGCTGCTTTTTTCTTATTAACTTATATATCTGATTTCTGGGACCAAAATGGACTGTTTTTTCTATGATTCTAATGGATTAGAGTTTGAGTTGATATTGTTTCATTGGCAAACTTTCAGTTGGTAGCCACTACATCTGCAGTTCTCTTCCAACCCTTTTTTTTTTTTTTTTTTTTCTGTTTTTGGTAATCTAAAAATTGAACAGTGGTAGCTTGATAGCCTCAAAAGTAAGGACCTCTACATGGAGAGCTTGAATCATCCTGATTCATCTGGTTGGACCCAAGAAATCTGTATTGCACTAGCCATCGTATAATCCCTCATTTGAGTAACATCTTCAAATCTATCGACAGATTCTCTCTCTCTCTCTCTGTTAGTTCTGTTATCTATTCATTCATTTGTTATCTGTCTAAACATGCAGACATGCATGCAAAACATCATCATCATCAAGACCTTATCCCAATTAGGGGTCGGCCACATGAATCTTATTTCTCCATTCCACTCTATTAAATACCATGTCTTCATTTAGTCCCAAAGTTTTAAAATCTTTCCTCACCACTTCTATCCTTGTTCTTTTGGGCCTTCCCCTTGTCCTTTTAAAACTTTCTACTTGTATTGCCTCACTTCTTCTAACTGGTGCCGTTGTTGGTCTTCTTTGAACATGTCCAAACCATCTAAGTCTAGTCTCCCTCATCTTATTACCTACTAGTGCTATCCTTAAATTTCCTCGAATATTTTCATTTCGAATTTTATCTTTTCTTGTCTTACTACTTATCTATCTCAACATCCTCATTTCTGCGACTCTCATCCTATGAGTATAATGTTCCTTAATTGCCCAACATTCTGATCCATAGAGCATGGCTGGCCTTATGGCCATCCTATAGAATTTTCCTTTTAGTTTGAGTGGCACCCGTCAATCACACATAGGATGCACATGCATGCAAAACATTAAAAAAAAAAAAAAAAGGAGGAAGGAAAGAGAGATTAAGGTAGAGGAAATAGTACATAATAAAGATTCTTCCTGCAATTGGTGAGGTGTCAATAAGTAAAACAAAGAATGCCTACTCAATTCATTCCAGAGAGAAACTGACATTTAAGTATCTTTAGAGAAACAGGCTGGAAATGTAAGAGTGCTATGTTAGCATCAACTTCTTGCTGCAAGCCATTCACCAGTATGCCTTTAAGAGCACAATCCACAATTAGACAATAAGAATACTTGTATGCAAAAGAAATACTCTGCAAAATGAAAATATAGCCCATGTCATTGCTAAGGAAAAAGAGAATGAAATCTTCAATTTTTTGCAATTCAAGGTGATGGAGAGCCAAAAATTGCTGGAATTGCCAGAATTAGGGATCCTTAAATAATTTTTTATGGCAGTTATTTTTCCATCAAGGATACTTAACTGTCTAAAACAGTTATTGACAATAAACTGTCACTACCAATAACATTTAGACTAGTAATAAGGCACTTGTCATCACAATAATACCCACGTTCATTTTGTAATTTAAATGTTTAGGACCACAGAAAAGGGTAGCCCCGGTGCATGAAGCTCCCACAAATGCAAGGTCCAGAAAAGGAGTAGACCACAAGGGTCAATAGTATGCAGCCTTACCTTGTATTTTGCAAGAAGCTGTTTTCATGCCTCTTGAAAAATAGCAAAATTGTAACACGGCTCCCATGCCAATCTCACAGCAAGTGAACAACAGGATGAAGCCGCAAACTCCAACGAGGACAAAACACAATGCAGGGCTCCTGCCATGTTGTTCTGCACTCAGAACTTCTTTTGGGATAGGAATGTAACTAATGAGAGAACGGCCAAGACCTTGAAGATGCATAAACTGACTTTATGATTACAAGCAACAGTTAACATCTTTTAGTTAGAATGCTCTTGATGTGCAAGGAAATATATCAACTTGCAAGGGATGACATTCTGTTCATTGCAAAATGTTGTTGATGCAAATGTGTGAAATGGTCAACCACCATTAATGAATCAATACTGTACTTTTGTCCCAAATCTTGAAAGCTCTATCTGTTGATCATCTTCAAAGTTTAATGTGTTTTTAAAGGTGTAAAGTTACTTGGCGTTTTACACTCCTTACTGTCTGCCCCCAGTCCATACTTACCCGTCCCCTATGATTAACCTACACTCTAAACTTGCTTTTTACGTCACTAATTCTATCAAAATCAACATTTCTTCACCTTGCAAATAAGCACACATGAAGGGCAGCCTCAATCCATGGAAGGGGCAGACCACAAGGGTCTATAGTAAGCAGTCTTACCTTACATTTTTGTAAGAGGCTGGTTCTACGCCTTGAACCCGTGACCTCAAGGTCACACAATCACAACTTTACCATTGCAAATAAATACACATGAGAAAGCAAATTTCAGGCAATGACTCGACTTGGGAGCAGAAGGTTGACCACCATCATTTGAAGTCTCTACATTTAGACAACTATTTACTAGAACACCTAAAACCATTTGCCATGCCATGCAATAATTATTCTAGACATTGCGCCTGTCTCCTTCCCAATATCCAATGCCACTGTCCCAACAGAACTTCAGTCTTGCTATTTACCCTTTCAGTTAGTAGCCACTCTATCTGCAGTTCTCTTCGTACCCTTTTTTTTTTCTCTCTCTTTTTTTTTTAAAGCTAAAAATAGAATTGTGGTAGCTTGATAGTGTCACAAGTTTTATCCAAATTATAAAGATTTACAAAAAAACTGCAAAGGTAGTACCTTCATGAGCACTGGTTTATTCTCAGGTGCTTCCTATTGAATATGGCAACAAAGGAATAGCGCATTAACTACGAGAAAATGACCATACTAGCAACTAGTGGCCAATACATCTGTTCATAGAATTGCTGGGATCGTCCAAACAGAAAAGTTCAAGCAGAAAACAAACACACACACACACGCACTCTCTCTCTCTATCCAGCCCCAGAGCAACCTGGAGGGTCTTGTTTATGAGTGAGATGTCTAATGAGGCATATTCATTGTAGTGGTTATTAGGCAGATTCTGCTAGTTTCCATTTGCCGCTGTAATATGCAGATTTTTCCATAGTTATAATGTTACTAAACAACCAATATATCCAGAGTAATGCCCAATGCAAGTGTGCAGAAGGGCTGCATATAAGGGTTAAACTGCCATTGATTGGGATATATGGAAATTTCCAGCAATAAAGTATGCTTTGTGTAATCAGATTTATAGGTGGTCTGCAACTGCAAGTTGGAGGAAACAGTCATCAAAGAAAATTTAATGAGTCTACTAGACGAATCAACACTGTCGTTTGAATGTACCAACAGCCTGAAACTACATGGTTGTCAGTTAGAGAGTGAGCTCAAATTAGCTCTACATTTTTGCGTCTTATTGTTTGATATTAATCGGTCATGGGATTCCCTCAAAGCCTGTTGAACATGAAAGCGAAGGTGTATTCCGAAATGGTCTTTGCCTGCTGCTTATACTTTCTGGCTAACTCAACTTCAATGGATCTAGTTTGGAGCAGCCAGGAAAGATGGTACCAACATGGAGCTTGTTCCAAGACACTTGGGGCTCCATCACCTGGTCTTCCAGGTGCTGTCAGAGTGAAGATTCAATCGAGGTAGAGTCGTCAGTCAGTTGTACCACGGGGAGATTCTTATGGTCTCTGCTCTGCCTGTGGCTTTCTCTAGCTCAAGTTCGATGGGTCTAGCTTGGTGATAATGGCAGCTTGTTGAAGGGCTCTAGTGTTCATCCTGATCTGGCTCAGTTGCTGTTGGAGGTGATGATGATTCAGTCCAGGAAGAGGATTTTCCTACTAGCCCATGAGATTCTAGGGTTGAACTGTTTCATTACTGAAGGTGACCCTTGCAATCTTATTTCTTGGGCTTACATGAGATTGCTTTCTCCTTTGAGGCAAACTCATATTACAAGAGAAGATGGACTGTTTGTCTTATTTTCAGGTGGAATTGAAATAACTAATTTAACTGGAGATATAACTAACTTTTTTGTTAAGGTAAAAATGAAAAAACGTGGATAATATAGGATTTATTGTATAGTTTTTTTTAGAAGAGAAACCTTGTGTAACTGTAGAATTACACGGCATAGAGATCGCAGGCTGCTTACTATATGTAGTTTGCTCATCGTGAAATTCAATGCGATCAGATGATCTTAACTTCTTATTTGTGGTCTTTAAAAAATTAATAAAATTGGATGGTCTAGATTTCCAAAGCATGACATGAGCCGATCCGTGTTATTATGGTCTAGAACAGAAGTGTGATTCGGGTAATGGCTCGTCCACGGTAAGAGGTTTATGCTGAACGGTTTAGATCACTTAACAACATGGGCCCCGCTTGTACAAGACTCACTGGAGGGCAAGGCAGTGCAAAGTCCTAAAACCCCTCCTCCAGTCTGAAAATTCATTTCCTGACGGAAGCCCCACTGAGAGCCCTTTCTCGATCGAGAGAGAGAGAGAGAGAGATGTCGATTCTGTGGGAGAAGAGCGAAACATGGCGATGGCTGGTTAGGAAGACTCGCGATTCAAAGCCCTTCTTCTTTACCTTCGCAACTCTCTGCGGTGTCGTTCCGGGCGTCATTGGGTATTGCGTCATGCAACTCACCAGCTCCCGAAATGAACAGCTCGAAGCCCAACTCCGGAAAAATGCTCGACCAGAAACCCTTGTAACTCTCCCTCTCTCTCTGTCTATATCTTTCTACAAATCTGATCTCTTCTTGTGTTATAGCAGAAGAGTTTTGCATTTATGGGTTTTTGGTTCTTGGGGGTGTTAGAAAATGGGTTTTGTTTGATTTTGCTGCTCCTTTGCGTTGCTCTCAATCAAGAAAGTTTCTGCAAAACTGTAATTTGGCTATGAGACTTTGGGTTTTAAGTTTACAATAAAGTTGCATCTTAACTGGAATTAGATTGCATAAAAAAAGGCCTAAGCTTCTACTTTTGATGGAAAACGTGGTGACATTCTAGCGCAAGAGTGAATTCTGAGAATTGATCCGTAATCATTTTCTTCGCAATAGTTGAAATACAGTCGAATACCAACTTTGGCCAATGCCCATGCTCTGGCATAGACGAATTTGGGATTTCTCCCATTGTAACTCTCTCTCTCTCTCTCTCTCTCTCTCTCTCTCTCTCTCTCTCTCTCTCTCTCTCTCCATGTTTATGGTGCTTAGGGGATTAATCCCTATATCACTTTTATTTCGAACTTATCTTGTGGCTCCTCTAGTTAGTTCTGTTCTTTGTAATTGAAAGCGAAAGTCGAAGTAGATGTAAAGTTGTTT
Organism: Warburgia ugandensis; assembly: GCA_035236585.1. Classification (NCBI taxonomy): domain Eukaryota; kingdom Viridiplantae; phylum Streptophyta; class Magnoliopsida; order Canellales; family Canellaceae; genus Warburgia; species Warburgia ugandensis. The sequence goes on from CP141126.1 coordinate 103,524,727, forward strand.
TTATGGATTTGAAGAGGAAGACGTCCAGGAAGAAGCCTTGTCAGTGGCATGATTGAGGGATTATGCTGCTTGAAATGGGGCTGTAGCTGATTCCCAAAGGACCAGCTGGTTGATTGGAATCTAGTTAGTTGGTTCATTTGCACTGTTGAACACACACTTGTACCATTTCCTTTTTGCTGTGTAGACACTTGAGAACTCCTTGATATGCGACATCTCCAGATAGTGTCAGATGGGCTTCATAGAGTTTTTCATGTCAATGATGAGGTAGCAAGGATGGATTGTTTTGATGAATCTGGAAAGTTTACTTTGTCTCTTTTGGTGCATGATCTGAAGGGATTATTTTTGAATGAGTGAAGAAATCTTAGGTGCAAACATTAACATTTGTATTCTTTCTGTTCTCTATGCATTTCAATTGCTCCACCTCAGTGGCTTACTGTCATATTATTAGAAGGTTATTAAGAGTTGACTTATTAAAATGAAATGATTATTTATTACCTTATGTTTTCTTAATTTATCCTGCTTATAGCTGATTAAAGTTTTCATTATTTATATTGTTGTTTCGTGGAAATGGCCTCTTGCAATGCAAGGCCTTGTACTGTAGACCCTTTGTGGTCCATCCCTTCCTCGGACCCCGCATATGCGGGAGTTTCATGCACGGGGCTGCCCTATGAACTTTTTATTTGTATTGTTTTTTATCATATATTATTGTAGTCTGTTTATTATCATATAGAACTGTTCTGTTCAACTGTCTTGAACTTTGACTTGAGCTATGACAGGTGCTGGAGGAAACTTTGAGATTCGGGTACATCTCACTTGTCTAAATAGCACTTTTTACATCAAATCCTCAGTGTTGGGCTAATGATCTGTCTAGAGTAGAAGTTACTGCCTTAGTATGTCTGTGTGCAGGCTAGGCGATGGCCTTAAAGGACACAAATGATGGAATTTTGATGGCAGAACAGGAGGGCAATGGATTATTCCCCTAAAAGAAAATGACACAAGGTTCAAATTGAAAGGACATGGAGGGACAAGCTCGTAGAAAGTGCTTATCTCTATAGAGGTCCATGTTAACAGAAATTCGTCTGCAGTAGCACCTCTCTAAAACATATCCAGGACTACAGTTAGAATCACCCAGATGATAGAATCCAGGACTACAGATAGAATCACACAGATGATAGAAGCTTCCTTATCTAAAGCATTCGACTCATCTAAAATTGTGTCAAATGATGAGGTTGACACTTGCTCCTCCTACGAGTTTTTGTGTTCAACTGTAGTTACCTTGGTTTTTCAATGCTTGAGATGAAATGTAAGGTGGCTGGTGATATTCCAACTAATTAGATGGGTGTTCTTATATGTGGGCTTGTTGTTGCATATAGATCCCTTTGAAGTCAACAAAACTTTCATCTAGTATCATGTTGAAATCCTACATATTTATAAAAAAATAAGTTGGTATATTAGCTGAGATAGCCATGAGAAAGTTATTCCTCTATGTGAAAGTGTATGAAATCCATCGTCTGTCATTTCTGTTTTGAATTGGTCCAAATTACAAATATGAAGTGTTTTCCATGTTTCTATCCTAAGTATATGTTCATGTTTTCCTTACATAGGACCCATCAAAACTTAATCTTTTGCTGAAACTAAATAACAATTACTAAAATTCCTAAAGATCAAAATGACTTGCCATGCCAGATTCTGTGATGAACAGAGTTGGTGGGGTTCATTCTTGACATTAACATGATGGTTTTGGATAGGTTTTACACTACTTTTGAATCTTGATTTGCTTTCTACTTGTGGATTCCTATCTGTTTGAGTTATGGTCTCTTCATGAATTTTGCTTGCATCAATATATAACTTACTTCCCATTGGATCAGTTAATTGCACAAAAATGGAATCTTTACTTCTTGAGGCACTGTTAAGTATTAATAGAACCAAATTGAAGATTGCACAATGTCTAAACCATACTTACTTTTGGAAGTACTTATTTTACTCTTAATCTGCTATCATAAAACAGTGGCATTTAGAAAAACTTTCCTGTTCATGTTTTGGAAATTGAATTGAAGTGTTGTCAAATGTTTCTTTGAGAACTCATCATCATCATCAAGACCTTATCCCAATTAGGAGTCGACCACATGAATCTTGCTCCTCCATTCTTTGAGAACTATTATATGGTAAATGTCCACATAGAGCCTTGATATGCAGAAATTATAGTACAAGCATTGAAGATGGTTATTTAAAACACTAATAGTCAATAGCACAAACTCTGCAGATCATTATATGGTAAATGTCCACATAGAGCCTTGATATGCAGAAATTATAGTACAAGCATTGAAGATGGTTATTTAAAACACTAATAGTCAATAGCACAAACTCTGCAGATCAAATACTATGGCTTGATGTAGCATATTCATAATGGTCTGTGTCACGAAGTGACCGGCTTGTATTTTTGTCCCCATGGGCTCAAGTTTGCACCCAAACGTTATACAAAAACAGAAAGCAGGTAGGAACTCAAACTATCTCATACCAGCATAACACCCGTCAATAATGAGAACAACAAAACTAAAACAGAAAGAGTAACTGATTGATCTTAAACAGGTTTTATTAAATACATTAAGTGTTTACCCAATAATATTTTGTTGTTTGATCAGCTTATTTAGTTTGCTCTACTTTGTTATTTAAGTAGGTTTGTTTGAGTGTTTTTGTATATTTTTCCATTTTTGATTGGTGTGTTCTGTCTGTAGATAGTCTCATTATATTTATTATTAATATTATTTTATTGCCTTTATCTTTAAGCTTTCTTCTTCTAGTTAAATTCTCCGTTCAAAAAATAAAAAGAAAAGTCCAATTCTTATATAAGGTTTCATCATCACTTAAGAGATGTTGGCTTTTTAATGCAAAGGAGCAAGTCAGAGGAGCATGAAAACGGCACTAATGCTTCATTAATTGTGGGAGGAGGCTGGTTGAGTGAAAAAATCCAACTTAGCACCTGAAGCTTACTTGATTTTTTTGGCAACCTTAGCTGGTGTACCATGTTGAGTGTATCTCTAAGACCACTATTGCTTAACATTTTTTGTTTTGAGTGCCTGAAATTTTGCTCCTGTTTCTTTCTTCTGCGCATTAAGGTTTTCTTCGTTTTATTTTTATTTTTTAAATGATTGAAAAGCTGTATCAGATGTCATTTTTAACTTGCTTTGCTGCTTGTCCATTGGGCATAATATGTTCTTAAGATAAGTTGCTTCAATTATTTAATCAGATGATGGGCCAAGCTAATAGAGAGCGGCTTGCTGAATATCTTGGGGAGTTGCAGAGGAAGGAGGATACAAATGATCGATATGTTGCTGCTCTAAGAGGAGAAACATTGACAAGAAATCCGTATGTAAGGATTCAGCCGGTTCCCAAGGAAAGTGATAAGATGGAAGATCAAAAGAAGTAGGTACACCAAATGTGTGAAAATATTTTGTTGAAAACTGCTGCTTTCGTGCTTTTGCAGGATATGGTTCAACTTCATGTTTCATGAGATAGAAGCACATCTCAGAATTACCCTTTACATGATGTGCAACTTGCATTTATGCCTGGAGTATTGAGAATAACATTCACTTGTTGGTATAGACCTTGAGAGCCTGATTTTGTTAAATGCCTATGAAGGCAATGCCAATATTTCAGTGTTAGAAATCACTCTCCATCTTTTTCTTGGTTTGTGCTTGTTTCTATTTCTATATGCACGCATTGCTTGCCTGCGTGCAGTCTGATGTTAATTTGAACTGTGATCGGCTAACTTCAACTCTTTTGGTTGAAGCTTGAACTAACCCCAGGTTCATTGGTTTAGCTAACTCCACACATTTAGGGATTTAAAAACTGGATTAGGCAGGACCATTTGAGCCAAACACGGTGGTATTTAGAAATCAAGAAGTCACCATGGTCGCAGTGAAAACTGGTCATAGAATTCCCAAGAACAAAAAAAATTGGTGACAGGCCTTTATCCATGTATCAGATTGGTCCTGAAGACTCTTATTCAGTCTTCACTATCTTCTAACTTATTGTACCATGCATTTTAGTTTGAAGATTTACTTTTCTGAATTTGATTCAGAGACATCTATGTTCAGTAGTGTGGGGTTTGTAGGTGAATAGGCTGTGAGCGGGTTGTTGGACAACCCACTTGAAGGTTTGAGGATTTAGACTTGGGATATTTAAACTGTAACCCATTCCTGAGATTGTTAACTGAGACAAAAGGAGATTCATATCTATATCTGCATGCTTTTCAGCTGGAGAAATGTGGTCAAGCAGATATACTGTTCCTCTCCCTATCTGATGATTAATACCTGCAACCATTTCTTGGTGAAGACATACGCTAGCTGGGATGTCAGTGTAAAACATTGAATCCAAAGCGTTCGTCCGATGGCTCCTAAGTTGGTTTTCCAGTGCCTTCCCCGTCATGCTAGTAAGAAAACATGCTTCCAAGTAGATGTGCTTTGGGTCTACGGATGGGTACCTGTGATTATGACTAAAAGTCATAGGCAATCTAAATATTAATTCCCTTTTTTAAATCTAAATATTTAAATAATATGAAATTCACTCTAGACCGTGAGATACGTTGTATATGTAAATTTTAGCTTTTAGGGTTTATTTCTTAGTTTTCGGTTCATGTCATGTTGAGGCTGATTTATGACTAAAAACCATAGGCAATCTAAATATTAATCCCATTCTTTTTTTTAATCTAAATATTTAAATAATATGAAATTCACTTTAGACAATGAGATACATTGTCATGTTAGGGCTTCTTTTCTTACTTACAAACTAATATACAAATGCATATTTATGTGCAAGTAGCAAAAAAATAACGCAATCAAAATAATCTTCAACTTCATCCTTGTTAGTTGCCACCTAATGCAAGTCTCTCTTTTTTCATCCTACAAGATGGTCATAAGGCCAGTCATGCTCTATTGATCAGAGTATTGAGCAGTTAAGGAATATCATGTTCATATGATGAGTATTGCGAAAATGAAGATGTTGAGATGGATGAGTGTCAAGACAAGAAAGGATAGAATTAGAAATGAAAATATTAAAGAAAACTTAGGTGTAACACAAATAGGTAACAATATGAGAGAGATTAGACTTAGATGGTTTGTACATGTCCAAGGAGACCCAAAACGGCATCGATTAGGAGTGAGGCAATGCAAGTAGAAGGTTCTAAAAGGGTAAGGAGAAGGCCCAAAAGAATGTGGATAGAAGTGATGAGAAATTTTTTTAAAACCTTGGGACTAAATGAAGTTATAGGACTTAGTAGAGGGGAATAAAGGAACAAGATTCATGTGGCCAACTCTTAATTAGGATAAGGTCTTGACGATGATGATAAGGATCTATTTCTTAGTTCAAGATCGCGCTTACTCAGTGATTAAAACAAATGATGTCGGATGTTAACATAGTCCCATGAGCAGGGCTTCGATCCATTAGATATAAATCTGGGATTGGTCGGATGGTTGTTCAGACTGATTGCTAGTGTAGGTCAGTCAAAAAATGGTTATATCTTATTAGATCAAAATGAGCTTGCTCCAAACTAAGCATTCCTCGAAATTAATAAAGTCAGGATTAGGTTGTTAATGTATTAATGAACCATATCATCCAGAAAATTTAGTTATGTAAAACACGAATTTGAATGGATTAAGTCTATTTATAAGTACCAGTTTTAGGATTCTTTTCTTAGTTATGCTCTTCAGAATATGTGATAGCCACGTCAAGTTGGGTTGGATTCGGGTCTTTTTCTTTGTTGATGTTAAGTGGGTTCGAACCCGCAGCCTCTTGGTTGTGAGACATCTCATTTAGTTAACTCGCCTGAGTGCTCAAACCCCATAATATCATCTATATTGGAAACTTTCATGGGTGATATTTTTTATTTTCTGAAGGTTAGACACACAGACACTGACTCTTAATTCAGATAGGTCTTGATGATGATGAAGGTTAGACACACAGCCTCGAAAGCTGCTCACTCGGGTGAGAGGTGACTCCATACGCCACTGTTAGAAGGTGAGAGGATGATATTATGGGTCTTCCAAATGGATGAAGTAAGAAAAGAACAGTAGGATTTTACAAAATCAACAGCGCTCAATGGATTGGGATCATCCGCTGAGAGAGAGAGAGACAGAGGAGAGTGTTACCAGCTTACATTTTATTCGCTAAGAAAAAGTAAAAAGTTATCATTTTCTTTGTCTTTTCTTATGTTTTACTTTTTCTCAGCCAATTAAAAAATAGCTGCTGCTCGTGGCTGTGCTAATTTGCTGTTATTATCGCATTCAGATTAGAAAAACTTTGGAGGCCTTTTGTGGGTTTAGGCTGATTTTGCCTATTCAGTCCAACTTCATATTTCGCCTAAGATCAATTTCTAAGTTAAAAGCTAACAAATGTCTAGCATAGTTGGTTGTAGACAGCTCCACATTTTCACTGGAATGGGCTTTGTGGCAAGTATGTGTTGCCACTTTGTCTTTTGGCAAGGGATTAAATATTAAAGTGTGAGTGGTTTGGTCTGCAATTTTTCGCTTACATAAAAAAAATAAAAAAAAAATAAATAAATTCTATGTTATAATTTTTTTCTTTTTTAAGCGGTAAAACATATCCTGGAAGTCCAAGTCTTTTATATATGTACCCTTCCCAAATGTATCCTCAAGACACTCGCTCTATGTGCAAACACCATTTTTAGCTTTTAGCCATTAAACCTGTATTTAAAGGTGAAAAATATAAAATGATCCTGCAATGGAGTAAGAAATTTATTGTGGCTAAAAATTTCAACTTTTAGAGCTTTCTAAGAAGAAAAAACCCGCAAATATCCTAATTTGAGAAAGATGAAGGTCATGAGTGGTGGAAATTTACAAGAATTAAGTCTTACCTTTTGTCTTTGATTTAGTCTCCGTATACATATACTTCCACCTAAGATTTAATGAAAAGTTATTTGATGCTGAAGAAATAACAGCCCTTTGTTTGAGCTTGATAAGAAATTCAATTAAAAGAAAATTTTAATTTTAAAAAATATATAGGAATAAGTCAGAAAAATCATTAGAATATCCTGTGAACCAAATGATCTGGATATTGAAATCAATACAGAAATTTCAAAGTTCTGTCTTCAGCCCGGGAGCAAAACCATGATCAAAATGAAATTGATAACTTTGCTCCAAGTCTTTGCCATGTGTGTGGCTAAGGGAGTGGATACGGATCTAGTCCGGCATCTTCCTGTACCTGCACAGTCTTGCTCGTCCTGGCATTGGATGTCCTATATCACCATGATTAACTGATGCTTTGCATCTCCTGCATTGCCGGATCACCAGTGTTATGCCTCCTTCACTCGAGAAACGACAGAGAACCTTCTTGCAGAAATTAATGCATTCAGATGATTCTAATCACTTTTTTAGGTCTTACAAAAAAAGAAAAAAGTTGATGGTCATGATTTTCGACTCAAAAAAAAGTCTTACAGCATCTAATGGGCATGAAATGTGTGGTATGTAGCCTAAATAGGCAATTTGATTTTAAAAAAATTCATCACCATGCATGAAAAACAGGGGCTTGGACTTTTATATCTTGTATAGCCTAAGCATCTCTTGAAGTAGTACAGTTTGTGCTAAATCATGATTTCTGTATCATACTAGTCTAGGATCAGTAGCTAGAAGTTCTTTAAATGTAAAGACATGGATTCACAGCATACCTTCCCATTTTCCATCTTTGTGCCTGATTGTAAAGAAGACACAAAGGAGCAAACAAATGCAGTTCTACAGGGCTATAAAACTGGAGTTTGGAAGAAAGTTCGTCTCAGCATAGGTATTTCTTGATAATTATCATGTGTTATGTAGATCATGTAAACACTGACTGACAGAAAAGGAAAGATTTCAGCCACTAAAGTAGGAAGAAGAAAAGATTAACCTTTTACGTGGAAAGAAACCTACTTGGAAGATCACTGCTGCACTGGAGTTGTGCATAATGGGACACTATAAAAGAAGAATCTGCAGGGGGCGCTGAAGATGCCTTAAAAAATCTCCAACACCTCCATAAGTCGTAGAGGTTTTGGAAGTGAGTTTTGGCCGCCTCTGTAGATCCTCTCTTTTGTAGTGGGACGATCTTGATATTGGGCATATGGGCTATCTTGTCCCAGTCTCCTCCTCTACATTTCTTGTCAGATGGTGAGACGCATATCCTGTGGACAATGAAGCCATATTATAATAGCCTTGGATTGACAATGATCGAAAATATGTGAGATTTGAGAACTCAGCAAATCCACCATGCTTGGGCACTCTTCAATTATTTGGCGTTGCAGTTCGGTGACATGTTGTAGCCCATCAGGTAATGATGCCAACTTACTACAACCCCCAATTTCCAAATATTCAAGGGTAGTGTGGCGCTTCAAATTATCAAGCCAAGAGGTTAGATTTTGACACATCTGAATTGATAAACGTTGAAGAGACGCCAAGCCTTGCAGTACTCCTTTCTCAGGTAAAGATGATAGACTATAAAGGGCAGCTTGGTGCACAAAGCTCTGCATAAACTGTGTCTAAGAAAAGGGCGGACCATAAAGTGTCTATGATATGTAGTTTTATCTCAAATTGCAAGACTGTTTTTATACCTTGAACTCGCAACCTCAAGATTGCAGGACAACAACTCTACTATTGTACCAAGGCTCTCCTTCAAAGATGTTAGACTATAGCACCCAATAATCCTCAATTGTTGAAGGGATGTGAGGTTCCATAATCCCTACGGTTAAAGACACCAGATTCTCAGTGTAATGAATGAACAATGATTTTAGTTTGAGGCTGTCCTCTATCTGTAGGAAGACCTTTTAAAATTGTAGCGTTTTACCCACTTTAGAGTTTTGCGAGTAGTCATGTTTCGCAGAAATCCTACTGAAAGTGATGATAACTGATGGAGACCTTCAATATTAAGAGTGGTTAGGTGATGATCACTGATGGAAACCCTACTGAAAGGCATGAGAAAATTTGTCTTCCTTCCACTGTTTCCCAGCTCTAGGGAGAACTCATTCTAACTGTAGTATCTTCAAGCAAGGAGCTGTAATATCTTTGGTGATCTAGCCGTTGATCTTCTGTCCCACATCCTAGACAGGCTATCTTGCCATTCACAAACCCCAATAATATCTTAACGATCTGGTCCACGCTTCTTTCCCCCCTACATTCTTAGTAATATGTACCGAATTGAAAGGACGCAACAGTACAAGCAACATCCATTCAAAAGAATGTTAAACAATTATAGTAAGTCAAAGTGCGATGGAGCAAGCTCTATGTCACCCACTAAGAAAATGCAAAATCCCTCGCAAACACAAAGGAACTTGGAGAAGTCAACCAGGCTGAACATGTCTCAGATAAAACAAAATTTAAAAATGTCAGCACGTTTGAGTACTTTAATTACATAAAAGACCAGTAGAGAGACCATTTCACCATTCAGCCAAAGACCCAAAGCCCCATCCCGTGCTGTGTATCAATGGTTTGACTGGGCACTACAGAATATCGAGCCATCAAATAGCATGCAACAAATCTAAATCCAAACGGCCAGATTTACATATAGGCTAATGCCGTTTGTTATCTAGCCGTCGATCTTTTGGTCTACGTCATAGATAGGCCATTTCATTGTTGCAGAACAAGAAAACAAAATGCTATGTGGGCTCCTACTGAATCTCCAACTATCTAACAGCTAGGAACAAACTTGCATGTGGGCTAATTGTTTGCACTCTAGCCGTTGATCACTAGATGAAAAAAGGATCAACAAACCAATTCATGAAGGATTTATTGCTGCTTTTCCAAACTTTCTGATTCTGGGCTGGAGTCAATCAGGTGGATAGTGTGCATCAAAAGATCATAGCCACCCACCAACTGCTCTCGGTGTATATTCCTTGTCACAAGGATTGGATCATTCCCCCTGCTCGTTTCAGGCATGGGCGTGCCTTCCTGCGTCAGCTAATAAATTCTCTATAAACAAATGTTAGAGGAGTAAACCATGCTTACTATTCATGTCCAAGTGGCAGCAGTCTCAACCGTCAAATCCTGTTGTTAGAAAACAAACCCAACTAAAACCACGGATCTATATTTGGCTAAGACCCTAAATATCTCTAGAACCATCAAAGGAGGGGGAAAAACAGCCTAATTCCCATTCAGAACCAATCAACTCGCAAAACCTCTCGTCCCTAACAAGCAGAAGAAAAAAGAAGGGGAGGAAAGCAGCCCCCATTTCTCCACACACCAACGTGCAGACCACCACAATCTCCGCCTTCAAGAACCCACTACCACCTCTCCCACATGCTCCCACATCCGGCTACCTCAAGCTATACGTTCTGAACCACATGACACCGCCAAGGGCCCAGCAGTCTCCCAAGCAACAGTCAGCCCGACCGATCAAGACCATAGCGCCAGAGACCGAGGGCTCTCCCACACGACCCAAATCCCCTCTGCACTTCATCCCAAAGCGCTGGGCGTCGCCTCACAGGCCATCTACCCAAAAGAACAAGCCACCTCCTGGGGCATCTCCTCCCCCGCCCATATCCCTTCTACCTTCACAGAGGAAGCGAGAATCCAAACACGCCAAGATATACCGACTACTTCGGTCTGTTTTCCGATCATTCCCAATCATCACACCGTCCTGCAAATTCCCCAGCCTCCCCAGCAGCGGGTTAGACAGCCACATTCACGGTGGAACTCGCATGACTGGCACGCTCTTTGGCAACCGAAAGGCTCGGATTAGCTTGGCCATACAAGAACATCCCAGGTGCCTTCCTATACTCATACTTGAGCTTGCAATCCAGACCACCAAGCTCCTCCAGGAGATGGGCTCGGGCCTCGTGAGGATTGCACTGGAGTGCGAGAAGCGAAATGCAGACAAGACCAAGCTCATTGATGAACCCCTCTGGACCACGTACTGTAATGGTCGGAAAACAGGGTACGGCACAAAAAGAGACCCAACTGAGGAGGACCTGAATATCTTCCAGCTACTCCATGCAGTGTCGATGGGTGCCGGTGTTATCCCAAGTGACCCCGAGCCACCAGATGGGGAGCTTACCTACATGAGAACACACTTTGAACGTGTCGTTGGGTCCAAAGACTCTGAGACTTTCTATATGATGAATCCGGATGGCAACAGCGGCCCCGAACTCAGCATATTCTTTATCAGGATATGAAGCTTGCAGGAAAAGAGAACATGGCTTCATGACAGACTAAATGCGTGATCGAAAGAATCATAATTCTTATACAAATGCAGGGAGAACACCAAAATGTCAACCAACGTGGTCACAAGAGTATGAAGAGAACAGCTGATTATTAAAGGCCGAGTCCAACAGCCCATCCATCTCTTCGCCAGAGGCCAGCAGTGTATTGCTTCTCCAAGTCCAGCTGGGGCTCTTTCTACTTCTCTGCTTGGAATAGGCTGTTGCCGTCGTCGCCATCGGGCTTGTGCTCTGCTTTTGGATCGCCTTTCACACCCTACAATTGGCCATAGGTACCAAGGCAACCTCAGACTCTAAAACTGTGTCAGTCGGGGGTTGAGAATTCTAATGCGAACTTGTCATTCAGACAGAACGAAAGAGAAGAAATCATATTTACCACCTTTGTACATTGTTCTTGCCTCTGAATTTGTAAAAGTACAATGGAAGTCGGAAATTACCATGAGTTTGTTGAATTTCTCCTGCTGTTCTCGGTCCACAAACAGTGGCATATCCCAGCGATTGCCCCGCTGTAACAATTTATAGCGAAACTAAAAGATGATAGACAACCAGTGGTAGTCTGTGAAAGAACACACAGGAGCAGATCTTTTGCAATCTAGATGTCTAATCAACTTAAGAATGACACTGGAGGCATTTTAGATGCATTACCTCTTCTGTAGCAGTGTTTTTTTTTTGTTTCCCCACAGTAGCTTTTTCTTCTGGTCAGTAGACATATACCCAACCCCTACCAGATTCCTATTCACTGTGGTAATATAAATAGTTTTACGTCAGAAGTATCAATAAAATCACTAATATTGAATTGCCATTGATCAAAGAAAATGTAGGCATCTGAAAAATGAAAATTTTCTCGAACGTGATAGCCAATGAGATTGTAGATAACAACGATTAGGACCACATAGGAGTATGCATACAAACAAGTTATGCAGTATCAGGCAATTTGGACCTTGTGAATTTTTCATGGCCAGTACATTGGAATAACAGGGTAATCAGATGAGCCATGTTGGTAAAATTTTGTTGGTAGGCAACAGCATGCAAACTGCCACAAGGTACGAATACAAATTTAGCTACTTTTTTGTCTTCTTTCTTGCCATTCTCGGCATAAGCATCACCAATTAGGCGATCTTAAGACTCACATGTCAGAACATTCAACATATTACCTAAAATAAAGAATAAAATTAGATCAACAGGCTGAGGTTACTTAATCCTGGAGTTTCATGATGATGCTGAAAGAGGTCCAGATCTAATTGGCTATTGCTCTAAAGAAACAATTCCTCCATATTGACCTTTGATTCAGTTAAATCTAAGCAACCCTTGTAAAATTGCGGAAAATCTTAGATTGCCACAAGACATTTTCTTTAGAAGTTGATGAATGAGTCTCGAACCTCCAGCCTTTGGTTGGAGAGCACTTCACCTTACCACTATGCTCAAACATACTCAACTTCGTATGTTATATAATGAATTGAGCCTCAAAGTGTAGTTAAATACTGCAGGCTGCTACATTACACATTTGATCAGACAATTAAGGGCATCTAGGAAGATTACATTTTACAGTAGTCTCTAGTGCTGTGTTTCAGCAGCTTCGTTGCCAGGAAAAGTATTTGGTTGATCAAAGTGCTAGGAACTCAATAAAATTCTGGACGTGGGTCTTTCGTAACGTATATTACACAGGCATACCAGAGTTTGAATCCATAATTCAAAAAGGTTGCCATTGCTGCTCCTTAGCAAATCCTCCAATTGTTTCAGCAACTTCTTCATCAGGCACACCTTTTGGTTGCACAAACCGCTCAAGAGTTTTAATATGTATCATGGAGTGGGTACTTTGAAGGAATCTTGCACACCACTCTTCATAGAATTTCCAACTTTTTAAGCAGCTTCTAAAAGCTCAACACTTAATATGCTTTCCCAGGTGACCTAATCTTAAGCTAGGAGATTCTTATCTTCTATCATATTCTCACCAAATTCAGTTTAACCTAGTAATGTAAATCCATTACAAAAGTATTAGAAGTTTTGGCAGCTCATTTATTCTACCTTTCAAGAATTTTGTAGTGGTCTAGAAGACCTCAAACTCAGTACACAGATTCTGCAAGTGGACATATGTACACCTAGGTCTATTGCTTACAGGTACTGGGATTCTCCTGGCCAATGTTATACACGTGAGTCTGCATCTTCACCTCAAAATCTCATATCCTGCAGACTAACAGGAACCGCTTTTCTTTCTTTCACTGATTTTACCCCCTTGTGTACAAAAGAGAACAAATGTATAAATATATTTAAGATGGCTCATACTCTGACGGTGCAACTCCAGATTCCAGTAGCTAACAGCTAATACATGTAACCATAACTATGAGAACCAAGGTTAAAGCTCAGGATGTAGTAGCATAAAGGTGCCACTCCAGATACTGAACCCCTTTTCCTTTTGCTTCTGTACGTCTTCAAGTCCCTTCTAGAGCTATCTCTACCAACCACACCAATATTAACATCCTACTGTCTGTTTTTTGTCAGTTCTGCACTGCAATCTCAATATATAGAAGATAGTTCCCTTGCAAAAATATGTGGAAGATAATTTGTAATATGATCAGCAAAGGACTGTGCATCCATAACCAATGGAAACATGTTTCTTACTGTCCCCATTTTGACCATGTTAGATTTGAGGGTTTGAAAACTGAAGGTAACCTTTTCTTCTAACTTTAAGATTCCAAGTGCTTTTTTATGCAACTTTTGTGATCTAGGGCTTTTCCATGAATACAAATTAACAACATTTCAATATCAAGTATTCTTGCCATAGCCAAGGATAGCAAATCAAAAGGGAAACTATTGCCCAAATCAATGGTGTATATAATGCCTGGAGACAAGGAGTAGGTTTTATAGATCTCCTATGTATAACTAGTCAACTCATCACACAGTCCTCAACATTTATAAATGCACATCTTCAAGAAGGATGGTATTTGATGAAGCACCTTAATGGTTATGAGCAAGTAAGTGATAATAGGTTCTGCAATTTATCACAGACAGGAAAAGCCACTCAAGCTTTGTGAACGCCAAAAGAATCTAGTATACTAGAGAACAATCAGGTAAGGATGCGTACTATAGGCGCTTGTGGTCTGCCCCTTCCCTAAACCCCGCATAGGTGGGAGCTTTGTTCACCGGGGCTGCCCTTTAGATATAGAAAACCCTGAGCTTTTTTATCCAGCAACTACTAGAGAACAATCAGCATTGGATCAGGAGCATCACATCAAAGGAAACCACTGTTTCCGTATTTGAAGAGAACAGATATAGAAAACCCTGAGCTTTTTTATCCAGCATTGATCTGATACTGGAGAGGAATAGGTATTCCAATTTGGACTCATGTAAGAAACAATAGAGAAGACAAGTCTCAGAGTTAATTAAAGGAAACCAATGTTTCCGTATTTGAAGAGAACAGATATAGAAAACCCTGAGCATTTTTTATCCAGAAACTATGTCCCCTTGAGTTCACAGGTTCAAGGCATGGAAACAGCCTCTTGCAAAATGCAAGGTAAGGCTGCATACTATTGACCCTTGTGGTCCACCCCTTCCCCGGACCCTGCATACGCAAGAGCTTCGTTAACTGGGGCTTCCCTTTTTAGCTATGTCTCCTTACTCCTTATCCCTAAAAGTTTCTCCAAGCCCAAGTAACCTCTCCTGCTGATGCTTTAATCCAAAACAGGGTAACAGTGCTTATGCCAAAAGGCTAAGGAGCATAAAAGCACGTGTCACCCATGTGAAACAATCTACGATCAAATGTTGCTTTCCGTATTAGGACCATAATGGCCCTGGTGAGTGTTGGGAGGAAGGTTGACCCTACTAGATGTCTGAGAAATGCTTTATATATAAGCATTTATGTTTTTGGAAATGGAATAACTCTAGAAGATTGATAACATAAGGTCTCAACACAGGGACATGCAAGTCAACTTGCCAGTAAACTGTCTTTGCCCTATGCTGGTCCGAGTCCATAGATACTTCCATAGAGGGGAGATCCCGTAATGCATCAATACTTGTTTTACATTTCTCTTGATCCAGAAGATAGTTGATGAGACTTAGATACAAGACAATGCAACCAGACCTGCTAGAAACTATCTCATCTCTGCCCTCATCTTCAGTATAATCAGTTGGCAGAATAAAATAGATGATTCCTATGACATTGAAGATTCCTATTCTAACTAGTCTTCATATGTAATATAATTGATAAGGGTAAAACGCACGAAAATGCATCTGGTCCATAATATCAAAAGATAGTTGGTCAGACTTGAATGAAAAAATGCAACTAAAATGAAGAGAAGCAAACCCTATTAAAAGCAACATAGATATTCTAGATTATATCTATAACACTTGAAAGCAATAAAGTTCAGAAGCACCAAACAGTTAAGACATCTTCTTGTATCACAAATAAACTGTGAGAAATCTTAAAGATAATTTTATATATAGGCATAGTTCTGTAAATGCAGTATATGCATAGATGTTATCTAACTGAGCATTGTACAGCTTGACCAGAAAAAGTTTAATATAGTATTCCATGCATAATTGGTATCATGATTGGTGGTCTGAACTCAATTTTCTCTATCTAAAAGGAAATATTTCAGAACTTAATGCATCAACTTTAGACACTGTACTGGAGTTAGGTCAATCACATCCTGTTATTTAAGTAGAAACCAAGATGAACAAAACATCATAGATGCAAAACTAGTTAAAAGGCAGAAACCTGTGGCAATAAAGTTGATATCTACCTTATTCAGCAGCCTTCATGGCTGCAACCTTTGCAGCATTCGGATCATTGGCTGCGTCAGCCTCAGTAGTTGAAGAACAAGAAGTTTCTGGGGTCACTTTGGTCAGATTCTCTTGAATCTGTCTTGAGCTTGAAGGTGGCTTTTCATCAGCTGAAACAGTCCTAGGCTTCAGAAGTATTTGCCCTGAAATAAGATCCCAGCACACAATACATTTAGACATAACAAAAGAGGATCTCAAACAAACAACTATAAATCGATTACATAAGGAATAAGAATAAGATCCTAACTATAACTCACCATCATTGGTGGCCTTGTCTAACTTTGGCTTTTTGGTCAAATAATCACGATCCTCATTCAAAAGGGGAGCCTTGGCGCAACGGTAAAAGTTGTCGTCATGTGACCTTGAGGTCACAGGTTCAAGGCGTGGAATCAGCCTCTTGCAAAATGTAAGGTAAGGCTGCCTACTATAGGCCCTTGTGGTCCACCCCTTCCCCGGACCCCGCATAGGCGGGAGCTTTGTGCACCGGGCCTGCCCTTTTTTAATCACAATCCTCATTCACATGAATGGTTTTATCCCAATATTGTTCATGTTTCTCACCTCTGTCCCTGTGACTGGATGAACTCCTAGTATCACTTTGGAAATGCTCCTCTAGCTCTCTGGTGTATTGCTCTTTGTGTTTGTTATGTTCTTTATCAACATGTTTCCTCTTGTGGATCAAATCTTTTTTTTGTTCATTCATGACCCTATTGCTGCTTCTGTCACGTTCTTTAAGGCGGCATGAACCTTTGTCCCTGCCAGTAGTTGAGTCTTTTGCCTGTCCTCTGAGTTCTTCATAACAAGATGCATGATCATTCTTGTCATCTCCCAACCCCCTCCTTTGACCTCTCTTGTCATCTCGACCTCCTCTATCCTGATGCCTATCCCAGCCTACTGTCATCTCATCCATACTAGAATTTATCTGCCTGCTACCAGATTCTTTATCCCTGTCTAGAATTTCAGTATCTCTTTCCTTATATTTACTTCTGTGTCCCCTATCATCACGCCTGTCTCGGGAGTATTTGTCCAAATTTTGCCAATTTTCTCTGGACCTATCATAGTTTCTTTCTGGTCTTGTATGATCAGAACAAGTGCTGCCTCTAGATTGCTGCCCAGACCTAGAGGACAACCTCTGGTTACTTCTCTCATCTTCATCAGCATGCCTACGTTGTATCTTATAATCATCATTCAAGTGCTTTCGGTAATCCCTGGAATTCCCATAGTGTCTTTCAGAATGCTTGTACAACTCATTATCTTTCCCAGACCTACCACGAGTATCCATGTCCATATCCCTCCCATCATCCTTCTTTCTCTGTCCATACTCAGACATCTTTCTTGAATCTTCCTTTGTATTATGGCTATGGAAAGAGTTAGGACTGCCTGGTAAAGATTCAAAGGCCAACCATTATGGCAATGTGTACAGTTAATGAAAGACCATCATCATTTGCACCTAATAATTGTCGTGACATTTTCAGCGAGGACTAGGAGATTATGTGGCTTAAAAGAGATTGTGTACTTTGCCTAGACTTAATAGAGGGAGAAATACTAAATGCAGCATATACATTTCTTTAATAAAACTAAGGATGGAGTGTGTTCAGACAAGATTCAAACTCCAAATTTTGCCAGGCAGTTCTACTGGGACCATTTTTGATTCAGAAAAACCACTAGAAGGAATTCCATTTATTTGGAAACCATGAATGATGGCTACTTTTGGAATGGAAGGGGACATGAATTTCCCTCAAGACCCTTGTGGCCCACCCCTTCCCCGGACCCCGTATACGTGGGAGCTTCGTGCACTAGGGCTGCCCATTTTACGCCATGGAGATTCTGGGACGACAAGAGGTGACTGGTCAGTTTTGAGGGGTAATGATAAGCCTCTTGTATACATCAGCTATGGGATACAAATACTATATTTTGCAGTTACATCTAGTATTCCTATGATTGGAATGTAGTTATTGATGCACCAATAAGTGTGAAAGACTGCACGTGTTATATCACTTCAAAACAAATAGCAAATGAGAAACCTTTTACATATCCATAAAAGGAAAGTCTCAGAAGTCGGCTGCCCAATTAGAGCTATGAAGCTTGAAGTTACTTTTGAAAAGATTCATCTTACATTGGTTCATGACTGTTGAGGCAAAGGGTGAAATAACTAAAATGGTAGAGCAATCTATATGTAGAACTACTAACCACCAGGTGAAGATGATGCAGAACCACTGGCAGGTGAATGACGACGATACTTCCTATTAGCTGCATCATTTGATGGCTTGCGGAATGATGGCTTCACATCATAATTATCAGGAGATTGAGATTGGAAACTGGAATCCATAGAGACCAGCACCTGTAATCATCACCACATCTTAGTTTCTAAGGCAAATGCAGATCAAGCAAAAAGGTCACAAACATGTTAGAGCGTCTACACAGAAATGTTTAGGTAAAATGCCAAGAGCAAAATCAAGAACATGGGCATCTAGTAAATGCCACAGCACAACTGAAGCAAAAAATTACATTAACTACTAAAACAACTTCTTATCAAATTAGCAGAGAAATTGACCAAAACAGAATCAAGAAGCCCCTTATACATATCCAAAATCTCAGCATAACGTAAAATGTGAACACCTGGACATAGCAGCCAACAACAACTAAAACACCACATGTTTTAATTTTAGTAAACTTTACCATCATTCATCCAATATGGACTCGTAACCCACATGAACGTATCAGTTCCCTGCCAAATTTATTCGAAAAACAATTCAAAAGAATAAAACATTATCACTAAAATGAACGCCATCCGAGCTGTAGCAGTAAAAAAAGGTTACCATTTAGGTTGTGAAGACAAACTCAACTGCCATCATCTCAAGACCAAAAATTGTTAAAACCACAATGCTGTTTTCTTTTGCAACACTGCAAACTTTCTTAGAATAAGAAATTCCAGAGACATAAATAAATAGATAACCAAAATCCCTGAACAAAACTGTGCTTCCAAACCCCAATCTTCATTTCTAGTTTTTGAACTTCTCTCAGTGACAGACGCGAGA
Organism: Warburgia ugandensis; assembly: GCA_035236585.1. Taxonomy (NCBI): domain Eukaryota; kingdom Viridiplantae; phylum Streptophyta; class Magnoliopsida; order Canellales; family Canellaceae; genus Warburgia; species Warburgia ugandensis. Next base: position 103,543,735 of record CP141126.1, read on the forward strand.
AACGGGTGCGTATATCAGTTTCGTTTGCCTAAAACATAGTAGAAAACATTTTCTCTCCTAAAGTACACCAAACTTCCTCGAACAAAATGCACCAAAAAATGAATTTTTTTTAATCAAACCCTAATATTTCTACAAATAATAGACGTACTCAGCTGAATAACTGGCATAAATTCATCTACTTCAACGAGGAGAACATGAAAATCTGAAACTAAACGGAGATTCGCGATTAAGATCGAGAATGAACATTGAACGAAACGAAATCGAGCAAAAATATATTTAAAAAATAACGGAGAAAAATAGTAGCAGGAAATCAGACGAGAAATCTGTCAAGAAAAATACCTTCTGAAGACAAAAAATAGGGTTTCCCTTCTTCCGGATTTCTGATTTCCTTCGTTTCTAGGGTGCGAAGAACCTTTTTCTTCAATTTATGTGCATCCACTCTCTGAGAAATGCTTTCCTAAGCGAGGATAAGGGAGTGTCATTTTCCGCTAAGAATATAATTACCGGAAAAATGCTGTGCGCGTGTAATGCAAATGTAGCCAAGAGCCTAGCACTACATGCAGGAACCAGATATTGGTGATCCAAGCCGTACATCTCTGGATTGATTCCATAAGATTTTATCTCTCACATAATCTTAACCTTTCCTTAGATTTAACTGTCAGTAAGCTTGGCGTAATAGTATAGTTGTCGTCGTGTGACCTTGATGTCAAAAGTTCAAGATATAGAAACAGTCTTTTGCAAAAGTATAAGGTATGGCTGCGTACTATAAATTCTTATGGCGATACACATGCAAGAGCTTCATACACTTTATACATGGTCAATAGTCAATCATAAGTGCACCAAGTAGGATAAAGTTAGTAAATGCGGACTCAAGAAAAACCTAGCCCCTTATTATAGAATATTAGGTAGCTTAATTTTTGTTGGCTGACTATGTTTATTATATTACATAAAATTTAGGTCAAACTCGGCCAAACTCGAATTCTCAAAATCATCTGGACATCTAGCAGAATCGGTTGCCATATAACAAGCTAAATCAACTAAATATACATTTTTAGCTGAAATGCAAAATCTGATCAATTCAGGATCTAGTAAGCTCTATATAAATTGGTATCTTCCATTTCGGCTAACAGGCTTTATTTTTCACACATATAGGTAAAGAAAGAAAGGCATTATATAAGGATGTCTATACTCCCTTCCCTTCGAGATAAGCGATGCAGATGGGTATCTCCTTTTAACTTCGAAAACAAAATCTAACATGTCTCTCAAACACAAGCGCTTTTGATGTTTAACATAGCTTCATTCATCTAATACTTGAGTTTTCTTAAATCTGTCACATCATAATTTGAACTCAAAAGGAGAGCTTGGCACAAAGGTAAAAGTTGTTGTCATGTAACCTTGAGGTTATGGGTTCAAGGTGTAAAATCAGCCTCTTGCAAAATACAAGATAAGACTGCCTACTATAGGCCCTTGTAGTTTGCCCCTTCTCCAGACCCCACATAGGCGGGAACTTCGTGTGCTGGAGCTGCCCTTTATGATAATTTGAACTCAGATACCCCACAAACTGAATTAAACCCATAAACAACTTCTAAGCATCAAGCCAAAAGAGACACACATAGAATCTAGTAACTCAAAATATCAGAATTTTACATCTGCATCAGTAGGAACACTAAATTATATTATAAATTCAAACACTAAGCTGAGGTTTTTGAGTCTCACCACTTTGAGAAACTGCTGATATGAATAAGCTTAAACCCCTTCTACTCAAATCACTCAATTTTCTTCCTCTATTAGTAGAAGTTGTTGTCATGTGACCTTGAGGTCACAGGTTCAAGCCATGGAATCAGCCTCTTGGAAAATGCAAGTAAGGCTGCCTACTATAGGCCATTGTGGTCCGCCCCTTCCCCAAACATCGCATAGGCAGGAGCTTTGTGCATTGGTGAGTAGAGCAAGGACTTCTCCTCAATTGCTATCTGTGTAAAAGGAATAGCCCCTTGCATTGCAGGATTAACAAAAATAAATAGATTTTACAAGAAGAATCCTATAATTTATGCTTTTGGAAGGTCAGATTGCAGTACGAAGAGAACCAAGAAATTTCCAGGATTTAAGGGGTTAATTTCTCCACTAACTGATTGAGTCATCAAATTCACGGAAAGAGAATATGATTAAAAGTTTTAGGGCTTGTCAAAAAGCCATGAATTTTGCATGTTTTCTGTGGATTGATTGGAAAGTAAGGAAGAAAAACCCCGAAAATATACAGGGGACAGAGAGCGAAAACAGAGGCTTTTGAGGGTCTTTAACGGTCAAATCTCGGTGGGTTTAGGCCGAGGTTTTCCCTTGGTAGTCCGCAGAATCTTATTAAAAGTTGGTTCGGGCAATCTAAACCGTTAACTGAAATAGTCGGGGTGGGATGATCAAACAGAAGGTTCTGCTTAAAATCAAGACCCACGTATTGGAATTTGGAAGATCCCATCATATAGAGGTCATAAGTTTAAGATCCAGATTTTACTAGTGAATCTAAACCGTTCATCTGACCAACCTTAGATGAGAAACTATATAATGGTCCCAGACCACAACTTGACTATAGAACCCAACTAGACTAAGGTCCCACTGAAACTTAAAAGGTATATGTTAGACTCATCCAATCACTGTGGATGTTGAGATGGATGAGTGTCAAGATAAGAGGATAAGAATGATTGAATTATAAATGAAAATATTAAAGAAAACTTAAGAATATCATAGGATAAGATAGATTAGACTTAGATGGCTTGAATATGTCCAATATAGACCAAAATGAGGCATCAGGTAGAAGGAGCGAGGTGATCCAAGTCGAAAGTTCCAAAAGATAAGGGAAAGGCCCAAAAGAATTTTAATAGAAGTGGCGAAAAATAATTTAAAATTTTTGGAACTAAATAAAGCCCTGATACTTAATAAAGGGGAATGGAGAAATAAAATTTATATGACTAACCCCTAATTCAAATAAGGTCTTGATGACGATGATGATTCGATGGGTGAGATTTTTGGTGTATAGCCATAATCGATAGGCTCGTGATTATAATCACCATTTAGAGAGAAAGGTTGTGGAATGCCCTTCAAATCTTCTCGAAATTATATAGTTAATTGTATGGTCGTTATCCTAACTACTATTATATTAAGGAGATTTAAGAACAACAATAATAAAATCTTAGCCAATCCTTCGACCAGGATTGTTTGATGCAGAAAAGGGCAGTTCAGTGCACGAAGCTCCAACCTTTGTGGGGTTCAGGGAAGGGGCAAACCGCAAGGGCGTATAGTAGGCTGCCTTACCTTGCATTTTGCAAGAGGCTAATTTCACGCCTTGAACCTGTGACCTCAAGATCACACGATGACAACTTTTACTGTTGTACCAAGGTTCATCATGGCCCATTTGAATTACTTCATAAGCAAATTAAGCCATAACCACCCTTAGGTTGGTGAAAAGAAAATATTGTTTAGAAGCATGCAAATCATGATTATTGCTTAGATTAACATAATAAACATATGGTAGTCCGTAGATCATCCCCAATAGTGTACCAGGGGAAAATGTACAAGTTGATTAGAGGTCAGTTAAAAGGGTAGCCCACTGCACGAAGCTCCCATGCAAATGGGGTTTGAGGAAAGGGCAGACCATAACAAAAGGTCTATAATAACTAATTTATCTTGTATTTTTTGCACGAAGCTATTTTCATGTCTCAAACTCATGACCTGGACGTCGCGCGAAGGCAACTAAACCATTAAGCCAAGGCTCCAGTTCATTTGTGGGGCATTGTTGATGGATACAAATACTTGCTTTTCTATTTCCAACTTCAAGACAGACATTAGAAGCAAATGGCTTGGATCATCAAATATGTTGGACTTGTATTTCTGCCTGCTGGTATTTTTACAAGGATACTGTGGGCAAATATGTGATCAGAATAAACATTTCGTGGCTATTTAAAAATAAAGTTTTCTTAAATTAATATATGATTAGTTAATTTCCTGCTAAGCTAATAGAAAATGTTTGAACCTAGCTTCAGTGGTAAATTAATAAGTGTATTAAATCAATAATATTATAGATTTTCAGAATTTTCTCAAGTCCTACTAATTTTGTAAAATTAATATTCTCAAATTTGAGGATTTTTTGGCTTAAAGAAGCTCAAATGTATTTCCTTTGGTTTATATTCATGTGTGACAGAGAGGAACTATACGATGCAACGTCTCATTATAATTATATGTAGGCATCCTAAAATGTAGCCAGTGGATTTATGTTTTTGTATTTTTTCATGATCTAAACCATTCATTTACTTCGGCTCATCTGGCCTAGATATAAAAAATTCATATAAATGAATATCTCTAGGATCTTCATTGTTGAACATTTGGAAGATCTCAGTAGCAAAAGCAAGAAGGGGAGCCTTGGCACAATAGTAAAAGTTGTTGTCATGTGACATTGAGGTCACGGGTTTAAGGCATCTCATCTTAAAAAAGTTGTTGTCATGTGACCTTGGCAAAAAATGCAAGGTAAGGTTGCCTACTATAGGCTCTTATGGTCTGCCCCTTCCCCGGACCCTGCATAGGGGGAGCTTTGTGCACCAGGTTGCCCTTTTAGTAGCAAAAGCAAATTTTTAATAAAAATAATAAAATAAAGGCTTTGGTGTATATTAGTTTAAAGAGATACATGATAAACTAAAAGTCAGCTATATTAATAAAAAAACCTCAGATTAATTTAAGGAGATTCTACTACTTGTGATTACTAAACCATTTATTTATTTGTTAGGGTATGCCATAGGAGAAATCCATCATCAGAAATCTTAACCATCCTCACTGTTATCCTCAAGATAAACTCCACAATCGTACGGATAATATCCCATGATCTATGAGAATTTGCCATATGGCCCATCTACAACAAGGCCCAATACATAATCAAAATCACCATGGTATGGGACGTGCCCTAATATATGAGGAGAGTTTAAGAAGGGGAGCCTTGGCACAGTGGTAGAGCTGCCTTCACGTGACCTTTATATCACTGATTTAATGCATAAAAATACTCTCTATAAGACTGCCTACTATTGACCCCCATAGTCGTGGACCCACGTATGCTGGAGCTGCTATCTTTTTTCTTTATACATGAGGGACAATTTAGTCTTTAGTCGCTAAAGGTGGCAATGTGAAAGATTGGCTGGGTGGAGCCCCATGACAAGAAGGAAACAAAACCCAAAGCCAAGAAAAAGAACACAGCATCTGATCACAATCCCAAAGAAATCTATGTCATCTCTAACTTTTTCACATCCTTTTTTTTTTTTTTTTTTTTTTCACCTACTGTTTTTTTGGGGTAAAAAGAAAGAAGTGCAGATTCCACATGAGATAATGTAAAACACAAAGCAAGCAATGATTGCTCAATACACCCACTTCCTCTGCACATTCACTTGCACTTTTGTGGGGAATGGAAGCTCAAAATCTTGAATTTTCATCATGGGTTGCACCTTGCTGACACTGAACTTTCAGCTGCAGAAAATTTCATTTCTTTTTTTATCAACCTGGGTTTCTCCTTGTCCCAGATGGATCTTATTTCTTGGTTTGAAAAAATCAAAATCAGAATTTCTAAAAGACCCACCTGCATATCCAACTCAGATTGAACTTTTGAAGTGAGTGTTGATGGCTGATGGAAAACCAGAAACATCCATGCACTTAACTACTACATGAAGAAGAAGAATGAAGATTTAAAATGTTGCACTCACGATTCAGAAAACAAAAAAAATATTTACAGCGTTGCACTGGAATTTCCTCCAAATTAAAGTAATAAAGATCTTAATGAAACACGCAAAGACCGTTAATGGAAAAAAAAATATTTCCAAAAAGTCCCTGATGATGAAAGATCTGACCTTCTCTCCCTATACAAACACCATTTTTTCCTCATAATCATGCCTAACAAAATGCGATATATCTGAACTAAATGCGGGACCCGCATTGAGACTCTTCATGATCTATTGTTTCTTGGTGTAATCGCTTCTTTCCATGGAGAGGGACACCAAAGAGTTTGACAGTGCTGTTCGGTTCTTCTGCAAGTGGTGCTGAACAGCTGCCTGAACCATTTTTCTTGTAGTTTTGTAAGCCAAAAACAGATTGGGACTGACGAGAAGGAGACATCTCAATGAACCTAGTTCCCTGATTGGTGGACCTTTGGCTTATTGGGTTAACATGGTGTTGGAGGAAATAGATGATGTCATTGTAGAGCCTCTTCATGTGGGTGAGTTCTGATAAAAGCAGGGAGTTTCTTCTCCTCAGTCTTTGATTGTCCTCTGTAAGAACTGAAAGAAAATCAGTCTCAACAGTTGATGGTGGAAATGGGGATTCAATCCAGCCAGCCATTTCATCAGAGCTGATCAACGATGTTTGATCATGATAATGCTGGTGATGCTGTGGGAAATGAGGGGTCTTCCTTCTGTGGATCTCAGACAATAAATGCTTCTCGCCTTTCTTAAAGAACTCATTCGCAAATTCCCATCTGTCTGCAACTATCTTTCTAAATCCCTGCAAGATAAAAACCAATCATCACATACAGAAAGCAAGACATAAATAAATAGAAGTTATTGACCAATCAAATTAATAATGAGTACGAAAGGGCTTATTTATTGAAACTCACCTTCCACAAATGACTGTTTTTTTATTTTATTTTTGGGTCTATTTAGGAACCTTAGAAAATAACACGAGGAAGTTTTACTGAAGATGAGGAACATTTAATAGGTATTTTGAGATGAAAAATAAAAGGAAAAGAATGCTAACTCCATGCTTTACTTGTTTCACCTATTAAAAATGAACCCACAAAGTACAGGAAAAATGAAAATCATAATCTAAAAGCCAGTGTCAAATGCTCTTGCTTCCACTCAAAATCTCAAAAGCAACATTCTTCCAGCTCACCTCTTGAACTCCATAACTGAGGCTACTAAAAAAAAACTCAGTGCTAACTTTGTTTAGCACTCTTAATCTCAGCAGCTTCAAACTCATTCTGAAGAAAATAACTGGAAGTTCAGAACTCAAACTTTCAAACTCATATCAATGAAAGATCTAGGGAGGAGCGGATGACATTCGATAGACAAAACTTTTCAAGAAAGTACAATACAGATACAGGAAAGAAGACTTGGATCGGAAGCAAAGAAGAGAAAAATCTGACGGGCAGAAAATCCATAAAACGAAAAATGAGGAGAAATGAGAAGGATTCTCACATAGGTGTTGAGCTGTCTAACGAAACTTGAAAAATTGTTGTGTTTGAAGTAGTTGGGCAAGAGATCTCTTGCAAATTCAGGAGGCCTCCAAACTACAAAGGTGTTGTCATCTTCTCCCCAAGATACAATGTGGTCAGTGCAAGGGTCATCAACAAGCTGGTAAGTTTTGGTCAGGAATGGTGCAGGAGCTGCCTTGTGAGAATCCACAGACGCCACCATTTCTCCACACCTCTCCATCAAGAAAGCCATGGCAACAAAAGAAAAGACAGAAGATCCTACTACTCACTGAAACATATAGAGCCCCTCTCTCTCTCTCTCTCTCTCTCTCTCTCTCTCTCTCTCTCTCTCTCTCTCTCTCTCTCTCTCTCTCACCACTTATATAAAGAGGAATGGCCCCATCAGAAGCTCTTACTATGAGAAGCTTGACTTGGACCAACCCACATGATGTCAATATATATGATCTAGATCCTTCATCTAGATTGTCCCCAGACTTCCAAATGGCATATATAACAAGAATGCGTACCATCAAACCCCTTTCTCTTGGTTGCATGTTTCAACCCATTGATAGATAACTAAGATCATCTAGTAAGTGCAATTTTTTGGTTAATAATCTAAATGGAAAGGCTCACAACTAACGATCTAGATCGAGAGAGGGAGATAGACTGTGCGTCTGTGTATTCACAAGAACACTGTCCAGTTTGCTTGTATTTTTAACTTTTGGGCATGTTCAAGTACTTATATTTATTTCCACCATTAGTCGAAAATTATTAAAAGTTTTGTAACTTTAAGAAACATATGATGATGCTACAAAAGCTTGATTCTTTTGTCCAAAATGACTATTATTGAGATCTGATCACCCATTTATTAGCTTTTCATTGTTATCCTTGTTGTAGTAGTAGTGATGGCCTGGTGGGGGTGTTAAAAGACAAGCCCTTTGTCAAAGGTGCCACAGTTCACTTGAAAGATAGAGAAAAGCTTGTGGTTGCTTTCAAAGCCTTTCTTGCTTACCAAGCAAAAAATAGTAACAATTTGATTAATATTACGTTTTACTTTTCCTTCTTAAACAGCCATACTTAAAAGACTAATCCAACCCGTTAACCATTCCTTTCTGTAAACTTGGAAAGTTTATTCACCATCATGGGATTTTTGGGAGTTTCCATAGGTGAATGTAAGATCAATGTTAGTTCCTAGAAGGCATATAAATGCTGCCCACCTCTTACTAATAAGGGTAGCCTTGGTGCACGAAGCTCCCGCATATGCAAGGCCTGGGAAAGTGGTGGATCACAAGTGTCAATAGTACGCAGTCTTATCTTGCATTTTGCAAGATGATGTTTCCACAACTTGAACCCATGACTTCAAAGTCACATGATGACAACTCTATCGTTGTGCCAAGGCTCCCCTTCAATCCACCTCTTACTAATCGGAACCATTAATCTATTGGACTCCATCTTAGATAGATTAATGCCCTCAAAGGAAAATAATAAAAAAAATAAACAAACAAGAAAGACAATCCCAACCTTGTGATTGGTCAAGTACTTTTTGGGTTGTCTATTTAGTTTACACACGAAACCACTAAAGACTAAGTCTTCCAATGGAGAACTTTTGGGGGATGGTCTCTCAAGACAGATCCACCATAAGGATAGCTTGGATCACAAAAGATGACCCCACTGATACTTCCTACTACCAGTGTCAGAGGTAGAAACTGGACAGTAGACCATAATATATATATATATATAATAAAAACCTTTCTGTAGTTTGTAACTATTATTTGTATTACTTAAGTGGGCAGCATCAAGGAGTTTCTAAAACTGACACAGTATTTTACTGATAAACAATACTATAATTTTGAATATTTCTATTGTTTAATGGGGTTATAGGAATGTTCTTCTATTGTATTGGAGCATGTCTTGATAGTTCCAAGGCATCTCCGTGACTTAGATGATATGGGAAAGGAGCCAATAGGATGGAATAATTTATTTATCCTCTGGAAGCAGACCCTTTTGGTGAAAATTTATTTTCTACTATCTATTCCTGTCATTGGCTACAATGACGGAATTCGAGGCTGCTATTTCCACTAATATAAAAGGCAGCTCCAGTGCACTATGCAAGGTCCAGAGAAAGGGTTGACCACAAGGGCCTTAAGTACATAATCTTACCTTGCTTTTTGCAAGAGGCTGTTTTCACGCCTTAAACCCGTAACATTAAGGTCACACGACGACAACTTTTACTGTTGTGCCAAGGTTCCCCTTCCTTTCCACTAATATAAAGTTCAAAAATGCAAAATCACATTTCTAATTCTCAACCCACACGAAAGCAACGCACTGGAGATATATATACGCATGCATTAGCTATTTCTCATCCTCATCTTGCCTTCCATTTTAAGTGGAGCTTTGGTGCAGTGGTAGAGTTGTTGTCGTATGACCTTGAAGTCAAGACGTGAAAACAGCCTCTTTCAAAATGCAAGGTAAGGTGGCATACTATTGACCCTTATAGTCCACCCCTTCTCCAGACCCTACATATGCAGAAACTTCATGCACTGGAGCTGCCCTTTATCTTAAACCCGAAACTGATGACTGCAGTGAAAGTGACCAACAAAGGGTAACTCCGTTTTTGGTCATCCTGGAAGTCAGACTTTGGTTCATGGGTTCTTAGGCAAATACTCAGATATGGCAGCTGCTTCATCACAAATGAAGAAACATAAACAAAAGACACTTCTATGGAGAATAGAGTAGCGGGCCTGCCTTGCTTTGTTTGATCTAGATGGTGGATCTAATGCAATCATTCAATGTGGAGAACCAAAATTTATGATCAACCATTGGAATACCTCACTAGGGTGGGACATCATGAGACTATTATACATTGACTACTTATAAGCCCATCCATATAGAAGAGACAGCTTGGAGTCTCCCATGAAATACATGTCTGAGTAGTCGCTTTTTCTTTCGATTAGGAATTAGATTTAAGAGTTTGTGAGTAATTTGCCTTGTAATTTGTTGGATGTAAACGAAAAAACAAAAAGGAAAGAAAAAAGCTATATCAAGTAGTAGTTTACATGTGTACTTTTGCGTGAAGAGGGCTCAGTACCATTGGATGATCCACCCATTCACCTGGTTACTCAGCGTTTCGGATGTCTAGCGGTTAAGACGCATTCAGAATGAGACAGGCATAATCAGTTTATCAAGGTCTAACTGTTGTACGTAGTTTCTGAATGTCCAGTTAATGTGATTTTTGAGTAGGGGTGGCAAAATATGACACGACACGATAACACGACATGAACCCAACACGAATTTAGCGGGTTTGGGTCGAGTCTTATCGTGTTCGTGTCGTTTTCGGGTCAACCCAAAAATGACACGCCAAAAATCGTGTCGTGTTCGGGTCAATCAACGTGACCCATCGTGTTGACCTGTTTGACACGAGACCTATTTATTTATCGTGAACTAATAGTAATATAGAACGGTTCATTTGGAACCATCTTATATTACAACATGATATGTAATATAGGACGGTTCATCTGGAACCGTCCTATACGTAGCACGTAAATTTTGAGCAATGGAGATCTAAATATAGGACCCACCTTTGAAATGGCCATTACATCGAGGTGGGCACATATATGGTGCAGAAACATCACTTTTGGCAGAAAATGGACGAGAGATCCTGCTACAGCATTCTCTTTTTCTAATTACTGTCAAATTGGGGGGTTTGTAACTCGGATAGAGAGGAAGATTCTATTCCACGTATAGCGATTTGCTTTATTGAAGTTTACAGCAGTGGTGATAGGTTACATCACATGACCTTTCTTTATCCCACCATGTTGAGCCACTGCATGCATTACACAGCTCAGACACTATACAGAAGAGAGAGAGAGAGAGAGAGAGAGAGAGAGAGAGAGTACACGTGTGTGGACATGGGTGATTGTGTGCCTAAGAGAGAATGAGAGAGCATGGGTAGCCTTGTGTGTATGTAGACAGAGAAAGAGTGCGTGTGAGAGAGATAAGGGAGACTGGGAGGGGTGTCTCTGTGTCTGTGTAAGAAAGAGAGAGAGAGAGTAGATGTGTGTGCATGGGTGATTGAATGTGTAAGAGAGAGAGATTACAAGTGTGTGGACACGGGTGATTGTGTGTTTAAGAGAGAATGAGAGAGTGTGGGTGGCTGTGTGTGTATATAGACAGAGAGAGAGAGAGAGGGGAGACTGGGAGGGGTGTCTCTGTGTCTGTGAAAGAAAGAGAGAGAACATATGTGTGTACATGGGTGAATGTAAATGTAAGAGAGAGAGTGTGTGGGTGCAGGCTGTGTGTAGAGAGAGTAAGGCCATAAACCTGAAACTTTACACTCCATTTTAGAAGCAGAAGAGCAACCCACCTTCTGTTGTCTCATTTTGGCCCACATCCTCTTCTCAGCCACTGCTCTGCACAAATCTAGATGCATGCATGTGACAATAGCTATCCTTACCTGAACAAGAAAAGTTTATTAAAAGAAAGTTGGGTTTGTAAGGATAACCAAGATGATTAAAAAGAACTTTGGTAGGCAAAATCATGAAAATTCACATGCAAGGACCAAGATTTCTTTACCCAGTAACCTATAAACAAAAGGCTCCATTCTTGGATTTTTCCATCATTACATCTCATGGCCTTTGTCCTTGTCCAAACCTCACTGGAGCAAGTTCAGGCAAGAAACTGATATGGTTTGACAAACCCATATTATATTGGAAATAAAATTCCCATGCCCCTTTATCACCATAGGCACACCCTCATTTGAGACTATCTAGGTTTTGTGCTAAAAATATAAGTGGGCCCCACATTATTCATAATCTAAACCGTTCAGCAATAGATTGATGGTATTCAAAATAAATCAGAAGAATTATTGGGACATTGCCTGTTTGTGGAAAGAATACTCTTAAGACAAACAACTCAGATCAATTCAAGAGATGGTTCCCTGGTTGAAAGTATTACAAAACCCCATATGAACATAGAGACAGGGAGCATGTGACTATCATTTTCCTATTAAATAAAAAAGTAATGCAAGTGGTGGCTATTTTCTTAATAATTTCAAGAATATTCAAAGATCTCACTAGCTGTTACTCAAAAGAGAGTTGGGGTTGGTGGATGATATACTGGAAATGCTTAAAATAAGCTCCAATCTGTCTTGTGGAAAAGAAAAAGGAGAGAACGACACTCCAAAGGTGGGAACTTGAAAGACAAAATATGCTTTCCAGGGGTCTTTTTCCCTTAGGAAAGACAACTACATGGTCATGTGCTGCAGAGCATTACAAAACTGTTTGAACGGGTGACCCCAAAAAGAACCTAAAAAAGTTCTCTCCTCTCTTGTACACACACACACACCAGGCAAGTATTCTATCAGTCCAACACAGTTAAGCGTGCTTGACAGAGTAGTACTAAAATCCTAAAAGAAAAAAGAGAACAAATCACTTGAAATCAGCTTAGCTCATCCAAACACCTAGTCAGGCTGAATTCTAAAACAAAGTATCAAAACTCAAAATGCAGACTAAATGGGCCTTTGGCAAAAATGTTGACTTAGGCTCCATTGTAGAAGAGGGCAGCCTCGGTGCACAAAGCTCCACATATGCGGGGTCTGAGGTTCAGGGAAGGGGTGAACTACAATGGTCAATAGTATACAGCCTTATCTCGCATTTTACAAAAAACTACTTCTATGCCTTGAACCCGTGACCACAAGGTCACATGACAACAACTCTACCATTGAGCCAAGACTTTCCTTCAAAAAATGCAAAAAACACCATTATTTTACTGATAGTAATTATGCTTGTAAAATGATATTTTAACCATTGGGCAAAACTTGGCAGTTCCTGACGCAAAGAGGAGAAAGCCTAAGTGATTTTTTGTTGCAAAATATTCTAGAATACACTAAAAACAATTAAATTTAATATTCGAAACATAGAACAAGACCACATGGCCTTGGTCCAGAACTAGACTCGCCTGAGTTCGGCACCGAGTCGACTGAGTTTTGATCATGCTCTCTCTCTCTAGATCTAGGGAATGGGACCATGCAATATGATTGGATGCTACAAAAAGTGCAATAAGGGAATATAATGAAACTAGATCTCCATTTTACTGTGGATAATTTATTCTTAGATCACCTCAAATAATTGTCAAAATCTTGATGTAAAAAAGGTGCAAACTAGGAAAAAGAGAAAAAGTGAAAGTATCATTAGAAGATGATCCTTTTCAAATGAGAGGACAATGTGGCCCAAGGCAGCCCTTTTGTTGATTGTCAATCCAGAAAAGGCCTGAAGGTTGAGACCAACTGGAAAACTCATTGTCAATAAAGCACCTCCTCCCACACAATCTATTGGCAACAGGATTTGGAAAAGCTCCTTTAGGCAATTGTGGCCCGCCCCTTTTCTGGACCCCGCATAGAAGGGAGTTTTGTGGGGCTGCCCTTTTTATTTGAAAAAGCTGCTTTGGTTTGCATGACAACAATCTAAGTAAACTTATATGCAAAGATGACAATCATCAGATATGGAGGATTAATTAAGCATAATTTCGCTGTTTGGTCACATGAAAAGCTCTCTTCGACATTTGATGAGCTAACATTCAGGTTAATTTGCACTTGTAAAACTATAAAATTTTCTGCTGTTGCTAAATACGTGCATAAGAGGGGAGTCTTAGTGCAACGGTAAAAGTTATCCTCATGTGACCTTGAGGTCACGGGTTCAACACGTGAAAACAACTTCTTGCAAAAATACAAGGTAAGGCTGCGCACTATAGGCCCTCGAGGTCTGTCCCTTTATCAGACCCTACATAGGCAAGAGCTTCGTGCACCGAGGCTGCCCTTCTTTTTGCTAAATATGTGCATGGGGCTAGAAGTCCGATGAGCGGAATTATTAATCTCGACCTAGATCTTTGATGATCCAAATCGTTGATCTTCTAAGATATCTATATTATATATAAAGCAAATACCTCTTATCCAAGACTTCAATAAAATTACCAAGGCAAGGTGTGTTTCTTTTTATTTATATATAGTACAAATAATATAAAAAAATATTATATATTTCTATACTTTATGTAGAAGACATGCCTTAAAAGTAAAATGTTCTTTCATCTATAAACGAGAATTTCAATATTGAGCGTACAAGATCTATGGTCGGAAGATGAACGATTTGGATCGCCATCATGCGGGCCTCACATGTGCATTTAGGGTGCACGCCCATATAGTTTCTCTTGTCTCTCAAGCCAGTTTTGATGTGCCTTAGCTTCAAGAACAGCAAATGCAACATCACTCGCCTACACTCGTAAATCTAATCCCTCGTCAAAGGAAAAAGTGTGGATTCAAATCCGCAACCTACCATATTTCAAAGATGATGCCGAGTCCTTTCAACCAATTACGCATCTGCGCTAGATATTTGTTAGCTATTAGATTATGATAGATAATTCCTTATGAATTTACATAAGATTAAGTCCAGCATAATAAACTAGTTTATACACCTTCGTCTATGGGACCCTTACTTTAACTGAATCATGTATTCATTTAGTTTTAAAGTTTTTAAATATTTTTTTACTATTTCTATCAACGTTCTTTTGCGCCTTTCTATTGTCCTTTTAGACTTTTAAGTTAGATTGCCTCACTCCCAACTGGTGCATTTTTTTGTCTCTGTTGGATATGTTCAAATCATCTAAGTCTGATCTCACTCTCACTCGCCTTATTACAAATGAATATTTTCACCTAATACAATAGTCTTGAGTATAGGATTATGCCAATCTACTTCTAATCACGAAGGAATAATCCAGCATCATCCAATAAGTCACATAACAAAAGCTTGCCAATCATGTTGTTCATGGTCCCAAAGCGGTCATTGGAGTCCCCGTAGTATTTAAAGGGCAGCTTGGTGCACGAAACTCCCGCCTATGTGGGGTTAGGGAAAGGGGCATACCACAAGGGCTTATAGTAGGTAGCCTTACCTTGTATTTTGCAAGAGGATGATTTCGTACCTTGAACTTGTGACGTCAAGGTCACATGATGACAATTTTTTTCGTTGCGCCAAGGCTCCCCTTCAGTCCTAATAGTATTTGTCAAGTTAAAAAAGATCTGAACTCTACTGGGCCCAACCCAAAGTCATCTATAAAGAGAAAAATAGGCTCATTTGAACCTAATAAATTCACTAAACCCAAACTTCACGGTCCACCAAATGGGCCAAGCGGTAAGTCATTCAGATCTTCATACTGGAAGGAGGTCCAAGAAGGCCCAACCAGGTCCAACCCAATTAAGTCGCCAAATGTTAGCTTTGACAGAAACCCAAATACTCGCTCCAACCAGACCTAGCCCAGATCAGCCCAACCCAACAAATTCGGTCCGAATAGGACCCTTCGGCTGTTTTCAGGGAAGTTTCTAGTCTATTCTCGAAACCGGTGGAAGCATAGGTGGAATATGTGAAAAATGATATTTCCACGCTCCTTTGTAACTATTGCCTCCATCGTTTGAAGGTTTGTAGTAAAAGTACAAGTGGGTCCCATCTTCTCCAATAATCTCAACTATGTATTTAGCCGTCGGATCATAGATGGCGGTATGATCATGTTAATAATTTTCTAAAGCCGTTAGCTGAGGAAAAACAATGGTATATCATCCTAGTACACGTGGGTCATGGCTCATCTACGTCTAAATTATGTTTTATGGTATTTTCAGGCACACCTTTTTGATAATCTGAACCGTTCATGTTGATTATATTGCCATAGATGAGCCCTTTTCAAAGATCGCAAGCATTAAATGATCCTACCAGCTAGCTTGAGCTGTAAAATGGGCGGGAGAATTAATGGTGCTCGAAACCATTCAATAAATCAATGGTAAGATCTTGAAAGTATGTGATTCTATGAACATAGCCCATCGATGAACGGTTTAGATCATTTAGAAAAAGATGGGCCCACTTGGAGTCTATCATTAGTACAGAAAGGGTGGACTACTAAGACTGTGAAGTTAAGATCACTATACTTGGATAATTTTATTCCTCGTTTGTTTGCCTGCAACTCATTTATTGGTAGGGTTTTGGGTTGTTAGGGTTTATGGTCGTCCACCCAGAGAGAGCCAAAAAAATACCCGACTTCTTCTCAGGGTCTTTCCCTTGTAGTTTCCCCTCAGAGGACTGAAAATCATCATGTGGGCACTTCGAAGAACTGCTAATTCCGTTAGGTTATCTTCTCACCCAGTTTTTCATCTCTGTTTTTCTCAGATTATGCAAGTATTTAATGATCCTGTTACTCTTACACTTGTGATTCTTCCCGTTTGTTGTGATTCCGCTTGTGGATTTTCAAAATTTCAGCATCATTTGGATTGTAAGTTAATGGGATTGTTTATCCTTCTTTCTTGTGATTCAGTTTGTGGGTTTCTGGACTTTCGGCCGCATTTGGATAATAGGTTAATGGGTTGTCTTTTTTTCCTTTGGATTTTCATGAAAAATGTTCCTGTGATTTTCTTATTGACTTATTGGATTGCTTTTAGAGTTTTAGTAGAGTGAGGAGGACAGTAGATGATGTTTGGGTTCTGGGTTTTGTCTGTGAATTACTCTGACTGCCTATTTGTTTGTTTGGTCCGTAGATACAAATAAAACTATTTTATTTTGGTTTTATCTTCTTGTTACTCAGCATTTTTCATTTGTTGTTGAATCCGGGATAAATGCTCTCAGAAGTGCTGTTTTTATCGGTATGATTGCCTGTTGCTTAAATGTATTGATGTGGATGCGTACTTGTGTAGTTTTACCAGTATGTTGCAAGGCATCAGGCCTTTTATTGCGTTTTCCACTGTTAGTTAGATTAATAGCATGCAGTAGCGTGTTTGGTGTTGTTTCCCGGCTTTGTAAAACCTTTTCTTTCTGAAACTTTCGGATTAACGGGATTCAGTAGTCTGACAATATATTTCCAGATATTTGTTTGTAAGAGGTCAAACCTTGACACGAATGTCTAAAAGGCTATATTTTTTCTAAGTCAGTTGTCTGTTGTTGTTTTCCTCAAAGTTTTGGAACCATGTGAGGCTTATCATTGGATTGCATTATCTTTTCTTTTCTATCGCCAGGATCCATGGTTATCGTGTAAGAGCTGCTCGAGCTTCTTGTGTCAAACCTGATACAGTGAGTGAGAATACAAATCATGTAGTGAGTAATGATGAGCATTTCCCCTTAGTAGCTGATAGCTCATTCTTACCGAAGAGGTTTTATCATATCCGATGTGGTCCAGCCAGGTTCTTTGTGGAGAACCGAAGTCTTTCTTCACAGACTGGTGCTAAAAGCAGTGATGATGAAAATGGGTTTTCCGAAGTAGAAATGCCTCTGGAAGATGGGTTCTCTGAGCTAGAAACACCTCTCGAAACCAATGCTGCAGAAAAAGGCCCAGTGGAAGAGAATTCCGAGGAACTGATCTCAGAACCTGATCTTTCTGAGGACGATAATTTGGAAGATGATTTAGCAGGAGGAACTCATGTGGAGCTTGTATTGTCTGACTCTGAAACCAGTACTAGTGGTGAAAAGGAGTCACAGAAGAAAATTTTAAGTTCCCCATTGTTCAAGGTGATTATGGATGCTCCACACAAATCTGTTGATGATGCTATCATGAAGTGGGTTGAAGAAGGTAACAAGCTGGGCCGGACAGAGATAGGTATTGCCATGCTAAATCTTCGGAAGCGCAAGATGTTTTCAAGGGCCTTGCAGGTTTGCTCACTCTTACCTGTCTTGTCTAGAGTCTAATACATGGTGTTGAAGGAATATGATAGCCATAAAAGTACTCTCTCTCGTAAGCTCACTGTCATTTTCATGATCAGTTGGTAGGTGTACTGTATCCATTAGCTGATGCTTGCTAATTAATGTGAACATAATCACAGTTATCTACTGAATATTTATTGCTTGTAGGGTGATACTGGAAGTGACTTGTATTGCCCCAGTAGGTTAATATCAGTGAATATGCCTAGTAATCTTGAATTGGCTCCATATGTAATTTTAATGAAAATGCTTTATATATCTAGGACATAATTGTGATATTTAGTATTATCATGTGGATGAGAAAATCAAGTGCTCTTAATTCCAAGGAATGTAAATAAATGCAAACTCAGTTGTGGATATCAAAAACCTCATATGCCCTCCAAAATTAGTGACTTAAACACAGGAAATTGTATCCTGCTACTATGACTTTGCATTGTGCATTAACGCTTCTTCTCCTTATAGGCTTTCAGAGGGAGAAAGTAGCTCCGGGTCATTTGGTGTGTATGCTACTTTTATTGGTGAAGTTCTTGAAATGGTCAAGAAACTATAATAGGAAAATTGGGGCACTGATATTCACTTATCGGTCTTCATATTTCTGTTACATCTCAATTGGTTGTGGTTAATTATCTGATCCTTCTTCAAACTGTTAAGGAATATGCCAGGAAAATTTGAAAAACAATTGTATATACAAACAGGTAATTTAACTTGACGTTGAGTGGCACTGATGAAGGGGAGCCTTGGCGTAATGGTAGAGTTGTCGTCATGTGACCTTGAAGTCACTGGTTCAAGGTGTAGAAACAGCATCTTGCAAAATGTAAGGTAAGGCTGCATCCTATTGACCCTTGTGGCCCACCCCTTGCCCGGACCTGGCATACGTGGGAGCTTCGTGCACTGGGACTAGGGCTGTTGAGCGGCACTGATGCTCATTTATTGGTCTTGATATTTCTGTTACATCTCAAGTGGTTGTGATTAGATATCTAATCCTTCTTCAAACCATTAGGAACATGCCATGAAAACTTGTAAAATAATTTTATATTCAAATAGGTTAGTTAACTTGATTTTGAAGGGAGATAAGCCTTGTTAAGGACAGGACATCCAGAACATTCAGTTTCATAAGGAAATAGAACCTCTACTTGAAATATGTAGACTATTCTGATGATTTGCAAATAGTCCCGAGTGTTCTGCCCTTTGGTTGATTTTGGTTTGATGCAGACTGTTTTGGTTTACCATGGTAAATTCCAGTCAAATCAGCAAATAATTGGTTGACAAAATCAATTTACATGTTTCATGGAGGACTAGAAGATGCTTTGATTCTATCAGGAAACAGTGTTTTTCTTGAGAAAGATCTAGGCCAAAAAAACTAGTTGACTCTTGAAAGTCAATGGCGTACCTGGAAAATTTTTGACCACTTTCGAGTGAGTTAGAAGCTACATTTCTTTTCAATTTCCATTCAAGAGTTTTTATGTGTTTCCACAACCTTTTGAAACCTTAAAAAATGAACAAATTCCTTTTCTTAAGAACACATACAC
This sequence comes from Warburgia ugandensis, assembly GCA_035236585.1. NCBI lineage: Eukaryota > Viridiplantae > Streptophyta > Magnoliopsida > Canellales > Canellaceae > Warburgia > Warburgia ugandensis. Next base: position 103,563,192 of record CP141126.1, read on the forward strand.
GCATAATCATATCTTGGAGGAATGATAATCCAAGTGCACACTTGCCTATTATTCCGGGCAATTGTGCTTTAATTGGCTTTTTTCTAGATCTTAGCCATTCACCATGCTTGGAATGGCTTAGATAAGCTAAAGTACTGAATTTCACATGCATTAGATAATTTATCCTATGTTTCTTTAAGTTGAAAATTACAACCATACTATATCCTATGTTTCTTTAAGTTGAGAACCATAGACAAAGAAGCATAGGATAAAGTATATTTGATGGGCATAAAATTTGGCACTTAGCCTATCTAAGCCATTACCAACATGGTGAATGACTTATATCTACAAAAGAGGCGAGTAAAGCACACTTTCCCTAAATATGAGGCACGTGTGCACTTGGATTTATCATTCCTCTCATATCTTTGCGGAAGCCTATGAATTGATAGATTTCTTGCAAAGGAAAGGGTTTGTGTGAGTCTTTCGTTGTGGGTGATGAACTCTAGTTGTTTTCTGTTGCAATTAGGTTTTGACATCTGTTGGTGTATTTTATATTCTGAAATTGCATAATCATCTCAACCACTTTGAGTGCATCTTTGTGCCTCCAATAAAAGAGGTGCCTGTAAATTTTGAATCATCTAAATCATCATCAAGACCTTATCTTGATTAGGGGTCGGTCATATGAAGCTTGTCCCCTCCATTCCCCTTTATTAAGTATCATGGCTTCATTTAGTTTAAAAGTTTTTTAAATATTTGTTCACCACTTCTATCCACGTTCTTTTGGGCTTGCCCCTTCCTCTTTTAGAACCTACGACTTGCATTGCCTTACTCCTTTTAACCGGTTCCATTTTCGGTCTTCGTTAGACATGTCCAAACCATCTAAGTCTAATCTCCTGCATCTTGTTACCTATTGGTGCTACTCTTAAGTTTTTTCTAGCGTTTTCATTCTTAATTCTATCTTGTCTTGTCTTGCCAGTCATCCATATCAACATCTTCATTTTCGTTACGCTCATCCTATGGACATGATGTTCTTTAACTGCGAAACACTTTGATCCATAGAGCATGGCTGGCCTTATAGCCATCCTATAGAATTTTCCTTTTAGTTTGAGTGGCAACCAACGATCACACAAAACTCCAGATGTGCATCTCCATTTGTTTTGACCCGCTTGGATTCTGTGAATAACCTTGCTCTCAATCTCTCCTCTCATGAATAATAAATCCTAAGCATCGAAAGTGGTCTTATGGGGACTTTTTGTTTATTAATCTTTACTGGTGCTCTACTCTTACTCCTCTCTTTGCTAAAATTGCATTCCATATGCTTTGTCTTAGTTCGTCTGATTTTAAATCCTTTAGGTTCTAATGCTTTTCTCCATAACTTTTAGACTTGTGCTTGCGTCCTCCCTTGTCTAATTAATTACAACTATATCATCTGCAAATAGCATGCACCATAGAATTTCCTCATGTAGATGTTTTGTTAAATCTTCCATAACCAACTTGAAAATGTACGGGCTCAATGCAGATCCTTGGTGCAATCCTAAAGTGATAGGAAAATTACGAATCTCTCTACTAGTGGTCTTAACATTTGTTACCGCTCCCTCATACATATATTTAATTATGTCCATGCACCCTTGCAAAACATCTTTCTTGCCCAACACCCTTCATATTAAGTCTTTAGGGACCCTATCTAAGCTTTCTCTAAGTCAATAAAGACCATGTGGAGGCCTTTCCTCCTCTCCCTATATTTCTCTATTAATCGTCTTAGTAAGAAAATAGCTTTAATGGTAGACCTCTCATGCATGAAACCAAACTTGTTATTTGATACACTTGTCTCATGCCGTAGCCTCTTCTCTATCACTCTTGCAATAAGTTTGAGCGGGGCTGATAAGTTTGATCCCTCGATAATTAGTGCAACGCTGTATGTCTCCTTTATTTTTATAGATTGGTACAATAGAGCGCTTCCCTCATTCATTCGACATTTTCTTTGATTATATAAACTTATTAAACAACTTTGTCAATTAAGCTACTATAGTATCTCCCATATGCTTCCAAACCTCAATGGGTATATCATCAAGGGCCTTTCTTGATTTCATCTTTTTCAAGGCCTCTTTCACTTTAGGTATTCTAATTTTACAGTAGTATCTATAATGTCCAATGGTATTTAGGTTTACAGTACTTTCAATCCTTCTATTCTCAAGGCAATCGTCATTTAGCATTTTTGAAAGTACCTTGCCCATCTTTATTTGATCTCGTCATCTTTGACTAGTACCCTTTGATCATCACTTCTAATGCACTTAACGTGGTCGAAGTCGTTACCCTTTTGTTCTCTTATTTTTGCAAGTTTAAACACATTTTTCTCACCTTCTCTTGATCCTAGTTTATTATAGAGATCATCATATGCCTTAATTTTAGCCTTACTATTCTCTTAGCAACCTTTTTAGCATTATTATACTATTCATGTTTTTCATTATTTTTAGTCTCTTGCCATGCTTTAAAACACACCCGGGTTTCTTTAATAACTTTTGCACTATTTTACTTCACCACCAAGTTTCTTTTACTAATTACCTTTTACCTTTTTGATATTCTTAGGATATCTTTTGCCACTTTTTTAATGAACTTGGCCATATTAATCCACATGGTGTTTACTTCTATTTCATTGTTCTAGTTTTCTTCTACCATCAACTTACTTGTGAGTAAGGTTATTTTCTCCCCTTTTAAGTTCCACTACTTAGTTTTTGGAAACCTATCAAGTTCATTACTTTTCTTCCATCTTTTAATGTATATATGCATAACCATAAACCTATGTTCATTGTTTTAATTTTCTGCTACCATCAACTTATTTGTAAGGTTATTTTCTCCCCTTTTAAATTCCATTACTTAGTTTATAGATACTTATTAAATTCACTTCCTTTCTTTCATCTTTTAATATAGATATCTATAACCATAAACTTATGTGGTGAGGTTAAACTCTCACCGGCTATCACCTAACAATCCTTACACATTGATCTTTCGGTATTTTTAAGAAAAAAAAAAGTCTATTTGGCTTTTATGGAGCCACTTTTAAAGGTTATTAAGTGTTCATCCCTCTTCTTAAAGAATTTGTTTGCAAAATACCAAAGCAAAATCGAGGATAGTTTTCCCCATCTCATTTTGTTCTCTGATACCATACCCTCTACGTACCCTGTCATATTCTTCCTTTGCTTTGCCTACATGACTATTTAAGTCTTCACCTATAAAAATTCCCTCTGTGTTGGGAATTTCTTTCATGACTCACTTCCCAAACTTCTAACCCTACTTGGGGTGCGTATGCACTTATAATATTTATGATCTTCTCTTCTAGAACAAGTTTTATTATTATAATTCTATCGCAATAAATATCCCCTCTGTGTTGGGAATTTCTTGTATGACTCCTTCCATATCGTCTTAAAACTTTCTCTAGATTATATCTTTTAACCCTACTTGTGGTGTGTATGCACTTATAACATCTATGATCCTCTCTTGTAGAATAAGTTTTATTATTGTAATTCTATTACTAGTTCTTTTAACGTCTACAACTTTATCCTTAATTCTTTATCCACTACCATTCCTAAGTCATTTATGTTACTATCCTTTCTTACATAACAAAGCTTATACCCATTGATTTCTCTAGTTTTAGTCCCTTTCCACTCAGTTTCTTGGATACAAACAATGTTGACTTTCCTACGTTTCATCGTATCTACTGATTTTAAACTCTTGCGTGTCAACATCCTTATATTCCATGTAGCAAGGCAAATCTTATACTCTTGAACTATCCTATTTACCCATGCACTTCTTGACTCTCATGACATGAACCCATGCCTACTTTCCATTGCACTTGGGTTCTGATATAACGTGTTGCTTCGAGGGGATGCTCTAGCAGCCCTTGCCCATTTTTCACCACACCTGAAATCTGATATAGCGCATTGCGTTATGCCCTAGCAACCTTTGCCCATTTTCCACTGCACTTGGGATCCGATGTAGCGCATTGCTTGTAGGGGGTGCTCTAACTTGAGGGAATGTCAGTGTTCGATTCATGTCGTGTTAGGGTTGCCATATTTTGAAGAAGTTCAAGTTGATTTTTATTATTTTCTCTTATTACTAACAAACTAGTATTTATTTGCATATTTATTTGTAAGTAAGGAGAGAAAATAATGAAATCATCTTCAACTTTTTAAAAATGGTTTTACTTGCCGACTGACACCTAATGCAAAACCCTCTTCTTTTATCCGTTCTTGAATCATCTAAATGGTATGCAAAATAAAGAAGGGACCACCTTTAACACATATTGGAAGCTCGTATCACAATTGATGAGGGTTAAGTCATGATTCTTATGACTGAAAGGGAGTTTACTTGATTACTCCTATGGCATATTTTTCTTCTCGTTTATTTAGAGAGGACATTTTGGAAATTATTATGTCAATTGCCCTTTTATATACGCATAGGTGATGCAATTTCTGAAGCATGTACTCTATCAATGGATTCACGAAGAAATACCGGTTTCGGTTTGGGATAATCTTATGACCTAAGGCTGATCTATCTCTGTTGAAATTTCTCTATACCTGACACCGTTTATTTCTTCTTTTCTATTTATTTACTATGTCTGGATATTGTCTTCCAGCTTTCTGAGTGGATTGAGGCCAACAAGACAATTGAATTTACTGAGAGAGATTATGCTTCTCGGCTGGATTTGATGGCTAAAGTTCTTGGTCTTCACAGGGCTGAAAAGTATATCAGCCAAATCCCGGAATCCTTCCAAGGGGAAGTAATGTACAGAACATTTTTGGCTAACTGTACGCAAGCTGTCAATGTCAAGAAAGCAGAAGAAGTGTTTAACAAGATGAGGGACTTGGGTTTCCCATTGACGGCATTTTCTTGCAATCAGTTGCTGTTGCTCTATAAGAGGACTGATAGGAAAAAGTTAGCAGATGTTTTATTGATGATGGAAAAGGAAAATGTGAAGCCAACTCTGTTCACGTACAGGCTTTTGGTAGACACGAAGGGACGTACGAATGACATAACGGGAATGGAACAGGTGGTTGAGGCAATGAAGGCCGAAGGTATTGAGCCTGATTTTCTGATCCGGTCAATGATGGCAAGATATTACATCTATGCAGGGATGAATGATAAGGCAGAGTCAATCTTGGAGGAAATGCAGGAGGGTGGTGTAAAGGAGTATCGCGTTGCTTGCAAGGATTTGCTTACCCTATATGCAGCTCTTGGCAAAGCTGATCAGGTGGAGAGGGTTTGGAAAGAGTGTGAGCAAAGACCACGGATGGACGAGTCTTTAGCTGCCATTGAAGCTTGGGGTAAGCTGGGACGTCTAGAGAAAGCAGAGGCAGTCTTCGAGAAGATTGTCAAGTCCTCTAAGCTCTCTGCGAGGTGCTACACTACTCTTTTGAAGGTTTATGCCGATCACAAGTTGCTGTCCAAGGGGAAAGATATAGCAAAGCGAATGGCGGATAATGGATGTGTGATAGGGCCATACACTTGGGACGCATTGGTGAAGCTATATGTAGAGGCTGGAGAAGTGGAGAAAGCAGACTCAATCTTACAGAAAGCTACACAGCAGAGCCAGAAGAAGCCCTTATACAACTCATATTTGGCTATCATGGACAAGTATGCTAAAAGGGGCGACGTCCATAATGCAGAGAAGATGTTCCACAGGTTGAGACAGTCCGGGTATGTGAATAGGTTGCAGAATTTCCAAATACTCCTTCAGGCTTATGTTAATGCAAAAACTCCAGCTTATGGGTTTAGGGAGAGGATGAAAGCGGATAACATCTTCCCAAACAAGACACTGGCAGCACAGTTGGCGAAAAATGATGCTTTTAGGAAGACTCCCATGTCAGAGTTGCTTGATTGATTTCCGGTGAGATGGGTTGATGGGGCTTTTCGGATCGTTGGGCAGAGCTTTTCTCTGTTGAATTTATCTACAGAAATGGGTGCTATCTGTGCCTTTGAGGAGGACTGGGACATAATGGCTGCTTCCTGGCCTTCTCCCCTTCTTGAGTCTTTTAGGTTTTCAAGCATAAGATAGGTTTTGTAGGCAGCTAGTGTATGGACCAACATGGAAACACTGTTGCAATGGAAGTATTTGATATTCATGTCTCCATTTAAAATAGAGATGCTTGTCTTTCATATCTAACCAAGTTCTTCTGAGCTTCTCTCTCTCTCTCTCTCTCTGGATAATCTAGTGAAAATTTCATGAAAGATCCATAATTATAGTACAAATTTCATTTATTGCTTCTTCTTTTTTTACATCATCCCTGCTGCTGCTAGTTCCACCATAATTTAGGAGCAAACTCGAGTGGACAAGCGAGAGAATTCCAAGTCTTAAGTTATCTTGAAGCAACTCATTTAGCAAACTCTACTCGTGAGAAAATTCCAAGTCTAAGTTACCTTGAAGCAACTCATTCAGTGCTGTTTGGATCGGGAATAAGAATCCCGCATTAAGTCAGGGGTAAAACTTTACCCCAAGGTTTGCGGCTTAAACATATTGAGGAATGCTACAGTAGAGAGTGACAGCATAGTCCAATACTTCTTCTTTGGTGCCACTTTGTTGTGATGGGACCCATTGTTTGTTGATCTGATCATTTATTTGGTTTCCATGAATTGACACATCTTGTAACTCCAAAATATGATGATGGGCCAATTCTAGCATTTGGAAGAACCTACCTTTTATTACTAAAATGGACGGTGAATATTGCATAGACAGACCTGCACCAAAAATACGGATGACAGAGTCATTCAGCAAGGCACTTGCTCATTGAGGGGAGAAGCGTGATGACATTTATCTTGAAATTTGTGTTTTTTATTTTCACCAGGCCATGAAATCTTATTATATCATCCTAATATTTCTCTTCAAACTTGTGTTTTACAAAATGAAAGATGATATAATGGTATACGACATGAGACTAATTGGTTTATGTTGCTGCTTTAAGCAAGTGTCTTTCTGCCAAAAGCAATCTCGCACAGTTGGTGCAGACAGCTACGAGTCTCTGCTCGTTATCCTTGGTCCCAGGCCTGAGGTGCACTTTCTCCTTGTTGAGGAGATTTCAATTAAATTAGAAATTAAGATAATAGGTTCAAGGCAGTTTGCTTTATAATTCTTTTCTATATAATAATAATAATAAGTTAACTTCTTCTTTTTTTTCATTTTCAGTTGTTAAATATTGTTTGCATGGAGCTTCTATGTAACACCCCAGATTTTTAAGACATTTTTTTATAATAATAATGATATTTTAAATAAGAGCATTTGGGATCCCATGAGAAAAGCTTTATTTAACTTTTTACTAAAACCTATCTTAAAAACTCCGGGTGTTAGTTTTCCTTTCTCAAAATGGCATACATGTAAATTAAACATAAATAAAACAATCCGCGTATAAATCAACGTCAAATAAATCGGCGCCTTTATTTTAAATTAAATAAATGTTCAAAACACAACAATAATATAGCCCAGGGTCTATCCATCATAACATCCCATATAAATGTCCAGTATATGTCTAAACATCTAAATCACATATAAATATAAAGTATGCAGTCCATAATAAAATTAAAATGATAATCCTCTCTAATGACTCACATCACTGTCTAAAACTATAGAGAAAAATAGTCTTCAGCAGCTCTCAAGGTTTATCAACAGCTTTTCCTTTCTTGGTGTCGTCCTCGAGATCTAAGGCATTGCAAAACAAAGCAATGCCTCAGCAAGTTATCGCTTGTGTAGGTACATAGACAATTAATGTAATAAATGAAAGAAATAATGAACAGCTCTGATGAAAAGTCTAACATTTCTGAAAATAGTGATATCATAATGTTATGTTCAAATAAATGCAAATTTATTCCATATGCTAAAACATGCAATTCATGGAGTTAAAACATGACCTGAATCAATATAATTGAGTATACAACAAGAATAAGGGCACCCTAAGGTAATGGGTCCCACCACATCGCACTAACATCCCTGATCAGAAGTACTCGTAGTCAACCTCTGAGTGTCGTCACACCCAGACATACCATCCATAACCATACTCATCATACATGCACACATAATAAGAATATGGGCCATCATGCTGCAGTGGCAACCCTCCATGGGTATAAACCACCACCGCTCTCCGTTGACACCATAACGGGAGACTTAGTGTCTGTTCCCATGGAAAGGCTCAGACTGGTAGTGTGGACTATCTATGTTACCAAACCCCTACCAAATGTCATCTATGGGCAGGTGTCTATCATATCACAAAATCATCACATCATAATCTCGGAAGATGGGTGGGTGGCTCTATCCCTCCTAGCATGACGCCCACCGGGCAAGAATACCCGTCATCAAATATAAAACACGGAAATCATATGTATATGCTAAAACTCAAGAGTACTTATAGCTTGCAATCCCCAAAACATACCCCTCATCCTGGGGTTAGCCTATAAAAGGACCAGCTAATAAGCCTCTATTCTCATTTCCATGTAAATCTATGCATTTTCTATATATATAATAAGAATTAAGTCTCTAATTAAGCATAACTAATTAACATCATGCTTGTAAAAGCATTTAAAATAAGTTTATCCAATAAAAGATTTCAATTTGGAATAATCATCCTGTACTCAATGTCGCATGAAATCCACGGTAAATAATAATTGCAATTTAAACCACGATCACACATGATGCTATGTTTAAACATGGTTTAAAAATCAAGGCAAAACATTAATTGTCGTCACCTACCTCAGTGTGAGACCACTAGCTTGCTCATAACTTCCTTTAACTAGTATATTCAAGTGCACCTGTACATGTCACATTACTATTTAAAAATTTTTCTAAATAAAAAGTGGTCATTTATAAGTTTTTAAGTTAAAACTAGGTCCGCGTCGTCAATACGGTCACAACGCATCTTTCAGATCGTGATTTGGACTCCTCTATCTCCTAAAAATCAATTTTAAGTGAAAATACTTCATAAATTAATATTTATTAATTTATAGGGTGTTTGGCGGGTGCATTGGTTTACACCAGCGCCCCTGTTTTTACACCGGGTTACACCAGCGCCCAGTGTACACTGGGTTACACCGGCGGCCCCGGTTTACACCGGCACCCAGTTTACACTGGGTTACACGGGCAGCTCGATTTACACCGGCAATGCGGAAATCGGCGCCTGATAAGACAACCGGCTTCCAGTCATCTCCGGTGACCCTTCAGGTGTCCAAATCACTTGGTTTTTGAGCCATTTTATTCAAAATTTTGTCTAGTTTCCATTTCTATCATCCTTTTACATTGATTTCTCTAAAAACCATGTTTTTTAAACGATTTTTCCCAAGTTCCTAAAATCATCCATAGGTACTGGTTTTTTGGTTTTCTGGATAAATCCACCGTTGGATCACTCCCAAATTTAAAGGGTTTGCTCTTGGGTCTCTTGTGCACTAGTTGGACGGTGCGATTTTCAAATGATGAGGTTTGGTCCGTGAAATCACGCTCCAATAGTAGCATGTACAAAGTTCTAAAAAAAAATCCAATTTTTTTTCTAATTTTTAAATGGTTTTCTAATTATTTTCTCTATTTAATAAATACTAAAAAACAGAGGTTTAAGGCTTACCTTGCGCCTAGCTGTGGTTGCTCGTGTTGCCGGGGTTTCACTCGCTGGAAAACTCAGACCTTGCAAGGCTAGGGTTCTGAGTTAAAAACCCCAGAGGAACGCTCAAAGTGGAGCGTTTTGGCTCCTGAGGATGATTAGATATAGGGTTTAGAGTCTTAGGGAATAGAAACTCTTCCCCACACGTCTCTTTCCATGTCTCTCCGGCGATTTCGCAGGACTGGTAGAGACGTGTAGAAGACAGGGGTGCCGTTATCAATTTGGACCCCTGTGTAACATGTCTCTGTCAAAAGACCAAAATGCCCTTACAACTTTGACGGCTCATAACTCCCTCGTTTGAGCTCCGTTTTTCGCGTTCTTGGTGGCGTTGGACTTGTATCGACGAGCACTTTCTAATTCTTATGTTTTTAGGAAAAATTTTCATCTATGAAATTTTATTTTAATTTATTTAATAATTTCCTATTTTATACTAAAAAAATTTAAGGATATTACATTCTAGGCTGACTTTGTGACTCCTCCCCTTTCTAGTGTTACCATTGGATTATCTAACGCATTTATTTTCTTCTCTCTCCCTTATTTAGACCACTGGGAAAAACTTATCTCCATTGGATGCTTCATAGCTACTCACCAAGTTTCTTAATTGAAGACTTCTTTAATTATGATCATTAGATTTTTGAATGAAGGAAATTAGAGAAAAGTAGTATTTAGAAGCAATAATGAGCATGAGTTTTGCAGGTAAGGTATCTTGGAGAATGAGAAGAAAATGAATGGTTTAGATAATCCAAATGTGAGGCCTAGATAGAGGGTTATAAAGTTATTCCTGACCATATTTTTCTTTTGGGTCCTAATAGTTGTAGATGCTCTTAAGCATTTTAAGGAGTTGATGAAAACCCCAAGAGCATTTTTTTCGAAGATTTGGGTTGTTCATCATGTAAAACATGCATGATTAAGTAACCCAATATAGATCATTGCATTTGGACAATCCTAACTACTTTGTTTTGGGTCTTTAAAAAAAAAAATTAAAATGAATGGACATGATTTCTAACCCAAAGAAACATAGGCTAAAAGCATTCGAAGTTTATCAAGTTTGGATTTGTAGTTTATCTTAGCCATTCCAAAGATGATGAATGGCTTAGATCTATAGAACGTAATCACCATGATTAAGAAAAAGCAGTTTTTACTCCTTAGGAAGCTTGAGAGCGTCTATACCTATTGGGACTCTTTTCTTTTCAGTTTACTGTTCTAGTGGAGAGGAAATGGATAATTTCAAAATGAAAGCTACCATTTATGTCCATTCAGACAAGAACCTCCAAAATCTCTGCTTACCCCACCATATGATCAATTCTTAATATCAGTATTTGATCAAATGGATGGAATGATCTTCTTATTTGCCATTTAAGATAGCCAAGTAAGATGAACGACTTGGATGGCTAAAAAAATCAAGCAACGGCTTGGATCATTAAAAATAATCAAGTGGTGGGCACAGCAAGCATTTTTACGCAGTGGAAAGCTTTCCATGACAGAGAGACATAAGAGAAAATATGGCATTCACCATACAACAATCCATAAATAATTTTCTAATGTTGTCTAATTTTTGTTTAGTTTTTGGACCTCGAACCATGACTCTTTGGGTTTTGATGATCCTACCATTGTGGCACCTTGTACTTTTACCACTAAACCTCAAATGAGGAGGGAAATAAGAAATGGTGAGATTATCCAGAATATGTTATTTTTGGGAGATGACCCATCTGTACCAATATGGTTGAATGAATGGTTGAGATCATATAAAAAGGTGGGCTCCGATTGTACTTTTACGAACCAAAAATGAATAGTATTCAACGAAGAGGAAACGTTAGAAACGTCCAGATAACATGGATTCACGCAAAATCTACCACAAAATTCCAAAGAAGATACTCACAGAGCTACTGAGAATCCAAAAGCAGATATATTAGACTCATTGGGCCATGCACGCTCTCCATAGCAAAGATGCCATCTCTCAAGGTGTCAAATAAGCACCACCGGCACGTCAACAACCCATTTGCTCTTAGCCCAAATTCCCAACCATTCATCAATGGAACTCTCTTCTCCAATCTCCAAACTGTCTCTGACAATCAGATTTTCCAAATTGGGAAAGATTTCCAGCTGTATTGGAGCTCTGAAAATGGTGGATCTCTTTCCATTTCTCACCATTCTGCACTAGGCAGAAGCATCTGATCTACAATTCCAGTAGGAGCTTTTGTTTCTGCCGCTTTTGCAGAGACTGAGATTGAAGAAAGTAGGGGTTTTCTTGTTATACAAGATAAAGCTGTTGGTTTTATCCGTAAGGAACAAACAATTGAGGAAATAAGGATGATACATCAATCTGATCTTGATGGGAAAGCTGTAGATTATGATCTTTTATGTGGGTTCATGAGAATGAAGGGGAAAACAACTTCTACTGAGTTGTTCAAGGATACCCAGTTCCTTCTGATGGAAATTTACATCCAAAGTGTAAGAAATTCAGGTCTGGAACGTTTGCGAGAATTTCAATTGCTGCAAGGTATTGGCTTCTGCTTGAACAGAAAAACAGAAGTCAAGTTAGATTCCAAATCAAGTTTGGAGAGCCCAGCCTGCAATTGAAACCGGTAGTCTTGCCAAGAGCTTTTAGACGCTTTCACAATCCAAGGCAGAAAATCGGTTGGTCTTGTTGGCGGCTTTCTGACTGCTTGTTGAGGCGTCGAGGCCTTGCGCAATTACCCTTGGAGGATGGGGATGAGAAAGTTGGTAGTTTTTTTAAAGTTCAATAGGGTGTTCATGACATATTCAAGTGAAAAAGATTAAAGGTTTTATGGATTTGCAGAGCAGTTCTCTCATACGGAGATTAAAGGCAGAAGGGTGTCCATATTTGTGCAAGAGCTAGGCATTAGAAGGGGAGTTCAACCCATTACTTTAGCACCAAATTTGGTTAGTTACAGGTAACTAATCACCAATTCTATACCTTTAAGTTTTATTATTTTTATTTTGTTCTACCAAGCCCTGCTGGTTACAATGACACAGAATTTTTCCACAATTCAGTTATCAACAGAATCTTGTCTTTTAAATGCTTCTATATGTAATTTTTCCGGAAATTTCTGCAGGTCTAGGGGTGATCAGATTACTTCATTAATTTTATTGTGCTCTGCCCGGCCGTGCTAGTTACAATGACACAAACTTTCCACAATTCAGGTGTCAACATAATCTTGTCTTATAAATGCTTGTGTGTAACATCTTCAGAAATTTCTGCAAGTCTGGGTGTGATCAGAGTACCATATATGCTCCTCCTCCATTCTATATGACTTCAAAGATGTGGTCTCTTTATCTTAAAGGATACGGCTATTCAATTTTTGATCTAACAAAACATCACAGAGTTCAGATTCAGATAATTCAGCTCAACGGGATATTGACATGGTCTCCTTTCTTGACCCTCATTTCTGACAAAAGCAATGGTTTTAGAATCAATCAAAATGCTAGGTAGTAGTTATTTTTCATGAATTGTACTGGAATATCCTACTTGATCATTCTTAGGATTTATAGAATTAGCCAATCAATCAACTAAATCATGTTTCAATGCAATAGTTTCCTTTTTCTGTCAATCAATTGAATCATGTGTGAATATGCTAGTTTCTCATTTCTGTTTGGATTCTAAATGCAATAGAATACCAATCAGGAGTAGCTTAAGCATGCTGGTAGAGGGTTCTTGATGCCAAAGTTGCAACTGGTTATGATAACGCCTCTAATATTCATGCATATATTAACTTCACTAAAACATTTTAGTCCTCAAGAATTTCATCCCTTGTTGGCACTGAAGTTACACAGTGACTCTGTTCAAGGCATGATCTTGCATGGAAATTCCCCTACTGAGCTTATTGAAACATTTACTGAGACAATTGGCAGACCTCCTGAACTTCCAAAGTGAATTATCTCTGGTGGTGTGGTTGGAATGCAAGGTGGCAATGATGTTATACGTCATGTTTGGGACCAAGTACAAGACTAAGATGTTCCTATTTCTGCATTCTGGTTGCAGGTGATCTACAACATAAACTAAGATTCCAGTTGATGCATATACAAATATGTCATTCTACATATGCATTTCTGTCCATACTAAAATTTGGTGGCATGGTGTAGGTCTGGGTGGGGCAGAGGAAAACAATAATTGGCTCACAACTTTAGTGGAAGTGGGAATTGGACACTGCTCGACATCCAGGATGGCCACAGTTGGTTGAAGATCTTCGAGCTCATGGCATTAGAATGATGACTTAACTGCAACCCCTGCCTTGTTCTGGTATTGTTGTTATTGCTATCATGCTAATGGGAAAGTTCTTAAATTAGAAAAGATGATTGAGTCCACAATAGTAGACAGAATAAAGCAAGAAAGCTTGCAATATATTAGAATTTAACTGCAACCCCTGCCTTATTCCGGTATTGTTGTTATTGCTATCATACTAATGGGAAAGGTCTTAAATTAGAAAAGATGACTGAGTCCACAATAGTAGACAGAAGAAAGCAATAAAGCTTGCAATATATTAGAATTTAAAGTAAAATGAAAAACTTCAGCGTTCTGCAACAAAAGAAAAAAAAAAAAAGACTTCAGCTCAGTATTTTCACCATTCATACATAATGACATTGTATCAAAACTTGATTTCCCTTTGAGCTGGATTAGCAAGGTTGTTGAACATCCATTTTTCACAGATGGATAACTCTCTAAACAGAATGAGGAACCGTTTTGAGGAACCATAGAAGCTGAGCATCTTAATAAAAGACAAAACTGGTGAAACATATATGATTCCAAACACAAGTTTTGACGTTGGGATGTTGGATCTCATTGATCCTTCTGCCAGCAGTTGGTTCTAGCAGATTTTACATGAAATGGTGGACACTAGTGTAAGGGGTTGGATGGCAGATTTTGGCAGTGGACTACCGTTAGATGCCTGTCTCTTTTCAGGTATGCATTTATAACTCTTTCTTCCAGGAACTAGCAAAGAGCTCAACCTAAAATCTAAAATTGAATAAGACACTAACTGTATGGAACTTTTTGTTGGTTAGGCGAAGATCCAGTTTCTGCTCATAACAGGTATCCTGAACTATGGGCTCAAATTAATAGTGAGTTTGTTGACGACTGGAGATCAACACATCATACTGATGGAGATAATGCTGATGACAACTTAGTTTTCTTCATGAGGGCTGGATTCAGAGACAGTCCAAAATGGGTAACATTATTTTGGGAAGGTGACCAAATGGTAAGTTGGCAGCAGAATGATGGAATAAAGAGTGCTGTTGTGGGGTTGCTCAGCAGTGGGCTCTCTGGTTATGCATTTAATCACAGTGACATCGGAGGCTACTGTTCAGTAGACCTAGCTTTCATCGGTATTGCAGAAGTGAAGAACTATTGCTACAATGGATGGAGCTAAATGCTTTCAACACAGTCTACAGGACATATGCAGTAAGTTAAACCTTCCTAATTATTGAGATTCTGATATTAATCTTTTCTCCCTCCAAGGATATGGGTTGCTTCATCACCATCACCATCATCATCATTAAGACTTTATCTCAATTAGGAGTCGGCCACATGAATCTTATTCCTCCATTCCTCTCTATTAAGTATCACGGCTTCATTTAGTCCCTATGTTTTTAAATCTTTCCTCACCACTTCTATTCACTTTCTTTTGGGCTTTCCCCTTGCCCTTTTAGAACCTTCTACTTGCATTGTCTCCCTCTTTCTAATCAGTGCCGTTTTCGGTCTCCTTTGGACATGTCCAAACCATCTAAGTTTAATCTCCCTCATCTTGTTACCTAAATTTCCTCTAATATTTTCATTCCTAATTCTATCCTTTCTTGTCTTATTACTCATCAATCTCAATACCCTCATTTCTGCGACACTCATCCTATAAGCATGATGTTCCTTAATTGCCCAATACTTTGATCCATAGAGCATGGCCGGCCTTATGGCCATCATATAGAATTTTCCTTTTAGTTTGAGTGGCACCTGCCAATCACACAAAACTCCAAATGCACATCTCTATTTGTTTCAATCAGCTTAGATTCTCTAGGTAACCTTACTTTCAATCTCTCAACTCTCATGAATCATTGATCCTAAGTACCGAAAATGGTCTTTTAGGGGGACTTCTTGGCTCTCAATCTTAACTAGTGTTCCACTCCTCTTCTAAAAAAGGGCAACACCAGTGCACAAAGCTCCTACCTATGCGGGGTCTGGGGAAGGTGTTGACCACAAGGGCCTAAAGTACACAGCCTTACCTTGCATTTTGCAAGAGACTGTTTCCACTCCCACTCCTACTCTCCTTGCTAAAATTGCATTATATATATTTTGTCTTAGTTCGGCTGATTTTAAATCCTTTAGATTCTAATGCTTCTCTTCATAACTCTAGCTTTATGTTTACACCCTTCGTTGTCTTATCAAGTAAGACTATATTATCTACAAATAGCATACACCAGGAAATCTCCTTGTGCAAATGTTTTGTTATCTCACCAATAACTAACGTGAAAAGGTATAGGCTCAATGCCGATCCTTAGTGCAATCCTACAATGACAGGAAAATCACTGATCTTGCCACTAGTGGTGTTAAAATTTGTTACTGCTCCCTTATATATATATACCTTTAATTATGTCTTAGTAAAAAAAAAAAGCTTCCATGGTAGACCTCCTATGCATGAAACCAAACTTATTATCTAATACACTTGTCTCATATTGTAGCCTCTTCTCAATCACTCTTTCAAAATTGCATAATATAGAAAGGCGATTATATACATTGTGAACAATAAATGTCCTCTACAATTATCTTGAGACCAATATTATTAATATGATTAAGCAATCTTT
The DNA here is from genome assembly GCA_035236585.1 of Warburgia ugandensis. Lineage (NCBI taxonomy): Eukaryota > Viridiplantae > Streptophyta > Magnoliopsida > Canellales > Canellaceae > Warburgia > Warburgia ugandensis. The sequence continues at coordinate 103,579,610 of CP141126.1, forward strand.
CTTGTTGATAATAGAAATCTTATCCATATGCAGTTTCATCATATGTTTTTAGCTTTAAACAGAATAAGTAGCAAGTTTTCATTTGCTCAAGATAATTCAAATTCAAGCTTTGGCAAAGAATAGACCATCCACGAGAAGCACCTATTGAAGCTTATTAACAACTAATGCTTGTTAAGATACATATTACAAACGCGTTTCATAGAATAGATGTAATCTTGGCTCTCAAAATCAAATAGAACTGGCATAATTTTCATCTAGAATTCAATCTTCTTTGAATTTGATGGAACCTAACCCATCGATTCTCTATCCAATCAGTTTCTAAAGCTTCCCTGATGATGTACACTTTTTGCTCTAATTGGTGGTTTCCAACAGGGTAACAATCCATTATCAAACATCCAATTCTATTCAAACAATGGTATCCTATCACATTTCGCACGCTTTGCTAAGGTGTGCAAAACATGGGAGTTCTATAGAGTCCAACTTGCTAAGGAACCCAATTAGTGTGTACATTTCTGATTCGAAGTTGTATTTAAATTTCAGATGAAACTGAAGTTTCCCAGCAATCTTATTATATATTGCTCGCAATCTTGTGAAACAGGAAGCTTCTAAGAAAGGCCTGCCAGCTTCAAGGCATCTGTGTATTCGCTTTCCAGATGATGATCAAGTTCACAGCTTGACTCATGAGCAGTTCTTGGTTGGTACAGAGATCCTTGTGGTGCCTGTCCTCGATAAAGGTAAGAACAAAGTTAAGGTCCATTCCCCCCAGGAAGGAGGATGCTCTTGGCAACATATTTTGACAGGTAAAGTATACAGCAAAAAATCAAATTATTCAGGCCATAGACGACAAGGATTTGAATCTTGGGTTGAAGTTCCTATTGGCTACCCTCCTATATTTGTAAAGCATGGTTCTGCGATAGGGCAGATCCTTTTGAAGAACTTGAAAGATCTCCATATTCTGTAAATTTAAATTATTAATGAAGCATAATATAAATTTGGCTGGGCATGAGGCCTTGCTCTCATTAGTGTACTGTACCAACGAGAATAAGTAGCACTTGATCCCCTTTCTTCTCTCATTTCTTAGGCCCCAAATATCAGAAATGGGCTGAGAAACTACAATGAGCGACCATTGAGGTTGAATAGTGACAAATTGTGGTTGTGCATCATCCAGACTGCTATGGATCTTCCAATCCAGGCGAAAGTGGAAATAAAATCCTTCCATCAACCACCCAACCCCATGTCCCTGCCTTATTTAATCTCCCATTAATTTGGCACCAACTGATTGTATTAAATCAGAATCATTTTCCTTAATTGGCTTTTGTTACTAGAATATTTCTACCTCAAGTGGGATTGGCACAGAGATAATGTATAAATGTTTACGATCCTTAGACTGGTATGGTCATGAGTTTCTTCTGCGTAAGCTAACATTTTTGTTTGTCACCAGTAATCCCCACAAGAGCAAACTCCATCAACAAAGTGGTGAAACCGGTAACTATCTCTCATAATAATTTCTCTATCTGCAACCTTGGATATGAACTTGGTTGCTGAATGACAATCACCACATACTCGCAAGTTCTTGATTATCCTCAAAGGTGTCCCATGTGAAGTACTAATCAGCCCAAAAGCTATTGCTAGCTTCTCACTGTGCCCACAAAGACTATACTCCTTTTCATCTTCCTCCACGTCCTGCAACACAAAATTCGTGTCTGGCACATAGCCAATTTCCTTGATTTCTGAGTATAAGGACTCCATTTTCTCAGATATTTTATCCATCAAAGCGTGTGAAGTATCTCCAACTATGAAACTGTGCACTCTACGATCTACTTCAATCCAACTGCAACCTGGAGGCTTTGTCACCCCTTGCTCCTTCATCAACTGCCTTATTCTTGCTGCATCCTCCCACCTTCCTGCAGCTGAGTAGATGTTCGCTAAGAGAATATAGTTCCCAGAATTCTGGGGCTCAAGTTCAAAAAGATACCTGGCAGCATATTCTGCAAGCTCAGGATTGCAATGGATCCTACAAGCTCCCAATAATGAACCCCAAACAGCTGCATTCGGTTCTAATGGCATCTCTTTAATGAATTCCATGGACTCATCAAACTGACCAGCACGTGCCAGTAAATCCACCATGCAAGCATATTGTTCTACTGCAGGTTCCATTGCATATTCTGATTTCATCATATCAAAATACTTCCTCCCCTCACCAATTAATCCTGAATGACTACAAGCAGATAAGAGATTTGTGAAAGTGCAATAGTTGGGCATTAGACCTGTGAGCCTCATATTACAGAAAAGAGTTACAGCATCCATCCCAAACCCATGCATTCCATACCCTGCGATCATTGCGTTCCAAGAGACCAGGTCTCTAGTAGGCATAACATCAAAAACTCCACGCGCTTTTTGAATCAAACCACACCTTCCATACATATCAATGAGGGCATTCCACGTGAAATTGCATGAATCAAGACCACGTCTAATGATGAATTGGTGGATCTCTTTTCCTTGTCGTAAAGCTGCTAGTCTTGCACAAGCAGGGAGTGCAGAAACAATTGTTACAGCATTTGGTTCCACATTATTTAACTGCATTTCCCTCAAAAAGTTCAAAGCCACTGCCCCGCGTGCATTCTGAGCACAAGCTGCAATAATTGAATTCCATGTGACCACATCTCCTATTGAGAGCTCTTTGAACACAGAGCAGGCAATTTCCAAGTGATCGCATCCGGAATACATTGATATAAGAGCGCTCCCTACTCCTGTAGATAATTCAATCTGGTTTCTAATAACAAAACCATGTATCTCCTTCCCTGATCTCAAGTTCTTCACCTGACCACAAGCAGCTAGAGCTCCAGATATGGTAATTGTGTTTGGTTCAATGCCTGTTTGACGCATTCCACAAAAAAATTCGAGAGCTGTCATTCCATCACCATACTGAGTATAACCAGTAATGAGCCCATTCCAAGTCACAACATCGGGTTCTACATCCCGTGATTTCATCTCCATGAGTAGTTCTAAAGCTTCCTGACGGCAACCTTTCTGTGCATAGCCTGCAAGCATTGCGTTCCAACTAACTAAATCCTTTTGTCCCATTCCATCAAATTTCCTACGAGCAACCTCCAAATCTTTACATTTTGCATAGAAGTCCACAAATGAGTTGCTTACAAGCACATTATAATCCAACCCATCATTCTTCATACAGTAAGCATGAATCTCCTTTCCATATCGAAGCAACGACAGGTTGGTACATGCTGAAACAACACTGGCAACAGTAATAGAATTTGGCTTCACTCCTTCCATTAGCATTTGCCTGAAAACTTCCAATGCTTGAGAAGAAGAACCATTCTGTTCATTCGCTGCTATCAAAGCAGTCCAAGACACAACATTTGGCTTAAAATCTTTCAAACTTCGCATTTGGAAAAAACAATCAGAAGCCTCTTTGAATTGTCCATTTTGAGCATAACCAGCAATAATTGAGTTCCATGTCACCCTATCAGGCTTAACACCAGCAATCTTCATATCTTCAAAATATTTCAAAGCCTGCTTAAAGTTGCCCTTTGATGCATAACCAGAAACCATCATGTTCCACACAATGACATCTTTAAATTCCAATTCATTGAACAATTTACTGGCAATCTCCATTTTCCTACACTTTATAAACATATCAAGAACAGTCTTCTTGACAAAAGGGTTCCCTTCAAATCCAATATCCGACATGTAATCATAAACATCTTTCCCTACTCTATAATTCTTCAACTCTGAACAAGCTTTAAAAACCTTAGGAAAGACAAAATTATCGGGCCGAACCCCTTCGTCAATCATCATATAGAACAATCTAATCACCTCCTCATAATCCCCTAAACTACAGTACAACCCTATCATTGAAGTCCAGCTGAAAACATTTCGTTCAGGCATTGTATTGAAAAGTTGGCGTGCATCGTCGATCCGACGAAATCTACAGTAGAACTCCAAGAGTTGGCTGCTGAGAAATGCACAGAGTTCCACACCAGAAACTATCAAATGTGCATGAACTTGAAAACCCAGCTCCAAATTATCCGACTTTCGACAATTCTGAAGAATTAAAGCATAAACCTCTGAACATTCACCATGGCCACTAAAATCCATCGATTGCAGCAGGATATCAGCGTTACCCAATAACCCATCATTACTATGATGAACATTTATTGTTTGGGTAAGCTGCTCGCTTACGGTTAAGGCCGAAATTTGCCATTTCCTGCTTGGAAGAAGGAAAAAAGGAGCGTTTGAAGATCTTACAGTGGTGGGCATTTCCAGACCGTGATAGAAGGTTGATGAAGTTGCAGAGACTGCCATTTCCTGCCGGTTTCTCTAAAGACCCATAAAAATTTGGGAAGGAATATGCAGTGTGGTGGGTCTGGATGGAATTCTGCAGTTATTGTTCTTAGGAGAAGTGTATCTAAGGTGTCATTTGATGGTTCTCCTGTCGAATTTTAAGCTTTCTGTTTCCTTCTGGAGAGATTTTTTTTGGGGGCTTTTTCAACATTTTGAGATTTACATTCTGGTAAAAACTCTGATATTTGAAGTAAATTTTGAGATACGGATTTGAGATGGGGTGGAGACAAGGAATTTTGAAATAAAAACACTACCGACCATTATCTAGTTCCAAGGCTTAGACGATGACGATGAATAAGAACTTCCAACGGCATTATCTTTTCTCAAACAATAAATAATTCAAAGTGAAAGCGCTGTACAGGTTACGTGCCAAGCAGAGAGGAATTCTAGCCACCCAATTTTCCAGAGTCCCCTTCAATGATCCAACTTTCAAAAGCAAAGGTAGAAAAGGCAATATAGTTCAGTGGTTAAATTGAGGCGCCTCTCTCGTAAGTAAATCACGAGTTCAACTCATACTGAGAAATGTAGTTTAACTAACTCATGATTTGGGTTAAAACAGCGAAACATCCAAGCAATTATTTTGTGGATTCAAATGTGCTCCCAATGTGCACGATAAAAATAAGACCAATCATCACAATCTAGGCTTTATTCAGCCAATTACATGAATCTTGTTTCTCTGTTCTTTTCTATTAAGTGTCATAATTTATTTAATCTAAAAGCTTCATCACCGCTTCTATCCATGTTCTTTTAGGCCTTCTTCTTGTTCTTTTAGAGCTTTGATCAACTCAGTCCGTCTAACCAATACCATTTTGGTCCACGTTGAACATATTATAATGCTCTTGTATAGCATGTCCCAAAGTTCACAATAATATAAAACCAATATCAATATCCCAAAGTTCACAATAATATAAAACCAATATAGATTTCAAAAGGGTCCATTTGAGGGTTTGGAATAAGAACACAACCAATAGAGACTTAAAAATAGACCATTTTAGCTACATATTGTAATGCTCCTATGCCAGCACGTCCCCAATCATCCTCAACTTCCACCGAACTTGCAGCTCTATACTCCAATCCAATTGACAGTTTGATTCCCTTAGGGCAGCCCTGGTGCATAAAGCTACCACGTATGTGTGGTTTGGTGAAGAGGCAGACCACAAGGGGCAATAGTACGCTGCCTTATCTTGCATTTTGCAAGAACCTGTTTCTACACCTTGAACTTGTGACCTCAAAGTCACATGACGACAACTCTATTGTTACACCAAGCTCCCCTTGACGGTTTGGTTTCCTTAATAGGAAAATAATCACTGACTGCATCCCAGAGTTGACAGCTTGTACTAATGCCTACAATAGCAACATTGGTGTGTAAGATTGAGTAGGCTTTCAACTGTCCCTTGAGATTCCTCCTTTGCCAAATGGTATATTAGATGCAACATGTACTCACACATTATAGGCACTTTACATCGATAGACCACGATATCTGCAAGCCACCCTCTTTTGATAATGGCCTCTCTCTTTATTTGGTTTCATCGTAGTTATTGGTCTTACAACTCCCTGTAAATTGTTGGCAGCCAATCAAGGGATGGATGTCTGTTCTTCATGGGTTGGGTCCTGCTAATGATATACATTTTGATCATTTGCAGACCAGGGAGAATCAAGTATCGTGGGGCTGATGGTGAAGGAAAAGGAGCTTGATAAAAAAGACAGCCCTGTGCACGAAGCTCCCGCCTATGTGGGGTTTGGGGAAGGAGCAGACCAGAAGGGCCTAAAGTACACAGTCTTATCTTGCATTTTGCAAGAAACTGTTTCCACACCTTGAACCCGTGATCTCAAGGTCACACGACGACAACTTTTACCATTTTCAAGGCTTGAAAAGGAACTTGACACTGAGGAATAAAGTAGGAGAAATATGTATCACTTCTTCTTTGGAGGTTGCATTGACTTTTGCTTTGGCTATTCCTTGGGGCGCATCACAATGCCAACCTATGTAGATCAAGTTCTGGTGCTAAGCTAAATATGTGTGATGAACGCTTTTATTGTTCAATTTAAAATTATGCAATTTTTTCTAGGAGAGAGAGAGCTTGGCATAAACCTTTTTTTTTTTTTTCTTCTTTTGTTAATCATCTGATTTTCACCCATTTCAAAAAGAAAAAGAAAAAGTAAAAGGAAAAAGAGATATTCCCACTCCCCACTAAGTGTGGGGCCCGCTTTGTCCATAATCATGGCGGCTCATGTAAACTCTCTTGCCATTGATGAGCCCTGTTCCAACAATTACATGGTTTGGATATGATCCAACCATTGTTTTTCTGTCATTTTCTTCACCATCCATTTTGCAACTTAAAACATCTCAGAAAAAAACAATGGGGGATCATGCTGTCTATGTGATTGTTTGCGACAGGATCTATGGCAAGACCCTTCTGATGAACGGTTCAGATTATAAAGAAGTGGGTCCTTCTGATAGAAATGTAAAAGCACCACAGATGCCAAATGAGGTGTGGCAATAGTACTAAATAGGCATGTGCATAATATTGATAGTACATTTGTTCTTCCACCACTTCTTCGTCGGCGCAGAGAGGGAGAGGGAGAGGGAGAGAGAGGAAAAATGGCATGGAGAGGTGCGATTCTGAGCCGCATTAGGGTTCCAGTTCAAACCCTCAACATGGATCGTGCTAGCAGATTTCAAGCATGCAATCTGTTGAACTGGAACAGATCAATGTCTTCTCATGGTGACGATCATCTCGGCAAGGAAGAGGTCATCGAGAGAGTTCTTTCTGTCGTTAAGAGCTTCCCCAAAGTCGATCCTTCCAAGGTATCCCGAAACCCTAATATGTCTTTTCCAGCTTCTGATCCATTTGTCTCTATCGAAACCCTATGTTCTTCATTTAAGTTATTTTGTTAACTGCTAAAACAAAGGCTGTGAAATTTCCGCTCTTTATGGAGATCTGAACGCAATTCTTTTTTCCACTGAAAGGTAATGCTTTTCTTCTGTGTCAATTTCTGACACTGTCTAGCTTGAAAATTGCAATAAGCATATGATTCTTTCTACTGGAGGGGTCAATTCATTGTATGCTTTTGGGATTGTGATATGGGGTTCTGAAAGGATCCCAAATGATCGGTGGAAAGATAACTATTTGATTGTCTATGTGTGACTATAATTGCGAGCCTTGCGAGCTTTACTGGAACTTAGTTCGATTATTCTCAATAATGGGTTTGATATAAATGGGGATGTTACATAGTAACATCTTATCACTGCAGTAATGAACGTGGTTTTTTCTGACAAGCTTATGCATTTATCTTGCTCCATGTATGCTGATTTCTAATGTTTCAACTTGTTTTGATATGTCACTTGCTGGATTGACATGATCGTTTCTGAAAATACCAGAAATAATTGCTGCATCGTCCATCATTAGGATGTTGGTCACTTTTATCGAACACCCATCTTGCTAACTCTAGGAGTGTTTACCTTATTCTTTTGTTCTGAGTAAGTTTCAGTTTTCAGCTTGTATGCTGTAATACTTATGCATAAGGTAAATTGTTTTCCTGCTTTCGAGTAGAAATTTCAATCGCCACATATATTGTAAGAGGGTTCTTAAAAATGTGGATATTGTATTTCATATTCTTCTGGGATATGCTTGCAGTCTGAATGTGGCAGAGGCAGCACCAAAAGCCTGTTGTCATAGCTGCAATTAACCTTGGTCAATCCTTTTCCCAATTTAAATGATGATCTCTTTAAGGATATAGGTCTGAGAAGGTGCTTCAGAGTTCATGCTTACCTTTCTCCCATTTAGGTTCAAACATCCATTTCCTTCAATGAGCACATGAAATATATTTTGTTGGAAATGAATCTTTGCAGGAAGATAATCCCTAAAAGAAGAATTGGAGAAACCACAAGTATTGGAGGGCATGATATGGATACCCCAAATATCAGGTATGACAACCAGGCTAAGACATCATTACAACCACTGTAGAATATATTCTGGTGAGAACCACTCCTAATGCATTGTCTCTTGTGGCTACAGCCAAAGAAATTATGTCAGGAACCAATCCTCTTCATTCTTTCCATATCAACCTGAACATAAGATGTCAGGCCAGTGAACATATGCATGCTATACACATACGACAGCTTGAGAAGGTAGAATTAATAGAAGTTCTTTAACCATAACTTCAAAGAATGGCCTCCCCATGAACTTGCTTACTGCTGCCAATGTTTTGCTATGGTTTCCAGAAAAGGCCGGTATCTTGGGCTCAGGATCCCCCTAACTAAGGTCGAGAATTATTATGTTGGTGGGAATGCTATACAGTGAACCAAGAATGAACTCCTTAATGAGGGTCTTGTTGCACTCAGGCACAATGTTGTGGAAATCGGATATTTGTAGGACAACTGCACTTGGCATTGATGCTACTTCTGCTAATTTTGCCAGCCGCCAAACCCTACCACCCCCAATCACGCAGGTCAGCCTGTTCTGCTGAGTTGGACTTCCTGGTAGTCATTAATGCCACTCTAATCAGCAACTTGGCCACTTCTTTGACTGATTGCATGTTTCATACTGCAATGTCCAATTTTAAAAGGATTTCACAAAGGCAGTTCCCTCTAACAGAGTCTGCAAATCTAGCGTCAACTCTGAAGCTTCCACTCCCTCCTTCCTCTTCACCCATTCTAAACCCCTAACTTCCATCTGCCAAGCCTTCATATTTCGTATAATAAGGTTAATATGACATAGTAGTCACTCAAAATATTCCCAAATAAATATGCACTCATCACATCTGGCCACAACAATCACAGAATTGTTTTGTTTGCTAATTCTACAGTTCTGCATTCTCCTCCTTCATTAATGTTGCTACAATTTCACCAGCCCTGAAGCCTGGTTTTTTATGTAATGCAAAGCTAGGTAACAAACATTGAATGCAAACAAATGTATTTCATAAAAGGTCTACCCTATGAAGGTGGAAATAAATCAACCAGCAGGAACCAGGGCATACCTGGGAACAAGAAGTAGCAGATGTCCAGACTTGCAAAATCCCGATCGAGGCATCAGCGAACTGATCACAGAATGCAAAGACAAATGCAAGAACTTTGGATCCAAGTGCACGAGGCTACAAATAAATTCTTGCCATCCTCAATCCAGAGGTAAAGTGCACCATGACCCACTGAATAGTGGACCAACACTGCTTAGGTTGAGTCCTACATCTTTTTCCCAAATAATAGGTAGGTGAATATATTCTGCGGCTGATTTGGGAGAGATCAAAAAGCCATGCTACCATGGGACCCACATATCAAACTGCTATTTTTCTGGTATCTTTTGATCTAAGCTGTTTATCTCCCCCAGCAGCCCATTATTCATGCTGCTGATGGAAACATTTTAACTTCAGATGAGTCTAGTTCCCACAGTGGATCACCTAACAGAATATAGACACAACCTAATCCAATTTCATGATTTTATGAAGTATACTTAAACTGCCTAATGAAACAACATCAAAAGATTAAGTCTTACAATGGTACATCCTGATAAATTGGTCAATGACAACCAAAGCTGCCCACAGCTCCATTTAAATGGTTGGGACTGTGGATAAATAATACTACCTACTCCCATCGCAATGTGGTCCGCCCTTCTGTAAACATAGATAATAACCACCAATCTCTATGTAGAAATCCATCTCCTAAGAGGCCAAATAAGCAGTGTTGCTTACCTTCTTCCACCTCAGGAACCTTCTTAGAGTATCATCACTGTTAAATGTTAAAGCTAAATTAGGGGTCAATAAGGGGCCAGCAATGGTGATGATCACCATCCTGCTTGGATTATTTTATAAAAGGTAGGTTGTAATCCTTCTGTCCAGAGGTTATAATCCTTCTGCATCAGGGGCATCCATAGTGTGCCAAGCTATCTGATAGACTCGACAAAAACCAGTTTTGCCTGCTGCTACCCGTGAACATACATAATGTAGCCATAAAATGTATGTCTATGAGTCATCTCAAAGACTAACAGGAAAATATTATGTTCAAATTAAGGAATCACGAGGACAATCTGATCCAAAAAACTTCTACTAGATGCTGACAAGTTGTCAGCTGCACTCTGCTAGTAACTATGCACCTGCAGTGCTGGAGGACTGGTCTCCCATGAAAAGCCTAAATGTGGAGTTGTCTTTATTTTATTTTTCTCTCTTTGTTAAGCAGACTTGAACCCACACCACAACATAGTGGTTGCAAAAACAGGGCATCTTCCAACTAGGATGGGTGCTCTTCTCTTTTTAAAGATTGATTTCTTGCGGAAAAGGGTCAAATAGAAATATTGTGGGGGTTTGGTTCTTTTCTTCGTTGTTCTGTTTATTTATCTTGATTCTGCTGATGTTTGAAAATCCTAAGCTACTCTATCTTGATCAGTTTTTGGCAACAGTATGCTGTTTGTATTGGTTTCTGCTGAAGTATTCTGCCTGTGTAATTGATTTCATTTAGCACATTATTGAATCATGTTACTGCATTTTGATCCTTTTTCTTTGATTGTTCTAGGTTACTCCTGACGTTCACTTCCAGAATGATTTAGGCTTGGATAGCTTGGACAATGTAGAGATTGTTATGGCTTTAGAGGAAGAATTTAAGCTGGAAATCCCGGATAAGGAGGCTGATAAGATTGATTCCTGTGGCCTTGCAATTGAGTACATCTCTAACCATCCAATGGCTGGTTGATTTGATAATGAGGTTCACTGTTTTCATCTCATTTTGTAATTTACTGCTTTCTCTTAAGGAAATCAGTGTTTGGATCAACCAGGCAATTGCTTTTCTTGCTGGTTTTGTCTTCAAGACCTGGTTTATGAATGCATGCAAAATAATTCGAATCTGTTTGATAAACGTAGCCCATGAACAGTTTGTGGAACCATGAATTTGGTAATGCATCCCAACAATGTGACGTTTTGGTCTTTTTCTTGAATTCAGTTGATTTTGCTGCACAAGTTTCAATTTTAGATGCCTGTCTCATATTTTGGTTTCTCGAATATTAAATTTTCTTTTATATGATAAAATTGATTAAACTGGACAAGATTGAGTATTACGTCAATATGTGTAATGTATGATTACTAAGTCTTAAGTAGCTCGCAGTTCGTAACTAGCAATTTAATAGTTGTCTGGGAGAATGTATGAGGTAGAATTGCTAGTCTTGTTGGAAAGGTTCCAGTTGCATTTGCAATCTTTAGTCATTTTCAGTGGTGACATTCTCCAGTGTAGCATTCTTTTACCCTTCTTTTTTCGTAGCAGTGGTAAATTGCAGTGTCAGGGATGTGTCTGAAGTTTCCAGCTGTTTCGAATTTTGGTAATTCTACATAGTAACGTTCCGTTGCCTGGAATTGGTTATTGCCTTGTTTGTCAGTAAGCCGAACACAAGTTATGTCCAAGTCTACATTGCAATAACATCCCTCTTGGATAAGTTCCTCCTTGCACAAATTGACCGAGCAAACTGATATCACCTCTTTCATTGGTTTTTACCAATTAAGGTATATACTTATGCAGATGCCGATATGTATTTTCAAGGACGAATCTTCGTCATTATTGGTAATGATATGTGCTCCTCGAAATATGTATACTTGAACGACAAGTCGTCAGGTTGGGGTAATGCTGCATTTTAACTAAACAGCCTATGCGTACCATGCGTGGGGTGTCTTCAGAAGCTGTCAGTGCAGAATGAATCATCTTCTTGCAATAAGCGTGAGGGGCCAGACTATCAATGAATTTGTGATCTGAAATTGACCCACGATTTCCACAGAAACATGAGGGCAGAAACCTATAGAATGTTTCTTGACAAAGGGTGGCAGAACGCCAACTTTCAATTTTATCTGCTTTGCAGTTGCTGGAAGTGGTTCACCGGGCACCCATGAAGAAGGAACAATAGCCTTATCTGTATATGGTCCGTCGGGGTGTAAATAGTAGGTATGGGCAGCGTTTTGGAAAATGCATGGCGGGCTTTACCATTTCTGTTCGTTTGAGGGAGTGAAGTTGTTCATCTGATTGTGGTTGTAGGACAGACCGCGTTTTGTCTATTGTTTTTGTGCGTTCTTGTACGTCAATGTGGCTGCCTCTGGGTGCGTGATCTAGGACATTTAGAATCCGATGAATGTCTTGGATTACAGGAAAACCAAATTATCTGGCTCACCCTGCATTTCAAAAAAGCCGCCAATATATTCTTATTTACTCCCCGGAGCACTGTATAATTCCTCTGTCTGTCCAAAGCTGTTATTTAAGTGTTCTAGTGTTGATGTTTTTATCTTAACTTAAAAATATAATCACTTCTCTCGTAGAAAGTTTTGCTCACAAAATGCTCTTATTTCAAAGAGCTTTGGAGAGGTATTGTCACAGGGTTGCAGTTTAACTTTTGTTAAACCAGTGGGACACTTGTGCCCAACTCCCTTATTAGGCACAAGTTAGCATTCTACTCTCAACTCTCACTTGCTAGGGTTACAGTCACTTATTCACTAAAGCATTGAAAGAACTCAAGGGATAAGACTTATTCAAAGAGAACTTGTTATCCTTTACTTGAACTCAATGGAGTAATTTAATCTGCCTACAAATGAGGAGCTTATCCCTATTTATAGTTGTTCCCCTTCATCTATCTTCTCAATGGATGACTAAGATTAATACATATGTCAATATATTAATAATCCAAATTGTATTCTAGAACCCTGCTATTCTTTCTAGATATCTCTATATAAATATGTAGTCTTCCTTCTTTCTAGATATTAAAAAAAAAACTTTCAGAAACCAGGCATTTTAAAATTAGGCCTTGATCTATAGACCTTCAACAATGGGCCTAAGTCCCTTACGCTATGTCCATGTGCTAAGCAGGCCTCCCTTGGAGTCTGCTAGCCTTGGTCACGGACCTTGTAATGCATGTCTATGACAGGTATGCTACCTTGTTGAGTGTGACCCTAAGGCAGGGTCTATCTGCTTCTTTATAGTGACACATGTATGTTGACTCAATTAAAATCTATAAACTAAATAGTACATAAATTAATAGTCTCGCTAGGTGTACATGCTCTAAAGTGTGAAAAGAAGTTTATGTTAGATTGGTCATGCATGATAAAATAATTTTTTTTGTAGATTTATGACGTTCATTGTATGAAAAATAGCTTAGATAGGTTAGATATTAAATTTCATGTTCATTCATACTTTTAGCCAATGCTTTCATGTGCAAAAAATGGCGATTATTCATTTTTATTATTTTCAAAAAGTAGTTAGGATTTGAATAATGCAATGATTTCTAGTGGGTATCTACTTTTGGTATGGAGAAAATGATGAATGGCTTAGAAAAATATCATGTACGAAAAAAGAAGTGTGTGAACCTCTTCTCTCACTTGAGAGCGTATATGCCTGTTGGGATTCAAAATAATAAGAGTTAGACTACTAAGAAAGGCACTTTTTGATCACGAAGGTAGTGCACCTTCTAGGCCTACCTAAAAATATACATATGGATGCATACCATTATACTTGCATACCATCAACAACTAAATCACATGAAATTGGTCTTATGACATACAAATATTCTATTAAAACGATGTAGTTCACTAATAACTAACTCTTCATATTTTGCCTTAAAACCCTAAATAGGGCTTCTCAGATGAAGGGTCTAGAAGTATGCAATCAAGAAAAAGTGAGTGTAGATGGGTTAGGCTCGCCATACCTCTCAGATTAACAAATTGGATCATGCATGTAAGGAACATATGAGCCTAAAAAAAGGTACCTCTTCAAAAGCTTTTTTTCAATTAATAAATTGTGATTGGATGAGGTTAGGGGTGTCAACAGTGTAGTTTTGGTGTGGTTTCACAAAAAATTGGAATTGAACTCCAAAAAATTAAGCAAGATTTGTACTGGATCATTTTAGAGTTCAGGTCAAGCTCCAAGTGTTATAACCAAACTGTTCAATTTTGGTTTAATTCTCATTTCTCATTGGTTCTACACTCCAAGCTAGCTCTAGATTGTTTCTTTAAGTTAAATGAAAGTGATCATCGTAATAGTTATTGCCATAGAAATGTAGGCTAATTTATGAATTCATTCAAAGCGTCATATGCCAAGGAAAATGAATCCTCATATACGATAATTATTCAAGAACTTAAATGCTTCTCAAGCATATTGAATATATTCTTCTTCTTCTTTTCTTATGATTTGATTACTTAAGATATGATATCATTCATGCATAATCACTAAACAATCTAAAGACGAAACAATTAAAAAGTTAAAGTTTAGTTTTTTAACTATACATAATAAGTGATTATAACTACTTGATAGCCATCATCTGTCAATCAAGAAAGTATAAACAAAATAATGTGGAGATGTATCCATCTTACTTAGAGAGTCTCACATCCATCATCCAACTAAAGCATGGCATATAAAATCTAATGAAAGTAAACAACCAATCTTAACAATCAAACTACTATTATGGATAATGACAGAAAAAGAATATCCAAGTTTTAAATTGAGACTAAAAACACCAGAGGAAAGAGTTACAAGTTCGGGCATTCAATTGTGTGGGAGTAGAGAGGAAGAGAAATTAGCACATAAGATTTGGATGTGCAATTTGGGAATTTTTTGGGAGAAATCTTGTCTTTGTTTTTTCTCCAATTAAATCTCATAACGTATAGGCAACAAAATAGGGCATAATTTGTCTCATAAAAATTAAATTAAAAATAATCAATTATCCTTAATTAATCTAAATTTAAATATAAATTAATAAGATATTATAGTATAATTATTAGGATTTTGGTTTGGGTCTATTTCTTTTCGAATGAAATTGGAACCTGACCAAATTTAATCCATTTATATTGACAAACAATAGAACTTGACTACAGTTCTAATTGAAGGACCTGACCATAATTTTTTGGTCTAATTCTTTTGAGTTTTTTGGTTCTTCAATTCTCGTTGACACCCTTAGATGAAATGGATTCTTAACACTTTTATATCTCATGATGTGAGTTTAAACTTTTAGTTTGAATTCTTAATTAGATTTATTAAAATTATTTGAGAATTTGACAAATCATTTTTTGAAATTTGAGTTTTGTTAGTTAAGTTCATGCTAATTTCTTGAAATTTATTTTGAATTTGAAAATTAACAACTTTAGAGTTGTTTGGGGAAAACTTAGGGCATAAAAAAAGTTGGTACTTTTTTGAAAAGTTTCCAATTGTTAGGAAAGTTTTCCAACTATGATTCCAAGCCTATGAAACTAATTTCAATAGAAAGAAGGCAACACCTATGTTATATAAATCCACTAATAGCCAAGTAGAATGTTACAAACATTGTCTAAAGAGAAGAGTAAGACTAGTAATGTACATTTGCCATCTAAAATCAGCACATAACCTGAGAAGAGACTAACTATATAAGTTAACTATGTATTCATAAACCCCGTTCTCTCTCCCCAAGTAATGTGGAACTAACTCTTAGTACCTTACCCGTTCTTGAATTCATCTCTCAAGGCTTCACCTCTTCTCCCTTAGGGAAACACGCGTTCCCACTTGATAGGTACGACTAGGTGCCTACGTGCAGCTAGCCATCACACCACAAGGGCATAAAAAAGAAAAAAAAAAGAAAAAAAAGACTCTGGTTGTGGATCTACCTGCATGTTATGGTCAATTTGTTTTGCAGGAAATGGAATAAAATTGATTTCCATGGGCAAAAGAATTATGTATGGAAAGTGTTTTGTCTTCAAATTGAATTATGCCAAAGACTCAAAATTTTGCAGTGTAAACACTTTCCACAGATAATTCCTTTTTCTATTGGAATAAATTTATCTCCATTTCCTGCCAACCAAAACAGGCCCTAGAGGGGCTGTGTCATGCCCAACTTTCAATCAATTCTAACCCCTAACAGTGAAGACTTCTCGACGAATGTTAGTCGTTGCAATTTCATTTTCTAAAGGTGCATTCAAACGTAATAGTGAGACGGTTCTAAATCAAAGATCATTTGTTCATGAATCTCGGTGGTTTCATGTTCAATTTCTAAGATCGTCACATTAAAGTGTTATAATCAAACAGTTAAATTTCTGTGTCATGAACTGTTGGATACTGACCCGACAAATGAATGGTTAGAACCATTAAACTAAGGATGTAAAGTCTGCTCCCGGACGATAGAGTGATGAAAATATGAAATGCATGTATTGAAAGCCTTCATTCGAACAAGTTAAAGCAATATAATCTCTTAGCACGAGTAAGTTAAGGTGGAATTCACTGTAGAATTCATTTCCATCTCGAGCCATTGACACTCCACCATGGAAAAACCCAAGTAAGGAAAATTGCATACTCCAAGTGAATTTCAAAACTGGTAAATTCTATTATAATGGAATTCAACTACAAGTGAGTCCAAGACTTGCATTCCACGAAAGGGTGGAATCCATGGAATTCACCATAGAATTTAATTTCATATAATGTAACTATCATTTAGATTTTGACAGGAATGTATTTTGGGATATTTGTCGAATTGAGTTTATTTTCAGCCTCACGTCCTTTGCACTAATATAAACTTCTTTGATCTTCCTCCTTCAATTTGATGCCAAATGCGTGGTATATATATCTCCTTCAAAGAAGCAGGTACAAGGTGGTTAGCTATGTCTTTCTCTAATAAAATATATAAAAAAAAGGACAGTTCGGGTGCACAAAGCTTTTGCATATCACTTAATTTAGTGGTACCACTACAACTAAGAGGGACAGATTTGAAGGGAGTGGACATTGAGGATGGGCCATTTGTACTTCGTAAAATAAAGAAAAATGAAAAAATGAAGTGGCCGTTCATTTGACATAATTTAATTTGAATATCTCATAGCCTAGTATTTATTCGGAACTAATGTCATTAGCATCCAAGAAAAGGGTATTTTCATCTTCTTTAACACGGACAGTCCGAAACTCTCTAGAAGCAATGGTTTGGATTTAACAAACTAAAACACAGTTTGTTGAATGCTAATGATGTTCTTTTGGAATGAATTTTGGACCATGAGATATCCAAAGTCAGAAATATAAACGGCTTGGATCAATACTATGTAGGGCCCACCATAGAAAGGTGGAGACACTTCACCCTTTGTCACACTTTATACCAACATTCCTCGACTTTGTTTACATCAAATGAGATGATGGAGAGAGGAAGGTAGAGGTCAGAGAGGAGAGACCTCAAGTATAACATTATATCTATCTCATAGTAAGCTAACAGGGCTTTTCCTAGCTCTTTTAGACCTTACTTCTTGTTTCACATATACATATTTTTTTAATCTCATTTATCCTTGAGCTAAGCAGGCATTGTCCAATTTTTTTTTTTTAATTACATTTTTTTTTTTATTGGTTACTTAGAAAACTAACTCACACATTCTTAAATTCACTCACATTATACTTTTAAAGTAGCCCTAGTTAAGTCAACGATTTGGGTGCAACTTCTCCTCGTGCCTCACCTATGACAAAAAGTTAGAGCTCTTCAATTTCATCAAGAAAAAATAATGTTTAGGTTTAGTATGCATTTCCTCATATTTGATTTTATCTTTTGCAATTTACGTTAAGCTTCTATACTCATTTGCTGTGTATTTTTGTGCATCACAGGACAAGGGTTTTCTTTTGTGTGTGTGTGCACTAGAGAAGAATTGCAAAGCAAATCGCCCCTACACATGCACTCCTAAATCAAATGTCCAGTTAAAAAGGAAAGCAGCAACTTGAATGTGCGACCAACCCTAAGGGGAGATGCTAAGTTGCCTGCAACCAACTACACTAGACATTTGTTTTCTCACCAGCAAGTTGCTAGTATTATAATTCTAGAAATGCTATCTAAATTGACTTCAAGACCCACCTAGCTAGGCCTAACCTTTTGGACAATCTAACCTGTCATCTTGTTTAGTCTCCCCTATTTAGGCTATCTGCAAAAAATTACATCATCTGGATGCGCTTCTAGCTACTGATTATGAGTTGAAAAATCTAGTGATCATGATTTAAAAACTCAAAAAGTTACAGCTAAAATCATCCAATTCTAGCCAATCTAAGAGAGGCCGAACAGCTACATGGGTCAGACCGTCTAAAGGTAGAGCTTAACTAGCTAGGCTTAGACGATCTTAACTAGCTAGCCTGGTATCTTGGAGTTAGAAAATTCAGTCCCCATTGCATGTCTAATAATTATGCAAGATACCATAATACTTAGGAAACCTTCCTATACAACCAAAGATTGGGAATGAAGTTTCCGAGAATAAAACAATACTTACTACTCAAGTCTGCGTAAAGAGATTAAATGAGCGTTGGCGTGTAAAGGGAGCAGCCCCAGTGCACGAAGCTCCCGCCACAAGCGTTGGCAGCATAGAAATATATAAGAAGAAAAACCGAACTTACGGCACAATTGCTGAGAAGTTGTTCCTGGGAGCTAAGCTAGAAGAGTGAAATGGATCCCCGTCATGGAGATGAATGGAGTAAAATGAAGAACAAGGGGAAGGACATAGAAGCCCAACCCTTACTAACTTCAGAAACTCGCCCATCTTGCAAGTGCCAAGAGCAGGCATGCGCCGAAAACAGCGAAGATGAATCGTTGTGTAACATGGAGAAGAAAATGGAGGACTTAGGCTCACAACGGCCTTCAGATAATTTCCCCATCTACCGAGTGCCAACAAGCATGCGTCAAGTTCTTAAGGGTGCTTATGAACCAACTACCATCTCCATCGGTCCTTACCACCGCCACAAACAGAACAAACAAGTGGGAGAGTATCAGAATAATGTACGAGTGGGTAAGAAAGAGAAATGGGAAGAAATAAGATCAGTCTGAAGGAGTTGTTCTCCCCTATAAAAGAAATGGAGGCAGCAACCCGAAGATGCTACCCGGAACACATTGACCTCGAAATCCAAGAGTTTGTCGAAATGATGTTGCTCGACGGTTGCTTCATCATTGACTTCTTCTGTCGGAAACTAGACAAAGACGACCATTTGGAAGGATTCCATATGTGAAAATCCTGCCATTAGATATGCTATAAGCTCTGAACTTCTATTCCTAGAAAACCAGCTTCCTTTTTTTGTCCTGCAGCGCCTATTCGATCTCCTTGGCGCAAAAGAAGAACACCTATTCCAACTCGTTGGAAGTCCTCCTTCTATGGAGAAACTCGCTGTTCATTATTTTCTTTCTCGTTACAATAATGTCACAACCTTTTTTCTAGTCGGCGATGATACGGAAAGCAAGCAGTCTCAAACAGCTATTCAACGTTTGCTCCATTCGTTGCAGTTACGTTCTTGCTTCCAGCAAAAGCCTGGGGATCAGCACGGCATGGTCCCCTCTCTGGATACGGAAAAGATCAAGCAGCCTAAAACAGCTATTCAACATTTGCTCCATTTGTTGCAGTTATGTTCTATCTTCCAGCAATATGGTGGGGTTCAGTCCCGCAGGATCTACTTTCCGTCCAAAGATGCAGATATGAGCCTTGATGTACCAAACGGGCCACAAAGGATTCCTTGTGCAACTAAGCTTCAAGAGGCTGGGATGAAGTTCAAGAAGAAGGAGAAACCAAGAAGCATTTTGGATGTCACTTATGAAAAGGGTGTGATGGAACTCCCTCCTTTCCCAGCAGCTGAGGCCGGCAATTTCATCCTCCGGAATTTAGTAGCCATGGAGCAAAGCTTTCCTTCCTACGGGAAGGCATTTACAAGCCGTGCGGTCTTCATGGATTTCCTCATCGACACAGCCAAAGATGTGGAAATACTCCGAGACAAGGATATCACTACGTTTGAGAGCGAGGAGAAAATGTCCAAACTGGTGAATGATGCGTTTGAGGGGCTTAGTGCTTTCCATTCGTGGGATGCAGAGATGGCTCAGTTGTTTGGGGAAGTGGATAGGTATTACAATGACCGTTTCAACACATGGTTCGCAAAGTTCCGGCGAGATCATCTCAGTAGTCCATGGGCAATTGCTTCATTGATTGCAGCCATCATCCTTCTCCTTCTCACCATCATCCAGACCATCTTTACAGTGTATCCCCCTGCACCAAACAAGACAAATGGGTCAGATTATTCAAAAGTGGGGCTTAAATTTGGGAATCCCAAAATCAGTCCGTAAAGAGGATAGCATTTCTTTATGTATCCACCTACTGAAATAACAGTTTCAGTAACTGTAGTATTGCATAGTATGCTGATTGCAGGTTTGAGTTTCTGATTGTGATTCAGATTTAGAAGTGTTTGAGTGATTTAATTTGTAAGTTTTTGCTAGTACTGAACAAAATAAATGGAAGGGATATACTACTCGCATGTCTCAAATAGGAGGAATGATCTTCACATTTGTTGTATCCCTTTGTATTTAACAACAAGATTCAATAAAGATTTATTTATTTTTGTGTCTACAAGGAGAGCCTCGGCACAACAGTTGAGTTGTCGCCATGTGACCTGAAGGTCATGATTTTGAGGCCGAGAAACAGCCTCTTGTAAAAATGCAAGGTAAATCTGTGTACTATACAACTCTTGTGGTTTGCCCCTACTCCAGACTCTGCATATGTAGGAGCTTGGTGCATGAGACTACACTTTTTCTTTTTCTATTTTTTTGTTCATATCTTCAAAGATTATTTTTTTAATTTTTAAAAATCAAGAGTCATGATGTTTAATCAATGACAAACATTGGCTAAGATCATCCAATTAGCATTTAGTTCTTCCAAAGATCATGCTTCTTTCATGAAAAAGGAGCTTTTGCAATGGAGACTTCTTTTGAGCATTGTCATTGCTCGAAAACAAAGAGGAAGAAAGAATGAAATTTACGGGACAAAACCAAGTGCGAACTGACTTTTCTTTTCTTTTCTTTGCCTTTCCCTAGGGTCCCTTGTTCGTGCATGCCATTGAAAAGTAGGTGATGCATAAGAGGCAGCTTGCGAGCTTTGTGCATCAGGGCTGCCCTTTAATGATGGTCACATGCATTTATACATAAGCCATTAAGAGTCTCGAACTCATGATCACCGCAACTGAAACTCACCCTTATTCCATTTCACACACTCACACAGATACTTCCGTTCCTACTGAAGTTTCACACTAGAGGAGTGATTGTAAGATCATCCAAAGCATGTGACTTTTAGTACATTCCATATGTAGTGAGGCTGTTAAGATGAATGATTTAGATCATTCAATACAGAGGTGTTTCCTTGGCTTGCAAAGCACCATAGTTCTAAAGTAGCGAGTCGACTTGAAAAACTAGTCCAAGTTACTTAACTCAGTAGCCAATCGAGTCATTTTCGCATCGATTCACTACATAATAAAACTGTAATAACCAAAATAATAATAATAATAATAATAATAATAATAATAATAATAATAATAATAATAAGTGGGTAAAATGATAAATACATGTGGGCCTACAGGGTGTGGGACCCACGATGGGCTATAAAAGCCTGCCCTGTTTGTTTGTATGGTCAAATTATTTCTCTCGATTTCCGTGTTAACGACGCTGGCAACAATGTGAAACTCCCCTCTCAAACGCATGTGGTGAAGGGAAGACTAGTTCTAGCCAATCTGATCACGGTAAGCGACCCTCTACGATTTCCCTTTTCTTTTCTTAAAGTTTCCATCGTTTTAAAGCCAAAAATGGGTGTGGATTGCCGTTTTTCGGTGAAATAGTAGGCGTTATTATTCCTTTCAAAGTAAACTAATAAAAAGGAATCAGATCGTAATATGAACCGTTCATCTTGTGCATGATAACATGAAGAACAAACCCATCAATTTTCATGGTGATCAAACGGCTAGGGATGCTAAAAAACTCAAAAAACAGAAAAAGGAGAAATTTTAAGAACGTGATAAAAATCCTGTAAGAATACTAGATAATGATAGAGTTTGTCTAAAATGTGTTTAAAAATGGGATCTACGTGAAAAACTGAGCAAACGGTGCAAAAATCGTACCATTTGGACACCTGAGTGTCGTCAGCGATGATCGAAGTTCGGCCGTCTTCTCCGGTGACAGCGACCAACTGGTCGTCGTTTCTAGAGATGGCACCCCACTGGAGACTGCTCACCGGCCCATGCAGGTGATTGGTTGGGCTGCACGTGCACGTGGGCGGCATGTAATGTGGGGCAGCACGTAACATGCGGCGACACCCGTCACAACTAGTTGTGCCACGTAGGTGCCATGTAGGCACCACGCAGACACCACGCATGCAGAAGGTTGCACATGACATGCTACGCCACGCTCACACCACACAGCGCAGCTAGTGCATGCCACAGGCACCACGCGGGTTCCATGTGCGCAACGCATACGCACCTGACACACGTGCACCATGTAGTGCCACGTGTGCACACGTGCCGACACATGTGCACCATGCAGTGCCACGTGCACGCACATGGTCAAAGCTTGTGCGAAATGTACATGGCTGCATGCGCGTAATGTTCGCGGCTGCATGTGCGGCAAGTGAACGACGCACTTGCGCATGCGCTTGTGTCAACGGCACACTCGCGCACAGCACATGCGGCGCGCGGTTTTTTTGAATTTTTAGAGTTCCCTGACCCATCCATTTACAAAAAGTTGATTTTTAAGAGCTACAGAGGTCCAAATCGTGATCCGAAAGAGGCATTGTAATTGTATCAATAACATGGACCTAGATTTGACTTGAAAATCTAGATCTAAATTCCTTTTTAAGGGTTAAACTACTAAATGTTGTGAGATAATTTAAATCAGGTTGATCAATAGATGATTAGGCCTTAAATCTTGATGGTATACATCAAATGTGAGATAATCTAGGGGATTAGAAGGATGAACATTATTGAATTGCCAAATGATAGAGGATTTATAATATGAGAGGTACGTCAGAGCGTGTGACGTGATACTTCCCAGTGCTTGATTAAAGCACCGCACTTATCAAGGTAGGCGATTTCATTCAATTACTTCGTGATTTCAGTAATCATGGTGGATCTCTAAAGTTTTTGAGGCATGTGTTTTATGTCTTCTCATGGCACATAAATAGATCTTGACTTTCGTGTTGTAGCATGACATTTCATTTTGTTAATAACTATGTTTACATGTGATGCACTATCTTATCATGGGCTTTGATCGTATTTATTGGAATTATTTATAGAGCCTTTACATTATTTATATCTTGTCGATAATTTATGACGGGTGCTTCCATCCGGTAGATACTATGCTAGGAGGGTTGTAGGGTTGGCCACCCACCCTCTAATTTTGTGAGGATGATGATTAGACACAGCCCTTGAGTGATATAAGGCCAGGTACGTAAGTGGTAGTATCATAAGTAGTCCCCCCTACGGGTCTGTTCCTTCTCATGGAGATAGAGAAAATCTCCCGCTTGGGTGTCGACGAGGAGCGGCAGCGGTTCAGGTCCTAATGGAGTTGCCACTGCAGCATAGTGGCCCATATAGTTATTCTACATGTTCATATAGATTTATATATGGGGTGAATCGGGGCAAGCCGGGCCTAGGCCGTGAGGGACTTTGGGGGCTGATGCGGGCTGCACGGGAGGGACCCAAAGTATGGGTACACGTCACTGGTGATTGAGTATCTTGGGACACTTTTGGTATTGTTTTGATATAGTGTCCTATTTATCATGATTTGCATGCATATTATACTGTGGATATAGACTCGTACCATTTTTATAGACGCATCTCTGTATTTTGATCATGCATTGCATGTCATCCTGATTTAACTTGATACCTATTTTGTGAAGGTTTATAATTATGAGCGTTTGAGTATTTGACATGTCTTATATATGTTTCCTTCATGAGAAATATCTTGTGAATGTTATTAAGTTTTATGTGAAAGTAATCACTTACACAAGTATAGCTTGCTGAGGGATTGCTTTATTTTGCAATGCCTTATATTTGAAACGTGATAATCGAAAAGGAAAGCGGGTGGAGTAGCAGTGATTTGGAAGAAGACATGAAGACTATCACTTTACCTGTTCGAAGATAGATTAGTGTATGTCTCTTGGACTAGACTTTTAAGATTTTACTTAGATGTTGATATATTTGGATAGATTGGACCCACATTATGGTATGGAGAATTCTTAAATCTTAAATGTAAATATTGTGGTGATCATGGATGGAACTTGGTGACTTTGAACTTGATTTATTATTATCTTTAATTAGCCTATGTATTTCTTGTGGTTTTAAATCGAGCATGCTCAGAGCATCAAAGTTTTTAATGTTATTTATGATTGCAGTTTTTGAATGTGGTTGACCCTGCGGATTTTGCTTGCAGTCAATTCTTTTAAAGCTGCGCTAAAATTTTTATACTTTAAATTTTCATTTTCAGGGATCCCATTTATTTTTCGTAAAGCATATTATTATTTTCACAATTATGGGAAAAAGGTTTGAAAAAAAAAAAAAAAAAACTGGGGTGTGACAAAGACTAATTAGTTTGGGCTAAAATTTAAACCATAAGACCTTTGAAACATAAAACATACCTCCTAAGGGATCTATATGATGCATGTGCGTATCATAAAGTATTTTTTTACACGTGGAGCCTTGGCGCATTGATATAGTTGTCAACGAGGAGTTTCGCGCATCGAACTGCCCATTTTTACTTTCTCGGCATAACCCACTCAATTCCAAATCATTCAAAATTGAATTCCAAGCTTCTGTCTTTTGCTACAATGAATGAGAAGATGTTGTGTGTCTTTTGAACCTGAGCAGCACACAACACATCTATTAGCAAATTGCCAACCTCTACCTATTAAATTATCCGGTGTTGAAACATTTTCCTTCTCATGACACGAACAAACAAAAACGGGTGCCAGTTGTTTGGGTGAGGAGAGCTACGAGATCATAAGCAACTCCGTGATGCTGCCATTGACATTGAAGCTGACTTCAAAACTGAACCACTCAGTCAAGCAGGAGCTACACTCTTTTTTTATAATCATGTGATCAGCACGTGCACATAATTATATTGGCAGAGTATTTTTCAGCAAATGGAAGAAGCAGGCAAAGGAAGGGAAGTCTTGGTACAATAGTAAAAGTTGTCGTCGTGTGACCTTAAGGTCACAGGTTCAATGCATGAAAACAGCCTCTTACAAAAATACAAGATAAGACTACGTACTATAGACCCATGTAATCCGCCCCTTCCCTTGACCCTGCATAGACGGCAGCTTCCTGAATTGGCGCTGCCCGGAAGAAGCACACAGAGAGAGCATTTTGTGGTAAAGTGCTTTATTTGATTTGTTGCCAGGTGAGATCCAAGATCTTTCAACACATTTATTTCCTACTAAAGAAACTGGAATTATACCCACTAAGTCAAGGCATTACGATGAAGAGGGCTATCAACAAGAGCAATCTGCGGGAAGAGAGGAAAGAGATAAGAATTGCTTTGAAACTGGTCTTTTGACCCCCTTTGGAGCATACTTCACAGCCACACCACTAATTCTGACCAAACAGTAAAATCTATCTCTCAGATATTCCTCTCTCCTAATCACCCCTTCCCAACGACCATGCCCGATCGATCTTGGTTGATCGGCTAGCGATCCCAGCCTAAAAGACGAGGACAGCAGAACGGCAGCAAGCGAAGCACAGCAAAGCGTTTCGCTACAAAAACCTTCCCACACAAGCGAATTTAAACGAGAGAAGGCTAACACAGCGTGTTCAACATTTTGCTCCATTTGTTTCACTTCTGTCTCCAACAAACTCTCCTGATGATGGGCAGCTTAGTACTCACTATTTTACCGTCATCTCCAAGTTCTGTAAGTTGAAGAACCTGCTCTTTCGAGCTCTCAACAAGATCAATTATGATATACCACTCCCCAACCGATCCAAAACATGGATCCTCCTCTGCAACGAAGCTTCGACAGCCAGGAATCAAGTTTAAGGTGAATAAGAAGCCAAGAAACTTATTGGATATGAAATTTGACAATGGGGGTGATGGAAATCCCTTCAGCTAAAATCTAAAATGTGCAGATTAATAATTATGATAAATAACAATAAATTGAAAACCGAAATTGCAAAAACCAATGTCCAAGTAAAAGCCTTTCCGATCCCCCACAAAATCAACCCTCCATATTGCTTCCAAACTGAAAAACCCAAAAAATTGACCCTCTGCTAGTTGCAGACCATTAATTTGATTGGCAAAATCACTGGTAGTTGGAAAGATCAAACCATCCTTTTCTCTTCTTAATTTCATGTCTCTCTCTGTGGTTGGATGCCATCAGACTTGAGATCATTACAACCTCTGCTCTTTCTCGCCACCATCAACCACCTAAGGAGCCTGCCAAAATAACTACATCGCTTTCTCTGTGGCCAGCCCTTCACTAGCACAATACATAGATCCAAACATGGATCAACAGACCTTTGTAAGCTTCATCTTCAATCTTCTTCAAACATGCTTTCTCCCCATTGGGTTCACTAAACATCTCCCATATTGCTGAACTATCTTACCCAGATTGGAATCTGAATACTGAGGAAGGATAACATAATGAAGTGAAGCAATTTGTAAGACCAGCCACATTTCCTTTATTTCTCCACGAAAAACATCTCAAATGCTTGCAAATTACACTCAAACTTGTTATTATTAGAAAAGGATATACAAGAGCGTGATACAAATCTGACATAGAGTTAGTTTCTTTACATATGGACCTACCATGGCACCCGAAAATGCACAAGAAGAGAACAATAAAAGGAAAAAGGAACTTGCAAACGAATAGAGAGGATCCTCTCAACCTCAAACCCAAAACCTGTGATCCCCATTTGCATCTGATCAAACCTGTTTCATCAAATGCGGGTTCCATTGTCGGCTCCACTATTGAATAGATGAAGTTATAGACTGTAAAGAATAAAACTACTTACAAGGGAAATAGCAAAGGAAGAAAGACCATGTGCATTGGATCACCACCAGGCTCAGCCTCATCAACTGCTTATGTGTTCCGTATGTTCCTGCAATGAGTTTGGCCAGGTATAAGTGGAAAGAGGGCCTCACGGCAAGAACAGATATGGCTTAAGCCGAAGAATAATTACAAGAACCAAAGTGCAGCAGCTGAAGGAACGTGAATGGCAACACCAAGCAGAGCTGTTGCAGGAGACGATGTATCTTACAATTACAAGATTGAGAAATGGTGCTAGCACTCAACAGAAAATGTAAATATAAACAAGTTCATGATGCAGGGTAAGGAATTCGGGCTACATCATGTAGAAAGTTCAACAGACCCTCACAATTTTTTGCAATTACCAGTGAGATGAGGAAGAAATAGCTCAGGCCTAAAAATTAGTCACATTTCAAAAGGGTGGGCAAATTAGGTAACGAGATGACGAAGATAACTGAATTGCTTGACACAACTGGACTATCAGCGATCTCTCAACACTGAAAAAGAATTTTCCAACAAGAATTTTGAGTTTAATATCTATTTTCTCCCTTTCCCCTAATTGGGATAAGGTCTCGATGATCATCATCATCTATGTTCGCCCTTTCAAGGTTTACATTCACCGCCTCCCTACGTGGTTCCAGATTTTCTGACTAAATATTGGGTTCAGGTTCTACCTCTTGATATTATGTATCTACAAAAGTTGCTCTGCAGCAAAACTTAATCCGGAAACATGTTCAGTACAGACCAATTTCATTATCTTCGACATGCTTCTTGGTGCAGCAAAATAGTTTCTAGAAATGGGCAGACCCTACGGATTTCTTGCAAAAGGCTTAGAGATGTTTATTTTAGACAAAGCAGTTGATAAAGCCAAGCAATTAGGAAGAAAAACTTTGCATATGCCACTAAAGGAGACCCTAAAGAAACACCGAACACAAATTTCAGGCAAGGGATCAAAAGTTAGTTCCATTCTTGTCTCATGGATGTAGCTGAAGAATTATTGACTATGTGAGTGGTTAAGTATTAGCCTCATTCCAAAATGACAAAGCAGGCCAAGAGGTGTCGTGTTGATTAGGTTCCATCACATCCTATATACAGTTCAAGCTGTGGATCCTGTTTGGACTACCATATTATTTATGATATCATGCAAAACCAAATATAACAAAAATTCCGTTCAAATGAATCTGCCCAACTTCGTCATATTGGTAGATCATCTGTTCTCTGGACCAACTAACAAAATTGGCTTCAAATTGCTCTTAGGTAAGATGGCCATGGTGAGAAGTCAGGAAGGAATACTATTATTCAAGAAAATCAGAGACAAGAACATGCATACAGAGACATAAAACTTTACCTTCTGGAAACTAACTGACAGCTATTTACAGATCCCTTGGAAGCACTAAGACGCTCCGCCCTCATCTCATGCTGCTTATCAACACGTATAGCAGCCACCTCCTTTTCCATTGCTGCTACTTCTCTCCGCATCTTCTTGGCCTCAACCTCCATTGCTTTGTTCAAAGTATCTACTTTCTTCGCCAACATCTGATCCAAATCAGTTCGTAAGTAGAATTAGTTCCAGTGAGGAAAAAATTATGTTAAGTTGAGCCATGCCAGGAGAAAAGATAACCTCAATGGCATCATCCTTGTCCTTAAGACTTTGATCCTTCTCGTAGCAGCCTTTTCTCAAAGCCATAACTTCTTTCTGCAGCATATCATACAGTAAACCAGATACATGATCCACAGAGTCGACTTTTGCAATCTCACTTGGCTTCCCATCTGCACTCCCTGTGCACGTATTGTTTGTTTCAGTGTTTTAGACCTCATCACCAGTTTTATTTAGCAATGTGGTAGCACCCAAGCCATTGGGATAGCCCTTATTTTTGCCCAGTGACTGACTACCACCATCAAATGATCTTGATGAACTCTTAGCATGTTTCAACACCATGCTAGCGGCGTTCGAAGGTGTAGATCCAAATGTTGAGCCTGATGTCCGCTTGGACGAAAAACCATTGGAAGATGATCTAGACAGGGTTTCTGCTCCACCAAGAGACTGGCGGCGTGCACGAGTTTTGCTCATACTTCTTTCTTCTGTAGGAATGTGGCCATTAGCCTTTGAATTTGCTCTTAGGCCTTCTTCCAAAAGTTTGAGTCTCAATTGGTATTTTGCCTAACACCCAACTCGACCAAAGACGGCATGAGTAGAGCTTGAAAATGAAACAAGAAACATCGGAGGTATGGGTCCGTCGGGGTGTAAATAGTAGGTATGGGCAGCGTTTTGGAAAATGCATGGCGGGCTTTACTATTTCTGTTCGTTTGAGGGAATGAAGTTGTTCATCTGATTGTGGTTGTAGAACATACCGCGTTTTGTCTATTGTTTTTGTGCGTTCTTGTATGTCAATGTAGCTGCCTCTGGGTGCGTGATTTAGGACATTTAGAATCCGATGAATGTCTTGGATTACAGGAAACCCAAATTATCAGGCTCACCCTGCATTTCAAAAAAGCCGCCAATATATTCTTATTTACTCCCAGGGGCACTGTATAATTCCTCTGTCTGTCGAAAGTTGTTATTTAAGTGTTCTAGTGTTGATGTTTTTATCTTAACTTAAAAATATGATCACTTCGCTCGTAGAAAGTTTGCTCACAAAATGCTCTTATTTCAAGAGCTTTTGAGAGGTATTGTTGCAGGTTTACCTTTGTTAAAACAGTGGGATACTTGTGCCCAACTCCCTTGCTAGGCACAAATCAGCCTTCCACTCCCAACTCTTACTTGCTAGGGTTATACTCTCTTATTCACTAAAGCATTGAGAGAACTCAAGTGACGAGACTTATTCAAAGAGAACCTATTATCCCTTACTTCAACTCGATTGAGTAATCCAATCTGCTTACAAATGAGGAGCTTATCCTTATTTATAGTTGTTCTCCTTCATCTACCTCCTCAATGGATGACTAAGATTAATACATATGTCAATATATCAATAATCCAGATCGTATTTTAGAACCCTCCTATTCTTTTTAGAAATCTCTATATAAACATGTAGTCTTCCCTCTTTCCAGATATTCACAAAAAAACTTTTAGAAACCAGGCATTTTAAAATTAGGCATTGATCTATAGACCTTCAACAGCGGGCCTAAGTCCTTTAGGCCATGTCCATGCGCTAAGCAGGTCTCCCTAGGAGTTTGCTGGCCTTGGTCATGGACCTTGCAATGCATGTCCGTGACATGTATGCTACCTTATTGAGTGTGATCCTAAGACAAGGTCTATCTGCTTCTTTGTAGTGACATGGGTACGTCGACTCAATTAAAATCTATAAACTAAATAGTACATAAATTAATAGTCTCGCTAGACGTACATGCTCTAAAGTGTGAAAAGAAGTTTATGTTAGATTGGTCATGCATGATAAAATAATTCTTTTGTAGATTTATGCCGTTCATTGTGTGAAAAATAGCTTTCAGGTTAGATATTAAATTTCATGTTCATTGATACTTTTAGCCAATGCTTTCATGTGAAGAAAATGGTGACTATTCACTTTTATTATAATAAAAAAATTCAAAAAGTAGTTAGGATTTGAATAATGCAATGATTTCTAGTGGGTACCTACTTTTGGCATGGAAAAAATGATTTATGGCTTAGAAAAATATCATGTATGAAAAAAGAAGTGTGTAAACTTCTACTCTCGCTTGAGAGCGTATATGCCTATTGTGATTCAAAATAATAAGAGTTAGACTACTAAGAAAGGCACTTTTTGATCAAGAAGGTAGTGCACTTTCTAGGCCTACCTAAAAAATATACATGTGGATGCATACCGTTATAGTTGCATACCATCAACAGCTAAATCACATGAAATTGGTCTTATGACAAACAAATATTCTATTAAAAAGATGTAGTTCACCAATAACCAACTCTTCATATTTTTCCTTCAAAACCCTAAATAGGGCTTCTCAGATGAAGGGTCTAGAGTATGCAATCAAGAAAAAGTAAGTGTAGATGGGTTGGGCTCGCCATACTTCTTAGATTAACAAATTGGATCATGCATGTAGGGAACATAAGAGCCTAAAAAAATGTACCTCTTCAAAAGCTTTTTTCAATTAATAAATTGTGATTGGATGAGGTTAGGGGTGTCAACGGTGTAGTTTTGGTTTGGTTTCACAAAAAATTGGAATTGAACTCAAAAAAATTTAGCAGGATTTGTATCGGATCATTTTAGAGTTCAGTTCAAGCTTCAAGTGTTATCACCAAATTGTTCAATTTTGGTTGAATTCTCAGTCCTCATTAGTTCTACACTCCAAGCTAGCTCTACATTGTTTCTTTAAGTTAAATGAAAGTGATCATCGTAACAATTATTGCCATAAAAATGTAGGTTAATTCATGAACTCATTCAAAGCGTCGCATGCCAAAAAAATGAATCCTCATATATGATAATTATTCAAGAACTTAAATGCTTCTCAAGCATATTGAATATATTCTTCTTCTTCTTTCCTATGATTAGTTAGGATAAGATATCATTCATGCATAATCACTAAACAATCTAAAGACGAAACAATTAAAAAGTTAAAGTTTAGTTTTTTAACTATACATAATAAGTTATTATAACTACCTGATAGCCATCATCTGTCAATCAAGAAAGTATAAACAAAATAATGTGGAGATGTATCCATCTTACTTAGAGAGTCTCACATCCATCATCCAACTAAAGCATGGCATATAAAATCTAATGAAAGTAAGCAACCAATCCTAACAATCAAACTACTATTATGGGTTAAGACAAAAAAAGAATATCTAAGTTTTAAATTGAGACTAAAAACACTAGAGTAAAGTGTTACAAGTTCGGGCATTCAATTGTGTGGGATTAGAGAGGAAGAGAAATTAGCACATAAGATTTGGGGGTGCAATTTGGGGATTTTTTGGGAGAAATCTTGTCTTTGTTTTTTCTCCTATTAAATCTATTTAAAAAGTCTATTTTACTCATCATAATGTATAGGCAACAATATAGGGCATAATTTGTCTCATAAAAATTAAATTAAAAATAATCATTTATCCTTAATTAATCAAAATTTAAATTTAAATATAAATTAATAAGATATTATAGTATAATTATTAGGATTTTGGTTTGGGTTTGTTAATGTTTAACCGTAAGTGCACAGGCTATTGTAGTATAGCTATGCAAAGACAGGTCAATCCCACAAAGACTCGCTTTAAAAGATGGAGTTTTAAATAAAATATAATTATCTAAAATTAAAACTAAATAACAAAAAAATTACTAAAATTATAATCAGAGTTCAGATCAGTTCAATTTCTAACTATTACAGAATTTTTAGTGCAATCAGAATTGCAAATAACTTAATCCTTCAATAAAATACTCGTTGTATCAATAGATATTTCGACCCATATCTTTCGATTACAAAAAAGATAGAATGCAGAAAGAAAAAACAAAAGTTTCTTCCTATTCATTCATTTTTCCTATTGCATTCCATTTTTTTTGCTCCTGTTCTTCTTTCTCAGAAGAAGGGATTCTACAAAAAGGAAAAAAAGAATTACTTCGTTCCCGATAGTCATTTTTTTAATCAGTGGATAGGAGCATACTCTGGATCGGAATCATAGGGAAGTACTGCTTGGTCATTTCTACCAACTTAAAGCCCTCATTCTAATTCCTTTTATTTTATGCAAAAATATCCCTTTGGATACCTTACATTATCTCCATGACGAATCCTTTGTGTATCTTGGTGAGACGACCCGGGTTTTCCCATGCATTTTTAAATGAAAAATCTAAATTCGTAAGACGGGATCCCTATTTGAAAAACAATGCAATGCAGCGGAAAAATCTTTTATTTGGAATTCATTTTGAAAACCCCAAGTGTCATTTGCTTTCACAATATCCAAAGTAGTTTTTGAACAGCTTTAAAAATCACAAATGCTTTTTCCCAGGTCTACCCAATCACAGCACACAGCCCAATTATAATTAAATACAAATACATGTCCAAAGGGTTGAGAATTTACTTACATGTATAATTGTTTCCTTTTTGATTCACTTGCTCGTAGCACTAACATAGATGTTCTCTACTTGTGGATGAAATCATCCCGAAAAATATTAAGGATAGGGTGAGTATATACTATACTCAGTAGGAGTCTATTACTATTAGTTTTATAATGCATGTGATCTTTAAAATCATGTGCTCATAAAAACATATGCATGTTGTACGAATAATCACGTTCAATATCGATATTAAAAGCCACTGTCAAACCGGAATACTGACGACTTAAAGAAATATCATAATCCAAGTCAAAAGTATCATATATCATAATCATAAAAATATGTCATAATATTATGATATGCATCAGATGCTTGATGGAATCCAACTCATAGATATCTATCATGGTATGGTCGACCAACCTTATATCATGCCATATGCAATGCACATAAATCCACGAAACCATAGGGTCCCACTATGCTCACGACCTCACCGCCGTGTGGTCCCCGGGTACCTAGGGACGTAGGATCATATACCTCCACGGGGCATATGACACTTTTCGTCCTAAATCATGCAATTTACGAAATCGGTTGCAAAACATGCATGCAATGCTAGTCTTGCATTCAAAGTCATAACCCTGCCTAGAAGCCTGACAGCTTAGAAGCCTGCCAGTCTAGAAGCCTGCCAGCTTAGAAGCCTGTCAGCTCTCTCTGGCCCGCCCTCATCGGCTCGCCCTCATCGACCCGCCCTCATCAGCCCGCCCTCATCGGCCAAGGCTACACTCATCATGTAGACAAGCGAAAACCTCTTTTTCAAAACCTGTCCTCTTTGGGTCCCTTGCAACTGTCTGGCCCTCGGCACTCTAGCGTCTTTTGGCAACCCTCAAGGACATGCAATCTTTGCAAGTACTTAAATCATGCAATGTATGCACTTGCTTGTAAAACATGTATGTGCATAATGTATATGCAATCATTTTACAAAACATGTCTATGTACAAATCATTTATCATGCATGCTGAATTAAGTCATGCAAATCAAGTCATATATTTAAAACATATGTTCTCAAAACAATAATAGATCTTTTAAAAGAATCTAATAGTGATAAAGCACCTACCTGACTAAGTCGCGTTAACCCTTTTGTCCTCGTACGCTCCTGAACATGGTTTGGGGACTCAAGGTTAGTTTAACCTATCTTTTATGGGTTTAGAGTAGGCATTAAGGGTCCATCCTTATGCCTATGGGTGTCCTAAGGTCCTAATTGGGCCTTGGTCTCCTCAGTTTTCCAAAGTTCTAGTGGCCACGCGCCACCATCCTGTTCTAAGGGTCATGCCCTCCTTTGATTGGGCCTTAATCAGGGATTTTATGGTTTGGATGTGTCCGCGTCGTCGACATAGACACAACGCGTTTTGCGGCGCCTCAATCGGAGCTCTAGATCTCAAGTTATAAGCGTTTAAGTGTTGTATGTACACAAGACCCTTAAGTATTAAAATACGGAATGCTAGGGCGCTGCGCGTCAACGTCATGCGCCCTGGCTTCTTTAACAAAACAAAAAGTCGACGCACGCTAGCGCGCTGCGCGTCTGCGGCGTGCGCCTCAGCGGGTGCGTCTGCAGACCCGCGGTAATCTCCGCTCGTCTGGCTCTTTAGCGGGCGCGTTCCCGGACGCGCCCGTTGGTTTTCTTCCGACCCATTCGACGCGTCATGTTCCGTCTGGAACGTCTGCGTCGACTGGGGGACCGGGGCATCCTCAGGACACCCTGGTTCGACCTTGTCGAACCAGTGCGGCCCTGGGGACGTCCCAGGGTCCTTGGTGGCTCTCCTAGGCTCCGTTTTGCATGGTTTTTCATGCAAAAACTTAGGGGAATTGACCTTGGAACTATGGGGGAGATGGGTTTTGAGTGATCTCGGACATACCTGGCTCGTTGCTGGGTTTTTCTCCTCGTTTTCCCCTCTAGGTCACTGCTTCACGCCTGGTTTTCTCCAAGGTTTTGGGCTGCCATTAGAGATGCCCATGAGCTCTATTTATAGGGCTTTTAAAGAGGGTTCTGGAGGGGTTCTAACTGCCTTTGAATGGCGGTGGTTTCTTCTTGAAACACCACCGTTCCAGAAACCTCTAGGAGGTTGAAGATGAAGGGTGCCCGTATCAAAATGGGCCCCTGTGTTTTGCTGCTAAACCCGTTTTTGTAAAAATTATAATTTTGCCCCTGAACTTCAAAGGGCCATAACTTGCTCATTTTAACTCCGTTTTGGGTGATTTTGGTCTCGTTGGATTCATTTTTCCGAGACACATCTAATGGAACCATTTTTAGGACCAAATTCCTGAGTTTAGTCAAGGAAACTAGTGAAATGACCAAAATGCCCTTATCTTTAAAACTGAACTTTTCATGGCCTTTTAATATTACAAAAATTGGGGTCATTACACTTGGTGTTCCTAACCGTCCACTCATTTTTGATTGATTCCCCGGACTGCTTATGTTTACTTCCACTTTACTCTCGCACATAGGGAATGAGAATCAATCTTCTTACTGCAAATTCATTAGCTGTTTTATTTCACTCATAGAACTATTTGGTTTGGTTCATCGACTCGAACGATGAATAAAAAAGATAAAGATATCTATTCAATACATTCAACCTCTTTCCTAGAAAGAAATGAAAGAGGGAAAAGTTAATATTTTAACGAATCATACGTATCAGTCGAATTTGTCAGATTCATCAAAATGATCAAGATCTGGAGTATTTTGTGATTTTAGGATTTAGACAAATCAGATTAATTTATGGATTTCTGATTGAAGATCAGAAACATCAATTACATCTAGGGATGTCCTAAAAACAGAAATATAAAGTTAATTAAAATTATTATAAGAAGCGAAGGAGAAATTGAAGGTTTTAATTGATTAAGGCTAACCCATTGATTGAGTTAGACCTTAATTGATCTGATCTGAACTAAGCAGTTCTTGGATAAGAAAAATATAGATAAAACAGAACGGGAATAAAACGGGACACAGATGTAATTAACGTAAAAGGATAGAAATGTAATTGACTTTAAAGAAAAGGGTAAATAAGGAATTGTGTTAAAAAATCTGGTTTTTAACAAAAACCAGGAAAAAACCCGATGAAGAAGAGGTAGCCGGAGGAGGGAGAAGAGAAGAGAGAAGAGAGGAAGGAAAAAAGAGGGAAACCCGACTTGGGTTTCCTTCTCTAGAGCCGATAGACGACGGTGGAAGGGCTGGAGCAGAGGGAGATTGAGAATGGGGGAGCTGGGAAGATGTCGGCGATTGTACGCCGGTGACGGGGATCTATCCGGTGAACAGAGAAAGAAAAGAGAGAGCGAGACAGATGGAGGAGAGGGCTGTGCGTTGCTGTGCGGGAGAGAACAAAGAGAGAGGGAGAGCCGGTACTGTTGGGAGTGGTGAAGATCAGTGGGAGATGGACACGCGATCCAGCCTGGGCTTGGTGGGTCAGCTTGGCTGAAGAGGTCTGGCCGGTTGGGTGAGTGCAGAGAAGACCCGAAAGAGAGGGAGTTGGGAATGATGGAGAGAAAGGGAAGGAGAGGGAGAGAGTGAGCGGTGAGCAAGAGAAAGAGAAAGATAAGAGGGGGAGTTTGTGTTAATGAAGCAGAGAAGAGATCAGCCTGTATTGTGTGTCACGCACCAATAGTTGGCCGACGGGGACTTGGCCGGTGGAGAAGTGCTGGTTTGCCTCTGTCAGTGATAAAGCGACCAGCAGACAGCTGGAACTGGGTCAGGTGGGGACTAAGGAGATGAGAAGGATGGGGGAGAAATAAGAGAGTGAGAGTGAGAAGGGAGTGCTGGACAGGGAGCGAAAGGAGGTTGCAGGGCGTTAATGACATAGTGAGAGAGGGAGGGAGGAAAAGGAACGAGAGAGAGAGCCAGCCAAAGGGGAAGAGAGAGAGAGAGAGAGAGAGAGAGAGAGAGAGAGAGGTTGCAGGGCGTTAATGAAATAGTGAGAGAGGGAGGGAGGAAAAGGAACGAGAGAGTGAGCCAGCCAAAGGGGGAGAGAGAGAGAGAGAGAGAGAGAGAGAGAGAGAGAGAGAGAGAGAGGTCCCTAGAAGTTTAGTTTTGCCAAAACTTAGTTTTGCCAAAACTCTTACAAGTCCTCTATTTTTCAAATTTCTTTTGTCCTAAGAGTCCTCAAAGTCTTCTCTTTCTAAGAAACTTTATCATCCTCATTTGATCTTTTTGATTTAATATGGATCATCCAAGCTTGAGTTGATTGATCTGCAATGCATGAGACCCAATTAGAATAATCTAAATCATTCATTACTCTTCTGATTAGCTCTAATAATCATCTGACTATTAAATTTTACAATTCAACAGTTGGATGACCAATTAAAGCTAAAATAAAATATTTTATGCAAAATCTTGAAATTGATGGCCTATATGTTCTAATTGAATACTAAATTAGGGGTATTTTGACAAAAAATGAACACTTAACAAAGTCTGTTTCTTTTCGAAAGAAATTGGAACCTAAACAAATTTAATTCATTTATATTGCAAACAATAGAACTTGACCAGAGTTCTAATTGAAGGACCTGACCATAATTTTTCAGTCCAATTCTTTTGGGTTTTTTGGTTCTTCAATTCTCGTTGACACCCTTAGATGAAATAGATTCTTAACACTTTTATATCACATGATGTCAGTTTAAACTTTTAGTTGAATTCTTAATTAGATTTATTAAAATTATTTGAGAATTTGACAAATCATTTTTTGAAATTCGAGTTTTGTTAGTTAAGTTCATGTTAATTTCTTGAAATTTATTTTGAATTTGAAAATTAACAACTTTAGAGTTGTTTGGGGAAAACTTAGGGCATAAAAAAGTTGGTACTTTTTTGAAAACTTTCCAATTGTTAGGAAAGTTTTCTAATTGTGATTCGAAGCCTATGAAACTAATTACAATAGAAAGAAGGCAACACCTATGTTATATAAATCTATTAATAGCCAAGTAGAATGTAACAAACATTGTCTAAAGAGAAGAGTAGGACTAGTAATGTGCATTTGCCATCTAAAATTGGTGCATAACCTGAGAAGAGACTAACTATATAAGTTAACGATGTATTCATAAACCTAGTTCATCTTGTGAGAGAGATCTTGAATTCATGGTTTTTTTTTTTTTTTTTTTTTGTGAAATAATTTAGGGAGGTGAATAACAGTACAAATTGTTCTTGTGCCGGGATCCATTTAGGTAGCTCATATCCAATAGGTAAAAGAACTTGAGAGAGCAGCTATGCATGGTACATTGTTCATCTTGTAGATCATATCTTATGTGGCATCACAGGCACTTGAGATGAGATAAACTAACTTGAGATGATTTGAGGTAAGCTAAGATGACCACAATTTGGCATGAAAAAAATTGAAATAACTAAAAATATCACTAAAGTTGGGTTGAGATGAGTTGGAGGACATGGATTTAGATGAGATGGTTGAGATTAGTTGGAGCAAATGGGTTAAGATGAGCTGGAGGATATGGTTGAGATGACATAACGTGGCTCATTTCCATGTCAAACAAAATAGAGGGATGGTGCAAAAGCTTGGGATGAGAAGAAATGACTCTTTTTAACACTAGGAATGAGATACGATAGATGGGATGAGATGAGATGAGATGGAAGTGATTGCAAACCACCAACAATGAGCTGAGATGAGATTGGGATACCTCATCTCATCTTAAGGACCACAAACAGTGAGCTGGAATGAGATGATTTTCAATGCTAAGTTGTCTGTCACATGCTGCACTTGATGTTATGGGCCACTCAATGAACTGTTTTTATATCAAAATAATGTCTGGCATGTTTGTGGACCGTGGTCGTGGATGTCTAATTGGGTTCTAGTGGTGCTTGAGATGAGATGGCTTTCATCTCATCTCAGTTCAAGCACCACTAATAGCGATACAGTCCATATCATCTCATCTCAAGCACCACTAAGATCCAATTAGACATCCACAGCCACGGTCCACAAACATGCGAGACATTATTTTGATATAAAAACAGTTCATTGAGTGGCCAATAACACCAAGTGCAGCACGTGACAGACAACTTAGCATTGGCTCTAGATAACGCTTGGCTGCAGGTCGAAGATGACACCTGCAACCATTCAAAGGAAAAAAAAGGAGAAAAAAAGTCGCCACTTACCCCTTTGGCTGGGGATTCAATTTAGGAGAGGGAGTATGTGAGAGAACGGGAGTGATTTGCTTTGTTATTCTCTGCTTGTACCAAAAGGAAAAACAGTTCATGGAGTGCCTCCATCTTTAGCAACTGAAAGTAAAGAGCTTGTTGGCTTAGTTTGCGACAAGTTTGTCACTCTTTTCTCTTGTTCTTAGCAAGGTATTCATCTAAAGAGAAAAGGAGAACAGAATAATAAATTCGCAAAGGACACTTAAAACTGATTCTCTTGAAAAAGCATATCAAGATTCAAGGATGCCTTATCTTTTCTCTTCTACACTTGCTTCTTTCATCTGTTCATCCCACATTGTTCAGGGTACATGTAAAACACGTTCTTCCTTTTTCTTCATCACAGCAAGGTATTCATTCAAAGAGAAAGGTGAATATAACGATAATTCGAAATTTTGTTTAAAATAAAAAAAGAGAGAGAGAGAGAGAGAGAGAGAGAGAGAGAGAGAGAGAGAGAGAGAGAGAGAGAGAGAAATGAGACCAAAACTGTTTCCATGAGAAATGAGTACCGGGGATGCTCTTTTCCTTTTCTTAGGCTTAATCGCGTCATCTTGTTCCATCCACCTTCTTTAGGCTACATGCGAAAAATCACGCCATTCTGATGATTATAAGCAAAAAAAATTTCACTTCTAAGAATAAGGGTAAAGATTTTCAATCAATGAAAACATAGGCTGAGATCATCCAATCACTGAAAATTTTGGTGTGTAGCTAAATATACTGAAATTTATGAATGGTTTAGGTCTTTCAAAGACCAGACTTTCTAGTGGAAAAGTAGTTCTCATAACAAAGACTTCCTTTGAGTGTCTTAGAAGATCGTTGCCCAAAAGAAAGTGGTAGAAGAATAAACTCCCAGGTCATAATTAAGCAACGAACAAACATTTTATTTCCTTACTTTGCCTTTCTGTACAGTCCTTTGCTTGTGCTTGTGATTCAAAATTGGGGATGCAAAGCAGCTTGTAATAGTGTCTCACACTGTACTATCATTCCTCGTGAAGCTTCATAACAACGGAATGAGGGCAGGATCATCCAAGCATGTCACCTTTGGGATATCGCCATCTATAGTGAGACTGTTAGGATTAACTTTTCAGATCATTTAATATGAAGGTGCCCACTTGCATTGCGAGACCCCCAGCTCTTAGCAAATTGGGGTCAAGCTAGTGGATTCGTGATGGTATGGATCACCTTGTCAGACAACTAAGAGGGACAGATTTCAAGGGAGTGGACATTTGTACTTCCTAAAATAGAGAAAAAAGAAAAAACAAGGGTATGAATTCGTCGAGGAATGCTGGCATAAAGCGTAATATAACACAACAAGGTTGAAGTGGCCGTTCATTTCACATAATTTACTTTGAATATCTCATGGCCTAGTATTTATACGGAAATAATGTCATTAGCATCCAAGAAAAGGGTATTTTTCATCTTCTTAAACACGGACAGTCCGAAACTCTCTAGAAGCAACAGTTTGCATTTAACAAACTAAAATACTGCTTGTTGAAGGCTAATGATGTTGTTTTGGAATGAATTTTGGGCCATGAGATATCCAAAGTCAGTTATGTGATATGAACGGCTTGGATCAATACTATGTAGGGCCCACCATAGAAAAGTAGAGGCACTTCACACTTTGTCACACTTTATACCAACATTCCTCAACTTTGTTTACATCACATGAGATGATGGAGAGAGGAAGCTAGAGGTCAGAGAGAAGATACCTCAAGTATAACATTATATCTATCGCATATTAAGCTAATAGGGCTTTTTCTAGCTCTTTTAGACCTTCTTGTTTCACA
Organism: Warburgia ugandensis; assembly: GCA_035236585.1. Taxonomy (NCBI): domain Eukaryota; kingdom Viridiplantae; phylum Streptophyta; class Magnoliopsida; order Canellales; family Canellaceae; genus Warburgia; species Warburgia ugandensis. The sequence continues at coordinate 103,620,646 of CP141126.1, forward strand.
TATACATATTTTTTTAATCTCATTTATCCTTGAGCTAAGTGGGCGTTGTCGAATTTTTTTAAATTACTTTTATTTTTATTTTGTTTTATTGGTTATTTAGAAAACTAACTCACACATTCTTAAATTCGCTCACATTATACTTTTAAAGTAGCCTTAGTTGAGTCAACGATTTGGGTGCAACTTCTCCTCGTGCATCGCCTATGACAAAAAGATAGAGCTCTTCAATTTCATCAAGAAAAATAATGTTTTGGTTTAGTATGCATTTCCTCATATTTGAGTTTATCTTTTGCAATTTACGTTAAGCTTCTATACTTATTTGCAGTGTATTTTTGTGCATCACAGGACAAGGGTTTTCTTGTGTGTGTACTAGAGAAGAATTGCAAAGCAAATCACCCCTACAAATGCACTCCTAAATCAAATGTCCAGTAAAAAAGGAAAGCAGCAAGTCAAATGTGCGACCAACCCTAAAGGGAGATGCTAAGTTGCCCGCAACCAACTACACTAGACATTTGTTTTCTCGCCAAGCAAGTTGCTGGTATTATAATTCTAGAAATGCTATCTAAATTGACTTCAAGACCCACCTAGCTAGGCCTAACCTTTGGACAATCTAACCTGTCATCTTGTTTAGTCTCCCCTATTTAGGCTATCTGCAAAAAATTACATCCTCTAGATACACATCTAGCCACTGATTATGAGTTGAAAAATCTAGTCGTAATGATTTAAAAACTCAAAAAGGTACAGCTAAAATCATCCAATTCTAGCCAAATTAAGAGAGGCTGAACAAGATACATGGGTCAGACCATCCAAAGGTAGAGCTTAACTATCTAGGCTTAGACGATCTTAACTAGCTAGGCTGGTATCTTGGAGTTAGAAAATTCAGTCCCCATTGCATGTCTAATAATTATGCAAGAGCCCATAATATTTAGGAAACCTTCCTAGTACAACCAAAGATTGGAAGGGAAGTTTTCGAAAATAATACAATACTTACCACTAAGTCTACGTAAAGAGATTAAATGAGCGTTGGAGTGTAAAGGGGCAGACCTCCTTCACGCAGCTCTCGCCCATGCGGGGTCCGGGAAAGAGGCGGACCACAAGCGTTGGCGTGTGTAGCATAGAAATATATAAGAAGAAAAACCGTAAGGCACAATTGCTGAGAAGTTGTTCCTGGGAGCTAAGACAGAAGAGTGAAATGGATCCCCGTCATGGAGATGAATGGAGTAAAATGAAGAACAAGGGGAAGGACTTAGAAGCCCAACCCTTGCTAACTTCAGAAACTCGCCCATCTTGCAAGTGCCACGAGCAGGCATGCATCGAAAAGAGCGAAGATGAATGGTTGTGTAACATGAAGAAGAACATGGAGGAAGGCTTACAACCGCCTTCAGATAATTTCCCCATCTACGGAGTGCCAACAAGCATGCGTCAAGTTCTTAAGGGTGCTTACGAACCAACTACGATCTCCATCGGTCCTTACCACCACCACAAACAGAACAAACAAGTAGGAGGGTGTCAGAATAATGTACAAGTTGGTAAGAAACAGAAATGGCAATTTCTGAGGGAACTAATGAGAAGAAATAACATCAGTCTGAAGGAGTTGTTCTCCCCTATGAAAGCAATGGAAGCAAAAACCCGAAGATGCTACCCGGAACACATTGACCTCGAAAGCCATGAGTTTGTGGAAATGATGTTGCTCGACGGTTGCTTCATCATTGACTTCTTCTGTCGTAAACTAGACAAAGACAGCACCATTTGGAAGGATTCCATATGTGAAAATCCTGCCATTAGATATGCTATAAGCTGTGAACTTCTATTCCTAGAAAACCAGCTTCCTTTTTTCGTCCTGCAGTGCCTATTCGATCTCCTTTACACAAAAGAAAAACACCTATTCCAACTCGTTGGATGTCCTGCTTCTATGGAGAACCTCGCTGTTGATTATTTTCTTTCTCGTGACAATAATGTCACATCTTTTTTTCTAATCGGCGATGAAGGTCTGGATACGGAAAAGATCAAGCAGTCTCAAACAGCTAATCAACATTTGCTCCATTTTTTGCAGTTATGTTCTATCTTCCAGCAAAGTGGTGAGGATCAGCACGGCATGTTCCCCACGCTGTTAAATGATGTAGCTATAATGAGCCATGATGTATCATACGGCCCACAAAACATAAGAAGGATACCTTGTGCAACTAAGCTTCAAGAGGCTGGGATGAAGTTCAAGAAGAAGGAGAATCCAAGAAGCATTTTGGATGTCACTTATGAAAAGGGTGTGATGGAACTCCCTCCTTTCCCAGCTGCTGAGGCCGGCAATCGCATCCTCCGGAATTTAGTAGCCATGGAGCAAAGCTTTCCTTCCTACGGGAAGGCATTTACAAGCCGCGCGGTCTTCATGGATTTCCTCATCGACACAGCCAAGGATGCGGAAATACTCCGAGACAAGGATATCACTACGTTTGAGAGCGAGAAGAAAATGGCCAAACTGGTGAATGATGCGTTTGAGGGGCTTAGTGCTTTCCATTCGTGGGATGCAGAGATGGCTCAGTTGTTTGGGGAAGTGGATAGGTATTACAATGACCGTTTCAACACATGGTTCGCAAAGTTCCGGCGAGATTATCTCAGTAGTCCATGGGCAATTGCTTCATTGATTGCAGCCATCATCCTTCTCCTTCTCACCATCATCCAGACCCTCTTTACAGTGTATCCCTACACGCCCCTCGCAGATTCACCTCCAGACCCACCTACACCTTCATTCCCACCACCTCATTCTCGTTAATAGGAAGTGGAAATACGTACTTAGAGAAATGCTTTATGTCCAGACCGACTCTTCCTGTCGTGACCCTTCTTATCTAAGCCTCACATTTGGATAATCTGACCCATTCAACTTTCGCCTCCCCAGGTATGCTACCTGCCAAAACTTGTGCCTACCGAAGCTTCAACCTACTCTTCTTTTGCTTTTTCAGTTTTCAACTATAATATGGATGATTTAGAGACTCAAAACAGCTAAAGTCATCCAATGGTTATGAATTTGTGTTTCTAGCCAATCTAGGGGAGACTAAACAAGACAAATGAGTTAGATCATCCAAAAGTAGGGCATAAATTTGGGAATCGCAAAATCAGTCCGTAAAGAGGATAGCATTTCTTTATGTATTTCACCTACCTGAAATAACAGTTTCAGTAACTGTAGTATTGCATCTCTTGCCTCTTCCTTATACGTGTTGTAGGACTGCATCCCCTTGTGTATCAGCCATATTCAATAAAGATAGAGTTGCTAGACATTAACATTGTCAAGTGCAGTTGGTCGCAAACTATTCAGGAATCTTCCATCATCTTCCATCCAGTATGCTGGTTGCAGATTTGAGTTGCTGATTGTGGGTCAGATTTAGAAGTGTTTGAGTGATTTAATTTGCAAGCTTTTGCTTATACTGAACAAAGTAAATAAAAGGGATATACTACTTGCATGTCTCAAATAGGAGGAATGATCTTCACATTTGTTGTATCCCTTTGTATTTAACAACAAGATTCAATAAAGATTTATTTATTTTCTTGTCTACAAGGGGATCCTCGGCACAACAGTTGAGTTGTCACCATGTGACCTAAGGGTCATGAGTTTGAGGCCGGGAAATGGCCTCTTGTAAAAAAAACAAGGTAAATCTGCGTACTATACACCTCTTGTGATTCGCCCCTACTCTAGACCATACATATGTAGGAGCTTGGTGCATTGGACTACACTTTTTCTTTTTCTTTTGTTCATGTCTAGAAAGATTTTTTTTTTAATTTTAAAAAAATTAAGAGTCATGATGTTTAATCAATGACGAACATTGGCTAAGATCATCCAATTAGCATTTAGTTCTTCCAAAGATCATGCTTGTTTGATGAAAAAGGAGCTTTTGCAATGGAGACTTCTTTTAAGCATTGTAGAAGATCATTGCTCAAAAACAAAGAGGCAGAAAGAATGAAATTTACGGGACAAAACCAAGCGCAAACTGACTTTTCTTTTTTTTGCCTTTCCCTAGAGTCCCTTGTCCGTGCATGCCATTGAAAAGTAGGTGATGCATAAGAGCTAGCTGGAGTTTTCTTTCCCCAAACCCTGCATAGGCGGGAGCTTTGTACACCAAGGCTGCCCTTTAATGATGGTCACATGCATTTATATATACGCCATTAAGAGTCTCGAACTCATGATCTCCACAGCTGAAACTCACCCTTGCACCATTTCACACACTCACACAGACATACTTCCGTTCCTACTGAAGTTTCATACTAGAGGAGTGATTGTAAGATCATCCAAAGCATGTGACTTTGAGGACATCTCATATATAGTGAGGCTGTTAAGATGAATGATTTAGATCATTCAATATAGAGATGTTTCCTTGGCTTGCAGAGCACCATAGTTCTAAAGTAGTGAGTCGACTTGAAAAACTAGTCAAGTTACTTAACTCATTAGCCAATCGAGTCATTTTCGAATTGATTCACTGCATAATAAAACCAATTAGTTTGGTCTAAAATTTAAACCATAAGACCTTTGAAACATAAAAAATACCTCCTAAGAGATCTATATGGTGCTAAAGTACTTTTTTATACGTGGAGCCTTTGGGCATTGATATAGTTGTCGTCGTATGACCTTGAAATCATACGTCGAGTTTCACGCATCGAACTGCCCATTTTTACTTTCTCAGCATAAGCCACTCCGTTCCAAATCATTCAAAATTGAATTCCAAACTTCGTCTTTTGCTACAATGAATGAGAAGATGTTGTGTCTTTTGAACCCGAGTAGCACATAACACATCTATTAGCAAATTGCCAACCTCTACCTATTAAATTATCCAGTGTTGAAACATTTTCCTTCTCATGACACGAACAAACAAAAACGGGTGCAAGTTGTTTGGGTGAGAAGAGCTACGAGATCATAAGCAACTCGGTGATGCTGCCATTGATATTGAAGCTGACTTTAAAACTGAACCGCTTAGCCAGCAATCCCGTACTTTGAGAAAGTTTCGCCATCTTCCTAGTCTTACCAAGATCCGTCAACTTCAAACGCAGAAGCAGGAGCTTCACTCTTTTTTTATACTCATGTGGTCAGCATGTGCACATAATTATTTGGCAGAGTATTTTTCAGCAAATGGAAGAAGCAGGCAAAGGAAGGGGAGTCTTGGTGCAACGATAAAAGTTGTCGCCATGTAACCTTAAGGTTACAGGTTCAAGGCATGAAAATAGTCTCTTGCAAAAATACAAGATAAGGCTACGTACTATAAGCCCTTGTGGTCCACCCCTTCCCTGGACCCTGCATAGATGGCAGCTTTGTGGCAGAAGCAGGCAGAGAGAAATATAATTTTGTAATAAAGTTATAGACAGTAAAGAATAAAACTATTTACAAGGGAAATGGCAAAGGAAGAAAGACCATGTGCATCGGATCTCCACCAGGCTCAGCCCCATCAACTGCTTATGTGTTCCGTATGTTCCTGCAATGAGTTTGGCCAGGTATAAGTGGAAAGAGAGGCTCACAGCAAGAACAGATATGGCTTAAGCTGAATAATAATTACAAGAACCAAAGTGCAGCAGATGCAGGAACATGAATGGCAACACCAAGCAGAGCTGTTGCAGGAGACGATGTATCTTACAATTACAAGATTGAGAAATGGTGCTAGCACTCAACAGACAAATGTAAATATAAACAAGTTCATGACACAGTAAGGAATTCTGGTTACATCATGTAGAAAGTTCAACAGACCTTCACAATTTTTTGCAATTACCAGTGAGATGAGGAAGGACTAGCTCAGACCTAAAAATTAGTCACATTTCAAAAGGGTGGGCAAATTAGGTAACTAGATGACGAAGATAACTGAATTGCTTGACACAACTGGACTATCAGCGATCTCTCAACACTGAATCAAGAATTTTGAGTTTAATATCTATGTTCTCCCTTTCCCCTAATTGGGATAAGGTCTTGATGATGATGTATGTTCTCCCTTTCAAGGTTGACATTCACCGCCTCCCGATGTGGTACCAGATTTTCTGACTAAATTTGGGGTTCAGGTTCTACCTCTTCATATTATGTATCTACAAAAGTTGCTCTGCAGCAAAACTTAATCCGGAAACATGTTCAGTACAGAGCAATTTCATTATCTTCGACATACTTCTTGGTGCAGCAAAATAGTTTCTAGAAATGGGCAGGCCCTATGGATTCCTTGCAAAAGGCTTAGAGATGTTTATTTTAGACAAAGCAGCTGATACAGCCAAGCAATCAGGAAGAAAAACTTTGCATATGCCACTAGAGAAAGAAAAACCGAACACAAATTTCAGGCAAGGGATCAAAAGTTAGTTCCATTCTTGTCGCATGGATGTAGCTGAAGAACATGGCTTTTATTGACTATGTGAGTGGTTAAGTATTAGCCTCATTCCAAAATGACAAAGGAGGCCAAGAGGTGTCGTGTTGATTAGGTTCCATCACATCCTATATACGGTTCAAGCTGTGGATCCTGTTTGGACTACATATTATTTATGATATCATGCAAAACCAAATATAACAAAAATTCCGTTCAAATGAATCTGCCCAACTTCGTCATATTGGTAGATCATCTGTTCTCTGGACCAACTAACAAAATTGGCTTCAAATTGATCTTAGGTAAGATGTCCATGGTGAGAAGTCAGGAAGGAATACTATTATTCAAGAAAATCCGAGACAAGAACATGCATACAGTGACATAAAACTTTACCTTCTGGAAACTAACTGACCGCTATTTACAGATCCCTTGGAAGCACTAAGACGCTGCGCCCTCATCTCATGCTGCTTATCAGCACGTATAGCAGCCACCTCCTTTTCCATTGCTACTATTCTCCGCATCTTCTTGGCCTCAACCTCCATTGCTTTGTTCAACGTATCTACTTTCTTCGCCAACATCTGATCCAAATCAGTTCATAAGTAGAATTAGTTCCAGTGAGGAAAAAATTATGTTAAGTTGAGCCATGCCAGGAGAAAAGATAACCTCAATGGCATCATCCTTGTCCTTAAGACTTTGATCCTTCTCGTAGCAAGCTTTTCTCAAAGCCATAACTTCTTTCTGCAGCATATCATACAGTAAACCAGATACATGATCCACAGGGTCGACTTTTGCAATCTCACTTGGCTTCCCATCTGCACTCTCTGTGCATGTATTGTTTGTTTCAGTGTTTTGGACCTCATCACCAGTTTTATTTAGCAATGTGGTAGCACCCAAGCCATTGGGATAGCCCTTATTTTTGTCCATTGACTGACTACCACCATCAAATGATCTTCATGAACTCTTAGCATGTTTCAACCCCATGCTAGCGGCGTTCGAAGGTGTAGACCTAAATTGTCTGTTTTTTAAATCAGGCCTTGATCTATAGACCTTCAACGGTGGGCCTAAGTCCCTTATGCCATGTCCATGAGCTAAGTAGGCCTCTCTTGGAGTTTACAGGCCTTGGTCACAGACGTTGCAATGCATGTCTATGACAGGTATGCTGCCTTGTTGAGTGTGACCCCAAGACAGGGTCTATCTGCTTCTTTGTAGTGACATGGGTACGTTGACTCAATTAAAATCTATAAACCAAATAGTACATAAATTAATACTCTCACTAGGCATACATGCTCTAAAGTGTGAAAAGAAGTTTATGTTAGATTTGTCATGTATGATAAAATAATCTTTTTGTAGATTTATGCCTTTCATTGTGTGAAAAATAGCTTAGATAGGTTAGATATTAAATTTCATGTTCATTGATACTTTTAGAAAATGCTTTCATGTGCAGAAAATGGTGACTATTCATTTTTATTATAATAATAAAAAATTCAAAAAGTAGTTAGGATTTGAATAATGCAATGATTTCTAGTGGGTACCTACTTTTGGCATGGAGAAAATGATGAATGCCTAAGAAAAATATCATGTATGAAAAAAGAAGTGTGTGAACTTCTTCTGTCGCTCGAGAGCGTATATGCCTATTGGGATTCAAAATAATAAGAGTTAGACTACTAAGAAAGGCACTTTTTGATCACGAAGGTAGTGCACTTTCTAGGCCTACCTAAAAAATATACATGTGGATGCATACCATTATACTTGCATACCATCAACAACTAAATCACATGAAGTTGGTCTTATGACAAACAAATATTCTATTAAAACAATGTAGTTCACCAATAACCAACTCTTCATATTTTGCCTTCAAAACCCTAAATAGGGCTTCTCAGATGAAGGGTCTAGAAGTATGCAACCAAGAAAAAGTAAGTGTAGATGGGTTAGGCTTGCCATACCTCTCAGAATAACAAATTTGATCATGCATGTAAGGACATAAGAGCCTCAAAAAATGTACCTCTTCAAAAGCTTTTTTCAATTAATAAATTGTGATTGGATTTAGAGTTTAGTTCAAGCTTCAAGTGTTATAACCAAACTGTTCAAGTTTGGTTTAATTCTCAGTTCTCATTGGTTCTACACTCCAAGATAGCTCTAGATTGTTTCTTTAAGTTAAATGAAAGTGATCATCGTAACAATTATTGCCATAAAAATGTAGGCTAATTTATGAATTCATTCAAAGCGTCATATGCCAAAAAAAAATGAATCCTCATATACGATAATTATTCAAGAACTTAAATGCTTCTCAAGCATATTGAATACATTATTCTTCTTTTTTTTCCTATGATTACTTAAGATAAGATATCATTCAAACATAATCACTAAACAATCTAAAGACGAACCAATTAAAAAGTTAAAGTTTAGTTTTTTAACTATACATAATAAGTTATTATAATTACTTGATAGCCATCATCTATCAATCAAGAAAGTATAAACAAAATAATGTGAAGATGTATCCATCTTACTTAGAGAGTCTCACATCCATCATCCAACTAAAGCATGGCATATAAAATCTAATAAAAGTAAGCAGCCAATCCTAACAATCAAACTACTATCATGGGTTAAGACAGAAAAAGAATATCCAAGTTTTAAATTGAGACTAAAAAGACTAGAGTAAAGAGTTACAAGTTCGGGCATTCAATTGTGTGGGATTAGAAAGGAAGAGAAATTAGCACATAAGATTTGGGTGTGCAATTTAGGGATTTTTTGGGAGAAATCTTGACTTTGTTTTTTCTCCTATGAAATCTATTTAAAAAGTCTATTATACTCGTCATAATGTATAGGCAACAAAATAGGGCATAATTTGTCTCATAAAAATTAAATTAAAAATAATCAATTATCCTTAATTAATCTAAATTTAAATTTAAATTAATAAGATATTATAGTATAATTATTAGGATTTTGGTTTGGGTCTGTCTCTTTTCGAATGAAATTGGAACCTGACCAAATTTAATTCATTTATATTGACAAACAATAGAACTTGACCAGAGTTCTAATTGAAGGACCTGACCATACTTTTTCAGTCCAATTCTTTTGAGTTTTTTGGTTCTTCAATTCTCGTTGACACCCTTAGATGGAATGGATTCTTAACACTTTTCTATCTCACTATGTGAGTTTAAACTTTTAGTTTGAATTCTTAATTAGATTTATTAAAATTATTTGAGAATTTGACAAATCATTTTTTGAAATTTGAGTTTTGTTAGTTAAGTTCATGTTAATTATTTTGAATTTGAAAATTAACAACTTTAGAGTTGTTTGGGGAAAACTTAGGGCATAAAAAAGTTGATACTTTTTTGAAAAGTTTCCAATTGTTAGGAAAGTTTTCTAACTGTGATTCCAAGCCCATGAAACTAATTTCAATAGAAAGAAGGCAACGCCTATGATATATAAATATACTAATAGCCAAGTAGAATGTAACAAACATTGTCTAAAGAGAAGAGTAGGACTAGTAATGTACATTTGCCATCTAAAATCAGTGCATATCCTAAGAAGAGACTAACTATATAAGTTAACAATGTATTCATAAACCCCGTTCATCTTGTGAGAGAGATCTTGAATTCATGGTTTTTTTTTGTTTTTTTTTGTGAAATAATTCATGGAGGTGAATAACAGTACAAATTGTTCTTGTGCTGGGATCCATTTAGGTAGCTCATATCCAATAGGTAAAAGAACTTGAGAGAGCAGCTATGCATGGTACATTGTTCATCTTGTAGATCATATCTTATGTGGTGTCACTGGCACTTGAGATGAGATAAGCTAACTGGAGATTATTGAGGCAAGTTAAGATGACCACAATTTGGCATGAAAAAAATTGAAATGACTAAAAATATCACTAAAGTTGGGTTGAGATGAGTTGGAGGACATGGATTTAGATGAGATGAGTTGGAGCAAATGGGTTAAGATGAGCTGGAGGAAATGGTTGAGATGACATAACATGGCTCATTTTCATTTCAAACAAAATAGAGGGATGGCGCAAAAGCTAGGGATGAGAAGAAATGACTCTTTTTAACACTAGGAATGAGATAAGATGGATGGGATGGAAGTGATTGCAAACCACCAACAATGAGCTGAGATGAGATTGGGATACCTCATCTCATCTTAAGCACCACAAATAGTGAGTTGGAATGAGATGATTTCTTCTCATCTCATGCACCACTAACATTGAGATGAGTCAGTTCAAGCACCACTAATAGCAATACAGTCCATATCATCTCATCTCAAGCACCACTAAGACCCTATTAGACATCCATGCCCACGGTCCAGAAACATGCGAGACATTATTTTGATACAAATACAGTTCATTGAGTGGCCAATAACATCTAGTGCAGCATGTGACAGACAACTTAGCATTGGCTCTAGATAACGCTTGGCTGCAGGTCTAAGTTGACATCTACAACCATTCAAATAAAAAAAAAAAAGGAGAAAAAAAGTCGCCACTTACCCCTTTGGCTGGGGATTGAATTTAGGAGAGGGAGTGTGTGAGAGAACGGGAGTGGTTTGCTTTGTTATTCTCTGCTTGTACCAAAAGGAAAAACAGTTCATGGAGTGCCTCCATCTTAAGCAACTGAAAGTAAAGACCTTGTTGGCTTAGTTTGCGACAAGTTTGTCACTCTTTTCTCTTGTTCTTAGCAAGATATTCATCTAAAGAGAAAAGGAGAACAGAATAATTAATTCGCAAAGAACACTTAAAACTGATTCTCTTGAAAAAGCATATCAAGATTCAAGGATGCCTTATCTTTTCTCTTCTACACTTGCTTCTTTCATCTGTTCCCCCCACACTGTTCAGGGTGCATGTAAAACACGTTCTTCCTTTTTCTTCATCACAGCAAGGTATTCATTCAAAGAGAAAGGATAATATAACGATAATTCGAAATTTTGTTTAAAATAAAAAGAGAGAGAGAAATGATACCAAAACTGTTTTCATGAGAAATGAGAGCCAGGGATGCTTTTTTCCTTTTCTTAGGCTTAATCCCGTCATCTTGTTCCTTCCATGTAATATCCTTAATTTTAAAGATAAAAATAGGAAATTATTAAATAAATTAAAATAAAAATTTATGGATGAAATTCTTTCCTGAAAACATAATAATTAGAAAGTGCTCGTCAATACGAATCCAACGCCACCAAGAACGCGAGAAACGGAGCTCAAACGAGGGAGTTATGAGCCGTCAAAGTTGTAAGGGCAAAATGGTCTTTTGACAGAAACGTGTTACACAGGGGTCCAAATTGATAACGGCACCCCTGTCTACACATGTCTCTACCAGTCTGGCGAAATCGCCGGAGAGACGTGGGAAGAGCCGTGTGGGGAAGAGTTTCTCTTCCCCAAGACTCTAAAACCCTATATCTATGCTCCTCTAGGAGCCAAAATGCTCCACTTTGAGCGTTTTCCATGAATGATACGCAAAACCCTAGACCTGCAAAAATCTGAAGTTTCCGGCGAGTGGAGCCCCGGCAACACGAGCAAACCCCGATCAGGCACAAAGTAAGCCTCAAATGCATGTTTTTCTGTATTTATTAATTAGAAAATTAATTAGGGAAAGTATTTAAAAATTAGGAAAAAAATCAGATTTTTAGGAACCTGTGTGCACGCTACTGTTGGAGTGTGATTTCACAGATCAAACCTTGTCCGTTTAAAAATCGCACCGTCCAACTAGTGCACAAGAGACCCAAGAGCATACCCTTTAAATTTGGGAGTGATCCAACGGTGGAATTGCCCAGAAAACTCAAAAACCAGTACCTATGGAGGTTTTTAGGAACTTGGGAAAAATCGTTTAAAAACCATGGTTTTTGAGAAAATTAGTGCAAAAGAAGGGCATAAATGGATTCTAGAGAAAATTCTGAAGAAAATGGCGCAAAAATCACGCAAAACGAAGCTGCAGAGCTCGCCGAGGCGACCGGAATCCGGTCGTCTTCTCCGGCGTCGTCAACGGCGTCGGCGCCCTGCGCTGACGCCAGGACGCACTCCATGACGCCCGAGGGACGACGTCATGTGACGTCGTCATCGCATGCGTGCGCGGCGCCGCGCGCGTGCGGGACGGCCTCGGTGGGCTGTCGCGGTGGGACCAGGACGCGCCGCGTCCCGTGCGGCGTCTGCGACGCCGTGCGTCTTCGTGCGCCAGAGTACGCCGGTGTAAACCGGCGGAAAAGAGGCGCCGTCGGTTTAAACCACCTTATGGTGGTCCGGCAGGCCCCATTTGAGGGTAGTTTTCACTAAAACTTGATTTTTGGGAGCTAAAGAGGTCCAAATCACGATCCGAAAGATGCGTTGTGACTGTATTGACGACACGGACCTAGTTTTAACTTAAAAACTTAGAAATGACCACTTTTTATTTAGAAAAATTTTAAAATAGTGATGTGACATGTACAGGTGCACTTGAATATACCAATTAAAGGGAGTTATTGGCAAGCTAGTGATCTCACACTGAGGTAGGTGACGACAACTAATGTTTTGCCTTGATTTTTAAACCATGTTTAAACATAGCATCATGTGTGATTGTGTTTTAAAATGCAATTATTAATTACCGTGGATTTCATGCTACATTGCGTACAGGATGGTTATTCCAAATTGAAATCTTTTACTGAATAAACTTATTTCAAATGCTTTTACAAGTATGACGTTAATTTGTTATGCTTACTTAGAGACTTATTTCTTATTATATATATAGAAAATGCATGGATTTACATGGAAATGAGAATAGAGGCTTATTACCGGTCCTTTGATAGGCTAACCCCGTGATGAGGGGCATGTCTTGGGGATTGCAAGCTATAAGTGCTCTTGAGTTTTAGCATATACATATGATTTCCGTGTTTTATATTTGATGACGGGTGCTCTCGCCCGGTGGGCGTCATGCTAGGAGGGATAGGGCCGGCCACCCACCTTCCGAGATTATGATGTGATGAGTTTGTGATATGATAGACACCTGCCCATAGATGGCATTTGGTAGGGGTTTGGTAACATGGATAGTCCACACTACGGCCCGAGCCTTTCCATGGGGACAGACGCTAAGTCTCCTTTATGGTGTCGACGGGGAGCGGCGGTGGTTGATACCCATGGAGGGTTGCCACTGCAGCATGATGGCCCATATTCTTGTTATGTGTGCATGTATGATGAGCATGGTTATAGATGGTATGCCTGGGTGTGACGACACTCAGAGGTTGACTATGTGTACTCCTGATCAGGGATGTTCATGCGATGTGGTGGGACCCATTACCTTAGGGTGCCCTTATTCTTGTTGTATGCTCCATTTATTGATTCATGTCATGTTTTAACTCCGTGAATTTCATGTTTTAGCATATGGAATAAATTGGCATTTATTTGAACATGGCATTATGATATCACTATTTCCATAAATGTTAGACTTTTCATCAATGCTGTTCATTATTTCTGCATTTATTACATTAATTGTCTATGTACCTACACAAGCGATAGCTTGCTGAGGCATTGCTTTGTTTTGCAATGCCTTAGATCTCGAGCGCGACACCAGGAAAGGAAAAGCGGTTGATAAACCTTGAGAGTCCCTATAGTTTTAGAAAGTAATGTGAGTCATTAGAGTGGATTATTATTTGAAATTTATTATGGACTGCATACTTTATATTTGGATGTGATTTAGATCTTTGGACATATATTGGACATTTATATGGGATGTTATGATGGATAGACCCTGGGCCATATTATTACTGTCTTTTGGACGTTTATTTGATTTAAAATAAAGGCGCCTATTTATTTGACGTTGATTTATACGCGGATCATTTATTTGTGTTTAAATTACATGTACGCCATTTTGAGAAAGGAAAAATTAACACCCGGAGTTTTAAGATAGGTTTAGTAAAATGTTAAATAAATCTTTTCTCATGGGATCCCAAATGCTCTTATTTAAATTGTCAAAAAAAAAAAAAATTGTCTTAAAAATCCGGGGTGTTACATTCCACCTTTAGGCTACATGCGAAAAATCACACCATTCTGATGATTATAAGCAAAAGAAAAATCACTTTTAAGAATAAGGGTAAAGATTTTCAATCAATGAAAACATAGGCTGAGATCATCCAATCAGTGAAAATTTTGGTGTAGCTAATATGCCGAAACTTATGAATGGTTTAGGTCTTCCAAAGACTAGACTTTTCTAGCGGAAAAGTAGTTCTCATAACAGAGACTTCCTTTCAGCTTCTTAGAAGATCATTGCCCAAAAGAAAGTGGTAGAAGAATAAACTCACAGGTCATAGCTAAGCAACGAACAAACATTTTATTCCCTTACTTTGCCTTTCTGTACAGTCCTTTGCTTGTGCTTGTGATTCAAAATTGGGGATGCAAAGCAGCTTGTAATAATGTCTCACACTGTACTATCATTCCTCGTAAAGCTTCATAACAACGGAATGATGGCAGGATCATCCAAGCATGTTACCTTCGGGATATCGCCATGAGATATTCAAAGTAAATTATGTCAAATAGGGGAGACTAAACAAAGCCTTGGCGCAATGGTAAAAGTTGTCATCGTGTGACCTTGAGGTCACGGGTTTAAGGGGTGGAAACAGCCTCTTGCGCAAATGTAAGGTAAGGCTGTGTACTTTAGGCCCATGTGGTCCGCCCCTTCCCAGGCCCTGCATAGGCGGGAGCTTCGTGCACTGGGGCTGCCGAGACTAAACAAGAAAAATAATGTTTAGGTTTAGTATGCATTTCCTCACTTTGGATTTTATCTTTTGCAATTTATGTTAAGCTTCTTTACTTATTTGCTGTGTATTTTCGTGCATCACAGGACAAGGGTTTTCTTGTGTGTGTATTAGAGAAGAATTGCAAAGCAAATCACTTCTACACATGCACTCCTAAATCAAATGCCTGCTAAAAAAGAAAAGCAGCAACTTGAATGTGCGACCAACCCTAAGGGGAGATGCTAAGTTGTCCGCAACCAACTACACTAGACATTTGTTGGCTCACCAGGTAAGTTGCTAGTATTATAATTCTAGAAATGGCATCTAAATTGACATCAAGACCCACCTAGCTAGGCCTAACCTTTGGACAATCTAACCTGTCATCTTGTTTAGTCTCCCCTATTTTATGTCCTCTGGATGCGCTTCTAGCTACTGATTATGAGTTGAAAAATCTAGTGGTCATGATTTAAAAACTCAAAAAAGTACAGCTAAAATCATCCAATTCTAGCCGATCTAAGAGAGGCTGAACAAGATGCATGGGTCAGATCATTCAAAGGTAGAGCTTAACTAGCTAGGCTGGTATCTCGGAGTTAGAAAACTCAGTCTCCGTTGCATTGGTCTAATAATTACGCAGGAGATCACAATATTTAGGAAACCTTGCTAGTACAACCAACGATTGGAAAGGAAGTTTCCGAGAATAACACAATACTTACCACTTTAGTCTACGTAAAGAGATTAAATGAGCGTGGGCGTGTGTAGCATAGAAATATATAAGAAGAAAAACCGATCTTACAACACAATTGCTGAGAAGTTGTTCCGGGGAGCTAAGCTAGGAGAGTGAAATGGATTTCCGTTATGGAGATGAATGCAAGAACAAGAGGAAGGACATAGAAGCCCAACCCATACTTCAGAAACTCGCCCATCTTCCAGGTCCCAACAGCAGGCATGCGTTGAAAACAGGGAAGATGAACGGGTGGGTAACTTGAAGAAGAAGCTGGAGGACTTGAGAAAGGACCGCTCACAACCGCCTTCAGAAACTTTCCCCATCTACCGAGTGCCAAGAAGCATGCGTGAAGTTCTAAAGCGCGCTTATGAACCCACTACTGTCTCTATCGGTCCTTACCACTACCAGAAACAGAATATGCAAGTGGGAGAGGATCGTAATTATATACAAGAGGGTAAGGAGCAGAAATTGCGATTTCTGAATACCCTAATGAAAGCAAATGACATCGGTCTGGAGGAGTTGTTCTCCTCTATGAAAGAAATAGAAGCAGAAACCCGAAGATGCTACCCGGAATACATTGACCTCGAAAGCCATGAATTTGTCGAAATGATGTTGCTCGACGGTTGCTTCATCATTGAGTTCTTCTCTCGGAAACTAGAGAACAAACCCACCATTTGGAAGGATTCTATATGTGGAAATCCTGACATTAGATATGCTATAAGCTGTGAACTTCTATTCCTAGAAAACCAGCTTCCTTGTTTCGTCCTGCAGTGCCTATTCGATCTCCTTTACGCAAAAGGAAAACACCTATTCGAGCTCGTTGGAGGTCCTGCTCGTTCTATGGAGAACCTCGCTCTCGTTGGAAGTCCTGCTCCTTCTATGGAGAACCTCGCTCTCGTTGGAAGTCCTTCTCATCCTGCTCCTTCTATGGTGAACCTCGCTGTTGATTATTTTCTTTCTCGTGACAATAATGTCACAACTTTTTTTCTAATCGCCGATGAAGGTCCGGATACGGAAAAGAACAAGCTGTCTCAAACAGCTATTCAACATTTGCTCCATTTGTTGAAGTTAGGTCCTATCTTCCAGCAAAATCGTGGGGATCAGCACGGCATGCTCCCCCGTCTGGATGCGGAAAAGATCAAGCAGTCTCAAACAGCTATTCAACATTTGCTCCATTTGTTGCAGTTATGTTCTATCTTCCAGCAAAATCGTGAGGATCAGCACGACATGGTCAACTCTCTGCTCCATGATGTAGATATAATGAGCCTTGGTGTATCATACGGCCCACAAAACATAAAAAGGATTCCTTGTGCAACTAAGCTTCAAGAGGCTGGGATAAAGTTCAAGAAGAAGGAGAAACCAAGAAGCATTTTGGATGTCACTTATAATAAAAAGGGTGTGATGGAACTCCCTCCTTTCCCAGCAGCTGAGGCCGGCAATTGCATCCTCCGGAATTTAGTAGCCATGAAGCAAACCTTTCCTTCCTACGAGAAGGCATTTACAAGCCGTGCGGTCTTCATGGATTTCCTCATCGACACAGCCAAGGATGCGGAAATACTCCGAGACAAGGATATCACTACGTTTGAGAGCGAGAAGAAAATGGCCAAACTAGTGAATGATGCGTTTGAGGAGCTTAGTGCTTTCCATTCGTGGGATGCAGAGATGGCTCATTTGTTTGGGGAAGTGGAGTCAACGCATGGTTGGCAAAGTTTCGGCGAGATTATCTCAGTAGTCCATGGGCAATTGTTTCATTGATTGCAGCCATCATCCTTCTCCTTCTCACCGTCATCCAGACCATCTTTACAGTGTATCCGTATACGCCCCTCGCACCAAAAAAGACAAATGGGTCAGATCATCCAAAAGTGGGGCATAAATTTGGGAGTTCCAAAATCAGTCCGTAAAGAGGATAGCATTTCTTTATGTATTTCACCTATCTGAAATAACAGTTTCAGTAACTGTAGTATTGCATCTCTGGTGCAGTTGGTCGCAAACTATTCAGGCATCTTCTCTCCAGTATGCTGGTTGCAGGTTTGAGTTGCTGATTGTGATTCAGATTTAGAAGTGTTTGAGTGATTTGATTTGTAAGTTTTTGCTTGTAATGAACAAAATAAATAGAAGGGATATACTACTTGCATGTCTCAGATAGGAGGAATGATCTTCACATTTGTTGTATCCCTTTGTATTTAACAACAAGATTCAATAAAGATTTATTTATTTTCGTGTCTACAAGGGGAGCCTCGATGCAACAGCTGAGTTGTCGCCATGTAACCTGAGGGTCATGCGTTTGAGGCCTGGAAACAGCCTCTTGTAATAATGCAAGGTAAATCTGTGTGCTATACAGCTCTTGTGGTTTGCCCCTACTCCAGACTCTACATATGTAGGAGCTTGGTGCATTGGACTACACTTTTTCTTTTTCTTTTCTTTTGTTCATGTCTACAAAGATTTTTTTTAAAAATTTTAAAAATCAAGAGCCATGATGTTTAATCAATGACAGACATTGGCTAAGATCATCCAATTAGCATTTAGTTCTTCCAAAGATCATGCTTGTTTGATGAAAAAGGAGCTTTTGCAATGGAGGCTTCTTTTGAGCATTGCTGAAGATCATTGCTCAAAAACAAAGAGGCAGAAGGAATGAAATTTACGGGGCAAAACCAAGCGCGAACTGACTTTTCTTTTCTTTTCTTTTGTTTGGCTTTCCCTAGGGTCCCTTGTTCGTGCATGCCATTGAAAAGTAGGTGATGCATAAGAGTTAGTTGGGAGCTTTGTGCACTAGGGCTGTTCTTTAATGATGGTCACGTGCATTTATACGTACGCCATTAAGAGTCTCGAACTCATGATCTCCACAGCTGAAACTCACCCTTGTGCCATTTCACATACTCACACACACATACTTCCGTTCCTACTGAAGTTTCACGCTAGGGGAGTGATTGTAAGATCATCCAAAGCATGTGACTTTTAGGACATCTCATATGTAGTGAGGCTGTTAAGATGAATGATTTAGATCATTCAATATGGAGGTGTTTCCTTGGCTTGCAAAGCACCATAGTTCTAAAGTAGTGAGTCGACTTGAAAAACTAGTCCAAGTTACTTAACTCAGTAGCCAATCGAGTCATTTTGAATTGATTCACTGCATAATAAAACCAATTAGTTTGGGCTAAAATTTAAACCATAAGACCTTTGAAACATAAAAAATACCTCCTAAGGGATCTATATGGTGCATATGCATATCATAAAGTACTTTGTGACATGTGGAGCCTTGGCACATTGATATAGTAGTCGTCGTGTGACCTTGAAGTCATACGTGGAGTTTTGCACATCGAACTGCCCATTTTTACTTTCTCGGCATAACCCACTCCATTCCAAATCATTCAAAACTGAATTCCAAACTTCGTCTTTTGCTACAATGAATGAGAAGATGTTGCATGTCTTTTGAACCCGAGTAGCACATGACACATCTATTAGCAAATTTCCAACCTCTACCTATTAAATTATCCAGTGTTGAGACATTTTCCTTCTCATGACACGAACAAACAAAAACGGGTGCAAGTTGTTTGGGTGAGGAGCTACGAGATCATAAGCAATTCGGTGATGCTGCCATTGATATTGAAGCTGACTTCAAAACTGAACCACTCAGCCAGCAATCCCGTACTTTGAGAAAGTTTCACCATCTTCCTACTCTTATCAGGATCCGTCAACTTCAAACGCAGAAGCAGGAGCTTCACTCTTTTTATACTCATGTGGTCAGCATGTGCACATAATTATTTGGCAGAGTATTTTTCAGCAAATGGAAGAAGCAGGCAAAGGAAGGGGAGTCTTAGCGCAACGGTAAAAGTTGTCGTCGTCTGGCCTTAAGGTCATGGATTCAAGGCATAAAAATAGTCTCTTGCAAAAATACAAGATAAGGCTACGTATTATAGGCCCTTGTGATCCGCCCCTTCCCGGACCCTGCATAGATGGCAGCTTCATACACGGGGGATGCCTGGAAGAAGCAGGGAGAGAGAGAGAGAGAGAGAGAGAGAGAGAGAGAGAGAGAATTTTGTAGTATTTGATTTGTTCCTAGTATTTGATTTGTTCCTGGGAGAGATCCAAGATATTTCAACGCGTTTATTTCCTACTAAAGAAACTGAGATTATACCCACTAAGTCAAGACATTATGATGAAGAGGGCTAACAACAAGAGCAATCTGCGGGAAAAGAGGAAAGAGATGAGAATTGCTTTGAAAATAGTCTGGTCTTTTGATCCCTTCCGGAACATGCTTCACAGCCACGCCACTAATTCTGACCAAACAGTAGAATCTCTCTCTCAAAGATTCCTTTCTCCCCTAATCACCCCTTCCCAACCAGCATGCCCGATCGATCTTGGTTGATCGGCTAGCGATCCCAGCCTAAAAGGCGAGGAAAGCGGAACGGCAGCAAGCGAAGCACAGCAAAGCGTTTCGGTTCAAAAATCTTCCCACACAAGCGAATTTAAACGAGAGAAGGCTAACACACAGCGTGTTCAACATGTTGCTCCATTTGTTTCACTTGTCTCCAACAAACTCTCCTGATGATGGGCAGCTTAGTACTCAGTATTTTACCGTTATCTCCAAGTTCTGTAAGTTGAAGAACCTGCTCTTTCGAGCTCTCAACAAGATCAATTATGATATACCAGTCCCCAACCGATCCAAAACATGGATCCTCCTCTGCAACGAATCTTCGACAGCCAGGAATCAAGTTTAAGGTGAATAAGAAGCCAAGAAACATATTGGATATGAAATTTGACGGGGTGATAGAAATCCCTTTCTTCAGCTAAAAACTAAAATGTGCAGATTAATAATTATGACAAATAACAATAAATTGAAAACCCAAATTGCAAAAACCAATGTCCAAGTAAAAGCCTTTCCGATCCCCCACAAAATCAACCTTCCATATTGCTTCCAAACTGAAAAACCCAAAAAATTCACACGAAATAAGAAAAACTACTTCAATGAGAAGAAGAACGGAATCTCGAACAATCAACTCAGGAAATCTGATGGAGGCAATCAACCCACCACTAGCAAGGTCAAGCGACTGATGAAGCTCAAACTTCTTCTTCCCATTGTGCTATTTACTTCTGCAATCCTTCCAACTGAAAATCATTTATGGGTTTTTAGAACAAACTGCTGATGGATGCTGGGTAACTGGAACTCCACTTCTTCTCTATGCTTTTACTGTGCAGGTTTGATTGATACTGGGTAGTCGTTTTGTTCAGAGATAGATAGTTGGTTACAATGCTTGCAACTGAAATCTCTTGAAAGCTGGCCTTTAGGTGACTCGACCTGGATCAAAAGCATAATCTTTTATCTAATAGAGTATCCAATCCTATTTCTTCGTACCCATGCCGTTTACTCTTCTCCTATTACTTCTTTCCCTTTCCGATGAAGAGACTCCATTAACGACCACAGAGAGTTCTACAAGTGAGTTTTGAAAGCTTGCTGGGGTTTTCATCTTAACAGATAACAAAATTAGTGAATGCTTGTGTTATATGTTACACAAATTTGAAGATGAAGAAGAAGACGACGACAATATGCTGATGATCTGTGTTAAATATACCTGAAGAAGAAAATGATGATCTCTGTCATGGTATTGAGCTCTCTTGACTATTCGAAACTGGACCCCAGTAGCTCCCAAGAACAGAGAAGCTACTATGTACAGTTGATGCTGCTTTGAAGTTCATATTTTTTTCAAGGGGGAAATGTATAGAGAGTAAATCTCTTTGATTGGAAAGACTCCTTTTTCTAACCAAAAATAGATGGAGGGACAGGATTGACCCTCCGCTAGTTGGAGACCATTAATTTGACCTGCAAAAGCACTGGCAGTTGGAAGGATCAAACCATACTTTTCTCTTCTTAATTTCACGTCTCTCTCTGTGGTTGGATGCCATCAGACTTGAGATCATTACAACCTCCGCTCTTTCTCGCCACTATCAACCACCCAAGGAACCTGCCAAAATAACTACATCGCTCTCTATGTGGCCAGCCCTTCACTGGCACAATACATAGATCCTAACATGGATCAACAGACCTTTGTAAGCTTCATTTTCAACCTTCTTCAAACATGCTTTCTCCCCATTGGGTTCACTAAACATCTCCCATATTACTGAACTATCTTCCCCAGATTGGAATCTGAATACTGAAGAAGGATAACATAATGAAGTGAAGCAATTTGTAAGACCAGTCACATTTCCTTCATTTCTCCACTGAAAACATCTCAAATGCTTGCAAATTACACTCAAACTTGTTATTATTAGAAAAGGATATACAAGAGCGTGATACAAATCTGACATAAGAGTTAATTTCTTTACATATGGACCTACCATGGCACCCAAAAATGCACAAGAAGAGAACAATAAAAGGAAAAAGGAACTTGAAACGAATAGAGAGGATCCTCTCAACCTCAAACCCAAAACCTGTGATCCCCATTTGCATCTGATCAACCCTGTTTCATCAAATGCGGGGTCCATTGTCGGCTGCACTATTGAATAGATGAAGTTATAGACTGTAAAGAATAAAACTACTTACAAGGGAAATGGCAAAGGAAGAAAGACCATGTGCATTGGATCACCACCAGGCTCAGCCTCATCAAGTGCTTATGTGTTCCGTATGTTCCTGCAATGAGTTTGGCCAGGTATAAGTGGAAAGAGAGGCTCACGGCAAGAACAGATATGGCTTAAGCCAAATAATAATTACAAGAACCAAAGTGCAGCAGCTGAAGGAACATGAATGGCAACATCAAGCAGAGCTGTTGCAGGAGACGATGTATCTTACAATTACAAGATTCAGAAATGGTGCTAGCACTCAACAGACGAATGTAAATATAAACAAGTTCATGACACAGGGTAAGGAATTCAGGTTACATCATGTAGAAAGTTCAACAGACCTTCACAATTTTTTGCAATTACCAGTGAGATGAGGAAGAAATAGCTCAGACGTAAAAATTAGTCACATTTCAAAAGGGTGGGCAAATTAGGTAACTAGATGACGAAGATAACTGAATTTCTTGACACAACTGGACTATCAGCGATCTCTCAACACTGAAAAAGAATTTTCCAACAAGAATTTTGAGTTTAATATCTATGTTCTCCCTTTCCCCTAATTGGGATAAGGTCTTGATGATGATGTATGTTCTCCCTTTCAAGGTTGACATTCACCGCCTCCCGATGTGGTTCCAGATTTTCTGACTAAAATTTGGGTTCAGGTTCTACCTCTTGATATTATGTATCTACAAAAGTTGCTCTGCAGCAAAACTTAATCCGCAAACATGTTCAGTACAGAGCAATTTCATTATCTTCGACATACTTCTTGGTACAGCAAAATAGTTTCTAGAAATTGGCAGACCCTATGGATTTCTTGCAAAAGGCTTAGAGATGTTTATTTTAGACAAAGCAGCTGATACAGCCAAGCAATTAGGAAGAAAAACTTTGCATATGCCACTAGAGAAAGAAAAACCGAACACAAATTTCAGGCAAGGGATCAAAAGTTAGTTCCATTCTTGTCTCATGGATGTAGCTGAAGAACATGGCTTTTATTGACTATGTGAGTGGTTAAGTATTAGCCTCATTCCAAAATGCCAAAGCAGGCCAAGAGGTGTCGTGTTGATTAGGTTCCATCACATCCTATATACAGTTCAAGCTGTGGATCCTGTTTGGACTACCATATTATTTATGATATCATGCAAAACCAAATATAACAAAAATTCCGTTCAAATGAATCTGCCCAACTTCGTCATGTTGGTAGATCATCTGTTATCTGGACCAACAAACAAAATTGGATTCAAATTGCTCTTAGGAAAGATATCCATGGTAAGAAGTAAGGAAGGAATACTATTATTCAAGAAAATCAGAGAAAAGAACATGCACACAGAGACATAAAACTTTACCTTCTGGAAACTAACTGACCGCTATTTACAGATCCCTTGGAAGCACTAAGACGCTGCGCCCTCATCTCATGCTGCTTATCAACACGTATAGCAGCCACTTCCTTTTCCATTGCTGCTACTTCTCTCCGCATCTTCTTGGTCTCAACCTCCATTGCTTTGTTCAAAGTATCTACTTTCTTCGACAACATCTGATCCAAATCAGTTCATAAGTAGAATTAGTTCCAGTGAGGAAAAAATTATGTTAAGTTCAGCCATGCCAGGAGAAAAGATAACCTCAATGGCATCATCCTTGTCCTTAAGACTTTGATCCTTCTCGTAGCAAGCTTTTCTCAAAACCATAACTTCTTTCTGCAGCATATCATACAGTAAACCAGATACATGATCCACAGGGTTGACTTTTGCAATCTCACTTGGCTTCCCATCTGCACTCTCTGTGCATGTATTGTTAGTTTCAGTGTTTTGGACCTCATCACCAGTTTTATTTAGCAATGTGGTAGCATCCAAGCCATTGGGATAGCCCTTATTTTTGTCCAGTGACTGACTACCACCATCAAATGATCTTGATGAACTCTTAGCATGTTTCAACACCATGCTAGCGACGTTCGAAGGTGTCGATCCAAATGTTGAGCCTGACATCCGCTTGGACGAAAAACCATTGGAAGATGATCTAGACAGGGTTTCTGCTCCACCAAGAGACTGGCGGCGTGCACGAGTGTTGCTCATACTTCTTCCTTCTGTAGGAATGTGGCCATTAGCCTTTGAATTTGCTCTTAGGCCTTCTTCCAAAACTTTGAGTCTCAATTGGTATTTTGCCTAACACCCAACTCGACCAAAGGAAGCATGAGTAGAGCTTGAAAATGAAACAAGAAACATCAGAAACCTGGCAACGTACGAAAACTGCCTCACCTTTAATTGAGCTTCCGACTTTGCAGCACGCTCTGCTACAGCTAATTTGTCTCGAAGTTGTTTCATTTCTCCCTATAAAGTTAGCAACTACAGTAAAAACTTAGATAACCGAATACCACAAAGAGGTAACATTTTGAGAGAAAATAGCCACCGACAACAATGAGAATCCACGACATGCCTGTAGAAATTTTCTATCCTCAAGCCACTGCTTTACAGGCATTACTTTGTCATCAGCATCTTTCCATTCATTTGCAACTACAACTGCAACTCGATTGGCAGTAACCTTTGCACGAGCTAGTTCTCGATCAAGAGTTTTCTTCTCCTCCTATGAGAAAATATCAAATAAAAAACAGCATTACCATTAACCAACACTTGGCAAACTGCAAGAAAAATATCTGTAGAACAGGGCATTTACATTAATCTCCTGCACTTTCCGCTGGTAATCACGTACAGCATTTGCTGCTGCACCGCCAGCAAGAACTGCCTCCTCAAGCTCACGAACAGTTTGGCTAAGCTTTTCAACCTCTGCAACCTTTTGCCTGTGCATTTTATCCAAAATCTTGTTCTCCTCCTGGTCATTAGGTTAAGGAAAAGTGAATACATCAACTTATATATGTAAATCCCACAAAAATGAAAATAGAAGTGCAAAGAGGTCCCTGTAGGTGGCCTGTAAGTGAAGAGGAAAGAAGAGATACCTGGCATATTTCGATCTGCTTCATTAATTCTTGGTTCTTGTTCTGCACATCATCAACCAAGGAAGCCTTTACCAAAGCTATCTGGACAGTTCTCTCAGCTTCTAGCAGAGCAGCCTCCTTCGATTTAGTTAACCGGTCCAGTGCTCTGTTGTCATCCTGTAACTTTGCAGCCTATAAAAACAACAATGCAATTCTTCACCATCCAAGATGTAAACAGATAGGTAAGTAAACGAAGCACTCCAAAACTTATCAAGACCAAAGTATCTAGTTACTTGGACATAACATCATGCCATGCATTTCAGAAGGTTAGTTTTCATTTTGGAACAATTATCCAATTACCTAGACATAACATCATGCCATGCATTTCATGAGGATTCAAGGAACCCAGTCGATCTTAAGGCTTTGTAGAATATAAAATGCACAAGTTTACTCACTGATGTGCAAACACACATATGGGTGCGCTTGAATGTGGATGTCCCTTTGGAGACTTTAGCAAATTTCAAATAGCTGCTGAAAATTCACAAGCATGCATGTAGGAAGTACACTGACAACACAATCTTCATATTTCTTAGCTAACTAATGGTGACCCGCATACTTCATCATGGTTTCACTATGAAAACATATCCACACTACATTAATATACATACCTCCAGCCGAGCTAGCTTTAGTTCTGCCTCCAGCGGAGTTATGATGGCTTCAATAGGAGGCATCTCATCATCCTTTTGGGCTGCATGGACTCTTCGAAGCGTGGCTTCTGCTGCAAACTGTGCAGCTAGAGCTGCTTTTTTCTCATCATTTATCTTCTTGATCTCAAGGTTCTGGAAAAGAGAACAGATAAGTTGCAGTTCTATTTGAACTTTTCCTCTCCCAAGATAACAAATAGCTTCTAACAATAAAGAAAATAACATGTCTTACTCTGTTTTCCAGAAGAGCTTCAGTTACTTTTAACTTTTCCTCCACTTTTTGCAGTTCTTCAGTTAGCTGGATGGTGAAGTCACACTACTAATAAGTTTTACAGAACATGACAGTTAAAAGAGATATTTGTTCTGTTATATGGACCAAGAATTCACAGCAATGATCCCAGTACTACTTGCTTTTAAATGAACTAATTTGTGTACAATAAACATATCATAATTAATTGCTAGATAATTGCAGAAGCAGGAAACAGTGGAGCAGAAGTGGCCTAATATTGGAGGATAGACTTTTCAGTTGTGATGTGTTACAATTTACGTTAGAGGATGATGCTGCCGCGCCAGAAACTTTGGCAGATAAAGCACAGTAGAACTTGTTAGTAAATAATTCTCAAGCAGCAACATTTTGAAGCATTAACTATTAAAAGAAAAAGAATCTTACAGAAGCATGATCATTAAGTTTTAAGAATAATGTGACTCAATGAGTAGAACATGCAACAGAAGGACAATTTCCTGCCTTGAGTCAAAGCACTTGAACAAAGTTAGATAATGGCAATAACTGCTATCTTCCAGAACTAAAGATGAAGTACAATAAATTGTTTATTTTTATCTTTTCTGATAGTTGAACACACACACCTACGACCAGCCTCAAACAGATGACATACCACGAGAGCCTCCATGCCCCGTATGCTAGAAGGCCTTAGAAAAAGCACAACATTCACACTAACTATTTCGTCACTGCTGGACTTATATATTCACACAGAATTTGCCTATATCTTTTTCTACAAACTAGAGCTACTTGATAATTGAAAAGGATCATCATCATTTCGTAAAGGAAAAAAATAAAGTATCCTAAAGATTATATAATGAGACACAATAGTATGTATTTCTTTGCCACTACATATAGAAGATTCAAATGTTAAAAATTCAGCACTCTCGTAAACAAACTTTAGGCCTGCAAATGATATTCGTATTACCTCTTCGACCGCTTTTTCTCTGAGACGTTCTGAGTACTTCAGTGCCTTGATTTCTGCCTGTGCATCCTCCAATTCTCTATCTTTGTCTGCAAAGAGAAAACATAAAAGAGAAGTGAAAAAAATATTCAAACAAGCAAATAAGAACTACCTGAATTAATTGACTGTATTAAATTATCTGGGTTCTTTGGTAATTTGGAATACTGCCATTAGAAATACACAAAAAGGAAAAACTGAATCTCATAAAAGAAAGGAAATAAAAAGGAGATATAAAAGATACAAATCCAAAATTTTCCACAAGGGGTGGAGTACAAAGTCCCCACCTTTGTAGGAAAGGAGACATTTTGGATTTGCAAAAATTCCAACAGAAAATAACAATGGACCAGTATGCAATTTATTAGATAATTATTTTTACAAAAATTAAAAGAATTATCAATAGGCAGCATTAAGATTTCCTTTAATTACAGTCTCACCATTATGCCTAAAACCAATCAGAAAATGAAAATGAAATAACAAAATTCCAGGTTTTGCACTAAAAAGGAAAGAAAAAAGAAAAAATTGCGAGACCCATGAATGAAACCGCAACAATGATTCAGCAGACCTCAACAAACCCAACTATGAAGCAGCAAAAACAGCTGCAAATCCAGCAAAAACCAGACAGCCACACGAAGCACTTTCATTGATCCACGAAAAGAAAATTCCAGGAAGAAGTGAACGGTTTTCGCACCTCGAACCTCATTTTCGAGGCGATTGAGCTCGACTTTCACGGGGTCGGAACCGTGAAGCAGATTGATCAAATCGTCAACGTCAGAGGCACCGCGGGCAATGGTGGAGATCTTCTTCCGAGATTTGAAGGAAACAGATTGTGTTTGAATCGGCGCGCGGGAAACATCGGAAGGATGAGGAATGTCACCGTTGGTGAACTGGTGGGAATCCGCCATGGTATCGAATCTGGGTTTTCTTCAGAAACATGAAAAACTGAAACCCCAGAAATTGATCTAGAGAGAGAGTTGGGGCAAGTTTCTGGTTTCCTGCTAGAGAAAGGGATGGGAGGGGGAAGAAGGCAGGGAAGGGGATTATATAGGAAGAGTGATTAAGGAGGGGTTTTAGGCGGGTTTAAACGTGTGCGAGAGAGTTAAAGGGAGTTGTTTATTGCTTTACTTATTGCCTTTTGAGAGGGAAATGGGATTTTTAATTAGAGAGAGAAACAAGAGAGAGAATTCCTAGAGAGAGAAAACATCGTGAGAGGGTCACGTGAGTTGGTACATGTTTGCAACGACACGAGGGCAGTGTAGAGAGAGAGATGAGATTTTAATTAGATAGAGAGAAATTCTGCAGAGAGGGAGTCGAAAAAGCAGCATCAATGGCTCCAAATGAGTGTGTTTAGATTTGAGGGAGAGATAGAAGGCGAAAAATGAGATTATAAATATAGAGAAGGGTTAGAAAGAGAAAGATAAACTAGAGAGAGAGTCACGTGAGTCACACCCATAGGAGCACGTGTACCACTTAAGTCACGTTTGTGGATGGATCACGTGACTAGAACAATGCCTTCGCCTAAGGGCAGCCTCGGTGCACGACGCTCCCTCCTATGTGGGTGCGGAAAAGAAGTAGACCACAAAGGCTTAAAGTACGTAGCGTACGGCTAAAGTGTTTGGTAAATTTCTCACATGCGCTACACGACGGAGGGAGTCAGGTGGCAAATTACTGTATGATGCGCCCTTTTGTATACTAAAAAAGGGCGTATTTTTTATTAATCCAACCCATTCATCTGATTTTACTATTCTTTGATCCGATCTTTCATCTGATTTTATATCCGATTGGATCAACCAAAAGTTACCCTTTCCAGCAAAAGTGGGCAGCACAGGCACTAACCATCCTATAGACATGTAAAATCCAAGAAACTAGATGAACGGGTCAGATCATCCTATGAATCTTTCATGCAGAAGCGAGGCGCTACAGGGCAACTTGTCATGGTGTCGTGCTCTGCAATAGCATTCCTCGTCATCCTTTTCTAACCACCGGATGATTCCAGGTAGTTTGAGTTAGAATTTTCCAAATAAATCCTCGTAAAATCTTAACCGATGGAAGGGTTAAGATCATCAATGTAAAATGTGGCTTACAAGATGAACGGTTTGGATTACTATTTTAACGCTCCACGCGTATCTGAACTTGGATCGACAGGTAAATGATGCCCAGATTCTTGATGATCTTGTATGTCCATTGGTGGGCCAATGCCTGCAAGATCTGAATCTAATCATGCAATTTGAATTTATAATTAGATTTACACTACTATGTTTGAGAAGTTGGCAAATTATTCATCAAATTTGAATTTAATTTGATTACTGGTCTGTTTCTTTCTTTTTAATGCGGAACACCTCAAACCCATGACTTATTAACCTATGTACAATCTGGAATCCTGGTCACCCAAGTGCCGCCATTGGTTCAGAAAGCTCGTTTAAAGAGCTTCTAAATTACTATTTTAAAAAATTAGGAGATAAGAAAGTCAAAACTTTTTTTTTTAATTCCATTATTGAGAGACATTTATACCTAATATTTAGCTTTTTTCCACCTGACCCACAATAGCAGCGTAATTAGTGAAAGGAAAAGGATTATCCAATGAAGATGCAGTTAATGGGAATGGCTGGACTTGGGCGAGCAGGTCAGATGGACAAATCTGACCAACATGTGGGGTCTGGAACTGCCAATTAAGAAAACAACCTAACACGGCCAGCTTCATTTTGTCAATTTTCTTTAGAAAAAAGGAAAGTAAGACTAGAAAAGTGTTGCTATGGTAGAGAGCGACAATATTAGTTTTTGTGTAATGTCTTATTTTTGTACAAAAAGCTTATTTTTAGATGATCTGACACGTTCATTTGATTGCACCATCTTTCTGATGCCTAGTAATCTAAAAATCGTATAGATCGGATAATTCTAGAGTCCAAATTTTGTGATTACAATCATAAATGGATAGTCAAAAGCCCATTATAAACATCGGTTCACATTTGAAGACATATCCAGGATAAACCAGATGAACGGATCAGATTATCCAAAGATAGCCCCTTCCTGCTAAAATCGCAATCTGAGATAGCATTCCTCGAAAAATAAATCATCAATGTTCTTGTGAAGAAAATGCAGCTGTAATCAGCCAAGAATGTTGACAAGGAAAAGATTGCTCTAACTTTGGGCTGAAAATTTCTAGTAAAATGTCATGTTTGTTGGGCTGTCTCCAGCTCCCGGATTCGGCGAGAATCGGACGGAGGCTTGCAGTCCAGTCAACGTGGGGCCATGCCGGAGACCAACCGACGGAATGTGGTCACCCGGCTGGCAAAAATGCTGAACTATGATAATTGAGAATGGGCATGTCCCTCTGTGGACGTACGGCCAGTTGATCTCAACCATTCATTTTGGTAGGACCAATCGATGAGACTGCCTTTGGTTGGAAGATCACATTCATCCATTGAACGGATAACATTGACCGAGTGGACTGGCATGGGCATACCATCCACACGAGGCAGAGGTTATAGTCCTAGGCATCATCGGTGCATGAAAAGATACCGACAGGAAGACTACAAGTGCAATCCACTTTTGGTGATCCAAAACATCTTGGTGGGTCCAAAAATAGATGTTGCATAGATCAAAATATCTCATGTATTGGATAATCCTGACCCTTGAGCTAGTTAATCCTAATTATGTGCTTATTATGATGTCAGTGGTTAGGCTATTCAAACCGATGTCCATGACTTCATCTACAGAGACATAAAACTTGCCTGAGGGGATGAGTTCAGGTTGGCATGGACGGAGTTTGGTACCCTGCCGGCCTGAGGGAAATAGAAGTTTGTCACCTTGCGCCGATTATGAATCGGCCATTTAACTGGGGCAAGTGCAAGAAGGGAAAAGTGCCACTTCAAACCTCCAAACATGTATAACGAGGTTGAGGAGAGGTGTCTTGTTAAGTGCGACTAACTGCGCTAGATGGCTTTTGATTGGATTTGGATCTTGACTGTATGCCCGTCAGTCACTCTTTGTGGCTGGTGCAATCTGCGACCAAGATCAAATGGACCAACATTTTAAGAGAATTAAGGAGAGCCTTGGCGCAACGGTAAAGTTATTGTCGTGCGAACTTGAGTCACAGGTTCAAGGCATGGAAACAACCTCTTTAAAAAATATAAGATAAGACTGCATATTACAGACCCTTGTGATCCACCCCTTCTCCGAAACATGCATATGCAGGAACTTCATGCACTGAAAATGCAATTTTTGTACTTAAAATAAATAGGATTTTTATTGATAGATTTTTCACATAGTATGCCAGTGGAGAGTAAGATGAGGGTGCAAGGCAAGCATCTCCTTGTGAAGCAGCTTTTGATACAGACCTTATCTTATACCAGATAGACATTCAGATGCCATACTTTCCTTTAAAGTATATCAGCTTTTGTCTCCTCCTACCGTGGTGGGATAAAGCTCATCAGCTGCCACGTGGACGGTCGTAAAACACCCCATCAAAGTAGCAAAATGGAGGTGTTCTGCGTTTGATCATTGCTGTCCAAATTGTGGGCCATACGGTGGTCCATCAGACGTGAAAATTGTGCCGTTAGGATGATCATGAGGCATCCAGTTTGTGGTTGACTTTGTGCCGTTTCCTTTCTTTTTGTTTGTAATTGCCATTTCTAGGCCATCAACCAGAAAAGTAGAATGATCTAATGGGCCCAGATTGCACGTGGATTGAATATGGTTGAAGGATCCAAGAGTCATAATCTATACGGCAAAAATTGTGGGTCCCAATTTCCTATGGTCCATTGATACGAGAGTGGGCCAATATTTTGATTTTAAGCATCCGATTAAACCACATTATGCACTGAATTTTTGGCTTTAAGCTTCTCCCAGAAGTGGCCGTCCAATTCTTCTATTGGGTCCAGTCAACGTGTTAGCTTATGATTGAACAATCCAGACTCATCCAAAAACTGGACCAATATGATGATTTTGAGCATCTGATAATTCAACTTTATGTATTGAAAACCTTTTCATCTATGAAGTAGCTCTTCGAATCTGCCATCTATGGTCTAGATTGCACGTGTGGCCCGATCTATTGACGATAGAATTTGGGACATTGTCGGGCTTTTTGTTTTGTTACCTATATGTATAGGACAGGGACCAGCCACGATCTAATCATCCATTTGTTGCTTTCCAACAAGGACAGTTCATCCACATTGGTCAATCTTAAAATTTGGGACTTGTGGCTTGCAAAAGGCCTTCAAAGTGGAAAGGGTAAGGGTGCCAAGATCTCCACAAATCAAAAGGTTAAGGATTGTCCAATCTACATGTTTTGGGCCTACTTTTGATGGCATGGAAATCACTTGTTATTATTTGGATTCTGCTGTCCTTATGCGAGGTCTGGGAAAGGGGTGGACCACGAGGGCCTATAGGAATTGTATCAGCTAATGAAAAGATTGGAAAATGCATATAGATAATATCTGCACTCATTATTTATTGAGAAATGCTGCCTGGAAGCGATTTTGCTGGTGATAGTCGGTCCAGACTGACTTCAATAGCTCCCAAACTATGCTCCACCTTTGATCATACCGGATTCATCTTGTTCGGCCTTCCCTAGATTTGTTAGACGTCAAAATTCAGTGTCGTTGAATGATTTTACCTATGCCGTCTTGGTAACTTTCAACCAAAAAACAAATAGCTTGAAGCATCTAAAGGGCACGAGCTCTCAAAGTTAGCCGGAGGACCAAAAAGATGATTGAGTTAGATCACCCAAACTTAACTCTGGATAATGTCACTCTCTTCTTTTTCTTCTTCCTTTCTTTATTTTTTGAAGCAAAGGATCAGTCTTTGGTCTCTCTCACACATTTCTAGATTTAGTCTTAGGCCAAAGGGAAAAGCACCAATTCGAATATGCAACGAAGCATATTCGTGGAGAGATGTTGATTTGTCTGCAACCAATAGTACTAGACATTTGTTCGCAAACATTTCTCTTATTAATGGTTGCTTGATATCTGCACGCCACTTCTAAAAGGGCAGACACTCTGTCTACTAGTTGGCAACATATCGCTCTAACTAAGCCAATCTTTTAGAAGATCTAAACCATTCACAATCTTGTTTCTGACTAAGCCAATCTTTTAGAAGATCTAAACCATTCACAATCTTGTTTGCATCCTAAATGATTTGTGCACAAAAATTTACATTTCCTTAGCAATACCCTAAACATAACTTCTGGAGATGAAAGGTCTAGAAATGTCAACATGGTACATATGGGCCCCAAGAGGTGCTTCCACCCTTCTTCCAAAATACCACTTGATTCAAAGGCATAGAATTGTAGAACTGAGGAGAATTTTCATGTGTAATCCAGTTAAGAGGAGAGGATGCTAAACTGAGTGCACTGTGAGGTGCAGTTTGACGACCACATACTTTGGAGCTCACCTTACGTGATTCGTTCATCTCATTGCCCTAGATTTAAATATTTTATAAATAAAAATACATTTGGTTTGAATGATTCTACCCACTAAAACACCATATCTTTTGTGAATTTTTTAAACTATCTACTTGTAAGAATGACAATTTCAAATGCATTTTAGATGCTAGAGTATGATTTGGACAACGGTAAAGTTGTCGTCGGATTCAAAGCATGCAAACAGCTCCTTACAAAAATACATGATAAGACTACATACTATAGACCTTATAATCCACTTGTTCCCCAGACCCCACATAGGTAGGACCTTCTTGAAGTTACACATGGAGCAACAAGATAAATGGGTTGATTATTCAGAAATAGGCCCCATAAAATGTGGTCACTGGACCTCACTGTAGTGCGGTCACTTAACCATTCCTCCCAGCAGGATATCTAATAAACAACATTAAATACACTAACACAAGTACATGTTGGCCATAGCAATTTGGTGACCCAGACTATTCATCTTCTGCAAGGCATCATAAAGAGACCATGGGCAACCGCGGTACACAAAGCTCCTACCCATGTGGGGTCCAGGAAAGAGGCAGACCACAAGGGCCTATAGTAGGCAGCCTTACCTTGCATTTTGCAAGAGGCTGATTCCACGCCTTGAACCAATGACCTTAAAGTCACATTGCAGCAAATTTTACCATTGCGCCAAGGCTCTCCTTCATCATAAATAGACCATATTGTAGTAAAATCTTTACCAGTTGGAATTGTATTAGAACAAAAAATTCTTTACCAAGTGGAATCTTAGCATTATCGAATTAAGATGGAGTTTCTGCGATCACCCAATTCAGGATGTGGCTCAGAAAATTGACGGTTGGGATTCTCCATCTAGATCTATACGTAATCTGAGCTATACATGTCCTCATACATCAAGGCACGCATAGCGCACTGCATGGGTTGATCCAGATCGTCCAAATGATTAATTTTTTCTTTTGGATCTCCATGATGCCAAAATCTGGCTGATTAAGTGCCACTTAAAAGCAATTTCCACATAAACAATATCCAACTGATCTAATTTTCAGGATACGCTGCTCAACCAAGTTAAGGGTCTTGATCAAATGCAGTCAATAACCACCAGATGAACGGCCAGATCATTCATGGCTGAGCCTCCCTCTGATGGGTCCAACAGCGAAAATGCCGTTGATAAAACACGAATCGACGGATATTACTGTCTGTTCAATCCGAGATTCGCAACTAGAAAGCCAAAAGAATTGCAACAAAAGAAAAAAAAAATAAAATTGAATCAAGTGCAGATCAGTGAAACTTGGGATCATTCAATGTCCAGGCTAGTAGGTGATACTGAAGGCAAACATGTAATGTAAACGTAATTGGTTTTGGTGAGGCTGGATACAAATATCCAATGAAACAGTTACCTCTGAAAATTTACACAGCTTCAGGCATTCGGGTTTTACATTTCTCCGCATTCTGCTATGACGCAGGCAAGCTTTGGCCGATTGTTGGGTCCAGTTGCAACATTCTCGATCTTCCTCACAACCAATAGGCCTTCTCCGAGCACTCTCTGCAAGAAATGGCGACTGTAAGCAGCAGTCAAGGTGAAGCAGTTGAAAGTTGAACAAATGAGAATTCTGAAGATCAGGTATTATTGTTATTCGTTTGATTTTTGTATAGAGGAAGTAAGTAGAGAGATTGATGAAAAGAAATGAACATGGCAAACATCGACACGCCAAAACTCATTACTTTTCTGAAATTAATGCTTTCTCAAATCTCTGTTTCTGCTCCTTTTCTCTCTACTGCTATGGCTGCACTCTCTTAGCAAGTTAGGATAGACATTATACCACTTATACTGCTCTCTGGAGTGGGAGGGAGGGTACAGAACATATACAACCAACTGTTACAGTGGGTTCGGTAGTGCCAACGAGCTTGGTGCATCACTTGCCATGCATAGGCGCACTTCAATCCCGTAATTCGTCTATAAACAATGTGAAATGGTTTTCACAAATTGATGCACAAAAAGCGGATATGTAATAATGCATCAGACCTCTGCTCTACCTATTTTTCATCATCTTGTTCTGTCCTAGTTCATTGTCTTAGAAGATCTTATTTCGTTCTAGCATAACGAGTGACATTCGTAATTTACTGAAGCAATGTAGTCTGTGAGCTTACCCCAAAGACGACATGCTTGTTGTCGAGCCAATCACACTTTGAGCATGTGATAAAGAACTAGAAGACAGTACAGATGATGTTAGTTGAAATAGGGGGGAAAAAAAGGCCATTTAGAGGAATCCATTCTTTCAAAATCATTACAGCCTTTTTTTAAAAAAAAAGGAAAAAAGAAGCATGATTAGCTTATCATGGCAATAAAAATGCTTAAAACAATTCCACCTATTTATAACATACCTGACATCCATTAGTATTTGGTCCGCTGTTTGCCTGAAAAAAATAACCAAAAGATACAGCTATCAGTGGAAGAAAATGATACTGAGATGACAGTCAAGGTGGTCCAAGTATCCTTCCTGTATCGCCATGTTTAAAGTTGGGTGTACATGGTTGTCATCATAAAGATAAGGGTTTTTTGTCATGCAAAGTGATTGTTTACTACAATCAAACATGTCCTGCGTGGACTGCTGTTTACTAGATCCCTGACATGATCTCTCTTCCTAGAAGCTCTCGTAATGAGATGGAATTTGGCTGTCAGTAGATCCTTGATCCCTGACATGATCTCTCTTCCTTGCAGCTCTCTTAATGAGATGGAATTTGGCTGTCAATAGATCCTTGATCCCTGACATGATCTCTCTTCCTGCTGTTAGTAGATCACTGACATAAAGATAAGGGTATTCTGTCATGTAAAGCGACTATTAACTACAATCAGACCTTAGTAGATCCCTGAAATGATCTCACTTCTTAACAGCTCACTTAATGAGGTAGAATTTGGCTGGGGAAGAAAAAAAAGTTGAATGCCATGCTTGCAATAAAACATGATCTGAGGTACAGTGCATCCATATGCAAGCACATCATGATGTATACGAAGGAATAAGAAGCAAAAGCATATTGAAGAGATACCTGATTCTGTTTTTCACAATGAAATACAGACATTATAGCAGAAAACAATGGAAACACACTAGAAAGGAAGCACTTCCCAGAAACAAAAAAAATGAAAGCAAAGAACGTTGTAAGTGTCACGGGAATCATGTTTGACAATAAAAACATCAGATGCAAACTGCAGTGAGGTCACACTACTTCCCTCTAGTCCTAATCATCACCTGTAAGAGCATACAGCCAGTGTCCCAGATGTCTATATCCTGCTGGGAACTTGAGGTACCCTTGTCTACTATAAGCTGAAGAATTATAAGCTCATAACTTAGAGGACTAGCTTTAAGTCCATGTTTTCATATGGATAATACATATCACCATTGCACGTACTTAATTTCTTTCAATGGTTACAGTAGAATAAGCAAAAACATTATCACGTAAAGCAGACAACCAACCCTATACCCTTGACCCATACCACACACACATATGCTCCTCTGTTGAACAGTTTGGATGCCAGACCCTGAGAAACATGAGATTCTTATGAAGAATTATTGAACTTTATATTTGTTTACTTTAAGAAACATATAAAATTCCAAACCATTATCTGATAACTCTGTCGTACTCATTTTAGATTCACATTGAATACAAAACCTAACTTTAAGTCAGTCTTTCCAATTTTTCCATCAAAGTCCAATCATAAAGGATGCTCGAGTTATGGAGAGATGCATTAGAATTTAAAGGATTTAAAATTAGTCAAACGAAGATATATTATATAGGATGCAATTTTAACAAGGAAAGGAGTGGGAGTGGAGCACCAGTAAATATTGATAACTAAGAAGTACTCCTAAAAGAACACGTCCGATACTTGGGATCAATAATTCATGAGAGTGAAAAGATCAATGGTGTGGCTACCCATAGAATCCAAACAGGCTAGAACAAATGAAGATGCGGCTCTGGAGTTTTGTGTGATTGGAAGGTGCCAGTCAAATTGAAAGGAAATTTATATAGGATGGTTGTAAGGCCGGCCATGCTCTATGGATCAGAGTGTTAGGCAGTTAAGGAACTACATATACATAATATGACTGCCACCAAAATGTGGATGTTGAGATGGATGGGCAACAAGACAAGAAATGATAGAATTAAAAATGAAAACATTGGAGAAAACTTATCAGTAGCACCAATAGGTAACAAGATGAGAGAGATTAGACTTAAATGATTTTGACATGTCCAATATAGACCAAAAAGGGCACCAGTTAGAAGGAGTGAGGCGATCCAGGTTGAAGGTTCTAAATGGGCAAGGGAAGGCCCAAAAGAAGGTGGATAGAAGTGGTGAGAAAAGATTTTAAAACTTTAAGATTAAATGAAGCCATGACGTTTAATAGAGGAGAATGGAGGAACAAGATTCAAGTGACCAACCCTGAATTGGGATAAGGTCATGATGATGATGATGAGTTGAATCATGAAGGAACTCATCTTCATGTTCATGAATGCAATACCTTTAACCACACAAACTGATTCTACTTAGAACATAAAAACTTTGGAACAGTCAGATCACAGGTATTACTCCACAAAACACAGACACATATATGTCCTACAGTTAATAAAGGCACAAAAGGGAATGAAACTTCTCACAAAATAAATGCCCCAGAAAACTGTGAATCTGAAATTTACCACTCAAGTTTCATGGATGGAACAAAAGCACATACCATTGACAATAGACCTGGACCAGTATGCTTTGCTATGAAGTTTTCATCCTCAAAGTTACTCCCATAGATGCATACACATCCACTGCCATCACCCTGAGAGAAAAACCCAATCCGAGGAAGGATGTCAGTGCAGATGGATGGTAAAATAGTATGGCAATAAAACTGATTATGTAGCCTATCTAGCTAGAGAGCTACTAGACATAGTTTGCTCCTGTTATATGAAGTTTCATGGAATTTGGGTGGGATCAGGTTGAAACTGATGCCATTGGTCCAAATCTCATGTGATGCAGATTTTAGTCCGGCAATAATATATCTGCTTGTGATCTTATGGGCAGAAATGCATTGGTCCAACTGCTAAATAGAGGGGTTCCATGCAATTACAACTGGACGCTTGAAATCAGGGAAATTGTATCATATGAACAAGTTTAATATTATTTGGGTATCAAAATTGGCATCCAAGATTAAGTTTTCAAGCCTCACAATTATGACAAACCAGGACCACAGAGTTAGCAAAAATATCCAAGGAAAAAGAATAAGAATAGTGCCAGAACATTTCTAACAAGACCCCAAAGTTGCAAGTTTGCTAAAATACAAATGACAGAAACTGACCTTCACAAAATCCCCTGCTTGGATCATAAAATCCTTAATCACCCTATGAAACTGGCATCCTTTGTAACCGACTGGTATTCCAGCTTTCCTGCAAAAAAGGAAAGAGCCACGCAACTAGCTGTCTGTTTCTATTGGAGAAAGATCTGATTACGAACATCAAGATCAAAGTGCATAGATCTCTATAACTCATATAATAGCTTTAGCAGTGAAAATGTGAAAGCACAAAGAGTAAGGACTTAAGCAATTGACATATTACTCATGGGTAGCCCTACATATACTGCTATTTTGCCACTATACAAAACCAAAGGACAAGTCTTATTCATACAATCCACCAGCTGACACTATACCACTATTTTGGATCTTCATAAAAGTAAAGCTGATAGTGCTACAACTTTCAAATTAGGAAATCAGGAGTTGACCAACAATACAGGAACTCACTGATTATCTAAGTAACCAGGCAAATATTCAGTTCCATATGAATAGCGAGCAGCATAGCCCAAGCATAACAGATACACTCTCCCCTCATAACAATAAACCTACTCTCGCCAACAGAACAAGCCAATGAAACATCTATTTCACAAAATTACTCAATTTTACAGTCTGTTGAAACAGAGAGTTTCCACCTACCTATATTCGCCCGTGCAAAACTGCCTGCCACATCAAAGAACCAATGTAAGTCTTAAGTAATGAAAAGAAATCCAAGGATCCAAAAACATTTATAGGCACACAAAGAAATAAAAAATTGCATCAACAAAAAGACAAACATAACAAGGCAGAATCAACGGCTTTATGGAGCCTTTAGAGGCAGTTAGCAGTTTACATTGTGTACTAAGAACTACAACATTTTGCAGAGAACCCGATAACATGAACATATCCATAGACAAAGCTCTCTTATACCAGCAAATGCTATATTTTCTATGTCATATCCATTTTACCCACTTTCCAACTTATCCTAACATTGATATAGTAATCAGGACTTCCCAACTCTGATTCCACCAGGTTATCTTAACCCAATCTAGATCTTGCATTCACTATGACATGGATCAATAGCTTTCTGGATCCTTTAGATACATTTACCAACTTAAACTGTGTACTAAAAACTACATATATTCCCAGAGGCCCCTGTTAATATACACTCATATCCATTGGTAACACTTCAATATACCAAGAAATGCTATGTTTTCTCAATCTCTCCCATTTTAACTACTTTCCTACTTACTCTAGTTAACTGAAACATAGCAATTCATAACTTTCCGAATCCGACACCACAAATGATGTCTGGGATTCAATATAACAGAGATTATCCAATACTCCAAATTTAACAGACCATTTTGTAAATACCACTGTCTTCTACATGAACCTAGGTGCATATTACATTCAAATTGTAGCTTCCCGGTTCCCACTTCTTCCATTTTGCATACTTTTCTACTTATTCTAGTTCAAAAATAGTAACTGATCACTTTCCGATTCTGCTTCCGCCAACCGTATAGGAGGTGGCAGGCACTCCACCCTTGGCTGTGTTCCTTCCAAGACCTCTGTGGGACTCGATGATGCCGGCAGGACTAGGCGCAACGCTAGCTGCGGCACAGGTTGGATTTGGCATGGTAAAGCTTGTCTCATGCCTGGCAGGGCACTGTTGCTCTCGCCCCCGCCTTGCTCCCCCGGAGTGGGCGTTGGTGCATCTCAGGTCCCTTTTTATCGCGCTTCCAAAGGCATCAGCCCACAGCACCTTTTGGTAGGCACTAGCCTCTGGTCTGTGTGGTTGCACTAATCCAACAGGGCTTGGCACACACTGGAGACCTTGGCAATGAACCGACCAGGTGGACTCTGGGTTGGTCACGGGCATTGTCGCATGTTGTTTCTTTCTGTCGCCTTTACAAGGCTATGCGACCCTCGCACTTATGGTGGGCAGTGCCCGTTGTGCCTTGTATTTGTGCCCGGCAAATGTTTGGACCCGGTGTTGCCTATGAATTTGGCTTCGCGTGCAGCGGTGTCCCTTATGTTTGACGCTTGGGTTGACTTCTTTTCCCTTTCTTCCTTGATTGGGAGACCTGGTTGGGCTTGGGTTTTAGACCTTTGGTATACACTGTGAATCGATGATGAAATTCAATACCATACAACCAAATTTAACAGTTCATTTTGTGAATATCACCATTTTCTACATGAACCCAGGTGCAGAATTACTATTATAAGCCCATAAAAACTCTAATTCTGAGTTCCCATTCCTAGTTGTCTTCATGAGATTGCAAGTGTAAATAATATGTATTCTACTATTTGTTTCCTTGTAAAATATATCGAAACAGACGAACAAAGAGTAACAGACCAGTCAACCATTTTTTCCACAAATTTTGAAGTAAAAACAAAAAAAAAAAGAGAGGGGAAAATAATATAAAAGATAATTGGATAGATTGAGAGAGAAGAAACCTGAAATTTTCGGCGGTTTTGGGGGCAATATCAGCGAAGAGTTCCATCTTGATTCTTCCCGCAGGGATGCTTCCAATCGTCACGTCAAAGAAAACGATCGGATTTTTTGGATTTGGAGGTCTCTGATGCCACTCTACAGCTGCATTCCCTCCACCGGAAGCCATGAAAAAGGAGAAGAAAATCCAAGTTCGAGCTACCCTTTTCCCCCTCGAGGAAGTAGTAGCAGTGTTTCAGCTCTTCGTGAAATTCTAAATTTATGCTGGAAAAACGAAATTTGTACCCCTTCTTTGATATTGGCACTCCTCGGTAAGAAACTTAGGAAGAATGTGTAAAGAAGTCCACTTACTTTGGATGATCTGACCCGTTTATCTAATTGTCATGGCTTTGGATGTATTTTAATATGAAAGTGAATGATTGGATGATCATAAAACCAAGGGTTCAAAACTTTGAAATAATCGTCTAGATTCAACTCTAAAGTAGGGCCAATCAGATGAATAGATTAGATCATCCAAAGTAAGCAATTCTAGAAATTGTTTAACATTACTCCTCGAAGTACATAGTTTCCATGCGTCGACTACGTGCGAATGGAAAAGTACATTGTAAGGCAGATTACTTGTGATCTACAACCACTCATCTTTTAGGCCCACGTTTTGGATGGGCGATATACGGAAATATCCTCCGTTGGATGAACTTATGACCGTTGGATTGGCTAAGATTTTAAGTATAGTTGTTTTTGAACTTTCTGGACTTTATTTTTCATTCTTTTCTGAATGGGAGTGAACCTGAACCCACGACCTCCACGGTAGAAGAACAAACGTTAGGACCCAACAATAAAGAATATGTCCAAAAGTTGTCTACCGTAGTTAGTAGAATATGCTCCGTTGCAGGTTTGAGTCACCACTTTTTCCATTAGTTAGAAGTGTATGAACAAAGTACGTGGGTGACTTTGCTCTGTAATTCTTCATTTGTAACAAAAAACAACAAAGAACATGGAATTAATTAATCTCAATTTCAAGGAAAATTTTCCACGCTAGAATTCCCTAATTGTTACCTAGTCTGATTCAATAACACCTCACAAAATATAAAAGGAATAAGAGTTCCCAAAGAGTGCCGGAAGAAATAGTATTGCTTTTTTACATTCAATTTGAATTCTTTTGGAAGATCTAAACAGGGGCGTATCAAAGAATTGGTACTTCATGAGAAATTAAATGCATTTAAATTATTCAAAAATACCTGTTTTTTAGGCCTATGAAAAAATTAATAAAATTGGATGATTTAGATTTCCAATGCCAGAAAACATAAGTTCAAAGAACCCAATAGATATAAAATTTTGTGTCTGGCCTCATAGAACATTAATGAACGACTAAGATCTTCAAGACATTTTACCATGCATGTCAAAAAGGAAGCAACGACCCTGCGGCTCTCCTCAAGAGTCCAAGGAAGGACAAAGGTAAGAAACTTTGAGAGCTTATTTAGTCCCACATCGGAGGTAGAATTGACTCACTGCTGGCGAGCGTCCTATAAGAAGTAGGTCAGTCGTTATTATAAACAGCGCAGCCTCGTGGTGAGCACAAAGCGAACTATTCTTTCGCCTTTTACTAAAGAATACCGTGTGCTCGCCACTTAAAGAGGCATACGGTTATTTTTGGAGGGTCTCTCTCTCTTTGGGAAGGACCCTAGCAAAATAAATTGAAATTTCTGTCGTGATACTTACATGCTTGGGCGGTTGCCGTGTGGACGGTCACTAAAGGTTCTTTCCCTATTTGGGCTGCGGTAAAAGATGTGTTTGAGTGCGATGTTCTATGGGTGGAAGTTGGGTCTCCGTACTGTACAAGGTATATTTGATCACTTATTGGAGTTTGGGACTTGGAAATTACCTCGGAAGCCCGATTTACATTTTTCTCCAATTGAGTTTTGAGCCTCGTCCACTTCCCTAGCAGTCTTCACACCCTGCAAATCAACGTTTCCTTGCATTGGGTGGATGATTCAGCCATATAATCAATGGTTTGAAACCTAAAATTAGAAAGTGATTTTTATATATGCGTGCTTCTCATTCTCAAGTGAATAATCCACTGTCAACCGAAACATTGATGAACTGCAAAACCTTAAAAGGGAATGGTAATAACTCAGATTCAATAGCCTCTCACATTTCCTGCAAACTTAAAGTGTATACAGACCCAAAGAATCCCTTAACAGCCCACCTATCCAGCTGGACAAGGATTGCCATAACTGGATCCATTTTAGCTGGCCACGAAGGGGCAGTTCATACCGGTCATTGAATGGAAGATGGATCAGCAAATGAATCTTATTTTTCGCTATGAAAAAGAAAAAAGGCAACCTTTATTGCTGCATGAAGATTTTACTGCGAATGAACAAATGAAGATTTTTGGGACGATGGGATACTTTGGAGATGATTTTACTTCAAAATAAGTGCACAATAAGCGCCATCTAATCTTACATCCTAATTGATCTTAACTCACGCTAATAAGTTCGTAGCTCTATCAAATCGGATTTTCATATTCTTTTAGAAAGGTGGGAAAGAGAAGCTTACAGTCTATTATCGCAGCTCTACCTTGCATTTGTGCAAGAGGCTATTTCCACGCCCTGAACCCGTGACCTCAAGGTCA